>CM066296.1:0-600000 GCA_033816765.1 Nothopassalora personata
GCACGGCGCAATAGCAGAGTCGCGCCGAGTCGCACTCGACACAGAACACGGCAAGGCGCAAAGGCGCAGATGCCTAGAGAAACTAACGCAGCAAAGACCTCGACAGGTCGCGTTGACACCGACAACATGTCCCAGGACACACAGGCACAGAACGGCATGCCGCCACCGGCAAAGCCACTAGGCAAGCGTACACGCACCTCTCTTTTCCCCGATCTTTCCTCTTTCCCTCAGAGTCAGACTCAAGGAGACGACACCCGGCGAGTCACAGTAGACACCGGTGCCGCGCTTCAGCAAGAGTTGGACGAGGCTTACGAAGAGGCATCGGACAGCGAGGCAAAGGGAAAGGTTGACTTCACAGATCTCTTCGAACCGAAAGTCCTCCAAGAGGAGGGCCAAGAACATACGGTCTTCACATCGCTCGACGTACCCGAACACATCGCCGCTGCCGACTTCACAGATGTCGAGCTAGACGACCTCGTCGAGTTGGTCAAGGACCACCCGAAGACCCTCTATGACTTCATCCTACGTGGATTCAACACAGCAGTGATGAAGGGTAAGCAGCTCAGTGTACTCGAGCGCGCGAACGCACATCAGAATAGCCAGTACCGCACCCTGTACGCCGAATACGACCGCATTCATGGAATGCTGCAGACCGAGAAGGCCGCTTTGAGCAAGATGGCCCGAGACCTCAAGGACAAGAACGCCGACTCTACTAAGGCGCAGGAGCTTCGGAAGAAGTATGATGCTGCGAACGACCTATGCAAGAAGTTCGCCGACATCACGAATCAAGAGAAGAAGAGGGCTCGAACAGCCGAGAACAAGAACAAGACACTACAAGACGAGATCACCCAGTTGAAGACTCGCCTGCAGGCAGCAGAGGACAACAACAATGCCCGCTGCTCACGCTCTCGAGGCCGCACCCATTCGCGACCACGCTCACACCGCTCCCAATCACGCCCTGTCCTACGTGAGACTTCCCTTGAAGCTCTCCAGCGTCAGTATCGTGAGGCAGTGGGCGGCGGCGGTGGAGGTGGGGACGATGGCGATGATGACGACGACTCGGGTGACAAGGACAATGACCAAGGACGCAACAACCGACCACTGCCGCGTCGCAACGAGCGTCAAGAATCACACCGCACTGCTAGAGGCCGCAGCAACCGCACACAGACACCACTGGTCGACCTGCCAGAGCGCCTCCTCAACATCGACGACTTGCTGGATCGCAATATGAAGATCGGCAAGGGCGTGCCAGACCCACGCAAGTTCAAGAACGACGAAGAGCCCACCTACGACAGTTGGTACACCAGTATCCTACTAAAACTGACAGTGGCGACCTTTCGCACCGAGCAGGATGGCCTGCGCTTCTTGTATGGCTGGACTGATGGAGAAGTTCAGAAGACCATTAAGCCGCGCATTCCCATCCCCGGACATCTGGCCTACAACGAGTTCAAGACTGGCGAAGAACTGTTGGACTGGATGACTCGACAGTATGGCGCTCGTAATGAGGCCACCAAGGCTGCAGTGGACATTACGAGCTGCAAGCAGCAACAGAAGGAGACGTTTGTCGCATTCCACGCCCGCTACTCGAAGCTGCGAGCGTGGATGGACTGGAGCGATGAGACGGAGCTTATGTTGTTTCGAACCCGTCTAAATCGCAAGTACTATGTCAAGACCTTCGGCGACCGTGAAGTGGATCGCCGCCTACACAGCATGCTGGACGTCATCGAGGAGTGCACCGCATTGGACGAGAGCTTCTACGAGACTGAGCAGCTGTACCCTCAAGAGAGCCGTCCACGTGGCAATGGAGGCAACCAGAACCCCGGCAACCAGACCCAGGGCGACACTGCTGCTGCCGCCGCTGCTGGGGCTGCTGGCGCTGTCGTGCAGCGTCCACCACAGTACGCCGGCACCAAGAAGAAGGAAGACTTGCCAGCCTACCTTCAGAACCTTACACCGCTCAACCGTGAGGGCCGTGAGGAACTGAAGAAACAGGGCAAGTGCTTCCGCTGCCGCACTGGACTGCACGTGTCAAGCAACACCGAGTGCCCCATGTACGGCTACGACGGCGATTACCGCCCACCGCGTCCACGCAAGGACCCGAACCTCAGCTCCCTCGGCGCTGAGGGAAATGGCGAGACCGCTGCCTAAGCGTGGCAGACAGTGGTCAACCGAACATCCAAGGACAGAAAGAGCATGAGATTGAGAGACACAGAGTGCAAGAGATGGACTATGAGGAGGGGGAACTGAAGATATCAGCCTGCGCGCTAGAGCCGCAGCAGCCAGATGTACACCCTCACATAGTCCTGCCAGTAAGGATACAACATGAAAAGGCAAGAGGCCTTGTAGACTCTGCTTCCACCTCTCTCTTTCTGGATTGGAAGTTCACACGCAAACATATAATACCCTTATCCCCTCTGGTAAAAAGCAAGAACCTGACCCTGGGCAATGGCAAGTCTAGCGGCCGACGTATCACCCATGCAGCCCTGGTTGATGTCGACATCAAGGGTCACCGCGAGCAGATGCTATGTTACGTCACCGACCTTGAATACGACGTCGTCCTTGGCCTGCCATGGTTGAGTGCTCACAACCCCGACATCTTCTGGGAGACCGGCGAAGTGGCTTTCAGATCGGACTACTGCTTTGGTCACTGTCTTCATAACAAGACGTCGACAACCGTACAGTCACTGAACCACCAACACCGTGCTCGCAAGGACACAACGAAATACGGACCGGAGCCCTTCACTAGTGAGTCAGGGGGATTCACAGCAGGAGGGGCAGAATTGAACGTGTCATCCATGGACCTGGATGATGACGGAGAGGTTGAGTGCATTGAAGTCACGCAACGAGCCTGGGAGATGTACGCGCACCGGCCTGGGGCCAAGTGCTTCTACGTCCTGCCCACGGGTGAGGAGTGTGACGAGAATGGCAACCTAAAGCTGAGCGCAATGGCAGCTGATGACCTGGATCAGTTTCTGAACAAGGAGTTCAACCATAACCCGAAGGAAAAGCTGCCACCAGAATATCATCATCTGGCAGACACCTTCTCGGCAAAGGACCATGATGTGCTGCCACCGCACAGACCCGGCATCGACCATGAGATTCACATCAAGCCAGATGGCCCGCAGGAGCCGCCATATCGCAAACCCTATGGTCTCGCTCCGCAAGAAAACGAGGCCGTCAAGAAATGGATCACTGAGCAAGAAGGACCTGGCAAGATCAGACCAGCAGGGCAGAAGACAAGTCAATCCCCAGCACCTGTGCTTGTGGTGCGCAAGCCAGGCGGAGGACTGCGAGTGTGCATCGACTACCGCGGGTTGAATGCAATCACTATCAAGAACAGATACCCGATACCGTTGATTCAGGAGACGCTAAACCGCATGCACGGCAAGAAGTACTTCACGAAGCTGGATATCGTCGCAGCCTTCAACAAGCTTCGCATTGCAGAAGGGCACGAATGGCTTACAGCATTCGCTACACGGTATGGCGTGTACGAATGCCTCGTGCTGCCATTTGGCCTTTGCAATGGTCCCGCATCTTTTCAGTCTTACATCAACAAGGTGCTGCAAGAACATCTAGACGACTTTGTGTCAGCCTACCTCGACGATGTGCTAATCTTTAGCGATACGCTCGAAGAGCACATCGAGCACGTGAAGAAGGTGCTCACGAAGCTGCGCGACGCTGGGCTTACAGTGGACATTGACAAGTGTGAATTCCACCAGCAGCGGGTGAAGTACCTTGGCCTAATCATCACGCCTGAGGGCATTGAGATGGACCTAGAGAAGCTCGAGTGCATTCAGACCTGGGAAGCGCCTTCCAACCTGAAGGACGTACAAGCTTTCTTGGGATTCGCCAACTTTTATAGGAGATTCATCGAGGCATTCTCGAGGTTGGCGGCACCGCTGACAGATCTGACCAAATCAAATGGGCCAAGTAACCACAAGAACCGCAAGGTCAACTGGACACCAGAGTGTCAGCGGGCATTTGATGCACTAAAGGCGGCATTTAGCAAAGCTGGGATGCTTGCGCACTACGTGCCAGGGCGACAGACGGTTGTCGAAACGGACTCCTCCGACTTCGTCAACGCAGGCGTGTTGTCGCAATACGATGAGAACGGAGTACTGCATCCTGTCGCGTTCTACTCGAAGAAGCTAAGCCCGCAAGAGTGCAATTACGAAATCTATGACAAGGAGCTTTTGGCAATCATTAAGGCTTTTGAGGAATGGCGGCCAGAGCTGGCCTGTGAGGGTGACGATGACACTATTGAACCAGTCAAGGTGTTCACTGATCACAAGAACCTCGAGTACTTCATGACCACGAAGCAGCTAAACAGGCGCCAAGCGCGCTGGGCTGAATTCCTGTCACAGTTCAACTTTCGAATCATATATCGACCAGGTGTCCAGGGAACGAAACCTGACAGCCTCACGAGACGCAGCCAGGACCTTCCGCAGGGGGTGGACGATCCGCGTAATCAGCATCAGCACCAGACGTTGCTGCCGCCTGAGCGATTCCTTAAGATCGACTCGATGCGCGCAACTATAGAGGACGTAGCTGAGGAGACTACACCACTGAACCTAGAAGCCACAGAGTTCACACGAACAGCAGCCACTGCTGCCGAGCCGCAGGCGGAGTCGGTCCAGGACGCAATACGAGAAGCCGAACTCGAATACCGCATGACAACAGCCTATGCCGTGGATACAGAGTTGAATGCAGCAATCAAGACACTGCAGAAGGGGGATGCCATCCCTACACTGCTTCAGAAGGCTAAGGTGCACCCAGTGCACTGCAAAGTAGAAGGTGATCTACTGTACGTACGCAATCAGTATGGTGGATGGAGCCTGTGGGTGCCGGATGATCGAACACTGCGCACTCGCATTATCCGAATGAACCATGACCCGCCAGCCGCAGGACACCCAGGCAGAGCACGCACCTACGAGCTCGTGGCACGTGAATTCTACTGGCCTGGCTTGGCACGGTCAGTGCGCAGGTACACCGGCAATTGCCGGCCTTGTCGCACGACGAAATCTCTGCACACCCAGCCACCGGGTTTGCTGCACCCACTTTCGGTACCAGAAAGACCATGGCAACACATCGCAGTAGACTTCGTAGTCGACCTGCCACCGAGCGAACTCGACGGCATGACCTACACTAACATCATGACTGTCACAGACAGGCTCACGAAGGAAGTGGAACTGATACCTATTGGCGCTATGACAGCGCAGAACGCTGCAAGGTTGTTCCTCAAGCACGTCTTTTGCCGACACGGCTTCCCTGACACTATCACTTCAGATCGCGGCAAGCAGTTCATAGCCACCTTCTGGAAACGCCTGTGCAAGATGCTCCGCACAGAGAGGAAGCTGAGTTCTTCCTATCACCCCCAGACCGATGGGCAGTCAGAACGTACTAACCAGGCAATGGAGCAGTACCTACGAGCCTTCATCAATGAGTCGCAGAGTGACTGGGCAGAATGGCTCCCCCTGGCCCAATTTGCAATGAACAACCACGTGTCAGAGACTACGGGTGTGTCACCATTCTACGCCAACCTAGGCTACAACCCCGAGTTCACCGAGCGCATTGATCTGCAAGCCGGTAAAGACCGTAACCTCACGACTATCCAGCGACTCGACAGCAAATCAGCTGAGGCGTTCGCCCGACGGATCTGTGAGCTGCATCGCAACCTTCAAGAGAACATGCGAATGTCACAAGCACTTCAAGCGGAAGCAGCAAACAGGCACCGCAGCATCTCGCCAGACTACAAGGTTGGCGACTGGGTGTATCTGAGCACGAAGAACATCCGCACGACACGACCGTCGAAGAAGCTCGACCGCAAGTACGCCGGCCCATACCAGATCACGGAGGTTATGCCGGCGAAGCTATCATATAAGCTGAACCTGTCTGATGCCCTTGCAGGACTAGACAATTGCTTTCACACGTCACTACTTCAGCGCGCTGACAGCCCCGATCTCCTACCGCTCGAGGGACAACGGCTGGCGCCACCCCCAGCCATCACGATTGAACCAGACACGAGAGAAGCCGAAGCTGCAGCAGACGTTACCGCACCAACACTCGAATACGAGGTGGACAAGATCTTAGACATGTACACCCGCAAGAGGGCTGGCAAGGTGAAGAAAGGAAAGAAGCGCAACGTGGACACTTGGTACAAGGTGCGCTGGACAGGATATCAGGATATGGAAGATGGAGAAACCTGGCAACCAGCTGAGGACTTGCTTGTGAAAGCAGCCGCCGCTCTTGCAGACTTTCACCATAACCGGCCGGAGTTATCCACACCTGCAGGCTTTGCAGCTCCATCCGACTGGTCCCCACCAGACAATGAGGTGCTCGGACTCAACACGATCAGGGTCAAGCAAGACACCGTCACGATTGAGCCAGCCGGAGCCTTGCCTCTGATGGAATCGGGTCAGCGCATGTTCACCACGCACCGCTGCACTGACCAGGTTACGAGACAGCCCGTCGTCACAACTGAGGTCACCGGCGCCAGCCGTCCTCAGCTCTGCGATAGCACAGGCAGTTGTACCGATGCTTTAGTAAGACCTGCAGAGCCTGCAATGATACCCAACCTTAGTCACAAGGATCAGACGCGAGTGTCCGCCGAAGACAGACTTAGGTCTAGGTCGGGCCAGCTAGCCAAGCAATGCGAGTCTAAAGCAGACACCGCAGCGAAAGAGATGTGCGACGCGGAGATTGCAGTGAAGGAGATGGACGACGATCTGGAGGATGACTGGACGTTTGCACGGTTATGGAGCTCGACAGGCAAAGGTGACAAGTGGCCACACAAGACGGAGCAAGTGAATAAACGAATGAAGGAGCGACACGCTCAGAGGACTGAGGCGACTTTTGAGAGGGGGGGTACTGTCACGGGCAGCCCGCGACCCTTCACTGACGATGCGTCGTCCCGGGTGAACCTCGGACCTTCTGCATCGGGACTAGCGGCTTGGCGTTAGCTTAAGTACCCGCCGCGCCTCGCGCTCCTCTTTCATAGCTTCGTAGAACAACAACTATCTCATTCGGACCCTTTGGTACGCGCGCCCTTACACAATCAAATTGTTCACCAAACCGTCAAGTAACATCCTCCTCTTTTTAGACCTATGTGTATCGCAGTAGCTTATTGCGTCGCAAGACTGCCTCAATGTCGACGCTCCAAGTCGCGTAGTTACTGCTATCCGCCTTCAGATTGCTTATGTTGTAGCCTATGTTGGCGGTGGCCATGTCTGCTAGTGACTCGAGTCGCGTGTTTTTCGGGTTGGTGTTTATGTGTCGCCGCAACCCCTGCTCCTTAGGCGGGTGTTGATTGCGATAGTGACGTTAGGAAGGTAGATCGTGCGGAAGCGCGTAATGGCGCATAACTACTTAATAGGTGATGCATATGTCTTAATTGTTTTTGTCTATAAAGGTGGAAGAAAGGCAGCTATATATATCTAGCTTGTGTACGGGCACGGACCCATAACCCATTCACTTCAAGTTACTACTACAGCATTCGGGTCAACTTCGCAGTGATATATCAAGAGGCTGAGATCTGGAAACTCGGATGGTGGCTGCACGACCAAGGACAAGGAAATCAGCGTCATATCACATAAGGCATCTTGTCCTCTGACATCGCATACAACCATGCCGATTGGCCCATCTACTGCGATCTATGGTTCAGCATCAAGGGAGTTCAGATTTGATCAGCTATCGTGGAGCTATCAGCAAGGAGGAAAGTATAGAGTAGCGTTCCCTCGCCGAGATTGCGGACAAGAGGGTCGTTAGATCGAAGGAGCCGGACCCGGGCGCCAGGGCATCTTTGGCAAGCAATGAAGCCTTGAAGATGGACTATGGCAGCGCAAAATATCTTTACGAGGTGGTTCTTGAAAGGTCAGGATAGACTATTGCTATGGTGAAGAGCGATTGGGAAGACTACCTCGGAGCGTACCCACGCGCAGCTCGCGTCTGCTGTCTAGTATAACGTCGAGCTGGTCCGACTCGCGCGAGATGTCTCTCGATTCTAGCAGCTCTTGCAGCCCTTCCGGCATTGCCGACGATGTCAAGGTTTGGTTGAGAAGGCATGATCGCTCGTCGAGGGGACACTCTCGATCCAAGTCGTCTTGGTGAGACTGGAGGCGCCGAAACTCTCCTTGAAGGGCCAGCTATTGTCGTTACATTAGCACGATTACATCAAGATTCTGACGATCAGCTTCACTCACTTTGCGGTACGCCTTTCAAGTGACCGGGGTGTCGTGTAGGAGACGCCAGGCCTGCTTTCACTGCAAGCTGATAGGTCCGACCTGGGGAGCCAAGGCTCTCGAGGGCTTCCAAGCGCTCTTTGTAACGCTCGATGTAGGTATACACTTCTTCCGCACTTCCCAGCTGCGCGACCAGTGCACCTAAGGCCTGCTGTACTCTGGCCAGATCTCCTCTATTTCGCGCAAGATGCCGCTTTGCCTGCTCCAGTTCGGCCCTAACGTATTGCTTCTCGAGGGCCAAGGCCTCATCGGAGCTTACGAGGATCTGGTGAAATAGTTCTTCGACCTTCTCGATCAGCTCGCCGTTCTCTTGCCACAGAGTTTCGAGGACACTGCCTTCGGTCCAGCCGTATGCTTCTTCAAGCCAGGCGTTGTGTTCGGGAGTGAACCATGCTTTCTGTCCAAAGCGATTGATAGGCTCTTCCAAGTCGAAACGAATTGCTTCGGCGTGGCAAGATTCGACGATGGCTTCAGCAAGATCGACCAGTTCGTGTCCCGAAATCCAAACGCGACCCAACGCTTCGCCTTCATCGAGGCGTAAGGTCTGCTCCAGCCAAGCGAAATGTTCTGGCGCAAACCATGCAGGATCGCCGAGTTTGTCGAGTGGTTGAGTGTTCCAGGCACGGCCGACACGGGCCTCGGTCCACAGTCCTGACATCGTGATAACTTACGAGCTGGCCTACTCTTGAGATTGATCCTCAACTCAAGGTGTCGTGATGCGGCGTTATAGCCTTGGTCCTTTGACCATTTCCGGTCATTCTGCAGACAATGCCGTTGCTCGACAAAGAACGACCGCCTTCAAGCCTCCGAATTAGCTCCCTTACTCTGGCAGCATTGCAGAACAAAGACATCCTCGACTGCTTTCCCCATGTCACTCGCCGCAAGTGAACGTCTTTGCTTCCTGCAAGGCTCTGGTGCTGCTATGAGCATCGGCCAGCGATGTTGATGCCAGAAGTTTCGCAGAAGTTGGAACGTGTATCGAACCGCTCGCAACACATTATTTCATGAACTAGACATCTGGTGGGTAGGTCATCACTGGTCTCCTGCCGATGAGTTTTCTGTCATGGTCTAGATGTGGTTTGCATATCCTTGCGTAGGCTGAAGCAGTGCAGAAGAGGGACGACGTACCCAAGAGCAATAGAGACGACATTGTGCAGGCTAGAATTGAGAATGTACCACTGCCACATGCTGGCGCGCTAAGTCTGTTCTGCGATGTCACGAAGATTCGTGATGATGGTCCTGAATGCTCGCAGAGCCACGAGCCCACAAAATCCCACAGTGTCTCCCACACCAGTGTCCGACAAACACAACCAAAACCTCACCCCGAACCCAACACACTACACCACAACACCACCCAACATGTGGCTAATAACCACCACACTCGCTCTCATAGCTATTCTCTACTACGGCCTCCCCCTCCTTCTCGCAGAAGTCTTCCCTTGGCAATATCTCTGGGCTCAACGCAAAGGTCGTCCCACCGTAACCCAAACCTCCTACTCCGGCCGCACAATCCTCATCACAGGAGCAAACGGCGCCTACGGTTCCCGCGCCGCCAAGCTCTTCGCCGCTCGCGATGCAGAGATCATAGTCCTGGTCGACGTGAGAGACTGCACCGCGCTCAAAACCGAGATTGAATCCGAGGTCAAAGCACTGGGCCAATCAAGTCCACAAATCTTCGTGTGGACAATCGACATGATGACTTTCGCCGGCTGTCAAGATCTCGCAGCGAAAGCGAAGGGACTGAAAAGTCTTGATCACGTCCTGATGACGATGGGGATTCTCTCGATCACGCGCGGAAGGAATCGCCGGAAGGGTGGGAGACTTGTGAGATTTAAATTCTACCCTCCACCCGTCGCCGACCTCGCCTCTACTAACCATACAGCACACAGCATTGCAGGTCAACTACCTCTCCAACGCATGTGCCGCTCTCTTGATACTGCCGTACCTTCAGCCGTCCAAGAGCAACCCCAACCCCTCAGTCCTCACTTTCATAACCTCCTTCGGGATCTTCCCGGCCTCACCCACCATGTCCGTGCCGAAAACTGGGTCCTACCTCAAGCATCTCAGCAACAACAAGGACGGCATGGCGCAGAAGAATCAATACGGTCGCTCGAAAGCGCTCCTCTTGTACTTCGCCCGCGAACTCGCCACCCGCGTCAACACCACGTCTGGACTCCCCAAAATCACAATCACCAGCGCCGACCCGGGCACAGCCTGGACAAATCTAACCCAACCAAACAAAACCTCATTCATCACTCGAGTCATCACCGACTTCGGCGCTCGGCCGCCAGAGTATGGAGCAGCAGCGTTGGTGAATGGCGTGAGCGCTGACGCGAGCCAGCACGGGAAGATTTTGCACGACTTTAGTGCTGTACCGTAAGTCGCCATAGGGCGCTCCGGGTCATGTTGAGATGTTGACTTTTTGCCTTCTAGTTATCCCCCCTTCATGGAAAGACAAAATGGCCGTTTAGCCCAAGAACGGGTCTGGAAGGAGACGAAAGAGGAGCTGGAAGCCAAGGTCCCGGAGATTGCGGCTGTTTATGATCTGCTGGATGGTAAATGATGCTGGGAAGTGGAGATAGCACGTAGAGCACAGTGGCACTCAGCACGTCGCCTTTGAAGTGAATATAGGGGCTAGGTAGCCACGCACAACAGCTGGTGTCGCGACAGAGCGGTTTGAGTTTACATTGCCGGATAGTGAGGGGGGAAATCCCCGAGGTGAAAGGTTCGGATGAGAAGTTGAATCAGGGGCTGTAGTATTATGGCTGTCGTTCGGAATAAGGACCTTGTGCTGTACGATACCCAATATTGACCTTGATTGCAACGCAATGCAACGCAGAAGAACGCCTGCTTGTCCATAACCCAGCCATGTGGTATCACATCAATCATTTCGCAATTACATTACAACCTGTGAGCAACATTAGTAAGTCGGGGATGATCAGCGGGATGCAAGGCACTTACACAATCCTTCTCTGCCGGGCCCGCAGGCACACCCATCTCCTCGAACGTCTTCGGACCCTTGCCTGGCGGTCTCGCTGCAGGGGCTGCTGGCTTGGGCGCTGACTCTTTGGCGGGTGGCTTAGGCCCACTACCACTAGACGTCGGTCTCCTCTGATTTGGCGGAGGCTGCGAGGCCGGCCTCGAAGCACCTCCTTGTGTCGGATTGTTGAAGTTTGGCATGCTGTTGTTTGAATGGAGGTTCTGGTATTGTTGTAGTGCTTGGTCCTGCCCACGATTGTAGCGATCGCCTCTGCTGCCTCTCCGTTCTCTCTTTTCCCGCCATGTGGGGTCTTGCGGTACTTCTGCCTTGCCAGAATGTGGTGCCGCAAACCCGACGTCAACACCTGAAGCGCCTGCGGGAGCGGTAGGTGCATGTGGAGGTTGTCCAGGTCCGGGAGGTGGTGGCCCAGTGCTGGGCGGTCGTGAGTTCTGCATGCCGGCTGGACCTGATGCCACACGATCACCCATGCCAGGCCTAGCGCGTGGGTCTTGCGGGTGCAGGGGCGGACCGCCTTGAGAATAGCCCCCAGGTCCTGCTCCATATTGCGGTGCCGAAGTTTGCCGTTGCTCGTATGGTCGTGCTGTCTGTGGTCGAAGCCCAGGTCCCAGCGGAGCCGGTGCAAGGCCTCCAGGGTACGGGTGCTGTCGTGTTGGCACAGATGCTGTGGAATTTGGTCGAACGTTGGGGTCGCCGCTGTGATCGCTCCTAATGCCAAAGGCGGATGTTGGACGGTCTGCGTTGATGGTGGTAGCAGGTCTTGGGCCTTGCGGACCGCCAGGATTGAAGAAGCCGCCAGCTGGACCTGAGCCCACGCGAGGTGACATGTGCGAGGGAGGCCCATCACTCATTGGGTAGGGTGCAACAGAAGTCGGTCTGCCATCCAGTGCTGGCAGAGTCCCAATCTGCGGAGGACCGTTGCCTTCTGGATATGGTGTTGCACTGGAATCCCTAGGAGGCGGCGCTGTATCATAGCCATTACCATAAGAGGGTGCCTCTTCGATAGTGGCCACCGAAGGCTGTTGTCTCTGAAACCTCGCTGGTCGCTGTCCTCGCATTGAGCCGTGCTGCGACTTGATCCTATTGATTGCAGTCTTCTCGTGGTCCGTCCTCGTGAGTACTTGTTTCCTAGCCAAGCCCTCAAGACGGTTCTTCGCGTCATTATTCCCGTGCTTAGCAGCTTTTTGATACCACTCTTCTGCCTTATCAAGATCAACTGGCACGTGCATCCCGATCTCGTTGAAGTAGCCTAATGCAAACTCAGCAGTCGGTAGAGCACCAGCGGCCGCGCGTTCGGCGTATGTGTATGCCAGCTCTTCGTTCCTCGGGAACAGACCCTCCGATCCAACCAAGAACCACTTGCTCAATGCCATGTCCGCCTCAGCTTCTCCCTGCTTCGATGCGAGTGCGTTATAATGCATGGAAAGTGCCGGACTGAATTCGCAACCCATTGCCCCGAGCTCATAGCATGATCCCATCTTCACCTGTGCTTTGGCGAACTTCATATACGCCGCCTTTTCAATGTACTGTTTCGCCAGCTGCTCGTTAAATTCCAGATACTGCTCTGGAACGACAATCTGTGGGAGGTCGCGAGCAAGAAGCATACCAAAGACGTATGCGCCTTGTGCTGCATTTTCGTCGGCTGCGTCCGCCGACTTCCTGATCAATTCGATGCCTTTCGCGTAGTCCTGTTGCTGGCCGTGCTGTCCTCGTAGAGTCATCATGCCCAACCGGTAGCAAGACGCGGCATCTCCTGCATCGACACCTCTGTGGTAGTGCCGTAATGCTTTCGCCGGGTCGTTGTATCCTTCATACAACATCCCAATCCTGTACTCTGCTCGGACGTAGCCTCTGTCGGCGGCTCTCGAGTAGCACCTGAACGCCTCCTTTTTGTCTTCTCGTTGCCCATATCTGCCCCACTCCAGCCACATGCCTCGCAGGAACTCTGCTCGCGGGTGGTGCTGGTCTGCTAGGAAGGTGACGATGTTCATGGCGTCGGATTTGAGCTGGTGCTCTATCCTCGGCGTTGCCGCTCGCGCCTGGTGCGGCTTCAGAGCTGCCAATCGTTCTGCCTCGACCGCGCACACGGCCACGTGTGTCAGGGCGTCCTGAGCCCAGGCCAACTGCATCTCCGGGTCGTTGGAGTTGAGCACCGGCAGCCGCGCATTCTCGAGTCGCTCTTCGAGCTCATCGTCGGAGGGAGGAACGTTCGGCGGCGGGTTCTGCAGTTTGGGAAAGGGCGATAGGTGCGGGGTGTTGACATCGGGCGCTTGTGAGTAGGATGCCCGCGATTGTCCGCCGTTCAGGTCCATGTTCTGCAAGCCTCCAGCGATCTGGTTCGACATGTCCGGGTTGATCCTCTGCGGCTCGGGGGCCATCAGCGGCGGACTGGCGACGGGCATGTAGTAGTAGTCGTCGTCGAAGCCGCCCGGCACAAACGTCGAGCTCATGGCAGGTGGCTGGCCGTAATGCGCCATGATGCTGCTTGTGGAGGACGGAGTGGGCAGAGGCTATATGTGCATCGGCGATTGGGGAGACGTTGCTAGTACAAAGGTCGCCGCGGGAATGCCTCTGGGAGGATGCTGCGGCTGGGTACTGGTAGGATCTGCAAACGGCAATGTGTCAACCATAGTCTTGATACGAGCTTTGGACGCTGCGTCGTCGGTGCGGCGGTGGTGGTGGTGGACGATGCGGAACGATAGGAGCGACATGTATACATGTGTCGGTATATCCATACAATTAACATGCCTGCCGCCTTGGACGCCTTCGCGAATGCCCACAACGGGGGCTGTGGACCGGGACCAAGCACGTCCCTTGGCGACCGCGCCGACTCACCTCGGATTCTGGCAGGTCTTGGGAAGACAGGAGGGAAACCTCGGATCGCTCGTCCTGAGGCCTCCTTGTCAGCCGACTTGGACTCTAAGGACGGATATGTGGAGTTGAGAATGCCCTCACATGTATCGCGAGAACGATGAGGAGCAAAAAGTCAGTTAGAGAAGACTCCCTAAACACACAGCCCCCGAATGCTGTGATCCCATTCAAATTTTGGTGCAGACCCACTATTCATCTATCATCCACGGGACTATGACGAAGCGCGGGCTGCACGAAAGCGTGTACCACCATGATATCCTCTGCATCCTCCCTCTACGTGTTCGTGGGCAGTTGGGTTGCTCGGAAATGGCGAGCATACCGCAAGCAACGACTTTTGTGATGGCGAGGCCTGTCGCTTTCGTGTACTACTCACGCACGTCGTGTGTATCGATCGTATAGCAAACGGGCGAACGAGGAACAGGGCTATTGTTTGCGAAGATGATGTGAGACAAGGCGTCAAAGCTCGCACACGTGCTGATGCTATGTCGCGAGCAAAAGTGGCGTGAGACTCATCATTGACATCTGGCGCTACCTACCTCCTCATGCCTCCCGCACATGGATGCTTTAGACATACGCGTTCCCTAGGCTATTGGGACCTCCTTCGAGGATATTTCACCCTTGTACACCCGGAATAACTACGCTTTGGCAACCTTCGACGCAAAAGCCGCAATCTCCTTCGCAACCTGCTCTGGAGCCTCGATACAGTGCCAATGACCAACACCTCGCAGAACCTTCAGCTCCTTCTGCTGGCTGCCAAGATGCGACTGGATGTACTGACAGCCCTCCATCGGCGCAGACTTGTCCTCGTCACCAG
Source organism: Nothopassalora personata (assembly GCA_033816765.1). Lineage (NCBI taxonomy): Eukaryota > Fungi > Ascomycota > Dothideomycetes > Mycosphaerellales > Mycosphaerellaceae > Nothopassalora > Nothopassalora personata. The sequence continues at coordinate 14,921 of CM066296.1, forward strand.
CAAGGATCAATGATGGTGCCTCGATCAACTCAAAACCAGGATCCTTCATGTTCACGATTACCTCACAGTGCGAGGCATACGCTTTCGGATCCTGATTCGAGATGAGCTCTCTGATGAACGCTCTCTGCAGCGCTGTTGACTTGGCGCTCGTCGCAGCTTGAGGAACAGAGTTCGCCAGAGATTCCATGCCATCTGGATTGCGGTTAGCTGACATGTCCGGAAGGTCGAGGTACTCTACACACCTTTGGTCACCGTCTTGATCCTATCTTGGAACACAGCCGGATTAACACTGGATGGGTTCACTGGTCCGATTCCAACCACCCCGGCCACACGATCCGGATACTTAGCCGCGATCGTAAAAGCCATCGAACCTCCCATAGAATGACCCGCGACGATAGCCTTCCGGATCTCTACATGATCCATCATCGCAACCACATCATCGGCCAGTTGCTCCAACGTGAGCTTCTCGCCTTGCGACTTGGACTGAGCAGCGCCATATGTACTGAGCGCCAGGCAATGATGCCCCCCAAGCTCTGGCTGACCGACCACTGGGACATAGTAGTTCTGGGATGAGCCAAGACCATGGATCATCACAATTGGTAAGTGATTGTCGATGATTGTGGCGCCTTGCTGCTTGCTGTCCAGGTAGTGGATCCGATGGCCATTGACTGTTGCGAAAGGCATCTTGACGTTGACAGACTTGTTGAAGTGTCGGTTGTTGTTGATTGCAGAGCCTTTCAAATGGGATTTGATGTTTGCTCTGGCAACGAACGTTGAACGTTGAAGGTACGTTCGAACACTATGACAGCAGTGAACGGACCGAGACCCGATCTCGGTAGACTGTAGCAAATCTGCTGACGTAACGTCAACACATCCGATCCGAATATGCCGAATATATCGATCGACCAGGCTGGGATTTAAATCTAACCTCAACTCGCTGGACGTACTTTTGATCTAATGGTCGATGCGCACCCCACGCACATGAATCCAATTGGCATATCGACGAGATCCTTTGACTCGTGTCCGTATAGTGAGCCATGGACAAGTACACGCTAGAAGCAGCCAAAGGATCAGCCGCATGTACACTCTGGACGATAGGGTATACTATTCAGCGCCAACTAAGCACTGAACATAATGATCTCCCAGTACCTATAGAAAGCATTCAGCTTCATTAACATTTCAGTAAGAAACAATAAAATTCACTCGTATTCTCACACAGTGTCTACCACCAAGACGACCGACATCAACAAAGCCAGCACACCTCCGACCCGCATCTTAGTCTTCGACGCATTGCGAATAAGATCCTTCTGCTTCATGCCATACTCCTCCACAACCCCACAGCTCAACCCCCAGCTCTTCACATCCATGCACGAGGCATGGCTTGGTCCAGCAATCTAGCGGCAGTACTGGAATCATGCATTGCTCCTCTTGACAGCGCTGACGCGCACTGCAGCCCTCGTCCCACCCACCAAAAACGTTTTCGCTTCCTCGACCTCATCATATCAAACCCTACTCCTCGAGCACCCTGTAAACATCCACTTCGTGCAGGAACGTCCAGGACATGGCGTTCGCGCCATTACCGTCCCCAAACCTCGCCTCAATGCCGCGACTCTACGATCCTGTCGCTCGAGAAAAACTCAGAAGCGACGCCGGTCCTCTAGGGCTGCAACCACTTCGCGTTCTGGGACATGGGCCATTCCAAGCTTTCTTGGAGCCATGGGCGACTCGGCGAGACTCCTGCGTCACTTGCAGCATCTGTTCGTGATTAGGGGGAGGGCGGAAGTGCGTCGAGGGGTTGCGGCAAGGGAAGGTGCTGGAGCTGTGGCATTGGAGATTCTGGCGAGGGACTACGGCGTTGAAAACTCGGGGCCAGGGGTCGCCAAGGGGTTGGTGCAGGATATGAGATTGATGGTACAGGCTTTGAAGAAGGGGCGGGAGGGAGCCTCAAGGGGGGTGGAGGAGCGTTGCTGTGGTAGATGTGCTCATGTTTGAGGCGACTCGATCATATTTGAGGCGACTCGATGGCATGCTCGCGTCGCTGAGCAAGAGGCTGGCGGCTTATGAAAAGCGTGTGAATGAGTTGTTGATTACTATTTTGGAGTGATGAGTGCATGTAGGTGACGCTGTCGAAGTGGCGACGGCTCGACTTTCATGCTCCTTCGGAAGGACTTGCTTCACGCCTTAGACAACATGGGGAGATGAGGACGGGGTTCAGTATAGCGCATAGCTAATTCGGAAAATCAATTAGAAATGGCAAAATGCCTGAGGGTCCAAACATCGAGCAATGATACACCTGTATTTATATGCTATTTCGCTCGAACGCTACAATCAAAACATCATCATCTCAAATCATTAATCCCATCACATCTAGTATATATGCGCATTACTGCGATTCGTCGACACCCTCTGCAGGTTGCTCGTCAAATAATTATTGGCAACACCAGCCGCATTCGTACCAAGTCCTGCAAGGGACATAGCACCAGCCTGGTTACTCTTCTTCGACTCCTGATCCGCGTCAGGGCCCTCGTTGCTCTTGTTATTCTTCTTCTTGTTGCTCGATGTTGTCTTACTCTTCATGCTACTGGTGCGGACACGGAAGATGTAATACAACATGACTGCGGCGAAAATGTTGAAGAAGACAAATGCCCACATGATGCCGAAGTTCCTCCATCGGTCGGACCAGTTGATACCAGAGCCTGCGAGGAAGGTATCAGCGACACTGACGGAGCAGTAGCCGCACTGAGAGGTGGCGTCCGGGTTGATGAGGTAGCCGGATGCTTGCTGGAGGTAAGGCTCGAAGTAAGCTTGGCAGGATTGGCCAGCGGGCGGATCGATGACAGAAAGCTCCTGTTGGGAGCAGACCACTTGGCGTCCGTGAAGCATAGTTGCGGCCATGCCAGCGACCCAGTATGTCATGGGCGAGACGCGGTACATGAAAATCCAGAAACCAGGGAGGGCTGTCGGCGATTGCATGACACCGTTGAAGATGAGCGACAAGGCGAAGAGCAGCGTAACGATGGCTCCTGCAGTAGTGTAGAGTCAGCAATGCATCACAACACAGTGATGATTATTTCTTACCTGCCGTCTGCGCATCTGGCATCGCCGCGATACACATGTGTGCAAAAGTCGAGGCGTAGATCAAGAAGACGATGCAGAATAGCAGCACCAAGCCTTGTCGCTCAGAACTTTGGATCCCGACTACTGGATAGTAGAATGTGGCGTAAATGATCACACCAGCGATGATCTGGTACGGAATCTCGACGATGATGTTGGCCAGAAGGAAAGCCTTCCAGCTGTATGCCTTGGATGGTCGTTCGCGCACCTCGTAGAGTGATCGCTGCGTAACGAACAACGGCATGATCTGTTGGACCAAGGTCGAGAAGATCGTGGTGACCATGAAAAGTGCGTAGACCACATTCTGCATGCCTTGTAGAGTAGCATCGACGGAGTAGAACGAGAATCCGATGAAAAGACCAGAGGCACCAGCAAGCAACATCTTTGCCATGATGTAGGAAGGCATGCGCCAGTACTGCTGGAACACACGTTTGGTGACTTCGACAACTTGCGACCAGAAGGGCATGGCAAACTCAGAATGCGCAGAAGGATCATCGTCACCATTGGCAGATGCACCCTTCTTCTCGCTGTGGAACTGCTCAATCTGCTGCTGGACTTCCCTGCACTGCTGGCTGTCGTTCCAGGTCTGTACCCAATCGTGATCCTGGCCGCCGACGATCTCGAGCATGTACTCAGCTGGGTTCTCGTCGTCGTCGCACTTGCGGGCGCCGTTGCTTTCGAAATAGTCAAGTAGAGTCCGCGATTGTTCGCCAATGTTGCCAAAGTAGACTGTCTGTCCACCCTTGCGCAGGAACAAGAGCCTGTCGAATTGCTGGAAGAGGATCGCAGAAGGCTGGTGAATTGTGCAAAGCACAGCTTGTCCACTATCGGCCAGCTTACGAAGGAAGGCACAGATAGCCCAGGAACTCTGCGAGTCAAGTCCACTAGTCGGTTCGTCCAAGAACAGAAGGAGTTTCGGCTTTGCGGCGAGTTCTACACCAATCGTGAGGAGTTTGCGCTGTTCAACGTTCAAGCCTTCGCCGGGTACACCAACGACTGCTTCCGCGAAGTCTTCCATGCTAAGCATTTTGATAACATCTTCGACGTACTCGTACTTCTCTTTGGTGCTCACGCTCTTCGGTTGACGGAGCATTGCGGAGAATCGGAGGGACTCCCGGACAGTGGAGGTCTCCAGGTGTAGATCTTGCTGTTGTACGTAGCCAGTCTTACGTTGGAAGGAGCTGTCGAGAGGAGCGCCGTTCACGAACATGGATCCAGTGACGACACCCATTGTGGTTCGTTGAGCAAGGACCTGTCAGCTATGTTAGTATGTTCTCAAAAATTCAATTACTTTCCACGTTCACTCACATCCAGCAAAGTGGTTTTGCCAGCACCAGAAGTTCCCATCAATGCTGTCAGGGTGCCAGGCTTGACATATCCAGATACATTGTCCAAAAGTCGACGAGGCTCGCCCTTGATCTCGATATCGTAAGACACATCGCGCCAGGTAAAGATATCGGTTTGTGGTGGGATGACATTGACGTCTCCTTCTTCGTCTGACAGCGCTTCGACCTCGGCGACCTTCTCCGGTGCACCGGCTTCCTCGTCATTTGCCTTGCCCTTAGCCATATGCTGCATGTAAGCTGGAACATGTCCCCGTCGGAAGACCAGAACCTCGGCGCTCGAAGAAGTGTTGGAGTTGAGCTCGACAGCGACGAAGTAGATGCCCAAGAAGCCGACCAAGAAGGCAAGCAGAATCCCGAAATTGCGCCAGACATGGCTGTAGTAGTAGCCATATGATTCTGCAATGTACCGGTCTCCGTTGACGGTCAACTCGCCGGCTACAGCCCCGACGACGTTGCAGATGAAGCTGGTTCCCCCAGTACCCGCCTGGGCATTTGCTACATTGTCGGAGTACGCCGGAATAAACGCAGAACAGGTGAACTCTCTGCCATGAAACTCGTTCGCGATCAAGATCTCAAAGGCGTAGAAGATAGGGTTGAGCCATCGAATCCAACCGAACCAGTCCCCCATGTATCGCACAGGTACGACGAACCCAGTGTAGATAACAATTGCAAGGACCAGAACACCAGAGAGAGCCATCGCCTGAGAGATGGTCTTTGTCACAGCTGCCATTGTGCGGAAGACGGCTGCCATGACGAAAGTTACCGTGAAGTTAATCAAGAAGAAGATGAAAAACTGTGACGGTTCTCTTCTCAGGCCAGCCATGAAGTACAAGACAATATTGAATGTGACTGCCATTGTGAACTTTATCGGTATGTCCAAAACAATTCCAGCTATGGCCTCGGTCGAAGGGTGATAGAAAGCGTACGACTTGTGTTTCTCGACGATCGGACGCTGGTCGTACAGGCTGTTGATTTCAGTAATGGCGGCGAGAGCGTTGAGTAGAATGGCGAAGAAGAGAACAGCTCCCCTGGCGGTGAATGCAACGGTGGCTGCCGGCGATTGGTAGAACACAGAACCAATAATCAGGGCCATGATGAGGTTTGTCAAGATCGGAGTGAGCGTGGATGCCATGTCGTTCCGGATGCGTTGCCATGCTCGTTTCATGTTCAGCTTGATTTGCATCCAGATACTAACGACGTAAGGAGACTTCGGTCGAACGTGATCGGACTGCTGCTGGCCCTTGTATTGTCGGAACGCGTCGAGCTCTCCGCCTTCATCACCGATAGGGAACTCTTGCTCATAGTCCTGGATTTCGCGCTGCAACTCTTGGTACTCTGGACTGCTGCGCCAGTACTTTTCGAAGTCGTCTGGTGTCCTTGGCACGCGGTCCTCGTAGCCTTCCGCTGCTTGTCGCTCAGATGGATTTGTGACACTTGTCAAGAAGTCGCCAGTTGTCTGGCGTGGTGGGCAGTACCACCCTTGGCGTTCGAAGTATCCTTTCGCGGCGTCTGCTTTTCCGTAAAAGATCTCGCGACCCTCATAGAGTACTATGGCCTTATCAAAGAGATCGTAGATAGCTTGACTGGCCTGATAGATTGCGATTGCGTGCGATGAGCCAACCAGATTTGCTGTGAGGCGTAAAGAGTTGACGAATTTCAGAGCGGTTGCTGAATCCAGACCTCTTGTCGAATTGTCCCATGCTCCGAGCATGGATCCTGCGAGAGCCATCTCTGCAATCGAAACGCGCTTTCTCTCACCCCCGGACACACCACGAACAAAGTCGTTGCCTACTTTTGTGTTGTAAGTGTGGCTCAGTCCGTAGACAGCCATGATGACTTGCGTGACATGCTCCACAGCTTGCCGTCGTGTCACGCTCATCGGTCGGTTCTGTGGTGTCCGAAGTGCTGCAGCGTGTTCGAGTGTCTCGCCGACCGTGAGATGAGGGAAATGCTTGTCGACTTCTTGGTTGTAGATGACCTCACCACTGAACTCCTTCATCATTCGTTCCTGAGAGATACCATTGTAGTGCACCGTTGATCCTTCGTCTACGTCGAGGCCGTGCATCTCACCGGTGATAGTGTTAAGAAACGTACTGCATCCAGAGCCCGGTCGCCCAAGGACAATGAGCAGCTCACCGCTTTTGACAAGGCCGTCAAAGTTACGGAGAATGCGTCGTGGCTGCGACTTACTGGAGTTGAAAAATTCACCCAGTCGCAACGGTGCTGCAAACCAGTCGCCGACAGTGCCTTGAATGTTCAGAGCCGAGCCAGATCCACTGACGTTCACATCTCTAAAGACAATGCCAGCTCGCTTCTGGCTCATTCCTTCTTCACCAAACAGCTTGATGGTCATGCGGAGCCATTTGTAAAGGTCGAACTTTGGGCTCTTTGGATCAAGAACATCATCGCCAGGGTTCAACCCGTACAATGTGTCTTTGCGGTCAAGTGCTTCGGGGTCCTCGTTAGCAGTAGAAATGCTTTCCCGCCTTTGCGAGTAGTATGATTGTGATTGTGTAGCGAGTCTCATGAGCGTTGCCCTCGTCTCGGCATTGATGGGTTCTGACGAATCTTCGCTGTCGGGGGAACTGTCCGGATCCTTCTTTTCGACGGAGTTGCCTGGATCCTCGGCGGCTTCTCTGCCTTGCTCGGTGATGTACTTGGTGTGGTTGAGCGGTGTTGGAGTCTCATCGCTGTTAGCGGCATCCTCGCTCGACATTCTGTCTGCAGGCGCCTCGTGCAGAAGGAGCTTCTCCAGGTCTTGATGAGGTGTAGATATGTCGTGGAATAACCTATTTGGATCATGATCCGGGACAGGATGGCTTATATCTTTCGCGTCCGCCATGGTTGGTACTGGACACTTGCGCAACGGAACGACGTGTCGAGAACAATCGTCATTGAGGAATAAGCAGAGATCACAGCACAGTTCTTGCCCGCTCTCGCACGTTGAGGTGCCAGTCCATTTCTAGCATGCTCAAGCTTTCGCTTTTCCATCATTGACAGCTGACCTGCTGCCGTCGTTCACACCCGAGCCTTTCGGGCGAACTTTTTCGCGGTGCAGGCTAAACAAACAACGTCACAAGAGGCCCACTATGGCGTTGCCCAGTCCTTAGTAAGCTGACAGAGCAGGTATTCCTTGCGGCGGGCGCGTCTGGACCTCCGGTCTGAGCTTCTGACGTCAATCTCGAAGCTGCGAAAGCGCTTCTCTGCGCCGCGGAGATTGCTCTCCGGTGTGCTGATGTGCCGTGCCCGTCGTCCTAATGTACAGTATAACGTGGTGCACGTGGCGGAGCATGTTGAGCATTCGGATGCCGGATGGCACGCGCTCCTGAGCCCATGTGCAAGGGTGTGAATCTGTTTTTGCCCGGCGGCCGGGTTCACGACACAACTTGAAGATATGCATAACTCTGGACCCACTGACTTTGTCTCTACCACAGCTCGTGTGCCATATATTAGGACAGTAGGGCGCCACGGCCGCGCGCTATCCTCTACATTTCCTTACTCCAGTGCTCCGTTGGGAGAGAGCTTCGACCATCTATGACACGCTTCCGGATTGCCGGGTGTCCCAGCATGTCCCTGTCACGTTGCTTTCAGGAGTGGTGTGGTGCCTTGGCCTTCTCCTGCGTAGCCACCGAGCCGAATAGAGCACCGCATGCATCGCATCGCGCATTTTCGAATTCAGGATCAGTTTAAACGATGTCGATGACCGTGAGTCTGAAGACTCGGAGCCTTTCTCGTAGGCCAACAAATTGGCGACTTTGCTTCTTACAAGCTACGGAGATCACTGATGTTGGATGAACATGACGAGCATCGGGATTCCTGGCCACTTCGGAAGTGTAAATGGAAGAGGCGCTTGCAAAGGAAGGTAGCGACGGGGACCTATATGCAGTCCTAAAGACACTGTTAATCGTGTAGGTACAATGAGAGCAAGGCGTTCGTGCGCTCGTACTCCACTCTCTGGTCTAACCGCTATATCTAACTCCTTGGAGGTAAAGCGTGGTAGAGGACAGCGAAGCGCATCGGGATGCCTGGAATATCAGTAGCGCAGAAGATCGATTTCTACATGAGTATATTCTGAGCGGCGCGTGTGCATCGCGCTATGCACTACGATCCCCGTTGCTCAACCGCAGAACTATACCTGAAAAGGATCCCATGTGTCTCTCGCGCCATCGACGTTGCCAAGTGCATTCATCCCTCCGTTGCCATCGAAGCCTGCGAAACCGCTCAAGCCGAACGAGTTGTTGTCTTCCTGGAGCTGGCCAACGCGAGCGCTTGATACCATTTCAGCATTCGCATGAGATCCTTGCTGAGGATGCTGTGGCATCTTTCCAAGGCCAAGCGATGGGTGCCAATTCCTCCTGAGAGGGTCTGGCGCGCACCGCTTCATGCTCTGGTCCATTTCCGTTGACGCAGAAGGCTCTCCAGTACTCGTTATAGATGTGTCTCGAGCATGGTATCATCCCGGTGGACGGAGAACGCACCATAGTCGAGGCCTTGCTTCTCGAAGTCGGACCGAAAACACGCAGGGATACCCGCGTTGATGTCTTGGCCTGTCATTGGGTGCAACGGCATACCCGTCCGAGGAGCGCCAACGCCATATCGCCCAGGCGGAGATTGCGTCCTCGTCATGGCACCCTGTCCGTATGCCTGGGTGGGCAGACTGTTTGCGTATAGGCTAGGCTGGACATTTGGAGACCCAATTTGCTGGATTACGCCCAGATCGGTAACAGGAGCGGCGTATGGGTGATTCGGCATGGAGCCCGGAGGCTGGAGGATGTCCAATGTCGGAGCGGCAGGTCCACGATCTTGCAAGAAGCCGTTGCTCTGGGAATGCATCGCCTGAGGCTGTTGCGCAGCCTGCGGCATGTGCTTTGGGATATCTTTGTTGGATCGTGGCATCACCTGACGCTTCCCAAGACCCAGTGACAAAAGGTCCTCGAGGTCAGCCGCCGTGTCGCTGGGGTGTGCAAAACACATCTTCGTGATATGATATTGCATGCCGAACCCACGTTGACCAGGTGAACCCCAGGTGTGACCCGGAAAGCCTTTGAGTGCGTCAACGAAGATGCACAAAACGTCTCCTCCGATGATATACACATCAGTAATGTACAGGGCCATGTTCAGTCCCTCCGGAAAGCTCTGGTATAGTACTCGTTGCGGAGGCTTCTGATCCTTGAGGCGCAAATGGAAGATATCGCGTCCTGTAACTTCTCTGACGTGCCGTCCCTGCCAGTTGCCTGGATAGTGACCTAAAATATGTAGCGCCACACCATCTTCTGGAGACCCGCCGTCAGCAGGAGACGTGAGATTTGCACGGGAAAAGTCGAGGTAAGTAGGACTGCGACTACGAATCTTCTTCGGGTATCTTTGATGAGGGTAAGCTGAGCGACCTGGGCGACAGTCAGAGCATGTCCGAAAGCGCAAGCAGCATAGAACTTTGCCTCACGTACCTCGCTTAGCGCGCTGTCGGTCCGCTTCGGTAGTCAATGCGAATGGAGCCGGAGCTCCAATCGCATCGTCAGCATGAGCAGCAGTAGAGAGCTGCGATGCTTGAGTAGGCGCGGCCTGCTCAGCCTTCTGACCAGCTTCTGCTTCTTGCTGGTAGGTCGTTCCGTCGCCGTTGTACGTTTCTAACGAGTTCCAGAAATCGCCAAAATTCTCTGAGCCCTGCTCCAGATCCGATCCGGCCACAGCCTGATTGCCCCGGACAGCTGCCATACCAACGTGACTATTCACAAGAAGCAACAAGTAACAAGCAACAAGATAATTTTCTGGAGTGATGCAGTGTCAAGGAAGAATTCTGAAAAAAGGGAGAAATATAATAGCACACGAGAGCAGGGCAGAAAATTCGATTCTGAGGACACGATTTGCTCTTGTGAAACTGAGCCTCCAATGCGCAGCCTTGCCTCCAGACCACTGAAACCGCCGACATATGAGCTCTGCTGCATTTAGGAGCTATTGAGGAGAACTTCTCATGTACTGGTGACGAGCCGAGAGTGCAATACGCCAGAGAAGGATGCAAGGGTGTCTTCATGTCACGAGACAGACGAAGCTACTCAAGAGCGATTTGCTCAGTCAGTACGGCGACAAGACTCCGTGACCCGTGACGGCCAGGTCAAGCTTGGTCGAGGTAATGAAGCTTGACATTGCTGGAGACTTTGGGACGAGGTGCATGATCGTCTCTGCTGTGAGCACAATGACGACCGGTGGAGGTAAATTTGTATGGTGTGCTTACTTTATGGAAATGAGAACGAGTGGAAGCTCTACCACACCAGTGTGTGGTTGCAAGTGGTTTGCAAATGTTCTCGACAGCGGTGACTGCAGGCAATTGTCACCCTCTCCTATGCGGGCCCCTTAGTTCTCTGCCAGGATGTCCAAAGCTCGGCGTCCAGATGGCTCCGCAACGACATCATCGCGAGGCTGTCATGGCTTGTTCATTTATGATTGCATGCGATCAGGGAGACATGGGAAGAGCTGATATATGCAGTTTCTTGTGGTGCAATGTGATGTTGGACTGGCTGAAGTTCAGTGTCCGTGCGAGGTGGGGCTGAAAGGTATGCTTGCTTCCTGCTCCTTCTCTCCTTGCACACAACACCAACCCGGATATCCTCGCCATCAGCACTCGAACATCTTCAGCGTGCTGACATTTATACGGCTCCACCTTTTCCCCGTCATGATGCAGCTGAGAAACTGCATCGGCCAATACACGTGGTACAGGTAGAACCACGGCAATGGATCTCGTACATCGAATGTTCCATCACGCCACGCGAGGAGATGCGATGCAAACTCCTGCACAGCCTCGAGAAAGTCTCGCGGCGATGACTGGAGCAGCAGGAGACGCGCCAGAGGTAGTATGAGACGAGTGACAAGATCGTGTCCAACCCAAAAGTATCTGTCCCGATGCGCCGGAGTCACGACTTTCGATGCCTTCGATCCATGGGAGCTATCATCAAGCAGGCTCAGGTAGCCATCGACCACGCCCGGAGTACTGTTGAACAACGCGACGGCGGTATGTGCCCGAGGGTTGCACTCGATGGGATACAGAACGATTTGCGAGGGGTCGGTCGGCGAAGGTTCTTCCACCAGAAAATCGAACGAACAGTGTCCGGTGAATCCAGGTCCACCCTTTTCGGCATACTCCTCGGTGAACTTCAGCATGACTCGACTCAATGCTGATTCTGGTGCTAAAGCTTCGTAATGCATCAGCAGCTCTGCGGACGGGCAGGCAACGAAGACCTTCACCTTGCCCTTGATGATCACGGCATGTGTGCAATACTCGCTGCCTTGCACAAACTGCTGCAGGATCCAGGGTGATTTCTCGGAGATCCTCAGCCGGTCAAGGTGCCGGGATGTTTCTTCCTTCGTCTTCAGCGGAAAGAGCGTCATGTCTCCTCTCGCCGAGTCGTCCATACCGATGGGCTTCATGATGAACTTCCGTCCCGGGGTGGCTTGTTCGAAGGCTTTGTCGACAGCCGACCTGCTGGTGATGGTGTGCGTCTCCGGTACCGTCAACCCCAGCTCGCTGGTATGGTCGATGAACGTGTGCTTCTCGTGCAGCGTCCGGGTCATGGCCACATCGAACTGTACTGCTCGGCAGTCGGTACGGTTCTCAATGACCTCTTTGGCTTCTCCATCTTCGACGGCGGACGCGACTCCGGAGCAGCTGACCCAAAGGTCGACCTTCTCTCTCAGTATCACATCAAGCAACCCTTGAATGTATGGCACAGATCCGCTGTTAGCATTTGGTTTCTGCAGACGATAGAACGCAGCGAGCGAGTTGGACACTCGCCCAGGCACAAGTGCTCCATTTGGCTCGAAGTCAGCTCCGATAACTTTATGTCCAGCTCTGCTGAAAGCTCTAGCAAGAACAAGACCCTTGGTCATTCCAATGCCGGTGACAAGAACCGTTCTTTGGCCACCGGCATTGTGCGATGCCCTGAGTTCACGCCTGCTACTCCGAAAAGGACGAACCAAGTAGCTCAGAACCAGGACAGCAATGTCGAGCGGTAGAAAGAAGAAGCTTAGGGCAATGAGCGAGGCATTCTGGCAAGTGTGTGCCAGAGCAGAAGAGTTGCCATTGAGCGGCATCATGGATAGCGATGAGTGCTACAGGTGTACAGCAAGATCCTCGAGGCACGCCAACACTACACAGGCGGTACAATGTGGCTCACGGGAGCTACAGTGTCTTGCCCACCCGATCGCGAGTTCAAAATGTGGTCATTTAGAGTTCCCACGGATTCCTTGCTGGAACCACTTTCTTGCGGCCACCGGAACCACGAGATGCATACGCTAAACGCACGTGAAAGGCGCGTAATCTGCAAGCTACTCATCAATGACGGCGTCACTGCATAATCGCGTCCTCTTCTACTCCTCGCGATGCGGGGGCGCCAGAATCTGACACCCGGGCGTTTCCAGATAATCAACTACCTCAACGAAACGGCACTGGCATCGGAGACTACGGTAACAGACTCGGTTACAAGACTATCGGCACACAGGGCACTTTTCCCCAATCTGAGTCCGCCGCTCCAAATATGAACGTGAATTGAGACAAGTATGTTGTGAAGTCGTCCTGCAATGAAATCTCACGTAGCCGTGCCTGTACACCTTGAGATACCGACGGCATCCTTTTCGCCGCTGGGTTCGAAGCTGTGTACCAGCTTGCTATCATAAACGAGATTCGGATTACCAACCTCTGCTTCGCTCTTCGCCACCTTGCTGTGCTCTCTCTTCTTCTCCACCGAGTCGGTCATATACTGCCAGTACTCAGGATGCCCTGGGTAGATGCAATTGTCGGCTGCAACCACCGAGCCCTCAGAGATCATACCGAGTCTTTCGGCAAGTTTGATATCCCTCTCGAATTGTGTATGGTCGATGAAGAGCAAATCGATCTTGTTCAAATTCTCCTGGCGATGCATGCGTTCGAGCGATGCACCACTGTCTCCGACAACAACCTTCACGGTGTCGCTGAGGCCTGCGAGTTCAACGAGCGAGCCTATGACTGCTCCGAATTCCGGATTATGCTCGAGAGTGTAGTATCGCTGACCGCCGGCGGATCGAAAAGCTGCGCCAAACAAGATTGAGGAGTATCCAACATATCCGCCAAGCTCGACGAGCGTCTTCGGTTTGACCTCAGAGATCAAGTCACTGACGATTCTCCCTTTGTCGGAGCCAACATTCATCAGGTACTTCTTCGTCCGGGCGTATTCATCGATGGCGGCAACCACTTTAGCAGGCGAGTTGCGGATCTCGTCAATGTTCGACTTGTTGTATACGAAGTGAAGAAGCTCGATTTCCCGGCCATCGTTGAACTAGCTGCGTCAACATGCTGCTTCCTCACCGGCCGGAGGATCGTACATAAGTTCCATCGCCTTTCTTTTGATATCCCTTGGACGCGTCGAAAGATGGCGCTGAAGAGGACAGGGACATGGTGTGTGACTTGGTACGGCGTATGCTCACGCAACGAAATGTTCTAGCAGTTGACACGGCTCGGAAGCAAGCACAAGACGCCCACGCGAGGTGAGGCATGCTGGAGCTGTTTACCGACGCAAACAGAGCGCCCGGCGATGCTTGAAAATGTGAAGTGAGGGGCAGATACACTATTGCTCGAAGCGTACGATCAACAACATCATCAGCCTGGGTGGTGGCCCTTCTGCACCAATCGCTGTTTTGCGTCTCTCTGCAGCAAGTGCTGTATACCTTGGCGGTGCACATTACGAACCAGGAAGCAAGATGTCGTCAATGTTGGTACGGCGTGCGGGATTTAGCTTGTCTTGCTTGTCGCCATTGATGGGCGATCGATCAGGCGGCTCTGTGGAGTCAGCTCCGGGGAGTTCTCGTGGCGGGGAAAGCCGCTAGAGGATGGACATGATGCGTATATGATGCGAACCAATGAGCTTTCATGCAGCATGCAACGACGATTGTCCAACAAATCACCAGACATTACACCCCCACACACACATACACACACATTCACACACACACACACACACACACTTGGATTCACCGCTGTCAACAAGCTCTTGGCACAATGCACACCGAGCACCGAGCACATTCCTAGTCTCCACCAGGAAAGAAAGACCTCGCCTCGACGTCCCAGCCGCAAGGCGTTCGCTTCGGGATCTAGCCAAACTCAATCTCCCTGGAGATACACTAGCATCTTGCAGACGGGAGCCATCCTCGATATACTATGGGCCATCTCTGCCAATCCGCGACAACGTGGGCCTGGCATGTCAGGAACTAGTCCGGCTCGATTGGCTGCAGCTGGCACATCTACTCAACGGTTCTGCTCTGCCGCGCACTTACTGTGCCTTGCACTACATCACGACTACGCTCCGCCTTGAACTGCCTCCACATGCTAAGGCCATTTGCGGACGGTGTGTTGCCATTGACTGGTGCTCTCTCTCTCTCTCCGAGACCCTGGTATGCTCCAGGCACTACCAACTGCAGCACTGAAGCTTCGGCACAGACGACGCCAAAGACGTGGTCCAGCTCTCGGGGAAACAAAATTTATCTGTGACAGTGCTGCAAACTAGCTTGCCGGTCAACAGAGACTGTCCCAGCTTCGCTATGCTCTTGAAGATCCACTCCGAGGTCGCTAGCATCGTATCGTAATGCTTGCGTTATCCAGAGCACTGGGAAGTACAAGAAAGTATCATTCCCTTTGATGTGAGCACCGTCCTTCCTCATCCGACTTGCACCCCTTCGTCCTCTCACGATTCCACCTTATCGTTCTCGCTATTCATCATGTCGGACATGAAAGCAACCGTGGCCGAGACGGCCCAAGGCTTCCACGTGGAGGGCTACGAGAAGATCGAGTACGACTTCACCTTCATCGACTCGGTCTTCGACGTCAACAAGGCCAACCTCGCAGACTGCTACAAGCGATGGGGAAGATGTTTGGCCGTCATGGACATGAACATCTTCAACGTTTACGGCGAGCAGATTCAGAGCTACTTTGACCACTACAACATTTCTCTGGATGTTCACAAGACCATGATCGGCGAGAAGGCCAAGAGCATCGACACTTTCCTGAGCATTGTCGACTCCATGACCAAGTTTGGTATCTACAGGAAGGAGCCCGTTCTAGTCATTGGCGGTGGACTTGTTACTGATGTTGCTGGGTAAAACTTCACACGCCGTAGCCTCAAGGCACTCTGGCTCATGTCCCCTACCTGGCGTGTGGCGTCTAGGAAGCACTGTACTAACTCATCTCAGTTTTGCTTGCGCGGCTTACCGACGAAACACCAACTACATCCGTATCCCGACTACTGTCATTGGCCTGATCGATGCCTCTGTCTCGATCAAGGTGGCCGTCAACTACGGCAACTACAAGAACCGTCTGGGAGCCTACCACGCTCCGATTCACACCTTCCTCGATTTCACCTTTCTCCGAACCCTTCCTACAGCTCAGATCAGGAACGGTTTCGCAGAGCTGATCAAGATCTCCTCATGTGCACACCTGCCAACATTCGACCTCTTGGACAAGTACGCCGAGGAGATCGTTCGGACTGGCTTCGGCCGCACAGACGACGCATCCGCAGAGGTCACCAAGGCCGCAGACACAATCAATCGAGCTGGTATCCACGAGATGTTGAAGCTTGAGACACCCAACCTCCACGAGATCGGTCTTGACCGTGTTATTGCATACGGCCATACCTGGTCTCCCCTGCACGAGCTGGTCCCAGACGTGCCACTCAGACACGGACACGCTATTTCCATTGACATGGCATACTCAGCGACCCTTGCCAACATCCGCGGCAACCTCCCAGACGAGGACCACAAGAGACTGCTCAACCTCTTCTCCCGCGTTGGTCTGTCTATGGACCACAAGGACTTTAATGAGGACATCCTCGACAAGGCCACCCAGGCAATCCTCAAGACGCGTGACGGCAAGCTCCGAGCTGCTATCCCAAGTCCACTGGGCAAGTGCGTCTTCTTGAACGACGTCACGAAAGAGGAGATGAATGCTGCTCTGCAAAAGCACAAGGAGGTCATGAAATCATACCCACGAAGCGGTGGGGGTCTCGAGGCTTTCGTGGACAGCAGTGACACTGGATACACACTGAACGGTGCTGGGGTTGAGTCGATTGGTGTCAGCAACGGCCTTAAGAGGCTAAATGTGCTGAATGACGATACACACGCCAATGGCAATGGAGTGCAGCCAAACGGTGTAAAGGCAGCAACCAAGCATGCATCAGGGTGAGCTTTTATCAGCTTTCTTGCTACCGGACAGACGCTGATGAAATTCGCAGACCAGAGGGTGTCGATGGCACACAATCCAAGGAGCAGACCAACGGCATGAATGGTCACATTGTCAATGGGCAGACCAACGGCATGAATGGTCACATTGTCAATGGGCAGACCAACGGCGTGCACTAGGCAGTGAAAAGCAAACATGTGGAGTTTGCCACGGAGCTACTGGGGACAAGGTCTTGGTCTCTCCTATGTCGTAGATATGGATCTCCATTTTATACCAATCTGCTACAGTAGCAGCATTTTTCGCGACTCCATTATCGCCTGTCTCAAGTCAACTCCGTCTTTGCTTCTGAGCGAGCACTGCTCGCAACTCTCCCATCTTTCAAACATAATCCATGACATCATCACTTCCCAGCTCTCGTTCCAGATGACGTCCGGGACACGTCTGCTCGTCTTGAGCTCGGCATCCGACTTTTCGCGTGCGTGTACGTGAACGATCCCGATAGCGGCAGGGCCCGTGAGAATGATGCCAAGCGAGCTTCCTGCTGGAATTATGCATACCTCTCCTCACAATCAATTTCTTGGCCTCAAACAATGGAACTCAACTACTTCATCTGCACTCTCGGCCAAGCAGCACTCTATAACGAAGACTTTCGAAGTACTTTCTCCAACATCCCAGCTTTCCTCGAGAAGCAAGCAGAAGAACATGGAGAGCTCCCTGCAGTGGGCTTTTACTCTCTTGCTACGGATAAGGGGTGGAAGAGTCATGTCCTGAGTTTTCGGGATGTATGCCGAGGCTCTTGCGTTGTTGCAGAGGCGATTGAGGATCAGGTGAAAATCTCGAATAAGCAGACGGTGGCGTTACTATGTCCCAGCTCGCCAGAGTTCTTGTTAACGTGGCTAGCGTTGATAAGATTGGAGCATGCCGTGCTGCTTGTTGCGCCGCAGTGTTCACCGAGCGCGGTGGCCGAGCTGTGTAAGCAGTGTGAGGTGCAACACCTGTTCTACGACGAGAGCTATGAGGCGTTGGCTACGAAGACTGTGGAGGCCTTGGCTGGGCTGAAGCTGCAGTGTTTGCCATTTGAACAGGGGACTGGAGCTTTTGAAGTGGTGAAGAAACTCCCGAGAGGTGATGTGATGGCGAAGGACATGTGCAAGGACGATGTGGCGTACCTCCACCACACTTCTGGAACTTCGACGGGCACACCCAAGCCGACACCACAGACGCACCGCGTGGGAGTTGGGGTTTATGCGAGGTTCGATGGCTCGCGGAAAGCTACCTTTACAACCACGCCGCTCTATCATGGAGGTATTGCGGATCTCTTCAGGGCGTGGACCAGTAATGCTCTGATCTGGCTGTTTCCTGGTAAGGAGCTACCGATCACAGCGACCAATGTGGTCAAGTGTTTGGACACCGCTGAGGAGAGTCAGACGGTGCTAGTCAAGTACTTCTCTTCTGTGCCGTATGTGCTGCAGATGATGGCGTCGGATGAGAAGGGGCTACAGAAGCTGCAGGGCATGGATATTGTAGGGGTAGGCGGAGCAGCTTTGCCGGTTGAAGTTGGTGATGATCTGGTTCGGAAAGGGGTGAACCTGGTCTCGCGGTTCGGGAGCGCCGAGTGTGGGTTCCTTATGTCCTCACATCGGGACTATGCAAAGGACAAGGAGTGGCAGTATCTGCGGCCTAGTCAGGATGTCGAGCAATTAAAGTTCGAGGAACGAGACGGCGGTCTCCATGAGCTTGTCATTCTTCCAGGCTGGCCGCATATGTCGAAGACGAATCGAGACGACGGCTCCTTTGCAACAGCAGATTTGTTCAAACCTCATGCAGGCATACCTGATGCCTGGAGATACGACTCGCGGGCGGACGCTCAATTGACGTTGATTACTGGCAAGAAATTCGATCCATCTCCGTTGGAGGCCAGCATTGCGGCATCATCAGAGTTGCTGGATGATGCCTTAATCTTTGGAAACGGCAAGCCATACCCTGGAGCTCTTCTGTTCAGGTCAGAAGCAGGTAAGGACTTGTCGGGGGACGATGTGGTAGCAAAGCTAGCGGCTACAGTCGAGAAGCTGAATCGTGATAGCCAGAGTCATGCACGAATACCACGGAATATGCTCATCCCGGTACCATATTCCGCGAGTACTCTCGAGAAGAGTAGCAAAGGAACGATACTGAGAAACAAAGCTGAAGAGCGGTATTCCGAGGTAATCGAAGAGGCGTATGACAATGTCTCCGTCTCCAACGAAGATGTCGCAGATGAAAGAGTCATCAGCACGATTCAAAGCATCGTGGAGTCCATCGTCACGCCTGGTCATGGCTGCAAAAAGGAGCTTGGACCAGGGACGGACCTCTTTGCGTACGGTGTAGACTCTGTGGCGTGTGTACAGATCCGGCACGCTGTCTCCAGGCTTCTTCCGGACAATAGCCCCTCGCTACCACTTACAATAGTGCAAGACTCGGGCACGATACGACGACTATCTGAGCTAGTGCTGAACGCAAGACATGGGAAAGCAGCACCAACAGAGAGCGAAGACGATCAGACAAGGTTGGTGCAGGACTTTGTTGAGCAGTACAGCCAAATAGATACTACGAGAGGGACCAACACCGCTCAACTACCGCATACACCACCGCGAAGTCCTGGCAACCGAGGCCTGACAATCGTCCTAACTGGACCGACCGGCTCACTTGGCAGCCATGTGCTCAGCCAGCTTCTAGCCTCGGCTGACGTTGCGCATATCCATCTGCTCCTTCGAGGCGCCACCGAACATGCAGCCAAAGAGCGAATACGAAAAGCTCTGTCCTCGCGAAAGCTAAAGATCCCGGCAGACTTCGACGGAAAAACAAGCATACACACCTGCACCCTCTCTGAGCCCCAACTAGGACTGGCGAGCGAAACTTATGCCAAGCTGGTCAGAAATGTGGATGTGATATATCACCTAGCTTGGGCTGTCGACTTCACTTTGTCGTTACGGGGCTTTACGCAGCATTTTTCTGGATTGCAGGCGCTTTTGGGTCTGTCGCTCGCGCATTCTGAAGTTGCTGGTTCTGAGGGAGGCCCTGCTCAGCTCGTCTTCTGCTCAAGTACAGCCTCTGTGGCTTCGTTTCCGGAGCTGAACCCAGGGACAGCAATACCTGAGACGGTACTGGATGATCCTGCGGTGTCAGGACCTATTGGCTACTCACTTTCAAAGTGGGTGGCTGAGAACATCTGCCTTGGTGCTCCGAAGTCGCATCCCGAGCTGAATGGCCTTGTGAGTGTGGTAAGAGTAGGACAGCTTAGCGGTGATACTGTTCACGGCATCTGGAATGCGAGCGAAGCGTATCCGCTCATGTTGAGCAGCGTCAAGGTTACGGGATGTCTTCCGGATCTTCCTCATGAAAGTGTCGCTTGGCTACCGGTGGATCTGGCTGCGAGAGCGTTCTTGGACCTGCTCCCTGCGAAAGATCAAGCACTGGACGCCAATTCGGGAGCGGCTGGTGTCAATGTGTACCATGTGCTCAGCTCAGACACGACTACAACGTGGAAGATGCTCCTGGCGTGGCTGCAGAAAGACACGAATTTCAAGATCGTGTCAGCTAGGGAATGGCTTGGCGAATTGGAAGCCTTGCAGTCATCGAAGGATGAGACCCAGAGAAGTCACCCTAGCCTCAAGCTCCTGGACTTTTGGAAGAAGGCGTACAGTACAGATGCTGGTGCTAGTGACACTGACGGTGAGAGCGTCACTACCTACGAGCACAGTCAGACCAAGAAAGCCATGCCATCGCTAGAGGCTCTGAGACGAGTCGACGAGCAGTATGCTCGAAAACTCAACGCCTGGGTCCAGGAGCATGTCGGCTGATGATGTTATAGCGCTTACTGGCTCTCCTGCTGCTCGTCGACCTGCTCTCTTTCAAAATTCTCTAACATCATCGTTGCCGTCTTCGTCAAGCTATTCAAGCGTAATGTCAGCAACTTCCTAATGGGCAATTTGATGCATGAACCCTATCCTGGCGCCTCCTTCACCCGCCGCCCTGAGCAATTCATGCGGAATGACGGCGAGACACTCGCAATAGAAGACGAAGACCCTCGTTAAACATGGCAGAAATTCATCGCGTCCCACGTACTGCACTGACGTGCTCAGTGGACGTTGTGACGTCTCTGGGAGGTCCAGACCGAGACCTGCCGGTGGTTTGCATATGGGTATTTCGGGACCATGCTGTCGAAGCCTAACACCTTCATTCTTGGAGGTAATGTGCGCCTGAGTAATGCCACAAGGTCTTCTGTAGTTGTGTCTGCGTGATAAGAGTCCATCGCGAACGGGAAGAATGGGGGGGGAAATTTGCAGGTTACGGAGTGTGGTGAAGCGTGAAAGCTCCCAGCCAGACCACTCCTTGTCCTTTGGCCGCAGGTCAGGCTAGGTCAGATCGAGGACCTTGAGAGTATTGCCAGCGACTGCCTCCAACATGGGAATAAAGACAGCTTCATCTGCTGCTGAGAATGGTGTCAAGTCAACGCAGTGTATCCTCAAGATTGTAAGTCTCGTGGAGTGGTGAGTGAGGCAACTCATACTTGCTAGAGTGAAGCCACATCTTTCGATATCCGAACTCCCGGAGCTTGGGATGAGGCAGGTGATCTTCTGGCACATCCACGAATAGCGATAGGCAGACCCAGGATAACCTGATCCGGGTCAAGGTGGGGTGGTTGTCGAAGAGAGTGGCGTCGGCGGTGGTCAGTGGGTACATCGTGCGCGACGTGTCGTCTTGGGCAATGAAGAGCAAGACTAGCCTTCGTCATAACGTGGCATAACGGATGGTTGGCAGTGGAAAGAAGATCGCCCCAGCAATCCACAACATGCAACAATACGACCGTAACAGAACCGAGAGCCCACTCCCAATTCTTCAGCACCCCCTGCCTCTTCACCAAAGCATTTCACCGTTCACACGTCTTCTTGCCAACATGTCGAAGAACCTTTTTCATCTTGCTGTACAATCAGACTTCCCAGGATATTCATTGTCCAGCTTATGCACAGATTGGCCAGAGCAATGAATGGCACACAGGGCAGTTGGCGAAAGTCGCCACTATGAAACGATAGTTTTCGGTGCGGGTATAGCTGGTCTGGCGACTGCGTCGCGACTTTTCGAGCATCCGCGGTATAGAGAGAAGAACAAGCTACTGGTCCTTGAGGCACGAGATTAGATTGGCGGCCGTATTAAGGCTGTAGACGTCAATGGTCATCGACTTGACACTAGAGCCAACTGGATACATGGCACCGCTACAAAGAACGAGCCCAATCCGCTAATGAGTAATTTGCCACACAAGGAATTCAAGGAGCTCTCAGGCACGGTATGTTTCAAGCCTGCCGATGATGGCATACTGCACAAAGAAGCACCTGATGGCTGGGTCGATGTCAGCTTTACCAGAGCTTTGGATGAGGCTTACCTCAGCAAGCTCAGACGCTTCTCCTCGGCTCGGCACCCTTTAGCTCCGTTTAGCACGGTTTAGCACCGTTTAGCCAATCGGGTGATTCCCCCCTAGCGAGCCTTGGCGAAGCGTCTAAGATCGAATAGGGCGTGTTTTAGTGTACCTTATTTTAATATAGCCTTACTACTAGATTTTACGACGTAATAATAACTTACTACTACCTCTAAACGAGCTCTTATAGATTTAAATAAGAGCGCCGATAGTAGAGATTACGAGGGCATTAACATCGAGATTATACGGTAGCGCGTTATATACGAAGTATATCCTCGAATATAAAATCTAATATCGCCTACCTCGATTAAATATCGTCTACCGGCCGAGTAGAGTATACTACACCTCTATAACTACTTTTATTCGATACGCGAGGGTAAATAAGTAAGATTTACCTATAGTAAAAGCCCTATACTATAGCGAGTTAGCGCGTTAAGACCTAAAATAAGTTAAATATATACCTATTAAGTCTATTATATAGCGCGCAATTGCCTATCGTGTCGTATACTATACTATAAGGACCGTAAGGCTATAAGGGGATGTCGTAATATATAGTACGCCTACGATCTTCCGCTCGTAGATAAACTAAAGCTTACTTTCTTCTATAGACGCTATACGCGTCTCCTAGTATACGTATACGCGTTACGTGCGGTATGCTAAGCCGGGTATAGCCGTATTATATATAAGGGTTAGCTATAGGCTACCCTTATAACTACCTCGACTTCTAGGACGAGCTACCCTTAGCTCGCCGCTTCGGGAGGATTCTATATAAGTAATCTATCTACTTCTCGTAGGTTCCGTTACTATACGACCCGCCTACGGGTATCGTACGTGTCGTTATCTAGGTATAGTTAGGTAAAGTTATAGTTACCGGGTTAACTAACTCGAGGGTTTAAGAAGCGTACCCTCTCCCTCCTTTTCCTTCTTTTTTCTTATACTACGTTCTCGTAGCGTACTATACCCGTACTACTAGCGATCTACTAGCTCCTCGCTAGCGACTACCTAGTAACCCGCTAGTACTACTATAGCTTTAGACGAAGCTATCTAAGACTAGCTCCGCTAGGAGGCCCTTATAGGAGGCCTATTAGTACTACTAATACTATTACTAGTACTACTACTATAGATGTCTAGCGCGCTTAGCGTACTAGATACGCTAGCGAAGCGTAAGTTTAGCGTACTAGGGCCGTAGACCCCTAAGTTATTACTAGCTAGGCGCCTAGGTATAGACATTAAGATATATATACGGTACCTCCTATACTTTGTAACTAGTAAGTATTTGCTACGCTCTTCGCTTACGATGCGCTTACTAATAGTATAGTAGACGAGTAGAATACGTATAATAGTATTACTACCGGCGAGTTACTTAAGAAGTGTAGTGTTAGGAACCGCTGTACGTTATCACAACTCGGGCTTGGATCTTTGCAGGGATGTCTCAATCAGTTATGAAGGTAGTGGTTCCAAACAGTATATGGTGTATACTTTAAATGAGTTGAGCACGAGGCTCCTATCTACTCGTAAAGAAGCGTCGTCTATATAGTGCCATGTCTTGGCGTGATCTGTCCTGCTCTGCCCTGAGCGAGTCTGATCAACTGATCAAGAGTGATCAGGACCGATCAGTCCTGATCGCTCTGTCACGTGACTCCCCAGGCATCCATGTCTGCAGCTTCGTCTGGTTTCCTGCTCCGTTGTCCAACCATTTGCACCGATAACACTGTTCCGTAACATGTAGGCGCTATAGAGATAATAGGTACCCCTACGTTAGTAATACTAGCGTCGCTATTACGTAGATAGTAGCTCGCCTACGTACTGTACCGCTCGCGCCTAGCGCAATAAGCTTATTTAGGGGCTTAGTAACCCTATTACTAAGTAGGAGTAGGACGCTCTAGACTAGTAGTACGAGGTCTACGCCTAGCTAGGCGAGTAGATCTTAGAGGTAAGTACTACGCCTCGCTAGCGCTTCCTACGCTCGCCGCGTACGGCGTACGGTCGCTCCCTATATAAATCGGCTAACCTCCTCCTAGGCTAAGAGGTAGTTTAGTACCTATAAGAATAAGCGTATAGGCGATACCCGCGTACGGTTCGCCGGCGCCTTTACTACTACTACCCCCTCCTCCGCCGCCGCTACTACGTCCGTAGTTCTATAGTAAGAGTAGAATAGGGCCCTTAATAGGCTCTTTAAGCTCGGCCGTACTATAAGTAATATACGTGTCGTATACGCGTCCTATACTAACCGTATTTATAGTTCCTATAGGCTAGAAATATTAATACTACTACGGCCGATAGGGCCTTCTTACTACTAGCCCTACGGGGCGAGTATAATAAGGAGGATAATAAGGATAATAATAACGAGTAATCGCGCACTCTACGTATATTAGCCGCCTACTACGCGCCTATCTTTTATCTACGTAGCGCCGTAGCGCGCCTATAAAAGTTTGTTTTAAAATAAATACTCTTCTCTCTACTTTTCTCTCTCCTTACCTCCCTCTCTAATGTTATTACTATTGGGGGTGTTTACTTAACTAAGTAAGCGAGCCTTTTAGTCCGATAGAGTATACTAAGGATTAGTATCTTATATATAGGTTATAGCTAATTTTACTATTCGGGGTAGAGGCTACCGTTAATATAGATACTGTCGGATAGGCCCCCCCGTATTATTAGTAAAAAGAGGAGGTTATGTCTAAAGGGTAAGGTCCTTATATCCGGCTACCGAAGGGTTAAGGCCTAAATATATAACCTATACCCTTACTTCGGCGCCTTATACGGCCTTCGTAGACACCTTATATTCGACTACTATACGCGTAGCCTTTACGGATCCTTCCGCCGGCTTATACCGTCTTCGCGGACGCCTTATATTCGGCTACTATACGCGTAGCATTCGCGAGTCCTTATACTAGCTCCTAGCTATTATACTCTTCTAGCCAGCCCTTCTATCGTACTAGGTACTATACCTTACCCTTATACTTACGCTTTCCTAGTACTACCTCTACTTTATATTCCCCGTCCTTATTAGCGAGGGCTATAGTACCTCTATCCTTCTCGCTACCCGCGTACGGCTCGAGGAGGGATATATAGAATATATTATAAATTCTTAAGTTAGCTAGTAGTACTAGGCAGTACGCCTACGAACCGATAGTATCGATAATACGGTACGATCTAATAAACTTCGGACCTATCTTCTTCTTCGGTAATACTAACCTTAGGTTCTTCGTAGATAATAAGACTATGTCGCCTACGTAATAGCTCTTAGCCTTATAAGTCTGATTATAGTATATTATAAACCTTATTCGATAACTACCTCTATTTAAGACTAGTTACGTTACTCGGATTAGGCTTCTTTAGAGAGTAGTTAGACAATAGGGTAAGGCAGGTAATTTACTAAGGAAATAGTCGTATCCTAGTTAGTAAGGTTATAACATAAGTTAAACGCCTCGAAGCTATAAGGGTTTCTTAGCGTTCCTAAATACAAAGGAGACTCTTAGTCTACAATTCTTAGATTACTAAGTTACTAGTAAGCAAGTAACCTCGAGTTACTAAGTTACTAGTAAGCGAGTAATCTCGAATTACTAAGTTACTAGTAAGCGAGTAATCTCGTACGGCGCACGTAATCCGGTTTATCTAATCGACTACGTCTACCGTCGCGGCTTTTATCTAATCCGTAATACTATTCCCCTTCTAGTCTAGCTTCGTCCCGAAGCTTATATAAGATAATATAGTAGCCCCTTATCGTAGACTAGTAACGATGTCTTCTTCTTCCTCTAAAAATCGCCTTCGGTTAGTAAAGGAAATTAATAAACACGGCCGTCTAGTAGATCTTGCTTACAATTATTGTTTCTGTAATAGGCTTTCCTACGTTACTATAGAGGGGAATTTTCGTACACGGTATTTGGAGTACGTTCGTCGTAGGCGTAAGTATATAAATCTATCCTAGGAGTCTCTTAATAAGACTCGCGAGGAGTATCGGAAGAAGGTCGAGAAAGACGAGGAGGATCTTACGGAAGTCCTAGCGCGGCTAATACGGGACAAGGCTATACTTCGCTAAGCGGAGGAGCGCGCGTAAGAAGGCGCTTTACTTAGAGGCCGAAATAGAGGCTTCTAGTAAGATCGAGGATGTTAATTGTCCTACCGCGGATGTAACCGTTAGCCTATCTCCTATAGTATAGTCCTCTATCGATTTTATTAATAACGCGATTGATTTTTCTATTCCCTCTAGTTCTACCGGGTAGCTATATAAGTCCTATTTCTTAGGAATTGTTAGAATTTTTATTAACAGTTTCGTAGGTTTCTTTCTAGTTCCTAGGTATTTTCTAATTTATTGTATTCTTTCTATTTAATAAGGTATCGCTAACCTCTCTTATCTAGGATTTTTTTAACTTTGAATTTATTTTCTACTTCTAGCTCGAAATAGAAGCTTTCCTAGTAAGGTGTTTTAGCGTCTACGGGTTCTAACTTAGAAATGTAGAAGACTAGTATTAACGACTAATAGGTTATGTTAACCTTAGGTTTAGAGGGGGGGGGGTCCCTTAGGTCTAACTTGCCCCAATTTCATTTAGGTTTGATTAGACATTTAGGCAAGCTAGTAGGACCTAGTATAGCTATTAAGATATATAATGCGCAGCTAAGCATTGTAAGCGTAGCATTAAGGCATCAATTTAATTTATACCTCTCGAGTAGAGGGTATAGGGGTTTAGGTCCGCTAATCCTCTTGTTTTATCTAGCTACTGCGCTAGTCGTTACGTAACCTGATTTCACGGTCCCGGGACCGGCAAATACCTCTACTTACATAAGCGCCGCTCCACACTACTACAACTCGGATAGGCCTACATAGGGTAGTTAGTAGACATTATTTTAGTAGTCAATAAGGGGGGTTGTTAAGTGTACACCCGGTGGCGTGTTAGCATCTAGTTTATAAGGTTAAAATCACGGTTTAAGGTCTAAGGTTCACGGTTAAGGTTATTACTTAAGGTTAAGGTTTAAGGTTAAGGTTTACGGTTAAGGTCGACTAAGGTCGAAAACACTTAAGGTCTAAGGTATTTAGTAACAATTACGGTTACAAGGTCCTATTAAGTAACAACTAGTATTAGCATACTCTAAAGTAAGCACTACGTAATAATAGATACGGCTGCATTACTAGAAAAACTTAGCACCTTTACCGACATAGGTAGAGGCTACGAACAGCCTATAAACCCTACGAAAATAGAAGGGGTCTATAGGGATTCTATCCCTTATAAGGGGATAGAGGAATCGGAGGAAGGGGAAACACCTAAATCTAGTAAAGAAGGGAGAAGCGGAACTAGCGCCGCTAAATTAGGTATAGGTGTAGGAACGAACAGCACAATTAGAATAGATACTATAACTGCCCTCTTTAGACAATTAGTAGTAGCAATAGAAAACGCTAGCCCTCGCTTTCTACCTCTAGGAGGTGCTAAGAATCCGTTCTTTAATAGCACTAATACTACTAAGTTCTAGGAGCGGTTTAGCGACCTAATGGACTAGTACCCGCCTCGGGCATCCATTAAGAAGGATGATTTCTAGGGCAGGTTTAAGCGCAATTGCGAAACTACTATCCGGCGCGTAGTTATAAGGCTACCTAGGTAGCTTACTAACAAGGCACGTTTTAGGAGGGCGTTCTTATTAGAGTTCTTAAGGTTTAACGCCTACTCGATATTAGGAAGTCGGGAATATCTTAAGGAGATTATTAGGGCGTAGTAAGGTAAGAGGCCTAAAGAACAAGATATAAAGGAATTCATCCGCCTATTTGTATCCTTAAGTAACCTAATTAAACCTAAGGATTTAGATAACAGCTCCCGGAGTCGCCTTCTCCTTTAGGGATTACTAGAGGTAGTCGCGAAAGCGGTCTATAAGGCTTACGGGCTTCACCCGAAGCAACCTAAGAAGTTTAGGGACTTTTAGAGAATTCTCGATAAAGCTGCTAGCATCGTAGATAGTAAGGAGGGATAGAAAGCTATATATATAGATTTCCCTCTTACTTTACCTTAGCTACACCGCTTAGTCGTGAAGCAAATGCCGCGCCTTAAGCCTAAGATTAACACGCTTAAGAAGGCTACCTCTAGGACTGTTATTAATAATGACCTAATCTAGAAGGTAGCTAAAATAAGCATACGTGCATACTAGCGCGGTCGCGTCGCGGACGCGGGTGCCTTCTACCCGAGCGAGAATTAACGCTCTATATAACCGGAGAGGCCTAACCTAGATACTAAACTATAGGTTTACGTAATGTAGCGTCCCCTATCGTAGAATCGCAAACAGTCTAAAGCGATAGATGGTTGTTACTACAACTGTAGTAGCTCGAAGCATTAGGCTAGCAATTGTAGGGCGATAAGGTCCTTAATATCCCGGGGCTACGTATACCTCGCCCCGAACAACTAGTAGTATCTAGGGAAAGAAGGCGATCTACGTCCTACTAAGTTCAACTTTCGGAGGGACTATAGTAAACCGAAACTGCTCTACATGCTCCCTCTACTCGAAGAACATTATAGACTAATCGATTGATTGATTGATTATTCCATTAACGTGCTATTTGAGTCAAAGACTATGCAACACGGGTCTCGAGAACGAGACCAAAATTTGAGAGAAGGAGAAAAGCCCCGTCGTACCCCGGACGTAAAAACTCCTTAAAAGATGCGAGCAACGCTCGCTATTCGAACCGTAAATCGAATATATTGCGGCGTAGTACGCGCGTACCCGGTAGTCGTGTCTTGTCGAGAATTGCGGTTTGTCGCCTTGCCCCGGGCGAGACAAGTTTTGCGCCCGTGTCTCGTTCTTGTTTTAAAAAGCCAAGCCGGCCGTACCCGTACGCACCGAGCAAAATCCCAAGAAACACCCGTTGCCTCTGTTTCAATCCAGTCGCGTTCTCCGGTCTCGAGTGTAGCTCCTCGGTCGCAGTGGCCTCGCTGTCGTCCCCCCCTCGGCCTCTCTTGGTTCCAGCCGTGCAGTATACGTGGTTTGCGCCCCTAAACGCCTCTCTTGGTTCCAGCCGGCAGTTTACGTGGTTTGCCGGGACGACAGGTAGACAGCGCCTTCGTTGTTCGAGCGACGTGTACGCTATGTACGTCGCTTTCCCTTCTCGCAGTTCCGGAGTTCTTGTTTGTAGATTTTGACCGTATCTCGTTCGTTCGGTTCGTCCGACCTGTCTTTTCTTGTTTCGAGTCGAGTAGGCTTGTATTTTTCGAGAGAGAGAGTCTTAGTTTCTCTTCGTCGTAACGAAGATACTTACGTCGTCCGCCGCGTGAAGGCGCTCTCTATAGGACGACTATAGACTAATCGAGTTTAATAACTAGTATAAGATTCCCGTACTACGTAAGTAATAGATAGGTAGGGACTATACTAGGGTAACTAAGGTCACGCCTCCTAATTATTCTAAGCCCCCTCCTAACTTTAGGCATTTAATAGAGTATAGCCCTTAGGACGCACGGTCTAGCTAAACGGAAAAGGCTACTAGGACATATTAGGTCTCATTCGGAGAAAGTAAAGCGGAGTAGGCGATCGACTTAGGCGAGCTTAACGAGGTATCTACCTATCCTATACAGTCTAACAAAGTGAAAGGGAAGGCACCCGTAGGCATTCTAAAGAATCCGTACCCGAGGATCCGGTCCTTAGCCTAGGATCTACGAGCCCGAGCTAAAGCTACTAAGAAAGTTCGCCTATAATTAGAACAGGAGATTTGGCAAGCTAAGATTAACTAGTAGGAGGTTGAAATAATTAACGAAGTTAGTGCTTAAATGAGCGAAACTCAATCATTAGCTAAATCCGGGGTAACCCTAGGAAGGGGAAATAATGCCTAAGTAAATAGACTAGGGAACGATGCTAATAAGGGACTACCTAAGGATATACCTATTGGTCCCGTAAACGCCCCCTTTGCATAAAGGAAGCGTATGTAGAATGCTAAGACTATAAGGATTAATAACTACGTCCGATAATATAGTTTAGCTAGTAATAGTCCGGTTATAAAGGAAGAGGGTATTATCTACTAGATTAATTAGATCCTCTAGATAACGTTTCCTAATGTGAACGCCTAAGATTAGTTTCGATATAGTCGCTAGTTCGAGGCTACCCTCTTTAGTCGCGTTACTAACACTCCCGCTCTTTAGGAGAAGCTCGCTACAGTGCGACGTCTTATAGGAAAGGACCCTAAGGTTCGTACTAGACAAGTGGTTACCTATAAAGATAAACCTAAGTATAATAAGGAGGTCTTCCGCGAAGATAGTTAGGCCTAGTATGTCGGAGTGTATTTAACTATGCTTTACTCTAAGGGTGCGGTCCCTACTACTAAACTATATAAGGACGTTAAGAAAATCGGGCTCTCTAGTGTCCTTAACAACTTTACTATAGTCCCTAGTCCTTAGGTAGTAGCGGAGTTTAGGATAAATAAGAACTAGATTAGGTACCTAATTAATAAGGGTTCCGAGGTAAATATTATCGGCTAGAGGAACGCTTATAGGTTTAGGTTACTAGTAATATCGAGTGCTTAGCTTACCTTTCGAGGTACTAGAGGGCGAGCCTAGTTTAAAGGTGTTATAGGCAATTTGGATGTTTAGGTATTTAGGGTTTACTACTAAGTAGACATGTTCATCTCCTCGGATCTAAACTCACTAACAATCCTAGGACGTCCGTAGGCCCGTAAGGTGCGGCTTACTACCCGTAACTGCGATAATAGTTCATAGAAGGGGACTATTACTAGCCGTAAAGGTAAAAGTGTTATGTTTACTGCCCTAGTTAGCTCGGACAGGTGTAAGACCCTTTAAGAACTGTTAAAAGCGTCGGGAAATAGAAGGGTAGGTTAAGTTACGGCGCTTAACCCACCGACTTACTAAAGCCGGATTTAATAAAATCGGTAAGGTTCTCGTACTATCTCGGAGAAACCTCGGACTTTAATTTACCGGTCCCGGGACCGGTAAATAGCTATAGTAAGGAAAACGGGTACGACTACGACACGACGCATCTATAGGAACCCGGCAAGGCTCTAACGCCTAGCAACCATTTAGCTCACTTATTAGGATTGCTTAGGACTACTAGAACAAAGGAACGAGTTGTAGAAATTAGAATAGGCGCGTTCGAGGGAGATTCTATTACTAACGTTTATTTAGTTTAAGGGGATTAGCCCTCCAAGATCCTAAGGCAATCTACATTGAATGCTTAGGTACGGAAGTAATAAGTAGGCTAGCATATAGCTAACATTAGGATACCGTAGGTCTTTACGATGTACAAGCGTAAGGCGGATAAGAAGAAGCTAGTAGACGCGAGCATTTACGAACGCCTAGAATCACGAGTTAAGGGAGATATAGAATAGAAGCGTAGGGCACTGTACCTAGAATCTAAGATGCCTAAAGGACAAGGTCCGTTCAATAGGAAGTACTTAACTAAGATATTCTCAAGTATTAAGCGAGGTAGCCGGATCACTCTAGAACGACTTACCTTAATTAAGGTTAGTGTTAAGTTGAGACCTAACAGGATACGTGGTTAGTAGCGGAGTAGAGTAAGAGATTAATCTTTAACTGGCTAATAGCTATAGGGCATGTAGCAATATATTAGGAACTAATGTGTTAATTGTGTTAGATGTCTATCTAAGCTAAAGGGGAGAGAAGGTGTCTTCCGATAAGCTAAGTTATCGTAGATGCCTTAGGCTATTAGATCATAACCTAACTATTAGCTCCCCCTAAGATGCTACATCTTAACACTCCTACTTATCTTACATAGGAGGTTATAGTCTACTCTTCTCCTGTTAGTAGTATTTAGACCTCTATAATAGGTTAAGCTAGCTTATAAACCTCTAGAAGTGTAGACTAGTCTTTAGCTTTGTGAACCTATCTATTACTATCTTAGATGTTAGGGTGTACTTAATAGTAATAAGCCTTCTCTACTAAAGTTTCCTAACAGCATTGTAGGCAATGTTAATGTGCTTTAACTTATTATGAACATGTGCATCCCTTACTAGGGTAAGGGTAGCTTAGTTGTTACCTCTTAATTAGACTAGTCTTAAGCTTAACATAGTCTCCTAGTTTCTAGTGATCCTTAGTTAATAGGAACAGTCTCCCACTAACTCTAGATAGTCTATCTCCCTTAGCAGTGAAGCTAGGAATTAGGATTGCTTTACACATACATTTATAGCTATGTATTTAGCTTCTATTATAGATGTTGCTACAGACTTTTACTTCTTGCTTATCTAGGAGACTAGTGCCCTATAGAGGAAGAAGACATACCTAAGGATAGAGACTCTATCTACTTTGTCTATTACATAATTAGAGTTATAGTATCTAACTAGGCATCCTTCTCTATACCTAGAGAAGATAAGGCTAAGATTAGGATATAACCTTAGATATCTTGTAATCTTCTTTAAAGCCTTTATGTAGTAGGCGGATAGGTCACTTACAAATAAGCTTATCCTTCCTAGGGTAAAAGCAATGTCTAGCCTTATAATTGTTGCTAGCTATATCTATGTACTATTAATACTTTAGTACTCTGCCTTGTTACACCTCTTATCTATATAGCTTAAAGATTTAAGAGCCTTATAGCTGTCTATAGGTAAGTGTGTAGGTGCTACCTTCTTATAGTTTATCCCTATCTTAGTAAGGTTGTCCCTAACAAAGTGTCCCTAGTCAAGTTTTAGGATTCCTCTCCTCCTCTCCCTTATAACTCTTATGCTAAGGATCTTTTTAGGTTTACTAAGATCTTTAATCTTAAAGACTTTGCTAAGTTCTCTTTTAAACTAGAGAACATCTATTAACTTTAGTACAGCAATTAGAATGTTATCTACATATGTAAGAATTATAATCTCTTTTTCCTTATAAATAAGTAGGCATAGATCCACCTCTAACTATGTAAATCTAATCTCTCTAAGCTTTAACACACAGAGTTGATTCTAATCTCTAGCTGCTTGCTTAAGTCTATATAAGCTTTTAAGGATCTTAAACACTATATTTAGTAGAAGCTTAACTCCTAGTAGTAGTAATATAAAGATGTCTTTATAGAGGGTAGTTTCTATAAACGCATTGTTTACATCTACTTAGTAAAGATAGAGATCCTTCTTGCACACAATAGCTATAAACACCCTAAGGGTGTTATGTCTAACTGTAGGCGCAAATGTCTCTATAAAGTTAACACTAAACTTCTATAAAAAGCCCCTTATAACTAGCCTAGCCTTGAACTTTTTAATAGCTCTACTAATGCTTCTTTTAACATTAAAGACCTATCTTAACGTAACTAAGTTTACTCCTTTTAGTAGAATAGCATTCTCCTAGGTGTTATTACTCTATAGAGCATCTAGCTCCTTCTAGATTGCTTCCTTCTAAAGGTGTCCCTATTTCTTATTATTTATAGCATCCTTATAGGACTTTAGAATTAGGATCTCTTGCTTATATGTAATAACTTCTACAGTTACTATAAAGGCGATCTCCTTAACTTCTTCTAGGAATTTACTATCCTATAGTACTAAATCATCCACTGATTGTATAGCTGTAAAGAAAGCTTAGTAGTAAGTAGCAAGGTTCTCTAAGAGGTCTATTGCTTCTCCTACTTTAGTAGCTAGTTTAGGTATAGGGACTATGGATCTTAGGGCTTTCTATTTCTATTTATAGCCCTCAACATTATAGTTAGCCCTCCTCTTACTAAGGGATGATCTAAGAGTAGTCACTTGTGTCCTAGTAACATTCTTTTCCTAGAGATCTAGTAAGCTTATCTCAATTAGCTTATCGATTTTCTGAAATTCCCCTATATTCTTTAGAGGCTAGGGAAGTTGCATAAACAGCTTTCTTAGCTAGGCTGTTACTAGGCTGCTCTACTGAATAATTGAATAGTAAACAGGTTGCTCTAAGAATATGTCCTTCCTTAGCCTCCCTAAGGGTCTCCTAGCTAGTGCATTGCTTAATAGATTTAATTCTGTAACATTAAGATCTATATTACCTCTAGGTTAGTCCTTAAAGAAGTCTATATATATATATATATATATATATATATATTGTTTTATAGCTTTTATGTCTAGTTCCTAAAAGAGCTAGGCCTTAGCTGTGTTTTTAACGTATCTAATAAACACTATTTCTTTGCCTCTATTTATTAGTTTATTACTTCTTGCCTATTAAGGCTAGGATCTTGTGTCTATATAGACAATAGCTTTACATCCCTAAACCTTTAAATAGTTAATAGTTAGCTTAATACTATTAAAGGCTTTATCTAGTAAAACCTTTAACCTATTATAGTCTAGACTATTTAGTAGTTTATTCCTTATATAGGTTTAGGCTTCTAGTGCTTTAGGCTAGAATTTAATTGGCATCTTAGCCTCTTTAAGCATTGCCCTTATAGAGTCTTCTAAGGTTTGTATTGACCTTTTAACTAGTCTATTTTGGAGCGGGTTGTATGCCTTAGTATGCTCTAGCCTAATTCCTAAATCCTTCTCCTACTACTTAACTAATGCAATAAGTTCCCTTATATTGTTAAGCCTAACTGCTTTTAACTATGCTAATGATTTCCTCTCTACCTTAATCTTCTAGTTCTAGAGAGCAACTAGAGCATCTTCTCTTTTCTTAAGAGGACAGGTCCACTTTTTTCTAGAGAAGTTGTTAACAATCTTAAGCTAGTATTTGAACCCTAGCCTTAATGTTAGTAGTAGACTATATATATTAATAGATACAAGGGCAAGTCTTTTAGGTCTTCTCTTAGTAACTTTGCCTTTGTACTTCTTTATCTTTACTATTAAACACACTCTACACTAGTGGAAGCTATCCCTAGGAATAGGAATAGGTTCCTTTAAGTCTATTACCTTATAAAGATTCTAGAGTAAGTTCTTCCTAAAGTATGCAAATCTTCTATACTAAAGCTCCTACTGTTTTAGGTTAGTCTCTAATTTAGTAGTTACAAAGGCATTCTCTATTAGTGGTGTACATAATAAGTAATGTGCCCTTTCTTATAGTAGAGGAGAAATCTTATTAATAAATAGAACCCCCCTAAGGAGCCTTGTCTAGACAATAGTTTAGCTAGAGGGGGATACAAGAGAAAATAAAGGAGGTTAGACACTAAACTGCTTACTAAACTAGTTCTAAGAAACTAGGTTTACCCCTAGCTTAGGTATAAGTAGAACATCTTCTAAAACAACTTTCCTACTAGATCTCCTACTTATCTCTATAGTCCTAATATAAGTAGCTAACAAATGCCTACCTCCCACTTTGATCTATTTCTTCTTTATTAAGGGAGTTATAGATCTAAAGAGGCAGTTCTAGTTAGTTATATAGGATAAAGCACAAGAATTAAGTAACTACTCTAATAAGGGGAACTTACCTTAGACTTCTGTATTTAAGTAAGCCACTTTATTATACTTATTATTATTATTAGACATTGTCTTCTAGGATAAGTTGCATAAGTTAGGTAGCTCTTAGGTAGAGAAACCTTTCCTAGTCTTCCTTGTTTTAGAGGAAGGAGACTAGGCCTAGTTCTTCTAGAGTAATAGTATATTAGAGCTAAGTTTCTTTACTATTTTCTTAAGTTCCTCTATAGAGGACTTCTCTCTTAGTGTTCTTCTTGAAGATGGTAGTAGAGATCTTGTTAAGGGGATGTCGCAATGTATAGCACGCCTACGACCTACTAGTCGTAGATAAACTAATTCTTGCCTTTTGTTTAAGACGCATCGCGCGTCGCAAGGTGTACTTATGCGTGTTACGTGCGGCTTGGCAGCCGGTCGCGACCGTATGTTATATATAAGGCTATATGTAGGGGTTAGCTACTAGGCTACCCCTTACAATTGCCTCCCCTCCCGTGCGAGCTGTCCTCAGCTCGCTAGTTGCTACGTAGAGGCTCCTATGTACTTCTAGAACTATAGTTACTATACGGCCTATATGCGGGTTGCGTACGTGTCGTTATATAGGTGTAGGTAAGTAAGGCTTAGTTGCTATACCAACGTAGCTAGTTAGGGGCATAAAACTCTAGCCTAACCTAGCCCTTTCTTAGCACGCTCCCTAGCTTATCACCTTCGCTACACTACTACTACGCACCCGTACCGTACTATTATCGTAAGCGCCTCGCTAGCATTATTATTATCATTATGTCTACCGTGCCCTCCTCGCCGCTATTCTCTAGCCGCTCCGCCTCCTCTAGCAGCACTAGTAGCGATAGTACTACTAGCGCCGTAGAAGACGAGCGCCGCTAGGCGGCTCTAGTACGCGACGTACCTAGAACGCCTAGTGGTCGCAAGCGACTAGCATTACCCTCGTAGCTACTAACGCCCTCGCTAGCTACTAAGCTCTCGTAGAGAATTAATATGTGTATATGGTACCTCCCGTACTTCGTTAGGGGTAAGTCTTTACGCGTGTCGCCTACGATTCGTATGCTAACTACTTGCTAGACGAGGCCGATGACTGTAATAGTGTCACTACCGGCGAGCTCCTAAAGAAGTGTGGCCGCTATAGGCGTAGTAAACACAGCTACGTGCCTAATACTAGCTACGCTATCGCCTCGCTAGTAAGCCGCCTACGCGCCGCGCGGTCCTAGCGCGACTTCCTTACGGCCATAATGGGCTAGGCGCCTATAGACCTCTAGCAGCAGGAGCTAGTAGAGTAGATCCGCCTATATGCCTAGCTAGGTAACAACATTAAGGAGGTAAGTCGCTGCTTCGCTCGTGCGAGTCGACTACTACTCGCGGGGGAGGGCTCTAGTACGTCCCCTATGCTTCGGCTAACCCTTCCTATAGGCCATTAGGCAGTTTAATGCCTACAAGTACAAGCGTGCCGGGGAGACCCGTATACGTGCCTCCGCCGCCGCCGCTACTACTGCCGCCGCCCCCGCCGCCGAAGCCCTCGCGCTCTAGTAGGAGTAGAACCGCGCCCTTAATGGGCTGTTCAAACTCGGCCGCGCCGTAAGTTGTATGTTCCTCGCCTACGTGTACCCTACTAACCGTAGTCCTAGTTCCTATAGGCGTAGAACATCGATACTACCGCCGCCGACTAGGCATTCTTGCCTAAGTTACTACGTGACGATAACTGAGGCGCTCGCCTTATACGCTGCTCGCGGGCTCCTCGCCTACTACTACTCTACGTAGCCCCTAGTAGGCGCGCTACTCTTTAGCTTTTGTTTTGTTTATAGTTAAGAAATATTTTATTTATACTCTAGTGCTAGTCTTATTTGCTTCTCCTTAACGCCTTATAGTCGGCTACTATGCGATCCGCATTCGCGAGGCCCTCCGCCGGTTCCTAGCTGTTGTACTCCTCTAGCTAGTCCTTCCACTAGACTAGATACTGTAGCTTGCCCTTACGCTTACGCCTATCTAGTACTGCCTCTACCTTATACTCTCCGTCCTTATTAGCTAGAGGGGGTACGGGTCTATCCTTATCGCTACCGATATACGGCTCGAGGAGAGAGACATAGAAGACGTTATAGAGCCTTAAGTCGGCTAGTAGCGCTAGGCGGTACGCCTACGAACCGACAGCGTCCGTAATGCGGTATAGGCCGATAAACTTCGGACCTATCTTCTTCTTTAGCACTGCTAACTTAAGGTTCTTCGTTAACAATAGGACTAAGTTACCTACGCGGTAGGTCTTAGCTTAGTAGGTCTTATTGTAGTAGCGAGCCTAGCTTTCTACTATAGCCTTCTATCGCTCCTCGAGTATAGCGCGTAGTTTTCGTATACGACTCGTAGCTGTTACCGCTACTAGTCCTTCCCCCCCCTAGGTCTCGTCTCGAGATCCAGTTAGTGTAGGGGTAATCTTAGGTCGCTAACCGTGCGCTATTTCGAACGGACTTATCCGTAGTGTTAGGTAGATGCTATTATTAGCTACGAATTTAGCAACTGCAAGCTACTTAGCCCACTTAGTTTAATTGTTACTGTAGTAATAACGAAGGTATTGTTCGAGGGTTTAGTTTGCCCTCTTAGTTTAGCCGTTAGTCTAAGGGTGAAAGGCCGTGGATAGCTTACGCTTTATACGCGCCTCGAAGTAGAAGTTACTCTAAAACTAACTAGTAAAGACCGGACCTCGGTCGCTTACTATACCTAACGGGACACTATAGTATCGCACGACTTCGTCTCGTAGGAGCCTCGTAAGCTCTACGGCTATGTAAGTCTTCGTCGTCGGGATATATAAGCTTATTTTTGAGTAGCGATCGACTATTACTAGGATCGCATTATATACGCAACCGGCTCGCGTGCTTAGAGGTAGGTCCGTAATGAAATCTATAGTAATTTCCTACTACGGTCGCTCCGGTCTAGGAAGCGGTTATAGCTCGCCGTAGGGTCGATAGCGCCTCGCCTTCGAACCCTAGTAGGTTCTATAGGCTTAGACGTATTGTTTTACGTCCGTGCTAAGTGAGTCCTACTAATAATTACGTTGCAATAGCTCTTTAGTCTTAGTCCTTCTAAAGTAACCCGCGAGGACGTCGTCGTAGTACATACGAATTAGATGCGACCTAATTGCGTAATCCCTAGGTACTACGATCGCGTCTCCGCAGTATCTAAGGTTATCCTTTACATGCTATCCCTTAGCGTCCCTCGCGCTTAGCGCCTACGCTAAGCATGCGACATACTAGTCGTCTTACTACTACGCGATCTTTATTAAGAGTAGGATTAACTTACCCGTCGAGCTATAAGCTTAACCCTATATTACTGCAGCGCACACTACTACTAGTAAAGACGGCTTGTCTTAATAGGGAAGGTCACCTCTCCGTACTGCTATCGCCGCGCCTATGTCGCCCTACATCGCCTCGTAGGTAGTAAGCACGCGCTTTACCGTCGGCTTGCTTGTCCCTTCTAGAGACTCCTTCTAGAAAGATAGCTTACTTTGTAAGGTAGGTAGCAAGTTCGAAGTTTATTACGTTATAGCTGCGTAGTCACTACGTCTCGAAGGCGCGTTGGCTAGGTTAGTCTTACCCGGCCGATACTCTACTATAAAATTAAAAGACTGTAGGAACGTAGCCTATCGAGCTTACTGCCTATTTAGCTACTTTACTATTATAAAGCCCTATAGGTTAGCGTAGTCGACTAGTACTCGTACCGTATACGTAGCGCCCTCTAAGTATAGCCTCTAATGCTTAAAAGCCTTAACTACTATAAGTAGCTCCTAATCGTGCGTCTCGTAGTTGCACTTAGCTAGTATTATCTTACGTAAATAGAACGCGATGGGATGCTACTTAGTACTAAACAATTAGGATATAATACCTACGATCGCGAAACCTAAGGCATCCGTCTCGACTCGCGTACGTAGCGCAGGATCGAAGTGCCTAAGTATTAGTACACCTAAGAATCCGGCCTTAAGCTATCGAAACGCCTACTCTTCGCTTAAGGTCCACGTGAGAGGGC
Source organism: Nothopassalora personata (assembly GCA_033816765.1). NCBI lineage: Eukaryota > Fungi > Ascomycota > Dothideomycetes > Mycosphaerellales > Mycosphaerellaceae > Nothopassalora > Nothopassalora personata. The sequence goes on from CM066296.1 coordinate 54,316, forward strand.
CGTGCTTCTTGCCGTCCTTAGATCCCTTTAGTAGGTCCGTTAGGGGCTTATAGACCCTTAAGTATCCTTCTATAAAACGCTAGTAGAAGTTATAAAACCTAAGGAAGGACTATACCTTATGAAAGGTCGTAGGTGTAGGCTATTCCTCGATAGCGGCTACCCTGCTCCTATCTATTAACACGCCTACGGCGCTTACGACAAACCTAAGGAACTCTATACTCTCCTAGAAGAAGTAACACTTCTTAGGGTTTGCGAATAGGGCAAACTTTCGTAGCCTCTCTAGCACCGCGCGTACGGCTCGCACGTGTGCCTTACGCGTCTCGCTGTAGATGAGGATATTATCTAGGTAGACTACGCAAATGTTATTAACTAAGCCGGTTAGCGCCTTATTAATATACCCTTAAAAGGTTGCCGGTGCGTTAGTTAACCCGAACGGCATTACTAGGTACTCGTAGTGTCCGTATCGCGTGCGAAACGTAGTCTTCTACTTATTGCCTCGCTTAATAGGGATACGATAGTAGGCGTCCTTTAAATCGATTGTAGTAAAGAACCTAGAACCTAATAGCCTATCTAGCGTCTCGCTAATTAGGGGTAGGGGGTATCGGTTCTTTACTGTAATCTTATTTAGGCCTCTATAATTAACATAGAGCCTAAGAGTACTATTCTTCTTTAGCACGAATAGGATAGGCGCACCCGCCTCGCTTGCGGACCGCCTAATCCACCCCTTCTCTATTGCTTACTTAAGGTACTCCTTTAAGGCCTCTAACTCAGTTAAGGACTAGTAGTATAGCGGCTTAAAAGGGGGTTTCTTTCCTTTAACGAGATCAATCGCATGCTTAACCCCGTCGGGCATCTTGCGCTTCGCCTACTTATTAGGTACGTATATATCTCGGAAGTCTATAAATTCTTTAGGCTACGAGGGGCCCTCTCCTTTAGGTACTGCTATAGCAATAGCCCGAACACTTATCGTATAAACCTACTTTAAGCTCTCGAGATCCTTAAGGAACTCGCGTGCGTTACGCTACTAAACCGTAGGCGTCTCTACACCGTAGTACTACTAGTTATCCTTATCGGCCTTTACTATCCGATTACGATGCCGCTAGGGTCTACCTAAAATTACTAATGGCCTACCTATAGGCACCGCGTAGTAGATAGCGTCACTTACGCGCTCTACTCCCGCGTCATTAGCGAGTCGCAGCCGAACCGTAAAGGCGCCGTAGCAATACCCTAGGTTATGCGTATACGACTCTAACTTCGGTAGCCTTGCCCTATTAATAGGTTGCATTTAATGTCGGAGTACATACTCGTACGACACTAGGCTAAGATCCGCATAGTCATCTAGGAGAAACGTAGCCTCGCGAAAGCCCTTACGAGTCTCGACTACGCCTCGCAAGTGACGCGCTAGACACGCATCTACTCGCCTTAAGGGGTCGACTTTAGGAAAACTCGGACTTAGGAGCGACCTACTTATAGTCCTCTACCTTTTCCCTAGTCGCTGCGATAGACACACATCTACTCGCCTTAAGGGGTCGACTTTAGGAAAACTCGGACTTAGGAGCGACCTACTTCTAGTCCTCTACCTTTTCCCTAGTCGCTACCCTTCTTAGTTAGAGCCTTCGTAGCGTCTACCCTACGAACCGCTTGCGCGCTACGGTCCTTCTATAGGTGCCTATTCGGGCAATCCGTCTTAATGTAACCCTTCTTATAGCATCTATAGCACTCCGCTTTAGTCCTATCGAAGGTTATAGACGATCCGCCGGCGTCCCGCTAGTAACTCGTACCCGGGTCGCGCGACGCCTAACTATGCTTCTACGACTTCGAGCTACAATCGCTTCGTCCTTAGTCGCCCTTAGTCTCTCGCCTGCGGCGACTATGCTACCCGCGGTCGTGCCCTCCGCTGCTACGCTCCGTGCTTTTAATGCGCGAAGCTAGGATTACTAGTTCCTCTCTAGTTGTTAGGATGTTATAAAACTTAACGATTGCGGACCGTAGGCTAGGCGTAAGCTTAGCGAGCATATGTCGCACGCGTTGCGCCTCCGTATAGTCCCCTAACTAATCCTCTATAATATCTAGCTTAGTCGTAAACTAACGCACTGTCTAGTTGTCCTTCTATTTCACCGCCTTATACTCTAACATTACGTTAAGCACGCGGTTTATAGGATTACCGCATACGTCTCGATAGAACTCCTTAAAGTCCTAGTATGTATACCCTTTAAGGTTAAGGACGCTATAGTTAGCGTGCCATCGCTTACTTGCCTCTCCGCTTAGGTACATAACCTTATATAGGACCTTTGACTCGTTCGTCGCATACGTGCCGCCTAAGAGGGTAAAGATAAGAGAGAGCTCCCTTAGGAATACCCGTGCTTTCTTAATCGAGTCCCCTCTAAAAGGCGTAGGTTCTTTAAGACGCAAACGTGTCGCATGCGATGCGACCGCGCCTCGAGCTACGATATTATCGTTAGTTACTATAGATAGAGGAGGGGGAGGGGGAGTAGGGGATAGTTCTCCGCCGGATTCGCCCTAAGGGTCCGCCGGCGGCACGCTTGCGTCCCGTAAGATCTCTAACTGTTCAATCTCCCTCTATATCTCCTTCTCCTTAACCTCTACCCGAAGGGCATCCCTCCTTGCAACTAAGGCTACACGCCTCGCTTGTTACTAGGCCCTAGGGCTTAGGGGAGCCGTAGGCGTAGCGCTACTATCGTCGCGTTCGGACTCTATAGCGTGTATAGATTGTAACAAAGAGAAGAATTAGAACTGTTAAGGGGATGTCGCAATGTATAGCACGCCTACGACCTGCTAGTCGTAGATGAACTAATTCTTGCCTTTTGTTTAAGACGCATCGCGCGTTGCAAGGTGTACTTATGCGTGTCACGTGCGGCTTAGCAGCCGGTCGCGACCGCATGTTACATGCAAGGCCACATGTAGGGGTTAGCTACTGGGCTGCCCCTTATAGATCTTCTCTTCTTAATATATGTTACATTCTAGGAGGATAGTGCTTAGGAATGAGATCTAAGGACCTTCTTTGCCTTAGAGAGACTAGGGCAGTCCTTAATAAGATAGCCCTTCTTATAGAGAAGGTAGGAAAGTAATCTTACCTAACCTAAGGGCCTAACCTAGGTAGCTACTATACTATACTTAGCCTTAGAGGGATTTAATCTAGCCTCTTAAGCCTTAAGGATCTTTAAGGTCCTTTTATAATCTATCTTTAGCTAAGCCATAATAGTATCCCTAGCTATATAGTAGTTAGGTAGTAGTAAGCTTAAAAGCTAGGTTATTCTTACATTAGCTTTCCTATAGTGCTAGCCCTCTAGGTTAACATTAGCAATCCTCCTTCTAAGAGATACTAGGTGTGCCTATGCAGATCTAATAGTGAACTCTTTACTTATCTTAAAGTTTATAAACTGTTTTGTGAGCTTATGTGTATAGGTTAGTAACACCTAGCTATACTTATTCTAGAGATGTACCTATATCTTAGTAGCTTTTCTAGATTCGTAAGAGCCCTTAAGCTTAAATTCATCTTCTTCTGTAATCCTACTTAGGATACTAAAGTAGTAAGCTGCATTTTGTTTTGTCTATATTAGTATATTAAGAATCTCTTTAATCTTAGTCTCTTCCTAGAGTTTTAGGTTCTTACCCTTAATGTTGTTAAATAACACTTCTAACAGGTTATCAATTGTAAAGAATGCTAACTAGCTCTCTATCTTGTATCTCTAAAGGTTAAACTATCTCTTCTAATTGTCTCTCTTAAGAATTAGGATTTTAGTTCCCTTCTCTTCTCCTTTCTCTTAGTATAAATCTATAATAAATTAAATGTAATAAAACAAGGTGTATATGCTTCAAAGTCGTAGCTTAGGTCCTACTAAGGCTTTTAGTGTAGAATAGTAAGGTTCGTAGGTGTAGATACTAAGGCCTACTTAGTAGGGTAAAGAAAGAGCGGTATAGTCTCGGAGCTAGGACATAGGTCTGTCTCTCCTAGCAGAGTTCTAAATAACTTACTTAAAGTCCTTCTTGATAGTATCTCGATGTAGTTCTACCTATAGAGTGTCTTTAAGGTATTGGCTTATAGTAAGCCGTATAGAGTCCTTTTCTAGATTACCTATTACTTAGTATTAAACTAAGCTCCTTAATAGGATAGATAGGGTAGACTTCTGCTTCCTAGATGTTTTCTGCTATAATAGCAAGGGATACAAGTAACCTATACTAATATAAGTTGCTCTTACTCCTACACAAACCCGGGCTTATAACCTGTTAAGTTAAGACCTAATAGGATACGTAGTTAGCAGCGGAGTAGAGTAAGAGATCAATCTTCAACTAGCTAATAGCTACAGGGCATGCAGCAATATATTAGGAACCAATGTGTTAATTGTGTTAGATGTCTATCTAAGCTAAAGGGGAGAGAAGGTGTCTTCCGACAAGCTAAGTCATCGTAGATGCCTTAGGCTATTAGATTACAACCTAACTGTTAGCTCCCCCTAAGATGCTACATCTTAACAGTTAGTATTAAGCTATTGCTAATAGAAAGGGCCTTATTCGATAAGATGCTCTATAACCGGGAGGCAGTCCTCGCTTAGGATTTCAGTTATATAAGGCAAATTAGGCACGACGTTATGCTACCTTAGAAGATTAACACGGTCCCTTATAGGCTATAGTAGGCACGCCCTATCCGGTTACACCTAAGTCTTAGGGCAATTATTAAACGCATAATTAGAGCCCGGATTAAGAACAACATCCTAGAATACTTATAAGGGGCATATTCCAATAGCTAGTTCCTAGTCGTAAAGAAGGTTAATACCTCTAGAAGCGATGTGCTATATCGGTTAATTAACTTAGCTATGCTCCTAAATGAGGTTACTATACGCGATGCTAACATTCCACCGGACACGGATAGCTTCTTAGAGGATTTTACCGGGTACCGAGTCGCTTTACTTATAGACCTGTTTTTAGGTTATAATTAGATTACTTTAAATAAGTCCTGCCGGGACTTAATAGCCTTTATGACCCCTCTTAGCCTAGTACGCAACATAACTCTACCTTAAGGAGCTACTAATTCAGTTACTTAGTTCGTGCGTGCGGTAATAAAGATTCTACTTAATTATATCTCGCATCGAGCGAAGCCGTTTCTCGATAACATTGGTATTAAGGGACTAACTAAGGACTATAGAAATACCGAAGTAGAACCTAGGTTAAGGAAATAGGTCGTTAAGTACATCGTTTCCCTAGATCTAGTTCTTACTAACCTAGAAAGAGCTAGTACGGTAGTTACTAGAGGCAAATCCTAATAGTTATACGAAAAGCTTAAGATTGTTAGGTACGTTACTAGGCCGGATGGTCGCTATCCTAATCTAAAGGTTGTAGCTAAGATCCTAGATTAGCCTACGCCTACCTATATTAAGGAGGTCCGTACCTATGTAGGGCTATATGTGTACTTCCGGATATAGATTCCCTAGTTCGTTATTATCGCTCGACTAATGTATAAGCTACTAAAGAAGGACGCCGAGTTCACCTAGACAGAAAATAAGCAGTTCTTAAAAGAGGAGGTTGCTAGATATCTTATGTAGGCTCTAGCCTTAGTTACCCTCTACTACTTACCTAGTGCTAGGTCTATCTTTATCTTAGTTAATGCTAGCGGCACTAGATAGGGATGTATCGTTTCTTAAGAATTAATAGACAGTACCCGACGGCGTTACCCGGTGCGGTATAAGAGCGGAATCTAGAACGCGTTAGAATCTAGATATAATGCTAGTAAGCGGGAATGCCTTAGGGTCCTTAAGGGGCTTAAGAAGATCTAGAGATATATTACTAGCGTTAATTTTGTCCTTAAGGTTAATGCTAAGACACTTATATAGTAGCTTAACCGGCCGGCTTCGGACCTACCGAACTCGGCAATGGCCCGGTAGGTCGTATAGATTAGGTTGTTCACGTTCGAGGTGAAGCACGTTACGGGGACTAGACATACTAGCCTAGATGCCCTGTCTCGTAGGCCCTCTACACCTTAGGAACCTAGGGAAGCTAATAAAGACGAAGACGGAGTCGACTAGATAATTGATAATAAGCTATTCGGGTACCCGGAGCCGGTCGACACCTATCCAGTTAAAATCCGGAAAACACGACATCTCGGGGACTAATATTCTAAGGGCTCTTAGCAGCTTACTTAGGTTATAGAAACTAGGACCCGGCCCGATAGTGTTACCCGTACTAAGTACCGCCGACTAGTAAAGAAGAGCGTTAATTTCTTTATCCGGGACTAATTACTATTCTTCTAGAAGCGCTAAGGAGCACCGTTGCAACTTGTAATTAACGATAATAAGGCTTAGAAGGAGATCGTTATAGAGTGCTATAAGAGACACGGTTACCGTAGCGCTAAGGTCGTATATAACCTTATTTCCGATCGGTATTACTAGGACGGGTGCTTCGCCGATGTCTCTACGTAGGTTTAAAGTTATGCTCCTTATAGGTTTCGCGAAGGCAACTAGCGCGCTAGTAAGCTTCACTTATCGAGCCCTTAGGTTATTAGTAAGAAGTAGTATTCGGACCCCGTCTAGGTGTATAAAAATAGATACCTCCTAGTTACGCGCGAAGCACTTAGTAACTAGATTGAGGCTAGAGTAATAAGGGCACCTCCTAGCTCTAAGACGGTTGCTAAGTTTCTATACGAAGATGTCTTCTATAGGCACGGCTACTATGCTAAAATTGTGCTTAATAACGCTACGGTTCATGCGGCTAAGGTTAAGCGGTTACTCGTAGGGCTTAGTGTTCGAAGGATCCGAATATTACCGTACTATCCGTAGTCTAATGCTCCGGTCGAGGCTAGACACCGTCCGATTCTTATAGCGTTAGCAAAGCTTATAAGGAACATATACCGCGGATGGGAGCAATGGGTACCCGCTGTATTATAGGCTAATAGGACTACGACCTGTCGTACTACTAGAATAACGCTAGCTTAGGTCCTATATAGCTATCGTACGATTCTGCCAATTGAGGTTAAGCACCCGACGTAGGCGAATTACTAATAGGGATCGGTAAGAACGACTAAGGACCTACTTACTATACGTGCGCGTTAACTCTAGGCTCGAGACCTTAGTTTAGAAGAGCTATATGCTCGAAGGAAGCGACTAAGAGAACTTAGTAAGGACTACTTTAATTCTTACCGGAATGTTAACTCTATTGTTTTCTAGAAGGGCGACCTTGTTATAAGATTCGACAAGCTATATAAGGATAACTTCTTACGTAAGATCGGTTACCGATAGTAAGGTCCATATCGGGTGTCTAGTGTCTCTAGGGAGTTTAGTACCTATATTCTTAAGGAACTTAATAGTACGCTAATAAAGGGTGTTTAGGCACGAGAAAACCTTAAGCTAGTTCTAGAGCTTCGCCCGGATAACATAGGAGTACTAAACTTAGATGATAGGACCGATCTCGTAATAGGGGAGGGAGAAGTCGCTAATAGCGTCGCTAATAGCAAAGACAGTAGTGATTCGAACGAGATCGAGCCTATCGCCGACGAAGACGTGCTACCTATAGGAGTTAATAAAAAAGGATCGTATCCTAAACCGGAATCTAAGAAGCTATAGGTTAGGCCTTATAACCTTTCTATAGTCGAAATTTCACAGTTTAGTAGGATCGAGGCTAAGAACTAATTAGTTAGTAATAGCGTATAGAGTTCACTTTCCTTAGGCATATGTTGCACATGCCCTTTAGTTTATTAAGCCGATTCGGTTATCTAGACTTCACTTCATAGGGTGTTCTTACCTTAGTTAGACCTTAGTTAGTAGAGTTATATTTACCGGTCCCGGGACCGGTAAATCGGATTACGTAATAGCGTAGCATGCCCCTACTAAATGCTTACCTAGGTAGTTACTAGCACTGGTTTTCGGTTATATGTAGGGTTATCGGACCTTTAGTATAACCTTAATAGCACTACTCTTACTACTTATAAGACCGGTCTCGGCGCTACTACCTTATAACGGTTATAGGGACATACGCTAAGAGGCATACTTAAGCGCAGCTCTCTACCTACTACTTCCTCTCTTTTTCTTTAAACACTAATACTATTACTAGAGCTACTAACACATCCATCTACTACTACTATACATTAGACGGTTCTTTAGCCTCTCTCTCTCTTTACGACCTTAACCTTCTTTAAAGCCCCTACCCTAACACTAAGCTTTTAAAGCTTACTATTACTCTAGAGTAGCACTACGAGATAGCCAGCTCTTACGATCTCACTGACAGCGAATCCTAGTTATTATAGCTTTAGCTAGTCTATCGTTACGCCCGGCTAGCTCGAGTATAGCGCTTACTAGTACTATTACTAGGCTTACCCGCCTACCTTAGACCTTGTTCGAGTCTCTTCGCCTGCCGGACAACGTTAAATATGTCCTTGCTAATACGAATACGCCGAAGTCCGCCGCTAATGTCATGTTCCGAGAGCTTAGTCCTTAGAAGCGGGTCGAGGTGTTAAAGGACTTCTATAAGGGCTTCGAGAAGGTGTTCAAAGACTACTCCGTCTAGGTTAACCTATTTTTTGAGGAAGTTAAGAGCGGCATGGGCAAGAGCTACTAGGATGAATTCCTTAGTAATAAGAAGCTCGATGTCTTGTTTCCTATCGTCAGTAAGATTCGTAAGACCGGTTTAGAGATTCGTAACCGAGAGAAGACTCTTCGAGCTACGCTTACCCGCCACTAGCTATAGCAGATAGATAACAAGATTCTTAATCGACGCGTTATCTCCGAGCTTTATAGTACTAACAGCGGGCGCCGCTAGTTTACGGCCTTTATTAATAAGTACCTAGATTATAGTAGGGCTATTAGTAGAATTTAGAGGGTACTAATCTAGCGTATAAGGATCGGCCGTAAGGGCATAGATCGCAAGCGAATTCTAGAGCCTAGTGATCTTACCCGGTGCGATAGGGAGGCTAAAGCACGTAGTATTAATCCGTAATCGGCTAAGAGTAGGGAGATTATTAGAAGACACCGCCTAGCCGTCTATAAGGATAGCCTTCTATACTTTATAGAGGGTACTATTACTAAGAAGTCCGCGTCCCTAGAGGATAGTATAGATTAACCTAGACTATCTAGCTAGTAACAGCTACGTTAGCTACCGGGTAGTAAAGGCAAAGGACGTGTAAAGAGTACTACGCTAACTCTACTAGCCTCTACCTAGCCTACAGTCCTATCGAGAGGCGGTCGTAAGTCGAGTCGACTTAAGTAGCTCCGCATAGGCGAGAGCATAGGTAAGGGCATAACTGCGCCTACTCGATCCTCGCCTAACCGAACGCTAGATAGCGTACCTATACGCGAGGGCAGTCCGCTAGGTACACCGGTTAGCACCCTACGATCCACTCCGGCCCTAACTAAGAATAGTAATCCGATACTTACTATATTACCTTCGGCTATAATTAGGGATGTATTAGTCTTTAAGGATTAGATCCTATAAGAAGACGAGGCCCTCCGGATTAAGCGCGCTAACTGTACCTATAATAAGCGGTACTATAGTATTAAGTTTAGAAACTCGATTAATGTAGATGGCATTAACTAGCTACCTAAGCACCGGATGGCGGGCCTTAAGATACTCGAATATGCTGTCTCGGACGTTCTTAAGAGGGATGGTAAGGTTAGCGCTATAATATGCGATTAGTATGTTCGAGATTTCTACTATAAGGCCCTCTACTTCGTTACGAATCCCGGTATTACCGCTAATAACCTATGTAAGCGCGCGCTTAAGGTCTAAGACTAGCTCTTTAAAGGTAAGAGTTTTTCAGCTATTAAGGTGAAGAATGGGTCGTGGTTTTGCCCTAATAAGCGTAGTTAGAAGACTGTTAACCCGCTTAGCTACCTCCGTGTTCGAGGTAAAGTCGGCACTACGAGTAGCATCGTTACGTATACTAACTATAACTAGATCCTCGATAAATTCGGCATTAATAAAGCTAACTAAGCCGATCTTAATAGTACCGGTACCTATATTAATAGCAACATACTATACTAGTATAATGACGCTAAACTAGCACCGCGGGTTAAATTAGTTAGAGAAATAATAAGTCAAGAATTCGACGTGTACCGATAGTACCTACGAGAATTGAATAAGGTTAGTAACGGCGGCGTCTACTAGAACATGTAGTATTCTCTAAGCTAACAGATTATGCGATAAGACCCCGGGCTATAGCTCTTATAAGTGGCGCTACACCCTTAACACTGCACTCGGTTTATCTCCTTCCCTAGGCCTACGATTTTTAGCTTTAATAGGGCTTATTAGGGGGGTAACGCGAACACTATAGTACAGTATACTAGGGTCGACTTAAACCTCGAAATTGAAAACTACTAGACTAGTAACCGGCTTAACATACTGTACTCTCTTAACTTAGAGGGTACTAGTGGGCCGGAGTTTTTATACGGTTTTCATAAGAAAAGGAATACTAGAGAGTTTATCTAGTAGTGCTAGATTAACGACTATATAGAAGACGGCCGATTTAAGCGTTTCTTCTCGGTTAGGGTCTAGAATTACCTAAGCAAGAACAGCATTAGCTAGTTTAGAGAGGACCTAAGCGCTAGGCAAATGCGGGTAACTACTGTAGGCGTTCTAATAAGGTAGGCCGTATATAAGAGGATACTACGTTAGATTAACCCTTACTTTATCGAGATCCGCGACGATAACTATCTTAAACTCTAGAGAAGCTAGAGCATGCACTAGGTAATGGACCTCTATCGTAACTTTAAGACGCTAAGTAAGAGCGCTATAGGATTTGAGTATCGACGCCTAGTACCCGGCTATCCTTTTCCTACGGCCGTACACCTTAGTAGCATTAGCCCTCTATCCGATGCCCTAGCGGGTTTGAAGTCTTAGAACGATAACGAAGTTATCCTTAATGCTAGAAGGTAGCTTAATGCTACGGTCCGCCTAGACTCGGAGCTCTTCTATAAGAAGATGTATAATTAGCGCGTCCGAGCTATGAAATTGATAGACAAGTAGCTTAGCTTAGTTACTACTCTCAAGTAGATGTGCTTTATAAGCGAAGGGCGTAATAAGAGCTTCTTCCGCAACTACTATCGGAACTTTACTAACTAGCTACTTAGGGACGCGTCTAGTGAGACTAGTGTTAGCTACGATAACGAGTAGGTCTAGACAAAGGAGTTGTGTAAGACTAAGTGGAACTGAGTAGTTAGTGTAGGACTATAGGCTCCTAGTTTCTAGTTAATTTCCGGCTACAGCTGTAGCCTATGGGATTCTAGTCCTAATTCTAGTTCTGATTCTAGTTCTAATTCTAGTTCTAATGCTTCGGGTATAGGTGCTTCTAGTCCTTAGATCTTACTTGTTTCTTATAGTTACTTATCTTCCCTTAACTTACCTTCTAGCCACGCGGTAGATTCGTCTTTAGATTTATTAGGTTGCTAGTACTAACGCTCACTTGTCTTATAAGTGGCGTTTACGTTATTCGACCATCTAGCCCGCTCGATTAATGCTAACATGGCTGTCCATTCCCTCGCTAGTTTCGTAGCATACGTTAGTGTAGTACGACGGATGCGAGTCGCGGTTATTAACGTTATTATTACGGTCTCTATTAGAAGGATCCTTTCGATCTTTATAAACTATCGCTAGTAGGCCCTAGGACTACCTAACATCTTATATGTTAAGCTAAATAGTAGGGTAAGCTACTATGCTGCTATAAGACCACCTTAGCTTATAGCGACTAATTAAGCTACCTATAACGCCCGGGCTTACTACTTTAGAACCTAAGGACAGGTTCGTAATAGGGGAGGATATATTAACGACTAATTAGTTGTGTTAACCTTAGGTTTAGTTATGTTAACCTTAGGTTTAGAGGGAGGGTTCCTTAGGTCTAACTTGCCCCTATTTTATTTAGATTTAATTAGACATTTAGGTGAGCTAGCGGGACTAGTATAGCTGTTGAGATATATACTGCGTAGTTAAGCATTGTAAGCGTAGCATTAAGGCAACAATTTAATTTATACCTCTCGAGTAGAGGGTATAGGGGTTTAGGTCCGCTAATCCTCTTGTTTTATCCGGCTACTGCGCTACTTGTCACGTGACCTGATTTCACGGTCCCGGGACCGGTAAATACCTCTGCTTACATAAGCACCGCTCCACACTACCACAACTTAGACAGGCCTACATAGGGTGGTTAGTAGACATTAATACCTAGCTACTAGCTTTACTACTTAAAGAGGACTATAGTTATAAAGCGTTCTAAACCGTATATCCTACCGTCTCGATACTAGTGTTATACCGTAGTAATTAAGCGTTCTAAACGGTATAAGGCGTAGCGAGCATATAAATCGGTAGCTATATATCTATAGATATAAGGCAAGACGGCGGTTAAGCATTATAAAGACGTAGTAGCTATTTAATAGCACGCCTATAGTATACTATTACGTATATTTATAGACTTATCCTACGTACCTTACTATATTCTATAATACTAGTTAATAACTAATTACTAGTAGTATAGCTCCGATAGATGCCTAACCTATATAGTACATTAATATACCGTCGCTTAGTACTAGATTCTTATAGATATATCGACACGAGCGAATAGAGAGTATTAGATCGTTTAGCTATTCTCGAATATAATACCGACGCTATAATAAAGAATATACGCTATTACACTAACCGGTCTAGCGCGTTACTACAAAATTAGCTCGTCTAGTATAATCGGAAGTTACTTATAAAATATAGTAGCATTTAATACTAGATAGGAGTATTAGTTTAGATAATCTTATATACTACCGTAAAATCTATATTATTTAAACTATCGATATTAGTACCGCCGGTTAACTAAAAGGTACTAAACGGATAATAGTCTACTAGACTATTAAGCTCCTCTATAGCGTAAAAGGTCGGAGTCTAATTACGGCGGGACCCTCGTCTATATAGTATAGCGTTAATCGACCGATGTTTAATTAAACGACGTAATACTTTCCGACGTAACTCCGTAGTACTATAGTACCTTAACTTAAGTAATACGGTATAGCTCGAGGTGCTAGGCGCTATACCTACCTAGGCCTATAGGAATTTATAAAGGCTCTAGTTATAGCTACGTAAGAGATTTACGATAGACTATAACTTCTCCTACGCCGGTATACTATCGTCCTACCGTCGTATATACCTCCTTGTTAGTCTAGTCGGTCCGCGTACTACCTTTATTTATATCGACGTCGGGCGTAGGCGCGGGCGTACTAGTATACTTAGAGGGAATCTAATATAATCCTCCTCTTTATTACTATCTAGAGGGTTAATTGTTATTGTCTCGTTCTAGGGCTAGTCTTAAAGGAGAGATAAGTCAAGTCACGTGGCGGTATTCTTTAGAGAGGCTAAAGTAAGCTAAGCGAAGATAAATGATAGGAATAAGAGTTGTATTCTAATTAGTAAGATAGTAACATAAGTTAAACGCATTAGAACTATAAGGGTTTCTAGCGTTCCTAAATATAAAGGAGATTCGTAGATCTCGGTAATTAGTCTAATTAGTCTAAGCATAAGCAGTCTAATTAGTCTAAGCATAAGCAGTCTAATTAGTCTAAGCATAAGCAGTCTAATCGCTCTAAGTCTAAGCGCTTAGGTAGGATAAGTTACGTGTTTGTCTTATCGTTATAATTCTAGGGTCCCTAGGAATTATTCCGTAACACTATCCCCTTCTTAGCCTAGCTTCGTCCCGAAGCTTCTTAAGCCGTTATCATTTCTTGTAGTAATAGTTAACTATGTCTTCTTCCTCCTATAAACGCCGTTATCGACTTGCTCTAGATACTGAAATTTCCGGTATCGAAATGGCTCTATACACGAATTGTTAGAAGTCTCGATTCTCGGGCGTAGTAGTGAAGTGTATCGTGGGTTCTCGGTCTAGGAAGTGTTCGGCCTATATTCGAAAAGGCTATAAAGATTACGATGTACGTCTTTCCCGTCCGGAGTAGGAACGTCTTCGCGATTCGCGCGATAAGCTTAAGCTAGAGCTTAAGAGGATTGAAGAGGAGGAGGTACGGCTAAAGATGCGTAAGATCCGTCTTCTGAAATAGCTTCGATTAGCTAAGCGTCGTACTAACGATGCCGTCGCTAAGGAGTTAGAGGAGCTCGAGGAGGAAGAGGCGCGCGAGGAGCTAGCGTCTCTTAAGCGGGCGTCGGGGGTAGAGGTGTCGCCTTCGCTAGTCTCCTTCTCGGATATCCTAGAGATGCCCGTAAATAACTAGGCGGCGCTTTCTAGAGCGGAGCCTTAGGGCGAGTCCCTAGGGGTAGAGACTCATTAGGGTACTTATTTGTAAGTTGTGTCCCTATTCTCATTAATCGGCTAGGTAGCTTAGTTAGTAGAGCGTAAGCTGTCTACACTCTTAAGGTCGTAGGTTCGATTCCTACTCTAGCTGCTCCCGGCCGACTAGTCGCTAATCGGTAACTTAGTAGGCTGGCCGTTTTTTAGTCTTATAGTATTCCTAGATTTTTTGCTAACAGTTTCGTAGGTTTTATTTTAGTTCCTAGGTATTTTCTAATTCGTCGTATCCTTTCTATTTAATAAGGTATCGCTAACCTTTCTTATCTAGGATTCTTTCGACTTCGAATTCGTTTTCTACTTCCGGCTCGAAATAGAAGCTCTCCTAGTAAGGTGTTTTAGCGTCTACTAGTTCTAGCTTAGAGATATAGAAGACTAGGTAGATTTTAGCGTCGGGTAGTAGTCGTAGGCGGTAGTTAACTAGTCCTATAACTTTATCGATAAAAAATAGTCCGACCTTAACGTAATCTAGTTTCTTAGTCTATCTTCTTGTTCTTAGGTTTTTTATAAGGAGATGGACCTTATTGTTACGGATCGATCCGGAGAAGCTCTAGCTAACTAATCGATGCCTATACACTAGTGGAAGGATCCGATATGTAGAGTGCTCTCTCTAATCTGCGTGCTCTATAATAGAGTAGAGAGAGTAGGATAGATCAACTAATCCGACTAATTAGTTACGCTAAGACATAGCACTACATAGACGACGCTTCTTTACGAGTATAGAGAGGAGCCTCGTGCTTAACTCATTTTAAGTATACACTATATACTGTTTAGGACTACTACCTTCTTAACGTTCGAGACATCTCTATAAAGATCTAAGCCCGGTTAGGATAACGTACAGCGGTTCCTAACAACTTTAAGCACTACTACTAGGGCCCTTTACATATGTCTAGGAGAGACGCTACCCGGAGTCCGTTACGACAATAGCTATAGTTAACTAGCATTACGGAACGAATAAGCGAAATGTCGATTATAGGAAGTAGCAAGAACAACACTCCTATAGGCATGCTAAACCCATTAGACCACTACCGTGCACCTAAGGTGTCTACGCCGGAGACGTTCGACGGGACTAAGGATAAACTAGAGGCTTTTTAACTGTAGGTTTAGTTATACCTTTACTTTAACGCACACTAGTTTTAAGGCGAGGCTAGTAAGGTCTTATACGCCGCATCCTTCCTACGAGGAAAAGTAGCTAGAGGATTCCGACTATACCTTAAGGACTAGCTACATAACTAGGGTAAGGGAGAAACACCTAAGACGGAAACTCGAAAAATTTTCTACGACTACGACGAGTTTAAGACGAAACTCGATGATCTATACGGGATACCGAATAAGGAGGTATACGCCGACCGACATATCCGATAACTTCGATAGACTACTTCTATAGCGCTATACGCCTTAGAATTCTAAGGATATGCCGCCGACCTAGAATAGAACGACGCAGCTTTACGATTACAGTTCTACCTCGGGCTAAAGGATAACGTTAAAGCCGAACTATCCCGAAACGCTAGCGTTGTTACGCTAGGGGCGATAATTAAGGTAGTAAAGGAGATCGACGAAAGGCTCTAGGAGTTAAGGTACGACCGATACGTATAGCCTAGATACTAGAGACTGTTACGGTTTAGTTCGCAGAGAGGGGACAACCAATCATCCAGGCAGCAAGGCAAGGATCAGAACACGTGACCAAGGGATCTGAGGGATCTGTGGGATCTGTCGAACAGATCCGCAGAGCAGGACAGATCTCGCGAGACCACGCCAAGACATGGCACTATATAGACGACGCTCTTTTGCAAGTAGATAGGAGCCTCGTGCTCAACTCATTTTAAGTATACACCATATACTGTTTGGGACCACTACCTTCTCAACGAGTCAGAGACATCACTGCAAAGATCCAAGCCCAGTTGGGATAACGTACAGCGGTTCCTAACAGAGACCCGCCGCGGGCGGAAGAGGGGGCTTTAAGGCTAGAAGTTAGGACCCTAATAGTTACGGAGACCTAATAGAATTGGACGTAACGGAACGTAGGACAGGAAGGGGGCTAAAGAGTAAAGGTTCTACCTACTACGTATATAGCGAGCAAGGCTATTATGTAAGGAACTATAAGAAAAAGAACATAGTTAGCCGCGAGTTTAACGCAATAATTCGTGAAGAGAATGCATACTAGGAATGCGAGAGCTTTCTCTCGAAATCTGCCTAGTAGAAACGACCTAACGATAAAGACATCAAACAGCGGCTTCTTAATTTAATAACCTAGGACATAGAAGTTAACACGACGACACGGAACAGGCTACGGGACAACAACTTACGATACGGCTTCTAGATCGAAACAGAGATTAGACTAGAAGGTATCCGGCACTTCCTCGAGGGACGACTAAGGAAGGATAGGAACCGGTAATATGGGAGCACGACTAGGCTCTACCGACTCTTACTCCTCGAGAAGGGACTTCTCGACGGATAACGCTTCGGCCTTACGGCTCTCGAGTAGATCTATCTCCTTCTAAAGGCGGGACTTCTTTTCCTACGCGGTAGCTTCTTCCTCTTAGAGGCGCTAGAGTGTCGCCCGCAACTCGCGTATTCTACGTAGATATAACGACATTTTCTCCTCTAGAGCGGCGCGCTGTTTTCGTAGGCGGGACTAGTCGCCTTCCGATATAACAATGTCGCAACCCTTATAGTTTGAACGAACATAAGCACTACACTTTCTAGATAAAATATGTACGCGGTAGGCGATATCCTTTACGACGTAGCGACTGCATTTTTAGACTATAACGACCCTAAGTAACTTAATCTTATTAGTAAGGCGGGTTCGACGGACGGATAAGCTAATCTTAGAGGATAGTTTGCGAGAGGACGACATCGTTAACGAAACATAAATTAGGGACACATTCATTATGTAAGAGCTTCGGGACGAAGCTAGGCTAAAGGGGGGATAGTGTTACGGATCGATCCGGAGAAGCTCTAGCTAACTAATCGATGCCTACACACTAGTAGAAGGATCCGATATGTAGAGTGCTCTCTCTAATCTACGTACTCTATAACAGAGTAGAGAGAGTAGGACAGATCAACTAATCCGACTAATTAGTTACGCTAAGACATAGTACTATATAGACGACGCTTCTTTACGAGTATAGATAGGAGCCTCGTGCTTAACTCATTTTAAGTATACACTATATACTATTTAGGACTACTACCTTCTTAACGTTCGAGACATCTCTATAAAGATCCAAGCCCGGTTAGGATAACGTATAGCGGTTCCTAACACTTATCCCCCTCTTTTAGTAGAGGTGCTATTTCTCTCGTGTCCTACCGTTATCGAGACAGTTTTTATTATACATCTTCGATCGCCTTACGTGTTTCTTTATGCACTTCCTTAAGAGTATCCGTCGTTACGATTGCTCTTTCGGCTTGTAGGTAAGATCTAGGTGTTCTAAATAGGTTAGGATCTTTACTAAAGTTCGCATAAAATAGTATCGTTAAAGTTGTCTCCGATTTGTAGTTATTTAGTGCAATCTAAGCTATTAGCAGTAATGAGACCTAGTTGTCTTATACATAATTGATATAGTGTCGTAGGTATTGTTCTAGCGTTTAATTTATCCTTTCGGTTTGTCCGTCTATTTCCGGATAATATACTATTAATAGCTTATGTTTAATTCCGATCGTTTCTATAAGCGTCTTCTAGTAGTTTAATGTAAATAGCTTATCTCTATCCGTTATAAACGCTTAAGGGAATCCGTAGTATCGGATAAGTCTATCTAGTACGAGGTATCCGAGCTGCTCTATATTGTATGTCTCTAATGTAGGAATGAAGTATACGTATTTCGTAAGTCTATTAACTATAACTAGTATTATATCGTATGGTTGTTTCGTAACTTAATCTCTTAACGGTAGGAGTTTCGTAATAAATTCTATTATAAATTCGTCCTATGGTTTCGTCGGTAGTGTCCTAAACTATAGGTAACCGTATTTTGCATGTCTCGTAGCCTTGTTTCGTTAGCAGTGTACGTATTGTTTAATGTAGCGTAACACCTTAAGTCTTATCTATAGAAATAAGAAACTGCGTTATATTAGGTCTATTGTCTTTAAAGTTCTAGGGTGTCTATAGGCTAGTCCGTCGTAATGTTGTCGTATATATTCTTCTTCTCGATCCTTAGGTACTTAGTATTTTCCTTGCGATATAGGGAATTGTTTGTCCCTATCGCCTAATATCCGTACGATATTGTTAAATTCTCTTATGTTAGTACTAAGACTTCTATCGGGGTTCGTCTTTAATATTTTGTGTTGTACTAGTTCTTTTCCTTCTATATAGTTGCTTCTTCGGCTTAGCGCGTCGGCGCGGCCATTCTCTCGTCCTAGGGTATATTTAATTTCGAACTTATATTATCCTAGTAGCTCCGACTAGCGGGCTTGCCTTCGGGTAAGTTCTTTCGTTGTCGTGAAGTACGTAAGATTCTTATAGTTAGAAAGAATCGTTAACTTCGGTAGGCCCTCGACATATACTCTCTAATGTTATATAGTAGCAATAATAGCTAGAAGCTCTTTGTTATAGATGTCGTAGTTCTATTCCGCTGTAGTCATTTTCCGGGAGTAATAGGCTACTAGGTGTCTCTACCTATCGTATGTCTATGTTAGACATGCGCCTATTGCTATATTAGACGTATCGGTCTCGATGTGGACTTCCTTACTACTATCGAATAGTCGAAGCGTGGGGGCTAAAGCGCATTGTTCCTTAAGTTTCTTAAACGCTTCAATCTATTCCTTTCCCTATTTCTAAGTAACGTCTTTTCTCGTAAGCATCGTTATTAGTACTACTGTTTTCGCGTAGTCCTTAATAAATTTCCGGTTGTAGTTCGCTAGTCTAAGGAATGATTATACGTCCTTAACTGTTTTTAGTTCTAGCTATTCTCTAATTGACTATGTCTTCGTAGGGTCGATTGTTATCCCTATAGTACTAATAATAAAGCCTAAGAATTTAACTTCTTTCTTATAGAATTCGCATTTCTCGGGTGCCGTCTTGAATCCTAATTGCGTAAGTCGTTCGAAGACGTCTTAGACTTGTCTTATGTGTTTCTATAGGGATCCTTTCGTGTAGACTAGTATGTCGTCTATATAGGCGATAACGCATACGTCGAGTAGGTCTCTAAGTGTTTCGTTAATAAGGTCCTAGTAGGATGCCGGTGCGTTAGTTAATCCTATTAGTATAACTAAGAATTCGTAGAGTCCGTATCTTGTTCTAAAAGCGGTTTTCTATTCTTCTCCTTCTACTATTCGTATAGCATAGAAGGCATCTCGTAGGTTAATCTTCGTATACTAGTCCGATCTGGTTAATCTATCTTATACTTCTTCGATGTTAGGTAGCGGGTATCGGTTCTTAATCGTAATCTCGTTTAACTTCCTATAGTCTTATACGAGTCGTAACTTCCCGTTTGCTTTTAGAACGAACATGTATAGAGTTCCTATACTCGAGGTAGATCTTCTTATCTATCCTTTAGCTAGCTTCTCCTTTAGCTATTCTCGTAGGGTCTATAGCTCTTTCTTAGACATTTAATATAGGGGTCCCTATAGAGGCTCTTTCCCTAGCTAAATGTTAATCTTATAATCCTATAGGCGGTACTTAGGTAAGGCGGTTTTACCTCTCTCCTCTTTAAAGAGTCGCGACCACTTACGATACTCCTTAGGAATACTTAACTCTAAGATGTTAGTATTCTTCGATAGTGCGTTACTTCTATTACTTCTAGTAACTTCGTAACCTAGCGGCCCTACGCTAGTGTCTATCCCGGTCGAAGGTAGTTCTTCTATCCTTCTAGTCGGCGTAAGCTCGAATACGTTAAGCTATTTCCTTGCCTTATCTACTATCGTCCGCTATCGATACGTAGGCTAAATGTCGATAACGCAGTCGCATTCCCTAAATGTAAGTACTCCTCTTCTCTAGTCGATTACTAGATTGTACTTTCTTAACTAAGGCATACCTAATACTATGTTATAACTAGCTATATTAGTAACATCTAAGGTAATATTCTCGTAGTGCTATTAGATAGCTAGTAGCAATAGTGTCGTCTCCTATTCTACGCTAGGTAACGATAATCCGTTTACCGCGATTAACTCGTAACCCTATTTCTTCTTTAGGGTAGCGAACCCGTTTCTTCTTACGAAAGACTCGGAGATGAAATTCCCCGCTACTCCTAAGTCGATTATAACACTAATCTTATGTCCGTTAACGATTGCTTATGTCTAGAAAACTGTATTTAATGTCGATGCGTAAGCCTAAGTATTGCATAACTCCCTTTAGTCGCTTATTCCTAGGGAGCTAATCCTTTTCCCGAATAGTATATAGTTCGCTATGCTTCGTGCCTAGAGGCTTCGGCTAGAACCTATAGCCCGTTACCCTATGTCTACACTTATAGTCTATTACGTTCCTAGATCTTCTACGATTCTAAGTAGAGAGCCCGTACATACTATACTGCTATTCGTAGTTCGTTTAAGACGAAAGTTCCTACCGGTGTTAGGTATCCGGTATCCGTTATTCGGCTTCCTATAGGTGGTCGTTCGATAACCGCTTTAGCTAAGTTCTTAGTATTGTTTATAGTTAGGTAGCCCTATACTATACCCCTTATTATATCGAGTGTCTTGTCGAATTTGTTAGGGTTTAGGTATCGTTTCCCTAAGGACTTTAGTAGGAATTCTTCGTGCCTTCGTTAGAGGTAGATAATTAACTTATAGAGTTTCTTTAGCGTATCTACCGTGAATGTGTATACTTCGTTTTTCGTCGTCGGTGTTGCTCTCTTCTTCTTCGGATAAGTCCTTGCTTAACTCCTCCGGTACGTAATCTTCTTCGATAGTATCTAGTTCGTTTGTTTATTGTTCTAGTGCTAGTAACTAGCGTCCGTCCTATTCTAGATCCTGGTTTTCTTTATTGTCGTTATCGAAGTAAGATTCGTCTATGTCTACTTCTTAGAGCTTATTTTGTCCGTGTTAAGCTCCTAGGGTTCCTACTAGTTGTCGTAGCTAGTACCCTACGCCTAACTTAGCGTCGTAGTAGGTTTAACACGAGTCCTAGTAACAGAATCGCTAGTGAAGGCTTCCGTAACCGTATCGAGATTCCTTCTCAACTTTATAGTTGACTCCTCGTGCTATTATACTAAACAATCTCATAGTCTTTAATTATTAGTTATTCGGTAGTAGTGTATGTTATTAAACATAGTATCCTCCTCGTCCTTATAAGGGGTCTAGGAGAGGCGTCGTAACCCGGTTACTATCCTTCTCCTCTACTTTCTAGGTATAGTTAAATTGTCGGGGTGTAACACTGCTCCTAGATTTACCTACCTTTAGTTGCATTATATTAAACTGCTCGCGGCGCACTATATTTTTACCGCGGCAATCCCGCGCTATGTAGCCTTCCTTACTATAGGCATAGTATATAAGTCTTCCTTTTCCTTTAAAGGGCTTTCCGTAGCCCCTACTCTTGTGTTACGGTCCGGTACGATCGTGCACGTGGAAGAACTTCATTCGTTGGGAATAGGGACACGCGCTGCCAATGAGCGGGCGCTCTTGTGTGACTCATAGCAGAGCGCTCTTAGTGCTCTACCGAGAGAGCAGGACAGACCGCGCCAAGACATGGCACTATATAGACGACGCTCTTTTGCAAGTAGATAGGAGCTTCGTGCTCAACTCATTTCAAGTATACACCATATACTGTTTGGGACCACTACCTTCTCAACGAGTCAGAGACATCACTGCAAAGATCCAAGCCCAGTTGGGATAACGTACAGCGGTTCCTAACATCTTGTCGATCCTCCGTCCTCGTTAGGTAACGTCTAGTTCTATTAGCTGTAGTCTATAGTAGGGCTAGCTTTGTCGTAAGGATTCTCCCTTCGTAACGTACCCTCCTAAGGGTCTACGATCCGGAGTGTATCCTACTATTCCTCCTACTTTAGAGTCGTGTTTCTTTTCCTAGTATCGTTCCTAGAGCTAGTTATCGATGTTAATCGACGCCTTTATTAGCTCTTCGAGGTTAGTAATCCGTCCCCCGTGTCTTATTAACTCGTCCTTAACGGAGTCCTTAAGTCTACGTTGGAATATAGTTATTAACGCCGTCTAGTCCTATCCGGTAATCTGTCCGTATTCTTCGAATTTAGCTACATACTCTAAAGTAGACGTCTTCTACTTTAGGTGTTAAATGATTCGTATAGCCTGTTAGACTTCGTTCGAGGTTCTAAAGATTGATTTTATCTTTTCTTTAAAAAGGGTGTAGCTCCTAAACATTCCGGTAGGGTCTTGTCGTCCTATACCTTTAAGGTATTCCTTAAGGTAAGGTTTAATCTAGTTCTGCGCACTTCCGCGAAGGTACGTAATAGCGAAGATAGTTCTTTTATTAGCATCGACTAGGTTAAACATAAGATATATATCTATCTAATTGACCTAGTCGTCGAACTTAGCTCTGTCTCTATAGAAGAGGTCTAGCTTAGTAGCCTTAACGTCGTTCTTCCTTAGAGTAGGCTCGTTATCGTTATTAGACTTATCGTCCTTCGTAGTAGTCTATTGTAGTAGCACACGGCGGATGCTTCCTACTTCGCTAGGGGCGGGTGTTCCCCTACTAGCTACTTAAGTAGCGCTTATTCTAAGGGCGTTTAAAGTGTTATTATCTCGTTCTAGGGCTAGTCTTAAAGGAGAGATAAGTCAAGTTACGTAGCGGTATTCTTTAGAGAGGCTAAAGTAAGCTAAGCGAAGATAAATAATAGGAATAAGAGTTGTATTCTAATTAGTGAGATAGTAACATAAGTTAAACGTATTAGAACTATAAGGGTTTCTAGCGTTCCTAAATATAAAGGAGATTCGTAGATCTCGGTAATTAGTCTAATTAGTCTAAGCATAAGCAGTCAAATCAGTCTAAGCATAAGTAGTCTAATCGCTCTAAGTCTAAGCGCTTAGGTAGGATGAGTTACGTGTTCGTCTTGTCGTTATAATTCTAGGGTCCCTAGGAATTATTCCGTAACATTAATGTCGACGTCGGAGTAGCCCTCGGATAATCCTTCTAACTCTACGTCTTCGAATACGTGTAATAAGGAGTAGTACCGCGCGGACGGTAATTATAGGACGTTCTAATAGGTAGTAGACGCTATTATTAATTTAATTAAAAGCGTCGAGCGTGCACTATCGAATGTAGTAGTTATTAAGGCAATAGAGTAACGTAGTAATAGAGATATATACCTTCGAATATAATAGTGCTTATTTATATATAGGGCTAAATTCGTATATACTAAAACAGCCCTATTTAGTCTTAGACTCGCTACGCGAATTAGCACTCCTAGCCCTCTAATTGGCTAAACGGTGCAGAACCGTGCTTAACGGAGCTAAAGCGAGCTTAAGCGAGCCTAGCGCGTGCGCTAGGCGAAGCCAAAGCCAATTCCTGCGGCGAGTCTGAGTTTACTGAGGTAAGATGAGGCACGAGTTCTGGTCAGTACAGATGATCTGGTTATTCCTGCCAATATTGCAGGCCCCATGGTGGAAGCAGTATGGTCCATTCTCGGCTCGTTGGGTGGCACCGCGTCGCAGACTCCAGCGGACTATTATCAAATCGAAGGAGTATCAGAGAGCATATCGAGACTCACCGAAGAACTATCAGCGCACTTTAAGCTCGATGCCGCAATTTATCGAGGCTATGGAAGCCGCACCTCTTGTCGCGCAATCTGCAGAACACTCCAAAGGTCAGCCTGGGTTTAGCCTCTTGGAGTTTGCAATCGATGGTTTCGACGGCAAGCAAGTGTTTCTGCGAGATAGTTACATCGCCGTCGTGGCAGAGGTAGCAAAGAAGCTCGTAAAAGCTAGTGTCATTTATGACGGAGTTGAGGTGAAGCGTATGTGCTACGACCAGAAGCCAATTCTGATGAACACTACCAGAGGTGAATACACTGCAAAGGACATCAACTGTAGCCTTCCACTCGGAGTCTTGCAGCACGATCAGGAGGCCACAGCTTCACAAAGCAACTACGTACCACTATTCCAACCACACCTTCCGGCCAACAAGCAGTAGTCGATGCGAAGCCTTGGTTTCGGCACATTGGACAAGGTCTTTCTCGTCTACGACAATACATGGTGGGATCAAGAATCCTACGCGACCATCATCGCTAAAGGCCTGATCCGGGAGCCCTTTGATGAAGAGGAATATCCACGGCTTCACCAGATCTCCTCATGGGCTTCACACGAACTTGCCGGGATCGAAATACACTCCGACGGCACCACATCACCTGGCGTACGCTTCGTGTCAGCGATAAAGCTCGAGAATCTGACTGGGATTCCGGCACTCTCCGCTTTTGTTTCATGCGCGAACGCAAGACAAGTTGAAGCCATGTCGGACGAAAAGGCCAGCGGCATATTGCATCGCGCGATGACATTTTGGGTTGGACAGGAGCCGCCCAAATCCAAAGGTATTCACGTCACTCGCTGGGCGCAGGACGAATTTTCCAGAGGTAGTTATAGCCACGTGATCACCGGTCTTTTAGAAACGAGGCATCGCGAAGCCTTCCAGGAACCGATCTTGAGCGTCAGTGGTTCAAGCCTTAGGTTTGCAGGCGAACATACGAGCCGCAACCACTTCGCGACTGTGCATGGAGCTTTGCTGAGTGGTTGGACTTGGCGGGAGGCTGATGCTATATTGAAGCGTGAAACTGTTCCATGAAGTGTTTTCAGGGCCTTTCTTACAGATGCGCATCTCCTTTCCGCCATTTCGGCCACAGGCCACAGGAAGCAGTGCTATCGGCATGGGCAAGACCGGCTCATTTGCAGAAGGATGATGGCGGTCCTACCTCTCCCTCCAGGATCTTGAAAGCCTTCACCAAGCCCTCATTTGGGTGAAAATCCGACCTTTGTAGGTCGAACTGTCGGCGGAGTGGCATCCTGCAGGTACCAAAATTTCGTTGGCTAAGCATTTCGGACACGATTGGCGATGACCCGCTGATTGCTCAGTCATCGAGCCGCCTTCTATTGCTCGATCCTGATGTGCCGCACTACTTTGGCTCGCCGTCGCCAGGTACAAATCATGGAGGTAGTATTATAACGTGGTTCGCGAACGATGGACCTGGCTACATCATCTCCCGCGGTGCCATGCGTAAGCTCGGCAAAGATGACTGGGATAGTGAGACTGCTGCGGTGATAGCTCGCTCGGCTTAGGATTGTGGAATGAAGCCGTGGATCTCAAAGGTAAGATACTTCTTGGGAGTGGTGCGGGCATTCTGCTAACGCTTCGCTAGGTCTATGGCCTTCATTCAACCCAAACCCACTTCAAGGCGTTCCCTTCTCGGATCTGTACTGGTGTCAGCCGGTCTTGACCATGCACAGCACTGAGCACGAAGATGGCGCTAAGCCTGTGGCATTTCGAGTGGCAATATCGAGATACGAATCGACCGTTACTGTATCGTGATCTAGCAGTGGACTTCTTTGGCATGGCAAACCTGACAAGAAAGATGGGATGGGATAATGGAAAATGGGACTCTTACGAGCCATCAGCGGATGATCCGAATGAAGCAGACGAATTGGCGGACAATTGTGAAGAAGCTTGTGTCAATGCTGAAGGCTGCTTCCAGTGGTCGTTTCACCTTCAAAGATGCTGCTTTGTCAAGTCTTTCAGAATGGGCAGAGCTAAGGCAGCCAAGATTGAGGATGACCGCAAAGATCGCGAGTGGCCCCGCGAGGAGCAGAGGATCATCGCTGGCTGGAACACGGAAAAGATGAAGCGATGGATAAGTGAGAGGCCTTGTCACGAGGTGCAATGGGTCAGGCCGAGTACTGAAAGGATCTTCTGAGGTCGATGCGCAATTGTTGTTCCTCTTGATGATGATCATGGGAACAGTCTGCCTCACTCACGTGCCCTTTACTGGACCTCAGACTTGCACACTCACCTGCTCCGCGACACGGTCACTGCTCCAAGTGAGGACTGCGACCCTCAAACATCCTCCAGGTCGGCTACACACGAATGACATAGCAATTGGTACAGCTGGTAGTATCATAAAGCGCACAACAAGGAGGACTACCATGGCGACCGACATAGACCTGGATTCAGTCCTTGACGAGTACGAAAGCTTCCCGTGACACTTCCTCGGCAAGAGCTGACGTTTGTAATAGCTTCAGCCAAGAGAAGGTTATGCTGGTCATTGGGACAGACATGCTGACATGGTCAATTGACCGCAAAGCTCTCGAGCGATCCAATCACTTCCGCACAATGCTCGCGCAACAGTGGCTGAAAAAGAAGCCTCGCATCCTGGAGTTACCTCATACCGACACAATAACACTTCGAGCATACCTGAATTTCCTGTCCACGGATCAAGTACCGGATCTGGGTTGTGATACGCTGGCTGATTTGTACGTCTACGGGCAGCACATCTCGGACGGGCGCTTCAAGAATGCTGTCCTGGACGCCTTGACCACTCGCGTACAGGCGACCACCATGGATGGCAATACTTTGATACCTAGCAAACTTGCAGTCAACGCGATCTACCGTGCGACGGCAGCCGAATCACTCGGGAGGAAGCTCATGGTGGACATTTACTACCATTTCGCTGAGCCGGACACCGATGCTGCGTGGGCTGAATACCATGTGGACTTTCGGCGGGATCTAGCACTACGGTATCTCGAAGAGAACAAGCATGACACTGAATTGCTTAACGACTTCATACAACTCCGCCTTGCAGAGAATCAGGCCGCTCGTAGGAGTAGACGGCGAAGATCTTGGGACGTCTCCAGGTTCAGCCACCATGAGGATTCCAGTAGTGATAGAGTTGGCCTGAACTCTGCCAACGAGTGGGACGAAGACGAAGCCATCGATCTCGCCCTTGGTTGTAAGGACATGGTCTCACTTGGAGCAGTCAAGCATGGTTTAGATCTTCTCGCCGGCAAGGATGTCTGGACACCAGAAGCTGCAATCGGGCCTGGTGTCCATGGAAGATCACTCTCGACAGACTGCAGTGATAAAAACCTACTTCCCGGAATGTACTTCTACACTGGTGCATAAGAAGTCAAGCGCTTCGTCTTGAAGCACAGAATCGAGTCTTCGTGCATCAGCAGTGCTCAAGTCGCCATGCACAACACCAGAGAGGAGCGCCCGGTCACAGCAGCTACTTTCTTACCACGCTATTAGTAGCGGCCTACAATGCCCATGCTGTACGCATAGCAATGCGATCCAGAAAGCATCTCCACAATGCCATCGAGACTGCAACATAGTACACCATATTTTCACTCTCCGGTATCACTACCCCCAGAATCGAGCACAATTGTTCCTCCTCAAAAACAAGCGAAAAAGAGCCTCTGCCCGTCGTGCCCTCCAATAGCAACACCGCCACATCAACCTGGTTCATCATTCTCCCACACCTCCACAATTCAAGAAAGACGACCAGCTACCGCTTCAGTACACTCGTCGCCTTAGCACAGACGGAGTTAGACGCTGTCCAATGCATCAAGAAGCTTGTTGCCGTGGGCTTTCCGGCAGGGTATGATGACCTTAATAACACTTTTCTCGAAGCAAAAGCTGCGCAACCAGATACGAATGACGCGTCACTCGAGATGATTTACGACGAATATCGCAGACAACGGCCGGAGGAGGATGTGCAAATAAGGCACTTGGCGGGCAGGGGTTACGCTTACATAACCAAGAATGGGACCCAGAAAACTTCAAGGTATAATCCTTTCGAACCTGGATAGTTGTTTCAATAGCTATGCAGTGAACACAAAGCGAGGGTTCTCGTCACCTAACGCGAGGATACTCTCCTCACTCAAACCACGTATTTTCTCATCTCGTGCCCCACTAGCCCGCTTCCTGTTCTCAGCCTTGAAGAAGAGATACATCAACCCGAATATGATAACACCGAATGAGACCAACGACAACGTGACGGCGTGACCCTTCACATATCTCGGACCCTCAGCGGCTGGATACAGAAAAGGTGCCATGATTCCAGAGCAGTTGCCGATTGTCAGCTGCAGTCCTGTAGCAGTCGTCCGCTTGCCGTATCGTGGGTTATTGCTCGGTAGCCATGCCAGTGGTATGCCTACTACGACATACAAACCCATCGCGACCAGGAAACAGCCCGCAAAGTGCACGCCAGAGCTCGCGTCTGATATGAGCAACACATATCCCACCGCTGATATAATACCGAAGAGAACCGTTACCAGACCTCGCGACTGCTTGTGATCGCTGTATCGTGCTGCAGCTAAATACGTGATTGCACCAAGGGCATAGCAAGGTATCGTCAAGACCTGTACGATCGCTCTCGAAGAGTCTGGTCGAATGCCTTGAATGATCGTTGGCAGGAAAGTGCTGTACCCGTAAAGCATGGTGTCCACACAGAACTGCCCGACGCAGACTGCCCATATCTTCCAGTCTTTCAGGCCCTTCCCCACGTCTTCCCATTCGAAAACATCAGTCTGGCCCATCTGTCCTGCTCTGCGTTGAAGCATCATCTCTTTCTCCTCATCGTTAAGGTAGTACGCCGTTTCTGGATCATCAGCTAGGATCCAACAGCATGCGATTCCCAAAAGGACAGTCGGAATCCCTTCGAGTATAATGATCCACCTCCACCCTCTAAGCCCAGCAACTCCATCCATGAATCCAATGCCATACGCCAACAACCCGCCGCACGCTCCAGCCAGCGCAGCACTTACGAAGAGGTATGCAATTCTCAACGCCAGCTCGCGTTTCGTGTAGAAGAACGTCAAGTATATCGCCGCCCCCGGAAAGAGGCCTCCTTCGAACAATCCCAGGAGTAGCCGACATACTATCAACCCGGCATACGACTGCGTGATGCCTGTGAGGGTTGCGATTATTCCCCAAGATGTTGTGATGAATGCAATCCAGCGAGAGGGACGGACGTATTTCTTGAGGACAAGGTTCGACGGCAGCTCGGAGAGGATGTAGGTTACGAAAAGGAGGGAGACGGCGGTAAGGTATTGGTTCCCGACCATGTTCAGGTCTTCTTCGAGGCCGTAGAGGCGGGCATTACCGATGTTGACACGATCGAGAAAGGAGAGGAGGTAAACGAGCATGACGACGGGGATGATGTGGAGGTCGAGTTTCCTGATCAATTTCTTCTCTTTCGCGCGGTCCAGTTCGAAGGTACCGCCTTCGTAGACATACTCTGCTGGCTTGTCCTGCCCTTCCATCGCTCCATTCATCTTCCTGTCAATCGACTCGTCGCTTTCGATTTCGACCATATTCGCTTTCGCTGC
The DNA here is from genome assembly GCA_033816765.1 of Nothopassalora personata. Taxonomy (NCBI): domain Eukaryota; kingdom Fungi; phylum Ascomycota; class Dothideomycetes; order Mycosphaerellales; family Mycosphaerellaceae; genus Nothopassalora; species Nothopassalora personata. The sequence continues at coordinate 83,789 of CM066296.1, forward strand.
TCATTTGCCCCTAAGAAAGAAGTAATGTAATACTGACTGACAAGGAGGGAGTAACGGTCTTGTACGTCATTACCTACCTGCCTTCATCATATTCTTCTGCAGCAGTCGCCAAGGGATGCTGCAGATCGTAGAGCGGCGCTGAACGACAAGAGCATCTAGACATCTAGACGTTCTGCCAGACTTACGATATGCAATTGCATTTGCAGAAGTGGGAAAGGATGAGCAGTGGGGAGGAAAGATCGACATCCTCGGCAATTCCCGATCCCGTGAAGGGGTGGAGGGGGCCGGCAGGCGTGTTGGCATGTTGTCCACTCGCATACTGGAAGTTGGTGACAAAATGTCTCTCTACATGTCAATCTGCTCTAATACATGGTCTGTCACTTTTTCCATACATTGTCCCGGATTGGCTGCATGTTTCACTTTCACTCCGACGGTCCGAGCTCCGAGCTAAGATCTTGGCAAGAAGGGGATCACTTATACCGCGGCAGTCTTGAAATAATATATATCATATACAATTGTAAATTCACGCTTACTAAAAAGCTGTGGTGTCGGAGTGGTTGTAAGTCTCGTAATCACTTACCCCAGACGAAGTATAACCTAATTTGGAGCAGAACGAGTCAGACTTGAATGCCTACCATTCCAGTTATCTGATGCCTTCGGGCGCGCAGGTTAGTCAGACATTAGCCAACTAATGGCCTTCTTATTCTAACGTTTCCTGAAGGTTCGAATCCTGTCGTAAGTTCTTCTTCGCTAGTCAGTAACTGGTCACGTTCTGACATCCTCACAGCGCAGCGTACTCTGCCATCGTTGTAGACGACTCTCTTTTTTGCTTTTCAAAACCTCCTGGGCAAGAATATCACACCTACAGTCAGGCTTTCGACTTCTCTTTTGCTCGGGATACGGAACGTGCCATCAGCGATTTCGACTCACTGTCGCTCGCTGTCACCCACATGGCAAACATCGACAGTGTCATATCCGCCAACGACCTCAAGCCGTTCTTCCCATATAAGTCTATTTCACATTAGTTACAGCTCTACCTGCCTAATACTTTCACCACAATCAAGCCTCACAGAAGAAACAGCACGCTGGCTTATTGCCACACTCTACAAACAAACAATATGCCTCTAAAGTTGCCCTTTCTACGCCCGACAGCATTCACTACAGCACCGATTGAGAAAGCTCAATTGGAGCGCAAGAATACCTTAGTCGTAGTCATAAGCAGAGACGAGCGGTTGCCAAAGGCAGAACAGATATGCGGAGAGGTGTGGATAAGGGAGGAGGTCAAAAATCAGACGGTGGCCACTGTTCTGGTGTAGTGTACCGCGATCTGGCTCCGCACATGAAGGGCGCATACCTCCAAGGTTGAGGCGAAGGAATGTTCAAGGACAAGAAAAAGGACGAGAACTACACGCAGATGTTCATCTCCGTCACAAGCGAACCTACCAAGCTTAGAGCAGGGCAGCCACATTGGGGAGCCATCCTCGAAGCCATCACCGCCACGATGCATTGGTGTGCATGCATGGTTAGACTAGTGAGATCAGCGAGCTTCGCAGCGAAGGAAGGATGCATGAGGCACAGATTCCGGAGTGAGAAATCTGCGCTTGCGAACAAGTCGTGCAGTGCAAGTTCAACGACATCATCAGTTGCTTGAAAGACTTCGTCAACCAGCCCGTAGGAACATCAGCAACATCCGCATGCCAGTAGACGCTTCCGAAGAGTGAGTCCGCTTGACGGTGGGATCAGTCTAGCAGATCTTCGCAAAGTCCTCCCACCTATTGACCAAGATCCTCCAAGCGACCATAATGATCAGACAGACCGAGCCAGAGCAATATCTGTACATCTTCAAAGACCTGGACACTCGCCACGATTTGTTTCAGCGATGCTGATGGAAGGAGAATCATCAAGAATTGGGGCGTTTTACGTTCTGCGATGCAGCCCGCGGCTCCATCGAAAACATGGAGACTCTTCGCGCACGCCGGGATGACTTCACGGAGATGATCGCGCAGTTCTGCGATGACGGCTGGCGTTATGTCAACAGCCCACAGAACATACAGGACACTTTCCCCGCCGAGACAGCAAACATGCACATCTGATCTTCATTCTAGCGCAAATTTGTGCTTCGCAATAGTGCTCTCCGACTGACCTGATGCAGGTTTACTTGCGATGTAGTAAGAGGGTGGCGCTGGCATGGTTCGTGTCGTCGCTTCAAGGGTTTTCAGAAGCGATGGCATGGAGAGTGCACGCTCCAATACACCGGCCATGTGAGCAAGCTGTTGTGGGGTCACAGACCTCCCTTCACATTGTGGCGACCTTGTGCTGAGGCCATTCCGCAATATATCTCATTTGGATCTGCGACTATGCAGTCCTGGTGACGCTCAGGAGGAGCCTGGTCTCACGGGATGCATGCTATGCAAATCTCTCTACAAACCGAGCGTAACCCTCATCATAAAGAGCGACTCACGCAACCCAAACCTCACTACCCCAACGAGAGACAGCATCCTGCTCTCCTCTTCACTGTCGAAGTGATCGCTAGCGCCTAGCCCTCAAGCGAACCCTAAAATACTCCTCTTCCCCTCCCTCTCCCTCTGCTTTCCGCGATACGGTATAGCAGTTTGTTTACTCTCACTATACCTGCTGCCACCATCCCACTCCTTCCGTGCCGACCTCACGGTCCGTTCACTACCCGCCTCACTCCTCCTCGACCTATGATGCTTCCTCCTCCGCTTACTCAAATCGACACAACTGATGCTGTCATCCGGCATTACGGTCCTGACATCGCCGAGTCCATCACTCTCCTCGCCGACGAAGTCTTCCCAGCTTTGTTTGGACTCAAGTGCTTCCATTGGTGGGATCTGAGCATCGCGGATTGACACATCAATCGGGGCTTTCGAGCCAGCGTACGGGCGGGCACGTTCTTTGTCGGTGCGGGACTCTACTTCTGACGGTGGCAAGGGGATGGCCGCTGGGTAGTAGCACGAGTCGGGCGCTTTCGATGCCGCTCTTTTGCCCACTGCAGCTTCGACAGCGGCTTGGATGTCGTCGTACTTGGACTCTCGGCGTGAAGGCTTGATGGTGCTTGCTGAAGATCTTCGACTCGCTTCGCTGCCGCGGTCGCGGTGACTGCGGTGGGAGGAATGCATACTCACGCCACTATCGTGGCGCTTGAGATACGCATCGTCATGGCTGCTGCGACGATCGTAGTGCGACCCGGATACGGAACCGTGGAGACTTGCGTATCTCGAGCCGCTGGACTTGGCGGGAGGAGCTTCTATGTAGTAATTTGGGCGGTCTTCGAGGGGGAGAGTAATAGCACGTTTGATAGAGTGGCCTGACGGGGCTTCGGATTTCGGTGCTCTTGATTCTGGGGCATGTTCGAGTTCATCGTCTCGATTCCTGGTGGCGTGAGGGCGCATATTCGTATAACGGCTCAGCACTTCCTGGACATCCTCATCATCCTTATTGTACCCAGTATCAGCAATCATGCGCATGGCTCGTGTCTCTGGAGGCGGGGGCCTTCGACTGTAGGCGGACTCTGTCGTGCTGAAATTGCGGTGGAACTTCCTAGTGTCATGCTTTGACGATGGTGGCGGTGGGGGCGGTGGTATTGACTCTTTCACAGTCTCTGCTTTCGGTGGCGGTGGTGTCGTCGTTCCGGCGACAGATTTCCGTCTTGAGAACTTCGACGACATGTACGCATGATGCTCAGCCTCCTCCTGGGCATTTCTTGACTCCGCTCTGTGCATCGCATACATGAGGCCAGCTCCAGCAACAGCACCCAAAGCCACTCCAATCAGTCCTTTGGCAGGAAAGTTCGGTTTTGCAGGAGCAGTGTTAGTTCGAGGAATGCCTTGACGGGGAGTGTCCGACTTGACCGAGTTCGATGTATTCGAGACAAGGTCAGTGACGGTCTGCATTCGCGACTTGGTTTTGGATGCTTGAGATGCCATGGTTCCCCGCGAAGCCTGAGATTCTACTAAGGATTGGGCGTCTTCTGGCGCACCCTCTTCAACATCCTTCTGCCAAGTAATCACTCTCTGATCCTCAGCGGGTCTCAGAGTACCGCAGCAGTTCCCTTCACCATGCGGCTGTCGAAAGATGAACTCGATTGTGTTCCCATCCAGGTCCTCTACAGCAGCATTGAAGCATTCGCACTCCTCGTTTCGGTACTTCGGCGATCCACTCGGGTACGCTCCAGCGTTCAGTGCAGCCGCATAGCACTCTCTTACAACTAGCCTGCTCTCCGCAAGAAAGGCGATATGATTTGGAGAAGGTCGTGTGCTAGACTGACGTCAGCCTTGATCGAAACACAGCCCGGCGGTACTGACCCAAGCGGCGCCTGTGTGATGAAGAAGTCGGCGGAATCAACTCCAAGACCAATAGAATTGCCTTGATGTCCGATGAAGCGGTATCCCAGGGGTTGCAGGGCAGCAAGATAGAACGAAGTAGCCGACGGAATGTCAGTTACCGAAATGCCCCAATGTGATATCGGCATAGTGGCGCAGAATTAGAACGAATGCAAATTATCCAAGAGCTTAAACGACAATTTGCAGACCAAGACGCAAAGCCAGCACAACAAACAGAAAGTGAAGTCGAAGCAGGGGACGGCTGTGGTGGATGTGGTTGCTGTAGTAGGAGGAATCGGGAAGATCAGCCGGTGACGGGTATGTCAGGCCTGACGACGGTACCAGGTAGTAAAAGACGCAGTTAAGAATACAAAGAGGCAAAATCTTCTGTTTGAGAAGAAGAATAGGCGTAGAACGGTAGGCCCCATAAAACTTAAAACAAGGAGAGAGGACATGAGCATGCCCGGGCAAGGCATGCCTACATACCACACGCTTCCATCGTGAGACACTTCCTATCGGTGCCTTGGTCGGTGTACAGAATCATTGGCGGGTAAAAGGAATCGCCGCGACTCGGTGGTCGATGGCCGGGTGATGTGAGCAACAAGCTGCGAGCAGCGCAAAGCAGAAAGCTGAGGCATGCTATAACGACGCCTGTCACTCCACATGGTGAAGTGGGAAGGGCGCTGCAGCGTGGTCTTGCGGTCGTTTGGGACTGCTTCGTTAGCGGTGACAGCCAAAAATGCCTACTGGCTGGCGCGGCGTCGTCGATCCAGGAACTGTACGCACACAGAGGCTGCCACGTCCGTGTTGCTCCTGCAGCTAGACAGCGGCTCGACTGCGATTTGACGGTACGGCCCTCATTATGCGTGAAGCGGCTCAAGGTTGGCTGGGATGTGGTGGGCCGAGGGGCGGCCAGCACGGGAGGGGGTCGGGGGGGGGGGGGGGGGGTGAAGCATCGTCTGGTGGGAGGTGTTGATGTGGCTACTTTTTGCGTTAATACTCTTGTGTGGTTGGCATCTTCAGCCGCTCGACATCTGATCAACATCGTCGTATGAGGAATGTCAGTGAGAGATGTCGCTGACGTTGAACGATCTGGACGAGTCTTGAGCCAAGCGTGGGACCCCAGTCAGCAACGTCGTGAAACAGCGTCCGACGATGCCGAGGAATGCGGTCTGAGTGTGCCGACTCGCTCATGTTACAGACACCACACCGGTTCGTTCAGCGTGACCGCGTGCGTTGTGCTCCCATCGCTTCTGCACATCCGGGCTTGCGTTGCTCCCTCCCACTCAGCCCTCCCCAGGAGTGCTGATTGGATTCAAAGAAAGCACGGATAAGTGATGTGTGAGTGATAAAGTGTCTCCGCCACGGCGCTGGTAGCCTCTTTAAAAAGCATCCGCATAGTGGTGGCAGCCAATGAGTGTCACCGAGGATGTACTGTAGCAATACCTGCAGGCTGCAGCGGAGCAAGTGGTGCAGTGCTACAGAGCTGTCAAAGCAGCTCGTGCTATGCATGGTTGCGTTTATCGTAGTTCTACTCATTCGAAATGTCAACCACCATTCCCCCAAGACCGGCCAATGTCTCTGCGGTGCAATCAAGTATGAACTCGCAGGAGCCAGCGCGAATCCATACTACAACACTGGTATGCCGTAATACCATCTCGTGGCATGTCGTAGTTAAGCACCGGCTCAGCATTTCTCCTGCCATCAATCTGCCCACGCCATGCATGTGCGCTTTCCACTCACGTGTCTACTGCTACATGCACTGCTACCTGTCGTGACACAATTGGCTGACCACCTGCACAGGGGTTCAGAGTGACGGAAGGGAAAGAGCTTCAAAAGGAGTATTGGGATGTTGCAACCGACACGGGCACGAGGTTGAAGTAGGCCCGGTTTCATATGCATTGATGCCCATACACGATATCGGCAAATGCTGACCTTTCGATGCATCTAGGCGAGTTTTCTGCTCACAATGCGGCAGCAAGCTGTTCGCTCTCACACCACTCTGGTAAGCCCGTCGATCCACTCGGTCGAAAGCCAGGCCTGAACCCATGGTCCTTCTCACGTCCGGAGATGCATCGCAGTGCCCTCACATCACTGTTATCGACAGATCAGCTAACACGAATGATCCTCCCAGGGACGCAATAGTAAGCGTCACAGCTGGTACGCTCAACGACTTCGACTCCTGGGAACCCAACACCGAACAATGGTGCATTCACCGCGCCTGCTTCCTCTCCGCGATCAATACCGTACCATCGGAGCGGAACTTCGACAAAGCAGTACAGCAGCGAATCGCAAAGGAGAGCAACTAGAAGCCAGACCACCAAGGCAATGCATCATCCGTCTATCCTCAGGTATACCCGACTCAATGGTCGACCCCATTTCCCTCGGGTTCTGGCAAATCATCAATACCTCCGCCGTCCAAATTCCCTAAACTCGCCTGCGTAGTCGCCCTCCTTCTAAACCCATTGATTCTACTCCTACTTCTACTCATCCCAGCCGCGCTCCCGAAGACCCCGCTCGCATCACTAAAAGCCCTACTACTTCGCCTCGTCCTCACCGCCGTTGCAAAGTCCATCTCATCGTATTCTGTAAATACATCATCCACATCATCCATCTCATCTAGGACACTCTGCGGCGGATCCGTATCGAAGACAGCTTGGAGATCACCATGCGCTCCAAAACGCGCCCACATACTGAGCCAAGTGTGTTTTCTGGGTGGGGACAGGAACCGGGCTCGTTTCCAAAGGTAGCGGCGCTCGTAGAGCGTGATGAGGATGAGGATCGGGAAGTTGAGGATCCGTATTGCCGTGATGTTGACTTTGTGGAACCAGCGGGGCGAGAGGATGAATTTGAGTGGAAGGAGGACAATGAGGGCGATGACATTGACGGGAGGTCGGTAGGCGAAAATGGCGTCGGATTTGACGCCTTCGAAGGTGAGGACTGCGCGGCGGAACTCGATTTCTGCTGTGGCGTTCCGGGAGAGATTATTGTATGTATTGGAGAGCATGGCGACTAGGATTGTAAGGAAGAGTGTATTGCCAAGGAAGGCGAAAGTTATCATCAGAAGAGGTCCGAGGAACCAGTGCATTTCGACTGAGCGCTGGACACCTGTGCCGTCGAGACCGAACCAGATCCAGAGCATCCATTTGCAGATTGTGATGACGGTATGTTTGAGGAAGCCTTCTCGGCCCTCGCTGAGCCAGGACAGGGCGAGAATGAAGCCACCGAAACACCAGCAAGCCAGGACTGTCAAGAAAGTGAAGTCGGCCATCATGGCTCGAAGAGAGATGAAGAGCATGTTCTCCGACATCAAGCAGAAGGCCAGCCGCGGTAGCAAAACGGGTGCGCCCAAAGATAGAATCTGCTCCGCGAGCAAGCTATACTCTCGATCTCCAACTCGAAGCGCATGCACCCGGATGCCAAAGTAAATCCAGAAAATCAGCACGAAGGCGAGGTCGAGGAACGACCACAAGTTCTCCGTGTGTACTGTCCAGCCGTGTTCGGTGATACTAGCCAGCTCGTCCACGTTCCAGCCGATAGCATAGACGACGAAGACGAACTCCAATCTAGTAAAGCTGAGGTGACTTGGACCTTTCTCTGCCGCCTTTGATATCATTAGTGTGAGATATAGGACCAGTAGTATCACGAACTGAACTGTCTCGATCATGCTTCTCGTCCTGGGTACTATCAGACGATACTGGTTGAGATAAGGTGCTTTCCGTGGATCGTAGAGTGTTATCCCGCGATTCTTGTAGTGGTCTGGCAGGATGTCGATGAACGATGTCGGCGTGTAGATGATCCGACCACGATACACATTCTCAACGATCTTTTGGCATGCTGAAGATGACAGGAAGCCCTTTGCTTCTGTCACGATTGCGACTTCAAGTGCAGTGAGCATGCGTTGATATTCTGGTCGTGCGAGCTTCCATTTGACGGTCCAATGTAGATCTGTCCTGTGATCACGGGTGATGTCTCGAGGTGCATTCTGAAATGGCTCGAACCCTGCCACCTAAAGGCAAGGTAGATTAGCCTAGGTGTCTCAGAAGGGAGGCACAGAAGCCATGAGCGTTCTGAGGGTGTCTCAGATTTCCCATCATGGCTACTGTACTTGACCTTACTCACAAGGACATGCGCGACTTTAAGCAGACCCATCCGCCCTTCGTGATCTTCGTCAAATCGCCGCAGAATCCTACTCGCAACGATCTCGCAAAGATTCGCCCGGGTGATATTCACAGACTGATGATGCGCCTGGTAGGACTGCTCTCGCAGAAATTGTGCGCGATTTACCAGCAAGCAGAAGACCACGGATACATCCTCTGCATCGTACAGGTGGTCGATCAACGGCCTGATGACTGCGACGTTCATTCGCGGACTCTTCAATTGCTCGTTGCTGTATGGATCGTCGAGACTGGCTATTATAAGCCGTCTAATCTTGTGTATCGTGGTGTACACTGGCAGTTCAGCATGTGGATTTGGGACTGTCGGATCTGAGTTCTTCCTAGGAGGGTAGCATCCATCGTCGTCTGCCTCTTCGTTCTCGCCGAGCAATGTTTCTTGCTCTTCTCGTGCGCGGGCCAGTCGCAATGCTTCTTGAAGCTTAGCTTGACTGGTACCTCGCATAGTGTTGCGATTCGGTAAGCGCGGTCGTACTGGCGATGCCATGCGGATGTGCTGAGATGAGGCATCGTCGTTGGAATCGTTGCGTTGGGTATGTCCATTCGTGAAGCTGTCGTTCTCGTTCGTTTCGATGTCGCTCATGCGCCGCTGTTCTTCCAGTTGTGTCGTTGTCGCCCGCGACAGTGGCGTACGCGCCGGATCATCGTCCATCGTCGCCACTCCGTCTGGCTATATTTGCATCGCGGTGGTCAGTGTTAGCTGTGTCGAAGTTCTTTTGTTTACGGCAAGATGGACTGTAACATCAAGTGGGGTGTCGCTGCCACGATGATGATGCCAATGCCGCTGTACCTGCTGTACAGCTCGAGCAGAGCTTCTCTCACATGGAGTATCTACGCCCCATGATCGGCAGCTTGAAAAACAACGCATCCCGTGGGTCATTTTCCGGACGTTGTGCTGCAGAATCACCGTTGGAGTAGCAGAAACTGCTGACCTGAGAACGAGAGCGCCCTCAGAAGCGATGCCAAGCCGAAGCTGCACCTCAGCCTGTATTCAATGTACGCTCCGCACAATCATGCATTTGACATGTACAGGTATGGCATCATAGTATGACTGTTGGTCCTTTCAACGTAGAAGACTGCATGAGTCCGCTTGCACGGCCACTTGTCGTTTGCATGGTGGCCTGCCCCAACCAAAAGAGCTAATTTTGACTGGGCGGTAAGCAGGACATCTGTAGATCGATGCAACACCTGGTGACGTTCCTTCGTCTTACTATCGTCACTGGGAACAGGTTCCGTGAGTCTATGGCTTCACGACTCCGTACGCGTAACAAATTTTGCAAAAGACATCTCATGGCACAACAGTCATGGACCGCCTGTGTATTGAGCTATATGAATTTTTCAAAAAACGTTATCTCATCCAATCAGAATCGGTTAAAGGTTCAAGGCCGCCGTGGCCAATGGGTTTGTGGCGCAGTGGTAGCGCGTAAGTGACACCGAAGAATTCACGGCCCAAGCACAATATCTAAATCATCAACAGGTCCGCTTTGCATAATGGAATGCTTGCGGAAGGACCGGGGTTCAATCCCCCGCGGATCCACTCGATATTTTTTTCATTGTCCTTTGCCATGAAAGCATTCAATGATATTATCGTTTTTCCATTCGCTTCACCACTAGCTTTGCACGATCTTTTTCGTCCATAAATAGTGTATTTTTGGGTTACCTGGACTGTTGTGATGCACAAGGGGTCGCAAAGTCCCCAGACAGTTCGGCACAACCCCTGTCAATGTTGCCCATGGTTGAACTTCAGGTATGAGGCTATATGCCAGGTCTGGCACGGACATTCACAGCCGAGCTTTTCTTCGATGACTTCTCCTCTGCGACAACAGCAACGACACCATGCATCGTAGAAATCTCAGCTACCATCGCATGACGTATAGAAGTTGATGTGACGAAGTAGAAACGACTTTGGATTACCCCTGCGCTCCCATCGTCGATCTACCTGTGGAAATTCTCAGCCACACTGTCTGCTTGTGCGATTCCCAAAAACTCGTTGAATTAAACATTTCTCTTCGATGTATTCGCTTATTGTTTGAAAGATTAGACGGATGATATTTTGCCTCCAGCCACACGAATGTGACAGAACAGGAGCCTTTCCTCATACAGACTCCAACTGAATTGCTGGACAGTCCGAGCAAGACGATGCCTATGTCGCAGAAAAGCGACAGATCCTTCAGCAACCCAACGTTTCACGGATCTGCCATGCTCTGGAAGGACGAGACAGGACTTGTCTTCGATGACACATTCCCCAATTCAGGTATGCAAGCCTTCGCGGATCGCTTCTTGCACTCTATCTCGTGTTCAACGGCACCATGCCCAGGTTTCAAGCTTCGTGGAGCTCGGCGCTGCACCTCTATGGCCGTCGCGCAAAAGACCAACATGTCGAAGTATAGTCAGTCTACAGAAGACGGTCCTAAACCTGCAGTCGGGAACTCCGCCTCGGCACGATGGTTCAAGGTGCAGACCGATGCGAGGCCATCTCAATACGTCCGCCGAGCTCCTGTGACCAAGGCTCCAGTACTAAAGGTAGTATTAGGTTCTAGTAGCAAGCTTCCAAGTCACCAAGCAGCTGCAGGCTCTCGCAACGTGATTGAAGCGTAGTCTGGCTGGGGACTCCGGTCATACCATCTATGGCAGAGGTGGAAGATAGTGCCCGCGAACCCGCGGCTGAGCCTACCGGCAGCCGCAAGGTCATTGATCGATCACAGCCTGGTCGCGTTCCACCTCTTCCATAGAGCTCACACGCTCTTCTCCAGCAAATCAGACAGTCCCATCCGCGTGGTCAGCCAGGAAGACACCAGATTCGACCGGTAATGAATCCAGGGAAGTCAGACCACTGCCACGAGTACACACCGCTCGAACGCTGGGATTGTAGGGAGTTGCACGTCGAGGACATTGAGGACGAGCGAAAGTAGTGAGAAATATCTTCGCGCCAGCTACGTTTGAAGCTCATATGTGGAAACAGTACAAAGACACTTCCTCGCTCCATACTCAAGCTGCAATCACTCATACGCTGAAAGTGGTATATCCATTCCCATTCCTTCCAAAGGCCTGCCTCTGATGCTGTCTCATGCTCCTCTCCGTTCGTCGTGACTGTATAAAACCAATGCTATGCCTAAGCATCAACACATCTAATTGCCCGCGTCTGGATCAGGTACTTCCTCCACCTCCACGGCTCTGGCTTTGCCTTTGCCGCTGTAACCTTCCTGCTGGGTGGACTGTTCAGCAGATTGGCCGGTAGAAGCAGAAGTCGGTGCGGCCGTGGTGGCTTGGGCATCATTCGACTGATCATCAAAGCTCCAGTCACCTCCGACCCATGTTGCTTTCGTTGGCTCCTGTATTGATGCCGAGGGTGCTGCAATGGAAGTCGTGCCAGTCGGCTCTGAGGTGGGTTGAATCGGCTGAGGCCGTGTTTGCTCGGTCGCAACAGGTGGTGGCTGAGAAGACTCAGCGACATTGCTTGTTTCAGTCGGCACAAAGAGCGGCGACCCGTTGTCGTCAACGGGCCCAGTATTTTGCTGCGTTCTTTGTGGCTGTGGCTGTAAGCCTGCAGCTGAAACTCTTGCTTCAATTGCGGCGATGACCTCTTGGTCACTCAGCCGACCAACGGTACTAGAGCCTGCGTCTTCCCTGCTTTGAGCGGCTTCTCGGGGCACAACCGGTACTTGTGCTGGTGCTGGGTTCTGATTCTGATCCACTCGATGCAAAGGCATCAAAGTCCAGCCCTCCGGCAGAACAAGACCTTGTGGCAAGTTCTCATGTCCCGGACCCATTTGTTGCGCAGAACTACCTTGAAGCGCTTCAGGCTGTGGAGGTGGCATGAAAAGTTGCTGTGTTGGCACGAAACCAGGAATCGGTAACTGCGCCAGCTGCTGCGCTCCAACAACCGCCTGTCTCGCTACGCCATTCGTGCCAACCGGCTGTTGCGCCGGAATGTGCAACGCTCTCAGACGCGCCATCTCACCCTCCATCAACCTCAGTGTCGCCAGCTGTTGCTGTTCGATGCCAAGATTGTGTGCTTCCTGCACGATCCGCTGCTCCATTTGCATAATGCCTACATCGATAGGGACCTGTGCTCGACGTCCTGTTCTTCGCGTATCTGATGGACCTGCTGCTTGACCATTTGCGTACGGCACCTGAAGGCCAAGATGATTCGGTCCCTGTTGGTTCGCATCAGCAGGATTCCGGTCAGCATTCTGGTTCGCAGCATCTGGGTTCTGGAATCTGTTGATGAAGTCCTGTATCTGACCTTGTGGAGCATTCAACAGTCCTACCCTAAACGGACCAAGGTTGAAAATTCTAGCTCGCGGTCTTTGCGCTTGCGGCTGGCCTGCTTGTCCAGGAGGTGCGGGCGGAGCACCAGGAACGGCAGGCGCATTCGGTGCGGTGGGTGTCACAACAGGTCTGCGACATGTTGGGCATACTTGCTGTCTCTCCAGCCAGGCCTTAAGACAACGCAAGTGTAAAATGTGCCCACACGGCAGCTTCTTCGCTCTCAGACCTTCATCTCGGCGCCTAGCCGGTGTTGGTGCTGCAGCAGGCTGCTCGCCAGCTGGCTGTGCATTCGCATCGGCGGTCGGCTGTTCCCAAGATACCATCGTCTCTCTGCACACGATACATGCATCACCTCGAATCTCCTCAGTGGTTGCGTCTGGATACCTCGTATTCATATCGCTGGTAGCTTTCCGGTATGCCACGTAGTCTCCAACCCGCTTGCTGAAAGATGCAAAAGTCATGTAGACATCACGCATGATGTGCATGGGCAGGCCGTTGAAAGTGATGCTCACAGTGAAGAAGATTATGTAGATCATCAGCTTGATGAAGTCCGTAATCACTTCAAGCGCAAACAGATATCGTCTCTTCTCTTCCCACCCGGGAACATCCACCTCGTTCTCGTCCACGTCGATAGGCGAAGTGTCCATCGGAGGCAATTCCGCTGGTGTACCATCTTCCGCTGCGTTGTGCGTTGCTGCTGCTGCCGCCGCCGCCGCATGCGCCGCTGCTCTTTCTTCCCGAATCTCAATCTTCCGCGTCTCGATCGCCAGCCGTGTCTGCTTTCTGACCTCCCACGCTTCCCAGCACGTCAACAGATACCTGAGGAACGTAAAGCCGGAAAAGATGGTGAGAACGGCGAACTCAAAGGCGAAGATGACCATCATGCCCGGGCGGGGATCCGCGACCACGGTGTTGAAGCAGTACTTTAACATGAGCGCGTCGAAGACCACGCTCACCGCCAAACTCGTAAACAACCGCGTGTGGAACAAGGTCGGATTCGCAGGCGGCTGTTGCTCAAACACATCTACTCTTCCCTCACCTATCCATCCCCATACCTTCCCGGCCAGAAGCAGTACGAACATGGTCAACAGCCAGCCTCCCACATCTTCTCTGAAGCTCGGCATTGCCAGGAGAGTATCCAGTACGGCATACCACGCCTTCTCAGAAAGCTGCTCGATCTCGATGGGTCGGAGGGGTCCGTAGAGGAGTCGTTGCAGCGCAAACATGAAACTGCAGGCCAGAACCAGGAGGAGGTTTGTGAGGATGAGGAGACATGCGTTCGATTGGGAGAGGTAGACGGTCGCGCTGTAGAAGTTGGGTCGCTGGTGGAATGCCTTGAGCAAACATGCTGCTGCGGCGGCCGTGGAGGCGCCGGCGTAGTATGCGAGGCGCATCTTGGTGTGAGATTATCGTATCGTGAAGTGTTTCGTTATGTCCATGTCCATGTCCACGGCCATCAGTGAAGAGGTCTGGGAGCGGTGGAAGTGGTGCGTGTTTGTTGCAAGTTGGTCTCACGTGTCAAAGGCCAACTGTTTCCACGTTAATTGTACCGGAGGTAAGCGCAAGCGCAAGCCGGTCGCTCGGCCTTCGGACACGTCATCCCGAGAGCGAGACAACGAGCCGTCAACACGATAACTACATGCACATCGACTGATCGACTGGGAGTGTAATCGTCTTCGTTATGTTGTAGTGTCTATGCTGGCGACACCCGACGAAGAGAGGGACTCAAGACACAGCCTATGTGATACGACTAATCCGCATGAACGGTCTGGTCTACATGTGTTCTACGTCCAACGCCACGAGTCTCTTCCACGACTTCCAAAGCAGAACACATCTGGGTATAGATCAGAGTCTTTGCACATGGAGCCTCGGATATCAGTCGTCCAACTCAGCATGGCAAGGTCCTGTCCTCGCCCACTAAGGACCCTTGTTCTCTCACTTTGATGCCGTCAGCACGATCCCTAGACGAACAACGCCGCGGGCGGTCTGTCCTGATCGTGCAGCGTGAAATGCTAAGGGCCAGACCAGCCTTGCTAGAACGAATTGCCACGTTAGGGTTTTGATGACCTATTTGAGTCGACCGCGTCAGGTAACATGATCTCGTGGGGCTGGCCTGTCCCTAAAGAGGCAGTGATTTGACTCGTGCTTCCTTGAGCAAGGCGGCATGTGCTGCGCTATGCCTGGACACTACCTTTACAAGACACTTTTTCAGGCAATTGCAGACAGATGGGTGCCTGAACTGGTGGTATCGTTGCGATAGAAAATCGAGGATAAAGTGGCGATGTTGGTGGTATGTCACCGGCGATACAATCGGAGACTACTGTTCGATCGACATAGAATGCAGCTCGGTCGGTATGATCCTGATAGCACTGGTACTTACCGATCATAGTCATCAGCGCCAAGAACGCGTCGCTGCCGTGCTATGGCATTATTCAGCAGCTGCAGGGTACTCTGACATGGAAGCAATAGGGAGGCTCGGTGTGGAGGCTTGCACGGCATTGCCATGGGGTCTTGCGCTGCCCGTGAAACATCGAACTTTGCTAGTCCGTTCTGATCAGTCTGGGGCGTCCGCATCGTACGTCAATCAGTGACCGTGGAAGGGCGCTGCTAATGATTCGTGCGCGGTGTGTCAATATGGAGGCTCCCCATGTCAATTATTATCCGAGGAGCGGCAAGACAGTCCACAATGAAGCATATTGGTACCGCGCTTCTCGGCGCATTGATACTCTGATAGAAATAAACAACGCTATGATCGTCCGTTCCGCAATCTGCCGAAGCAAAGACATGCGCTTTGGTCATCAGTTCCCGGCTTCAGTTTCATCTTGTCCGTGCTTCATTGGACGTCTTCTGGCGGCAGCCATGCGATGGTAAAGTGACGCCAGTATATGCCCACGCGGCCAGTGGTCTGCGGCATCCGCAAGACTTCCGCGAAAAATCACCGAAAGGAGCAAGGAACAATTCAACGAGGCAGCTTCGCAAGACAGGCAGTGCTCAGATTCGCCCACGTGCGGAGACCTCTCACTCATGCGATTCCTGGGACGGGGCAGGCTCGAAAGGCGCAGTGCTGTGAGGTCGATAGGATGGAGTGAACAGTTTCATTCGGTCCTTCGCACAAGGCATCCCCAGCTATCAGGCGGGGACACACACTTCGTCACTTCGTCGGCTAAAAGGACGACAGGGCATCCTGTTCTCGCACAACACAGAAGCACGTAGTCAGATGTCAAACTGGACAGCTTTGGAAAATGAGTTGCGCAGGCGTCGGATGTCCGTCCGTACAGATGTTTCAAGAGGTCGTTCCCTACTCAGCCGCAAGTGCCCTATTGGCCACAGCGAGATCGGAACGGCGGGCAGCAGGGCAGACCGGCCTGGCTAGGAACTCGTGCGACGGGGACCTTGGACTCTCTTTCGCAAGTTGACAACAGAGGTCGTGTGTATAGTAATACCAGGAAGTGTTGTCAGAAGGATGGCTGCGGACTGAACGGCCCTTCTGAGCACGAACGATCGGCACTCTCACCTCGACAGTGGAGACCCCAGTGCTTCGGCCGTAAGGCACACAACGCACGACGATGGACACCTGGCTGTACTCATCTGCAGCCGGCGGGTCTGGAAGCGGCAGCACCTCACGGGCATCCGTTGATGGTCTTGGGCACCACAAGAACTCGGCCATTCAGTCGGCGGCCTACCGAGATTCATCCTCGCCAGATGAGGCCAAAAGCGCCAACAAAGCGGCCACGCAGAGTGCTCCTAGGATCCGCCGAAGGAATCGTCAGATCACCTCGTGTTTGGAGTGTCGTCGCCGCAAGCTGAAGTGTGACAAACAAGCACCATGTACGAACTGCACTCGCTTCAAGCGGGACTGTCTGTACTTGGCTGCCGCGCTGGACCCGTCGGCGCAGCAGAAGCTGGCAGACATGAAGGAGAAGATGGGCGCGCTTGAGAAGAACCTCGAGCGAGAAGTCGCGGCCAAGACGCAGAAAGCCCATGTTGGAGGTGGCAACGTAGTCAAGCCCACAGCCGACGAGTTCAGACAGCGGCAGGAAGCAGAAGATGAAGAAGATGCTGCCAATGAGGACGAGGATGCCTTGGAGCCTACACCTTTGGCGTCACTCGACAATGTATATGATGACAACGTCGACGATGAGCTGATGGATCTGGGAGTTCAGGTAAGTGCAAGATCCTCTATCATACGAGTCAATTTTTAACGTGCCCTAGATGGGCAAGATGCGCATCTCCGACCGCATAGGAGGCTGGCTTCGTCCGAAACTTGTCACAGAGCTCAACGATACCCTCGAAGATGTCAAGGCTGGCAAGTCGCGCTACTCCACCACTCCAACGAGCAATGGTCATGTTGATCTAGTCCCCGGTGCATCAAAGCTGCAAGCCTCGCCGGTGAGCTACATTGGACCTGGTCCTGACTACATTGCTCCTGCTTCAAGCTTCTTCTTTCCTGGAACAAACATGAGCGCGAGCCTGATTGACTATCTTCCTTCGAGGAACGCGGCAGATCAGCTCATTAATCAGTACTGGAACGCCGTGCACTACATGTGTCGAATCGTGCATCGTCCGACCTTCGAAGCACAGTACACTCTCTTCTGGGGACAGATCGCAACGGATAGCGAGCCTGCGGAATCTGTACAAGCGATTATATTCAGCGCCATGTTCTCGGCAGCCGTGAGCATGACTGCTGAGCAAATTACGCAGCGGTTTGGCGCCACGAAGAACGCGCTCGTTGACAACCTCCGCTCTGGAGCCGAGACGGCGCTTGCAAAGGCCAACTTCTTGAGAACCACTCGAGTCGACACAATGCAGGCATTTGTGATGTACCTCATTCCCTTGGTACGCTCGGAAGTCTCCCGAGGACATTCCGCATTGGTAGGTACAGCGATTCGATTGGCAGAATGCATGGGACTGCATCGTGATGGGTCATACTACAACACGACTCCCATAGAAACGCACGTCCGGCGAATGGTCTGGCATCAACTTTGCTTCTTGGACATGAGGACTTGCGAGGCGACTGGACCTCGACCTCAGATTCGCATAGACGATTACGACACCAAGATGCCGCTCAACGTGGACGATCTGGACTTGCTTGGACCTCAGCCCCCAAAAGAGGACAATTCATTCTGGACTGACATGACTCTCATGCGCATCCGTGCCGAATGTCAACAAATGAAGCGGCAGGTGTGGTACGACATCGTTGACTTGGACAAGAAAAAGAAGTCCTTAACTTCCATACTAGTGAAGGTGCAGAGGTTTCGGACGAGCATGGAAGATAGGTATCTGCCCATGATTGATGACTCCGTGCCCTTCCAAAGATTTGGACGCCTCGTCTTCGAGATGCACACGAGAGCGCTTCATATCCAGGTTTTGCATCGATACATGTTCAACACGACACAACGCATGCCTGATCGCTTACGACAAGTTCTCATTGAGGCTGGTCTTTGCCAGATGGAGTCATCGATAGCTTATGAGACGGACCCCGATATGCAAGCGTGGACGTGGTACCGCGGAGCTTTCAACCAATACCACGTAGCCCTCTTACTCATGGGAGAGGTTTACGCATACCCAATGCGAAAAGAGGCCGCTCGCGTCTGGAAGTGTCTCGACTACATCTTCGAGATACCCTCGCATCTTGCGCCAAAACAGAAAGCAGAGCTAGTTATGGCAGATCTGAGAGATCGAATGGAGGTGTACCATCAAATGCGTAAGGTGAAGGTGTCGAAACAAATGGAGCAAAGAGTTGGCGGCAATAAGATTGGCCTTTATCAACGAGCAGATATGATGCTTGACGAGATGGGCCAGATGCATCAGAATACAGCCGCTCAAGCAGCAGGCGCTGGGACACTTCCGCCTCCGCCAAAAGCAAATTCTGACACTAGCAGTTCTGGACGACCTCACAGCCTCTCCGGTGGGCCGCAGGACGTGCAGATGGAAACTATGGAGGACATCGACTGGGTAAGATAATCCCTACCCCTCTACGAGACTTAACTAAAAACCCAACAGGTCGAATGGGAAAAAGTCTACAACCCCGAACACTACACCGGCGACCTAAATCTACCCGACTTCAACATGACCGACTTCACAGGAGACTACAGCGCCAACTCTGCAGGAATGGACCCAGCCGCCTTCAACATCACAGCAGCTGCAAATATTCACAACATCGGAATAACGCAGTCAGAGCTGCTCAACATGCCGACAGAAGCAGAGCTCGCCGACTTTCACTTCACCCCATCCATGATCCCGCCCTTGAATGCTGCTTCCCAGATGCCGGGCGATCCTTACCAGCAGCACTTCCCTCCCTCCAAATACTCGCGAGGGTAATGCGAGGTCTGGGGTGGGCCAAGTATGCTGAGGTTGGTACAGCACACGTGACAGAGCTCGAAATCTGGCGAAACCCTGAACACGACTCATACGAGCATGTTCTACAAGACGACCCCTGCCCGTAGCCTCGGCGTCGACATGCATCGACTAATCACTCCTACCTCTCGCAGGACCTGAATGATAAAGCACCACATCACCCCACTGGACACAGCTGCGTAAGCATAGTGACTTTTGCGAGAGGCGTACCTGATCAACAGCAAAGTCTATTAGTTTACCTGCCCGTCAGTACTCCGCCTTACACCTCTTCGCGTTCAATCTCATTCCGATACAGACGACTTGCCCGCGTCTCCTCACACCAAAGTTTCCACGGCCTCTCCGCATGCCTCTGGTTCGCAGTCCAAGCATCCTTCGCCTCCCGCTCACTCAAAAACTTCACGCCCTCCTGCTTCGCTGGGCCCGCCTGCCCGGGAGTCTCCTCTTTTGCTCCCAATCGCTCCGCGATCAGACCTTGGTTGTATGCACCTTGCATTAGGAGCGCTGTGGTTTGGACCCGGGCATTAGTGCAGGTGAAGATTGCGCGGTAGACTGCTTCTTCGATGGTTGTGGCGACGCAGGTGAAGCCGTGGCCGCGCATGAGGACTGTGGGGTGTTGGGGGAAGTCGGGTGGAGGGGATGTGGTGGAGGTGATGTAGTTTTTGATCATGGTCGTGGCTTTCGCCGTCAGAGTGGATGGATTGAAGCCTGCGGCGAGGCCTTCGCCGAGGTGTTGGTTGGTGACGAGCAGGGAGTGCAGGGAGTCGGTCGGCTTGTAGTGGTTTTGAATGTCGTATACAGGGACCGTGGAGCCTGGTGATCGTTAGCATTGGGTGGTCCTCGTCGGTGTGAGATTGCAATGCGTTGCGTGGGAAGTTGTCAATGACACATAACTTCGTAAAACTAATGAGAACGACATTCCAACATACCCATAACACCCCCCATATGAAACACCGGCCTCAACGGCACACTGCTGATCCCAAACGGCAGAACACTCTCGTTATGCGCATGCACCACCGCATTCACACCCTTGTACTTCTTATACACCTCGGAATGAATAAACCTTTCCGCATATCCCTTCGGCGCGTCCTTATCCACCGGACTTGCATCCTCAACATAGTACTCCTCCAAGTCTTCACGACTGGAAACCAGAGCAGGCGCGAGGGACTTGGAGATGAAGAATGTCGCAGGGTTCTGAGGATTTCGAACGGAAATGTGCCCGAACGCGTCGACGACGTTGTGGTAATGGAGGATGTGGTTTGCGGTTATGAGAGTGCTGAAGAGGGATTTGGGGGGTGGTTTGGAGGCGCGGAGGAGGGATTCACGGGTGGAGTCTGTGGAGGAGGTCATGGTGATGGGGGTGTGTTGTGGGAGGTGAGGGGGGCTAGAGTGTGGTGGTGTGCAGCAAGGTCGCGTTGTGTATTGAACATGTTTCCGGCTGTTGTGTATCGGCAGCTTGACGTGAACTTTGATCAGGTTTCAGAGCCTCTGCCGGTGCTGTTTGATATGCCGCACGTTGCCCCTCCAAAGCTCTCACTCGTGGCGGCGGGGTGATGATGATGACGTTGGGGCTTGTGATGCTTGTGATATCACAGCCGAGCAGTTCGTGAGAAACTTGAAAGTGTCCGACGCTGTAACGAGCACTTGTAGTCCAGAACCACATCGAACAGACTAAACGTCTTGCGAGTCCAAGCTTTCACCACATTGACAATGCCCACCACCGAAATCCTCAACTGCGCCCTCGTACCCGGCAGCGAGCTCGGCGATCCCTCCAACCATGCCGCCCAAATCATGAAGGAAGTCGGCGACACTCTCGCCCAACAAGATGGCGTCCAACAAATCAACTTCGGCACGCACGTCGAGAGTCCTGATACGTTGCAGTTGTTCGTTCGCAAGTCTCGCCCACAATTTCTCGCGCCGTTGTCCGCATGACTCGACGGAACGCTGTATCTTCATGACTCGGAGAGTTTCTGCTGATAGCAAGAATAGATTGGGACAGCCTTGATGCCCACAAGGCATTCACGGCCGCGGCGCATTACCAACCCTTCCTATCGCGCTTCTTGACCATCGCCGCCGCAACGCCCAGCATAGCGCATGCAGACTTGCAACCTCCGGGTGCTGTTGCCAAAGCTCTGGCTGCGCCGGTCACGGAGGTAGCGACGTTCTACTTTGACTCTGCTCCACCGGATGATGCGCTGGATAATGCGCAGAAATTCGTCAAGATGCTCGAAGACGAGCAGACGGAAGGCTTCCTTGGAGCAGCGGTGGGTATCACGTATGAGGAAATTGAGAGAGAGGGTGTGAAGGGTAAGGGAATGGTGATTGCCATCGGATGGCAGAGCGTGGATGTGCACAAGAAGTTCCGGGAGACGGAGACGTTTAAGAACAACATTGACTTGCTGAGGAATGGGGCGGCGAAGATTGAGATGCATCATGTTGCGTTTATGAATTTTGTGGCATGAGGAGAGGTCGAGCGTATGGGTGGCGAGAGAGTGCAGTAGAGCTTGTACTTTACCAATACGATGTTGATGCTTTCTTTCGCTGGGTGAAGGTCAAGCAATCGCGCTCCCGTTGAAAAATCTTGCCCAGCAGTGCGTATTGTGGAAGGCATGGCTTCATGACTCGGCTCGGCTCGGGGATGTGTTCTCCACCGCGGGTCTCCCGTGTTTGTGTTTGGGACATGGCTCGATGGCTCGATGGCTTGCTGCGCTGTGCCGTTGGCGATGGCGTCGTCATGGACAGCGACCGCCAACTGCCTCGCCGAGTGCGAGCGCTGCGGTGACAAGCCATTTTTATGGGAAAGCTGTCTGCTACGGTACATTCAGACATTTTGCAAATGGCCTGTCACTGCGATATTAGCCTTGTAGAAGTCACGAGACAGCGGAAGTCGTGCAATAGACTTTGCTGCGGCCAACACGAGGTGCTTCCCGAGTTGGTTTTGCTGGATGATTAGCACTAGCATCCTCAGGCGTCGTCTGCACGTTTCATGAGCAAGCTTCTTCTCCCCTCTGCGCAGTGTTTCAATATAGCCAGTGCCTGCATTATCATTGTGCAGTGCCGAAGGCTGCAGGCAACGACTTGTTGGATGTGGTTCGCGGGTGCTTGGGGATCGACACGATTAGTGGGTGTGGGAGGAGTGTTAGAGACGGACGCTTGCCCGGCGTGTAGATCGGTGCAAAGTGTGGACAGGCGCACAGCAGTCACTCCCCGGTGACCGTGGACTCGCTATCGACACCTCCTGGTCCCATCCCATCGTCGGACATATTCCTAGAGTGCATCAATATCTGTCTGCTGGAGCGCGTGGTGCACCCTCAACATATCACGCGCCGGTCAGAGCTCCCGTCGGCGCAGCCCACCACAGCCTGTCGCGGAGCGCAGTCCACCTCGAGAGATCGATCCGCTTACCTGGTACGGTAGTCCTATTACTATCGCTCCCTAGCCGAGGGCCGATCATTGGACATTAGAACACACATGCAAGACACGCGTATTGGGCACACACAACACCGGACAAGAGTTGCCGGGCCTCGCTGCTGCGCTTGTACGCACAGCGCAGGCAGAGCACACCTGCGCGACAACCACCACCACCACCACCACCATCACCCCGAGCACGAGCACGAGCACGAGCCTCGTCAGGACATCAGCTGGGCACGGGCACGGCGACGGGCACCGCACGCTACACCACACCAGCATGAATGGCTACGCATACAACGGCGGCTACATCTCCGCCCACGGCATGGACCAGCATGACGACGGCGACAGTACGATGATGATGATGGGTCAAGAGTCAATGGCGCCACCGGGCACAATGTTGGGAGGGCAGTCGCTGGACGATATCGTCAATCAGAATGCGAAGATGATCCGGAGGCAGAGCGTCCCGCAGCCGCAGCCACAGCAATATACTAGTAGTCCGCAACACTTGAATCCTGATATGAGACGTGTCTCTATGATGGACTATGGTTCCACCTCTCCTGCTGGTTCTGTAGGCCAAGTGCCATTCCAATATGGCACCACCGACGGAATCGACCAAGGAGGCTACACATCCGGTGCCATCACTCCTGCTGCGCGCCCAACGCTCCAGCATCAGGATCGTTCGTTGCCAGCACGCCGGGGATCTGCTGGAGATCTTTCAGTCAACACCCATTACGGGAACCCCCCGAACTTCACATCCATGATGCCACCCAACTCTGCATACGCAACATCCCCAGCCCATCCTGACGCGACACTGGACATGTCAATGGAAAGCCCTTATGTCGATTCTGGCATCAACATGAATCTGGACTATGGCATGGACCAGAACATGAACGGCAGCATAGCAGGCGATGCAATGGCCGTGAATCTATACAATCAGCCGCAATTCAGCCATACTCCTCTTACCTCTCCAATGCCACAGTCGCAGCAGCAGGGAACACCGCACTCTGGAAGAGTGTCCGCTCATGACTCTGCTGCTGCAAATGGTGGCATGCAATCTAAATCTCCCTATGGTCAGACTCCAAGCTCGCATAGCACTATCCGCCAACTATCGCGGACTCAAAGCCTCCATGTACCGGATATGCAGAGCCCAGCTCATGCTCAGTCTCCTATGAGCGCGCCGCCATCGAGAGCGCAGCACCAGCGACCGCCACAGCGACCTTCTACGCTGCAGCATAGCCATAGTCAGCGTAGTCAGAATAGCAACGCCGGCTTCGCACCTCAGCCACAACATCCTGTACCAGGCTCAGCTCAAGATCGACCAGTTGGACCGTCTGCGAAAGGAGGATACGATGGAACGAACGGGCCCGTGGCTGCTACCACGAACGCATATAACCCAAACAATCAAAACTTTCCTTGGGAGGAGCGTGAAGGAGGATGGCCCTCGACCATGGTTGGCAAGCCGCATATGCACTCAGCGTACAAGAACGCCTATTCTTCAACGGGATTTGACATGCTTGGCGTGCTCGTAAGTACATCGTCATTTGGTTGCACAGTATCGTGCAGAGCTGACGTCGCTTAGATGCGTGTGGCCACGCGACAGAACCCAGAGATCAACATTGGCTCTGTCGATCTGTCCTGCGCGTTTGTGGTGTGCGATGCTGAAAAGGACGACTTCCCGATCGTGTACTGCTCCGATAATTTCGAGCGTTTGACGGGTTACACCAAACACATGATCCTAGGTCGTAACTGCCGCTTCCTGCAGTCGCCCGATGGCAACGTCGCGCCTGGTGTGAAACGGAAGTATGTGGATGACGACTCGGTGTTGTACTTGAAGAATATGATCAATATGCGTCGTGAGGCGCAGATATCGCTCATCAACTACCGCAGGGGAGGTCAGCCTTTCATGAACCTGCTTACCATGATCCCCATCTCGTGGGATACCGATCAAGTCAAGTTTTTCGTCGGATTCCAGGTCGATCTGGTGGAGCAACCGAATGCGGTCACGAACAAGAACCCTGGTATGTTGTGCATCGTCCGATTACGTTGGCGATCGAGACCGATCTATGCAAGACATTTTGGGAGGATATGTGCGTGAGCATTTGCTGACATTGAGACAGATGGATCATACACGATCAACTACCAGCGAGGCATGGCGATGCCCCGTTATGTGGTAAACGCTCCAGACACTACACAGAAGACCGACCTTGGACAGACCGTACCCCGTGATGACGTGTCGGCTATCCTCAGCACTATTGGCAGTGGAGAATCCGAATATGCTAAGCGAATGTGGGACAAGGTCCTCCTGGAGAACACCGATGATGTTGTTCATGTTTTGTCGCTGAAGGGTCTCTTCCAATGGATATCACCATCGGCTTTGCGTGTGCTAGAGTACGAGCCGAGCGAGATCATCGGCACAGCTCTCAGTTCCGTATGTCATCCTAGTGACATTGTACCGGTGACCAGAGAACTCAAGGACACCTCCACTGGCGCATCCGTCAACGTCGTCTTCCGCATCCGACGAAAGAACAGCGGCTACATGTGGTTTGAAGGTCATGGCTCCCTGCATACCGAGCAAGGTAAAGGCCGCAAGTCCATCATCATGGTCGGTCGGGAACGACCCGTCTACACTCTGAGCAAGCACGAGATCAGCAATGGCGGAGGCATTGGCGAGAACGAACTCTGGACCAAGATGTCGACTTCCGGCATGTTCTTATTTGTCTCCTCTAACGTGCGGCAACTCCTCGATCGACAACCCGACGAGCTTGTAGGCGTCAGCATTCAGACATTGATGCGAGCAGAATCCAAGCACGAGTTCGGCCGCATATTAGAGCACGCGAGAACTGGCAAGAAGGCATCTGTCAAGCACGAGATGATCAACCGCCGAGGCCAGGTGCTCTCCGCCTTCACCACGCTCTACCCAGGAGATGCAGTGGAAGGCCAGAAGCCGACCTTCATCGTGGCGCAGACAAGACTCATCAAGTTTTCCAGAGGTAGCAGCACGGCACAACGACCGTCCATCTACGGGAAACATGAGCGGACATCCTCGGAATCCATGTCGACCGCTGGAGTTAATGAGAATCACCCTGTCACAGCGTTACAGGCGCAGTCTTCATCGGGCAATACTCCTAATTCAACGCTAGCTGGCAAGAATTACAACACTACCGACGGCTCAGTGGCGACATACGCCGGACAGAACGGTCTCCTGATCGGACACCAAGATCAATCTCTGGCATCCGAGGACAATCTTTTCGATGAACTCAAGACCACGAAATCCTCTTCGTGGCAGTATGAGATACGCCAACTGGAGAAGCGGAATAGAATGCTAGCGGAGGAAGTCCAATCGTTGATAGCAGCGAAGAAAAAGCGAAAGCGAAGAAAAGGAGCAGGGAACCAACAGAAGGACTGCGCGAACTGTCACACGAGAGTCACACCTGAATGGAGACGAGGGCCTAGTGGACAGCGGGATCTCTGCAACAGTTGTGGGCTTAGGTGGGCGAAGCTGGTAAGTATTTGATCCCCTTCACACCGATACGTCATCACTAACATCTCGATCAGAACGGTCGCGTCTCGCCGAGAACGTCCTCGCAGGCATCGGATAAGGCATCAAAGGCTAGTGCCAGCCCTCGACATGCCAGCATTCTCAATCAGACGCAGAACGCCGTCAAGGGCGAGGGTGATGGTAGCGCACCGAAGGAGAGCCCGAAAGCGCAGAAGTTGAGTCATCCTGGCGATGGGCATTCGGCGAGTATGGAGGGCGCACATGGCGTCCCAGCAAAGATCGATGAGGGAGTTGAACCAGATTGAGGAAACTGTTGGTGGATGCATGCCGACTAGACATCAGAAGTCAGCCACTCGAGGTGTCCCGAGAGAGGGAGCATTCTTCATCAGCCTCACCTCAACAGACTCGGAACTGGGCCGAGACCTGCTGCAGCACCTTCACGCAGCCAATGCGTGTCCTGGACCGCTTCTTCAGGAGGCGCCATGGACGACACGGATCGCATTGACGACGGCCACCGACAGCTTATTGCGCAGTCGCCATAGGCTTTTATGGCCCGCTCAAAGCCTGCCGAAAGAAGGGACGTCCAAGTCACCGGACTCCCACGAGTCCTGAATACGACATCTTACATTGATCTACTGCTACGAAGTCACGATACACAAATTGCATGGGAGGAAGCTTTGTCATCGGAGCTGACAACACTATGTTGGGGTCTACGGGTTCTACCGCGAGTTGATGACATTGAACCACTTAGCGAAAAGTTGTTCTGAATACGTGGCGAGGCGTTCTTAGGCGCAATCGAGCAAGAGGGTAGATACCAAGCAAAGTGAAAGAGGTGTGCCGTGTGCACATATTTGTCTTGATCCTTTGGTGACAAGTGATGCAGGCGTACAGGTGCTCTGCTCACCACTACTACTGCTCCGACATTTCGTGCCGTCTCAATACTTTCAACCCCTTTGTCTGGCCCGACACAAGGCTTGACACATAGCCGATCTCGAAGGACATTATCACACAACTGCAGAGCCACGCCGATGGCAAAGCCCCAACCACTCGGACGGGCGAGACCTATATCAATCGAGCACGCCAATCCGGAATGGACTACCCGAAAAAGTTGCCACTGTGACGTCGACGTCTGATCAGGTTTCGTCAGAACCATCAGGAGATGGGGGGTTTAGGCGTCGTTGGAAAAAATTTTATTATGGGACAGGGAAGTCCCTCGCGAGACACTTTTTTTTTCCAGGGAGCTTTCGAAACGCGGGATGAGGGTAAATATAGATAGATGGTTATTATCGGGCATGAACGTGCGAGAAGGGATCTGCTGTGCAGGCTGACTCTCTGGTTGTTTCGAAGCGAAAGGGCTGCGGCTGCGGTTGGCAGGGTTCCGGCGTGATGTGTCGTTCGGGGTGTTACCGTAAAAGGGTTTGCGGGTGATGTCTGAGTCGTGGGATGCTCATTTTGGGGGAGAGATAGGAGAGAAGTGTTGGGTCGATTGTTGCCGGGCTAGAGTCGCTTGTCCCTGGCTCTTCCATCGCGTTGAGACAGCTCAGCTCAGCTCAGCTCCCTAGCTTCCGTTGACCATGAGGGTGCCTTCATCTCGACTACGTTCAGTAACTCTGTGGCTGTTGACTCGTTTATGTGCAGTAGCTTACCGGGGGGCCCGGAGTGTCGGGAAGCTGAGCCGCGAGCCGACGGCTATCTCTCGGGACGAACGCAGGGCAAAACGGCGGGCGTTCAGCACCGCCAGATGTGTGTGGGGTTTTACATCCTGAGTGTTCGCGCATGTACTGTTGCTGATTGCCATGCGGCTGTTGTGTGGTTCATGTTTGGCTCATGAACCACCAGCTGGGTTTCGCGGGGAAGCATCGTTCAGAACGTGCAATGCGATGCACCTCCGTGTAAGCTAAGCTGTCATTTGCACCAATCGAAGAATGTGGCGGGCATTGTTGACTTTGGTGCTCCTGGATATCTGCTACGGTCGTCGCTATCCCGGTGAACATTCTTCGGTCCAGGTCAGCTCGAGAGCGGGAACGTTAGGACAGGGGTAGCGCAAGAACTGCGGAGTGCATAGAAGTTTGGTTCGTGTACGGGAGTGGGCTGGAGGGTCAGGAGATGAAGCAACAGGTAGGTAGGACAGCTTGCCTGCCAGGCAGCCTTCTCCGGTTCTTGGGCCTTCTCTCTCTTCCTACGTCCAGGCGCGCGCGACACGAACACTGCGATATGGCCTGCTACATGTCCGACGACGTCAACTGGATCAAGTCGAGGTCGACGAGGGTAGTACTGTAGTATTCGTGTTATAGAGCGAGAGGTAGTTCTAAAGGCTCGAGGGTGCTAGCGTAGAGGCGTCTTGTTTAGCCGCGACCATTCCCCGTGCTTGGGTTATCGGCGCCAAAGTCTGTGTCCTTGTACTGTACAGTATGTTGGAGCTTGGAGACTGGCGACCCCTGCGCAAGTCGGTGGGTGTTTGCTTGTCGTCGGCGTCGGGAAGGGAGAGCACATGCATATCCTGGGTCAAGCCTGGCACCTGGCAGCCAGGCAGCCCGCGATCTGCGAAGGTCATGCAGAATAAGGTTGCGCCCCACGCCGATCATTTGCGCTGCCGAGACCGTTTCTCATCAATCTTAAAAGCCGCCTACCACGACTTGACTCTGTGCCCGACTTAGACTGCCTTCACGTGTGGACGTTGAGTTTGGAAGCAGCGACTGCAACACCAGTCGACCTGACCTGAGCTTGCTCCCTGCGCTCTGTTGTCGTACTATTAACACCACTGCGTCAAGGAGACGATATGCCGGTCGGGCTTCAGCGAATGTGATACCTCCGTACCTGCTGGACCTCATAACTGACCTTGTCCGCCTCACTGCCGCGCTTTCTGCACGATACCGACACAGCGACTGGACGAACAATCTATCCTGCAGGTACATTCGGACACCTTGGACATCCCTCGGTCTGCTCTTCACGACGACCTTTCCGCCCATCTCTCCTCTCTGGGTCGCGCTTCCCAACCATCGCACTGCACTGTAAACAACCAAATCCGTCCTCCCATTCCACGGCTCAACGACCACTGCATAAGAGCTGCTTCGGAACCGTGGATTCAAGCCGACACGGCATTGCCAGTGTACCCTGTTCCATGATGGGCGACGCACACAAGATCTCAATCACAGTGTGCGGCGACGGTGGCTGCGGCAAGTCGTCCATCACACTGCGTCTGGTCCGTAGCCAATGGACGCATGAGTACGCAAACCGGTCATCCCGGTATACACCGCTTAACACTAATGCCTCTGTGCAGATACGACCCCACCATCGAAGACTCCTACTCGGTGACGCGAACGATCGACGGCACGACGTACCAGCTCAATCTGACTGACACTGCTGGCCAAGAAGAGTATCGCGGACTATGGTCATCGTCGAACCTGACCTCCGATGCCTTTCTCTTGGTATACGACATTACGCAGCAGACCTCGCTCCAAGCGTTGGACTACTTCAACCAGCTGATCGGCATGGAGAAAGAGAATCGTGTAGAACGCGGAGCAGTACTACCGGTCTGCATTGTCGCGGGCAATAAGTGCGATTTGCAAGGTATCCGACAGGTTCCTGCGAGAGAAGGTCTCGACTGGGCACGGGGTCTTGGGTATGGCTTCATGGAGACTAGCGCAAGAGAGATGGTCAACATCGAGGAGACATTTGCTCGTACGTATCAGTATGCTTTGCTGTACTGACACGTATGCTGATCGTTTCGCAGTCTTGGTGAGAAGGGTTGTGCAAGCACGGAAAGCTCATTCAGAGGGCGTCATGAACCTACCAAATTCCACCGCTCGAACGCGACCACTAGAGCCCCTGGCACCTTTGGACGAAAAGGCACTTCCTCCCGACCCGAAGTGGGATGAGCACGAGCAAATGCCAAAGGACCGATGGTGGCACAAGCTGAA
Source organism: Nothopassalora personata (assembly GCA_033816765.1). Lineage (NCBI taxonomy): Eukaryota > Fungi > Ascomycota > Dothideomycetes > Mycosphaerellales > Mycosphaerellaceae > Nothopassalora > Nothopassalora personata. The sequence goes on from CM066296.1 coordinate 113,763, forward strand.
GTGCTGGTGATCAATCACTGGTCACGGCGGATCGATCACTCGAAGCAGAGCAAAATCCCGTCTCACGACCTATTATGGAACAACGCATGCAAATCTATCGATGACCACGGACCCATGACGTGTCGATGCACCATCTAATCACGAAGCATGCCACTATGTACACCATCTTGCAACTGAGCAACGCGACGTTTATCACCGACCAAAGTGACTCGCAACGCTGTCCCAATTGCACGGGCCTTGGTCGTTACGGATTAATCTACCATGCGGCAACACCCCCGCCTCCATGACAGCACCAACATGGATTCCAACAAGGATAACACAAGTTCTGGAGTGATTTCCCACTAATCTACCGGGTCCCGGCATGATCTGCCAACGGAATCTCACCAGCCTGATTATACCCGGGTTAGACCGTTGGTGATTTGCTACCTATCAAGTTGTCGATCATCTGCTCGCGTTCAAGCGCGACAAATCTGGCGTTGTGATTTATGAGATGAATGGCCCACGCTGTTCTATACCCTGTATTTCTACATATACCACGAGTTAACGAACCTATGTAATACGAGAAAAGCTCAACCAGCAGTCACTCTTCGTTGTCCAGCGACAGCTCAACATAGTTGACATCGAGTATGACATCATTCATGAGCGAGGGTGAGATCGACTTGGCGACTTCTCTCATCTATATGTTTCCAAGCTACACTCCGTACCCAGGCTGAGGTAGTCTCGAGGGAATGTATCGCGCAGTTGGAGGGTCTCCGAGGATGGAGTGGGCGCTACCTCCTGATCCGTGATCGCAAGTGCTAATTTTTGTTGGCAGGTGTCACGCCAATGTCGAGGTCGCATTGTGGTACAGGATTATCCTTCTCACATCGTCTTTACTACATCCGTTGTAACGTCCTTGCGCAATCCGCTACGGACGGCATCTGCCAGGATCCCAGCCGTACGATCCTGTCAACGTTCTGCCCGAAACCGCACTAGAGATGCGGCCCACTCGCCCACCGCTCAGGCAGCGTGTACCACTGTACATAACCTGTCCGTACGGGCGTAAGATACGCCCACTGTGTCTACTGCCAAGATACGGCTCTGGTGCCTGACAACGATCCCTTTGGGAGCGTGAAGTGGCCTTACTAGGCCGCCTAAACGTCGCGGTCCTTGTGTCCACACCGTGACCCATCGGCGGCTACAATTTTTGACACATGAGCGACAGATGGCCCACACGTGTCCACGCCTCTCTAAATCGCACATGAGACAGCTCCCTGGCGGAATGCGAACTCTAATGAGATAAGGCTGCTTTTCCATAGCATTCTGGACAGGCAGCATCCTAATTGGTTGTTTGAGATGCGGTTGAAAGTGCTTGTTTGTTCTGCAACGACGGCTTCACTGCATGGGTGCAGGGTATGGGAGGACTGCGGGACGCACTCATAGCCAATAACACGTCCAAGAGATACAGCTTCACGCGTCAATGGCAGTTCGACGCGTTTGACAGCGCCACATGCGTGGGCTAGTTCTTGACTTATGCTCCCACTTATAAAGACATACGAACGATCCTTTACCACGCGGCATCTATGTTGTTCTCTATCGACATTCGTTTTACCACGCGGCACATCGCTCGTTTCCTGTCGCCGTTCTTTTCACCACGCGGCATACAGCTCGATTCTTATCGACACTCTTTCTGCTCCACGCCATACCACATTCGTTACACCAGTACGATGTACAAACCAATCCTTAGTGTGCTGCTGTTTTTCTCGGCCTTTAGCTACGCCTCAAACCCACAGCATATGCATCTCCACAACAAAGTCGGCGCCAGAAGCCTCCAGTTGGCTCGCGATGGCACCCAGAAAGTGCATCAAGGCTTCAAGACCATCGGCTACTACGTGGAGTAAGAATCCCTACCCGTCGCCACCTCAATGGAATCACATGCTAACGCCGCAACAGCTGGGCCATCTACGGCAGAAACTGGCCCCCCTCCAACATCCAAGCAACAGAACTAACGCACCTCCTCTACGCCTTCGCCGGCATCAACAACAAGACCGGCGCCATCTATCTAACCGACGAATTCGCAGACATCCAAAAGCAATATCCCGGCGACGACAACCAGACCGATCACCTGTACGGTAACCTCAAGCAAATCTACAACCTCAAGAAGCAGAACCGTAACATGAAGACCATGCTCTCCATCGGCGGTTGGACCCTCCGCACATACTTCGCCCCAGCTCTCGCCAACGCCACAGGCCGCGCGACATTCGCCAAAACTAGCGTGCGCATGCTCGCAGACTTGGGCTTCGACGGCCTAGACATTGATTGGGAGTATCCGAACTCGGCCCAAGAAGCGGCAGACCTCGTCGAGACCTGTCGCCTCTTCCGCGAGGAGCTCGACAACTACTCTCGCAACGTCACGGGCGGGAAGTACCATTTCCTCCTCACGCTCGCCGTGCCCGCGGGACCGGATCATTTCAAGTTCTTTGATGTGCCAGGTCTGGCGCCGTACGTAGACTTCCTGAACCTGATGGCGTATGATTTCCAGGGTTCGTTTTCGAACTATTCGGGACATAATGCGAACATGTACAAGTCGCAGACGAACCCTCGGTCGACGGATTTCGATGCGCAGACGGCGATTGATTACTACGTTAACTCTGGGTGGCCGAGGGAGAAGTTCAATCTGGGGATGCCGCTTTACGGGAGGAGTTTTGCCAACACTGCTGGGCCGGGGACGAATTTTACGGCGGCTACGGATGGGAGCTGGGAGAATGGCGTATGGGATTATAAGGTGACTACTATTCCTCACCCTGATGCATCCATCGTTCACTAACGTTTGCCTAGGTGCTGCCCCTCAATGGCTCTCTCGTCTCCCCAGTCTACCACGACGACAGCATCATCGCATCGTGGTGCTACAACAACCGTACGCGCTACATGGTCTCATACGACGATCCCAGCATCGCGAAGACGAAGGCGCAGTACATTAACCAGAATCAGCTGGGTGGTGCTATGTGGTGGGAGCTTAGTGGGGACCGTCCACTGAATGATTCTCGCAGTCTTATCAAAACGGTGGTGGATGAGTTCCAGCAATGTGGCGGGCTGGAGTACTGTGAGAACTGGTTGGACTACCCGCAGAGCAAGTATCCGAATATGAAGGCGGGAATGCCGGCCGAAGGCTGAGTTGAGATGAGTTGCAAGCGGAAGGTCTGGGGTGGTGAGCTGGGTCGTACTTGGCACTGGAGCAAGGCAGGACGCAACGTGATTGCGATAGACCATTAACAGCGTGCGAAATGGTTTGAGGACTGGGTGCCCACACAACATGAACAGCTAGAAGCAATAGTACTACAATACCTCTTCGTGGCCGTGTCAGCTTCGTATCGTGGTCGTCTCGTCACTGTGCAATAGATGCCTGACGATCTCTATGTGCCAACGGACTTGATACCAGCCATAGCCGCAGTTCCTGCCAATTTACTGATATAGATTCGCTGTCTGGTCGAAGGCACATGGCAATACCCTGCAATGATTGGCAGGACCGCAGGATTCTGCCCAAAATGTATGTCGGACTCCCGACAAATGTGCTGTAGGAGCAATGTGGTCGCGTTGCATGATGATTGATCACCATTGAGGATGCCGTGTTCCACGTGAAAGAAACACATTTCTGCATGGTGTGTTGATCGACTGGGATGGCTGCCATGGGCCTGAAATTTACGTTCAGCTCGAACGTCTTGGTGGGAATGATCTGCGACAAGCTTTGCTTAAAGTCTTGAGTGTGGTGGAAAGAGAGCAAGATTCTCTTCGTGTTGCTTGTCGCGATGCGCACGAAAGCGTTGGAGGCGTCCATACACCTTGCAAGCAAGCCACGCCTGATCCTTCGTTGACTCTTCTGATGCCAGCCTACCAGCACTCCTTACAGTCGAAGCCCGAGATCGCTAGCGTTTGGTCAGACAGAAGATGCGCTTCATTTGGAGAAGAACTCACGAGGGGTCATTGATTCCATCAACAATCGATGCTATAAAGCTGCCACCTCTTTGGTGGCCACAACGTACCGGAGCGATATCGATCATCTGCCCAAAGCGGAGTCGTACGATCACAACAAGGCGCAGTTCCAGCAGATGATGCAGAAGCACCCTGAGTATCAGATCGAGGTCGTGGACGTGTCAGCGGATGTGGACGAGCAGTCAGGATATGCCATAGGTAAGCGTTCCAACAGGAAAGAAGCGTCGCAAGCTCTAGCCTGGGGCAGTATATTGCCTCCTCTCGGTCACAGGACGGCCCGCCAACGTTCGTTGTCAGTCCATCTCTGTTGTGGAAGGGATGCGCCGGGATGGCCAGTGGCAGTACTACAACGCAACCGTCGTAAGAGGCCAAGACCTATCAGGTGTTGTCTGGCATCGATGAGATTCTGATGCCTGTCATTCCTGGGAGCCTGCATCGACAGCAGTCCTTACAGCCATGATCACCTTCGACCGGAAGAGAGCTGGTCGTCGACTTCTTGCACGCTGCACCCGCAGACGGCCGACAGAGCCTTTGCTCGCTGTAACGTTATCGGCTCCGTCAGTAATACTTGAGTCAGAATCCTCGACCTGACTTTTTGTACACGACACAGAAGACTCAAGAATGGAGCGGAAACCGAAATCAAAATGTCTTGCACCGGGAATGAACATCAGCATCGCCCACATCCAGGCTGGAAGATGCATTAATATGCAACACGATGCAGTCGAAGCCGAATTCCAATGGTGTATGTCGCTGGATCCACGGAGCAGACGCAATACGATAATCTACTAGCGGTGGCGGGTTCTCATTATACCGCCAATGATGGATAGAATCAGATCACTCGCTGCGTCCAAGGGTATACTGGGGACGATCTTCCAATGCCTGGGGTACCCACTTTCGCGTGCTCGTGCCATAGCCCGCCAAAGAAGGTAGATCGTATGCTGAGCTTCGGAAGCCAAAGTCAAGGCGCACTGCAAGGCAAGCCGAGATGTCGGTCTACCTGTGCAGAGTAGCAGTCTGCAAATCAACCTTCCGCATCAGACCTGTCCGGGACGCGAGCGTGTCGCGCGATCATTCTGTTGGTGTCGATGTCGGTCGTGGTCGGTGATTAGGAAGCCGTCAATTATTGCTTGCAGAAATGACTTGAGCTAGCCTCGGTTGGGGCCGAGCCAATGAGCATCGGTGAGACTCACGTGCAATCTCGATACCTCACACTTGCCACGAACATCGTCGTTATTACCACCAGGTCATCATGGCCGGCATAGAACAGCCGCCCGAAGGCGTGCACTACTATGAGAAAGCCGAGGACGTCCCACAAGATCTCGTGAAATACTGGCACCAACGGCAGAAGATTTTCTCCAAGTACGATGAAGGCGTTTGGTTGACAGACGCTGCATGGTATGGCGTAACACCAGAGCCTGTGGCGATGTATTGGAGTTCCCACATCGATCATATGACCATGTCTAATAGTTTCGCAGGAAGATTGCAGAAGCCGTCGCCACCGCACCTGCGTCCAAGACAATGCTGATTGATGCCTTCGCTGGCGTGGGAGGCAATGTCATTTCTTTCGCCCTCTCCGGCCGCTGGAAACAGATCTTCGCAGTGGAGAAAGACGCAAAGACTCTCGCGTGTGCCAAACATAATGCCAAGATCTATGGCGTCGATAAGAAGATCTTCTGGATTCACGGTGACATCTTCGACCAGCTCAATGGCCGCTTCAAGACTACCGGAAAGAACGCTGTCATCTTCGGCAGTCCGCCATGGGGAGGTCCATCGTATACGGACTGGGACGTCTTTGACCTCTCAACCATGGAGCCATACTCCCTCAATCGGCTTCACGATGCTTTCTCAGCAAGGACCACGGACTTCGTGCTGTACTTACCCAGGACATCAGACGTACGCCAGATCGCAAAACATGCTGGAAAGGACGAAAAACTCAAGGTTGTCCACTACTGTATGCACGGGTCAAGCAAGGCGTTGTGTGTGTACTATGGCACTTTCGACTTTGAGGAGGTTACCTGATAGTGAGACCTTGTTGGGTCTGAATTACATACGGATCGAGATCAGCCTATTTCTCGCATAGACGGAGATTCGAAAGGTAGCAGTTGCTCTCAGCTGGCACAAGCGTACGCCACTATCCCGACGAAACACCAAATATGCAGCTCAACGACCAAAACAAACCAGGCTGCTTGGTGCACATGCTAAGCGCTTTGGGCAAGACCCTCCCTTTCCCGGGCCGTGTATGTCACACGATGCCAGGCATTTCCAAGCAGACCACGGAAATTCCATGTGCCCGCGAATGTGGCTGGCTGGCAATTATGCGACTCGTCCACAGCTTTGACCACGAACTCTACATTTTCCTTAGGAAGTTGATCCTCTGGCCATTCCATATTCCACAGAGTCCACGCCCAACGTCGTGTACCTTTGGCGTTGTCTTTGCGCAGGCAAGCTTGTTTCCAGGTCTTGCCGCCGTCTGCACTCACATCTACTCTCACAATCCTTCGGCCACCACCGCTGTACGCGAAGCCATTCAAGGCCACAGACGCATCTTCCATCCTCTTCATATTAGTTATGGCACTCTGGACTGGAAGTTCCTGGATGCTCTGTGCTTCGTCCCAATCTTCTTGTTTCAGATCAGCTGCTCGCACATTTGGTCCGAAGCACTTATAGTCACGGCTGTGCCAATTGCTTTGCGATTCGTCACAGCTGATTCTGACCTTTTCGACCCACTTCACACTGCGTGTGGCAACACTTCCTGGGACTATGGCTCGCAGTGGTCCACCATGGTCTCTCGGCATGGGCTCTCCATTCATCTCCCATGCCAAGAGGACATCCGAAGCTGGGTTCAACGCAGTCTGTAATGGTATGGACTGCTCGTATGTGTCGCTCGGAGCGCAAAAATGGATGTGTCGGTCGGCTTCTGGTTCGTCTGGGCATGACATGCATGCTGCAGTAACGTCGTAGCCAGAGTGCATCAAGACATCACGAAGACGCACGCCAGTGAACTCTGCAGTACCTATGGCACCAACATCCCAGGGAAGACCAGATGTTTTGCCGTGACCGGCTTCGTTCATATGACCCCGTCGGTTGCCTGCACATTGTAGCGTCACTGTAACAGTGTGCTGCTGGAACTTCTGTTTCAGGTCATCGATCGAATACGCCACCTCCGTTCCGTCAGACATTTCGATCTCAAGCTTGTGCTTGCTGACATCCAGTCTTGGGACCTACTTACGTGTCAGGACCGTATTACCGGGCGAATGGTTTGAGCACAGACTTACCCAAAGATGATGCCGCACGAAAAACAGTCGCAGCGGTGTCAAGAAGTCGGTGAGGAGCTGACCCGGTGTTTCGGCATTGAATGGCTTAGGTGTGTGGACTATCAATTCTGGATCACGCTCTGGATCGTCCTTGAACGGATCTTCGCAGCTGCTACAGTCATTACCCAACACACTCCAGTTAATGCGGCCGTCGGTGTCCAGATCTCGTTGGTCGACCTCGCCAATGTAGAAGTCGTCAAGAATCTTCTGGACCTCGGGCTTGTTATGAATGCTAAACAGTTTCCAGAATGGATCGATACTTTTGCCACATGCTCTCAAGATGACCTTACCGCCAGGATGACTGGCTACGAACTCTGTGATGTCGTAGACTGCTGTCCCATGGACTACCCACTTGCTGTCTGAATGCTCGTCGTGTTTCGCTATGTCGGCAAGACGATGCGTCTGGATACCGGCAGCATCTTGAACGCAACTTAGCATCGATCGACCATGGCATCACTAAACTGAACCGCTTACCTTCGTGTTCGCTGATATGAACATCGTTATCAACAACATTCGATCTGCCTACTTGATCTCCGACCCAAGTTGTCATCGGAGCTGCCAGAACAGCTATGGCAGAAGCACCAAACAACAATGCTAACGCTCCACCAGCATGAGATCTCTTAGGTTCTGCTCTGGCATAACTGAACGTCCCCCTAATTGTCCCAACACCTCTTCTCGGGAATCTCGTTCTCGATCCCTTCCATATCGACTCTTGCAGTTTCCCGGGCGCAATCTGAGCGAAGCATTTCGTCGAAGTCGTCGTAAGGCTGCGGGCCGACGATTTCGGGCCAGAAATGGATATCAGGCTTTCGGCTATTCGCTTCGGCGTGCCGATCGTGTTTTGGAGCCGAATTGATGGCATTCTGGACGACTTTTGGGACTGTAACTGCTTCGCAAGACGAGGCAAAAATCACGACATCGACGCTTGTACTGAATGGGTCGTCGGGCGGGGGAACTCTGGGTCTTGTAGGGTGACTCTTGAGCCGAGCAACGTGACCTGGGCTGTCGGCTGATCTGCCGGATCCTCGCAGTGATAGGCACCGTACGGTATACACCCTAGATGAACTTCGCGTTCGTGTGGATGTGTGATTGGGTGGGCTCCTGCGTGGGAGCATGGCTCGCTGATAACGACCGCGGCAAGCGCGAGCAGACGTGGACCTCATCTGCTGGGGAGAGGCAGCTGCATCTTCCACGAAAGTCAACAACATCGCACGGGAACCACTGCCTGTTCTATCCGTGAATGTTGCTGCAGGAAAGACGACCGCTGCTCGAATCGGCGCCTTTCCTGCTGCAGAGGGCCAATGTTGTCCGAGCTATCGACATTTCGTGGGCTGGGTTGTTATTGAAGCAACTGTTGGAAACCTGCAGCTGATGAACCCAAAGGAATAACCAAACGTCTAGGCCTCCCATGCGATTCACTGCCTCGACCCACTGCACTTCAATACCATTAACGGCAACATCTGTGACTGCGTCCTGGCAGGGCAATGATTAGCGATTATAATGATATCGAACCGTACCACTAATAATGACAAGCTCCCAACCCATGACTACGAACGACACAGCAAGGTTTCATGGCATTGAAGGCCTTCAGCGGCATGCGAGCGCGAAACACGGATTGGCATCTCAACGCAGGCATCTGATGCGACTGAATGAGACATCTGTACAATGTCTGCGGCCGATATATGCTAGGCCGACTCATGTCCTGAGGAGCGTTACCACGCCGCTTGCGATGTTCTGGCATCTACGTTGCGTCCAGCAACATTCACACAGCATGGCGCAAGCTCTTCTCGAGCATGTCTGCAGGTTTGTTCTGTGAAGGCTACACTGTTCGTACTGACTCATGATAGGGTGTGCGATCGCGCAAACAATATCAGCACCATGGTTGTGAAGCAGTTTCGGCTTGCTAGTGTACCTCGCTCTACTTGCTCCGACGAACATCCACTAGCGCGTCCCAAATTTCGTCCGCACATCCGACTTCACTCTCATAATACTGGCATGTACTGCTGATACTCCCAACAGAGTTCAGATCTCTTGTTCCCACCTCTCCGCCTCAATTAATAGTCAGCTGTCTCTTGTCGGCAAACTCTTTTCGACATCTTTCGCAGTGGATCTTTTCATAGACCTCCTCAGCTTGTCACTGCTGACTCGCTTCTCCCAGTCCCTCGACTGCGGCCAGTAGTAATCCGAACAATAATTCCACATGGCTCCCTCCGCCTCGCCTTCGCTTTCAACGCCGGTGTGGGTCTTCATAGATTTGATGAAGTTGCCTATGGCTAGTAGCCCGACCTTGATCATTCGGAGGCGTTGATTATTGTTGGGAACAGCCCTCATACTCGCATCATTGACAGTGGCAATGTGCATTCTGACACGGGGAAGTTCTGGCAGGAACTCCTTCACAACATCCTAGAACCTGCGCACATGCACTGGCGCTAGCTCGCAGATGTCCGCAGCATCTCAGAGCCGCAAACGACAATAGCCGATCGTACATACATAGACCAAAAGCTCTCCAAAGACACCGAGGGCTGCTGATCAAAGAGGTGAACGACGGTACAGTAACTCAATGATGTGTTGATTGCAACGATAGCGACTCGGCCGCGCAGTAGCTGTATGTGAGGTGGAAGTGTGAGAGGGCGCGCGTCGCTCTGACGAGTACTGCCTAGGTTGATGGTGCTCACAGCACTCTACGCGGACCAAAATTGCCGTCGAGTTTGGAGTGCGGTGGCCACCTCTTCTGTCATGAGCCCTCGCACTGAAAAGTCAGCCCAGTCGCATCTGACACGGCATGATTCGTACCAGTTCTCAGCATAAATATATGACTGGTCTACTTGTACCGTAACTTACAACCAAGCGTATCATGCGCCCCTCAATCTCCGTGGTATCGTACTGTCACATATGCAAACCTATTGTAACGCCATGCCCAAATAAATCAAGGCAGATATGCCCCTCCCGCAACGACCAAGTTCATATGCGTAAAGCGCACCTTGTAGACCGGACTCTTCTTCGTCGGGAAAGCCATGATCTGGTCTGGCGATACCACAACATCCTTCTTGGTCTTGCTCTTGGTAGTTGCTCCAGTAGAGATCCCGTCGATCTTTGTGCCAGCACCACCGTCACCAATGACCTTGCCTTGAATTTCTTTGTTGTTGGTTTGCACGTCCCATGTTCTGACGGTGCCATCTGCACCTGCCGAGACGAGCACAGTAGACTCGACGCTCCAGTCCAGACTCCAGATGCCGCCACGAGCATGACCGCGCATGCGCTTCACGAGTCGTCCAGTTGCGAGGTCCCAGAGGATGATCTCACCACGGTCGTCAGCGCTGGCCACGACTTGCCCGTTGGGCGCGCATGCAAGCGCAGTGACGTGACCTGTATGTCCCGTGAAGATTCGCACTGCTAGACCGCGCTGCAGATCCCACATTCGTACAGTGCGATCACCGTTGCCCGCTCCAGTGAAGATGTAGGCATTGTTGGGGTGCCAAGCTACTGTCTCCACGTCCGAGTCGTGCCCAGCAAAGATGCGCAAAGGAGCAATCTGCGGCGTGCTCCATAGTCGTGCTGTCCGGTCGGCGCTGCACGAGATGAAGTAGTGGCCTTGTGGACAGAATCTGACGTCCCATACGGGCATGTTGTGCGACCGATATACGACTAGGTTGGTCCATGTGTCCAGTGACCAAAGTCTGATGGTGCAGTCCGCCGAGCAGGAAACCATATATCGCGGCTGCGAATCTGATCTCCCGCTGTTGTTTGTATGTCCATTCGTTGTTGGCTGCGGCAGAGCAATCGAAGGCGAGAAAGACAAAGCGTAGACCGGTCCTGAGTGACCTACCAACCGCCGTGATGCAGATGGCTGGTATGAGGGATGATCAGTCGGGGATGTGAGAGCCTTGTTGTCGAGCGAGAAGACTCGGATGTACGACTCTGCGGTGCCGATCGCGACCAAGCTGTTGTCACCAGAGAACTCGATGCAGTTGACGCTGTCGAATGTGTTGTGGAACGTAAACATGGTCACGCTGATACCAGGCCCTATGCCTCCAGTTCGGGTGTCGATGATACGAAGACGATCTCGGAGCTCCTTGACCCTCGAGACCTCCATTGCAACATCTCTGGCGGTGGAAGGAGGAAACGGCAGGGGTTCTTTAGGCGGTTCATCGAGTGGTTCGCGCTTGATCGCTTGCTCATATTCGTCCAAATAGGAGTTCTGGCCGGGTCCAGAAGGATTAGCGTTATCCTCGACCTGGAGCTCGGCTTTCACGTCCTCCATTAAATCATTCTCTGGTGGTGCAAAACCCAGGGAAAGTTTCGACAATACTGCTGGCGCGTTTGCAGCCAGGTTTGCGGATCCAGGGTTATGACCTGGTATACCTTCGTCTTCTGCAGGTACGTCCATATTTCCTTCACGTTGTGCAAGCAGCTTGGTGAGGCTTCTTTCTGCACCGAAAGATGCACGGTCAATGGCTTTCAGTTCCAAATGAGCACTGATGATCATGACTATGATGCTGCCGCCTTCATGCTCCTTGGCCTCGAGATACATCATCAACGTGCCGTACGCCATCTGACTGAGTGAAAGGCGGTATTTGTTGTTGCGGTAAAGCTGAGCAACATCGTTCTGTTCAACATGCTCCGGTTCATAGATTCCCGCAAGGGCACGGATGTCGTCCTCGTGTTCTGATTCGAAGGCGCCCCGAAAGCGCTGGAAAAATTCTCTTGCGTCATTCGAGAAGAATTCATTGATGCATTGCAGAAAAGAGTAGACGAAAAGTGGCCACAAGATGCGCTTGAGCTCAGGCTTGTAGATTTCGAGAACGTTGTCGACCCAAAGCTGCATCGCCTCGAACGCAGCGACATACTTCTTGCCGCCCCTCTCATTGATGTTGGTCGGGAGAAGTGGGACTCCATTAGGGTCAGTGTGCTGGCTTTCCTTCCTGAGCATGGCTTCAGTCCTGCTGTAGCCCTTCTTCGACAGGTACTCCAGAACCTTTGGCATGACATTGTTAGCTTTCTCGGTCGGTCTCGCGGGGGGAGGGGGCGGTGGCGGTGTTCGCATGGTGTTGCGCGCGTGCCGGCGCGGGATGTGCTGGTTCTGGTCCATGCTGGGCTTGTTGCAGAGTTGGAAGAGCACAGAAAGCCGCGAGAATTCTGGCAAGCCGCTTGTGCAGCGCGGCGCGCAGTGAATCAAGAGTGAGCGGCGTCACCTTCACACGCGGACTCGACTTACAATCTGATTAAGATTCTGTTGCTGGGCTGCCTGTCCACCAGATGGTGCGGCGGGTGGCGCGTTCATACCGCCTGCACTCGGAGGGCCAACGCTCGCCGTGCGTGACGGCGGCGGTGGCTGCGAAGCCATATCGATCGACTGGCGGATGCTCACATGAGTTGGTGAAAGATGTAGATGAGAGCTGTCGGAGTCGCGAAGTGCGGTCGCCGAGGCGCCAGTGCGGAAGGAGCCGCTGGTTGGGCGAGTAAAGACCAGATCGCCTTCAGATATGCTCAGCGTCATGTAGGGCGACATAAACAGCAGACACGTATCAACCCGAAGCCGTCCACCGTCAACAACACCCAACATCGCCAGTGCGCAGAATGGCAGCGCAGACGATATCGCCATCCGAGCGCATCCGCGAACTCTCGGCCATCAACAGCGATGCCGCAACGCTGCCCTCACACGCTGGGCTCGCGATCAACGCGCTAACCAACAGACCTCTCACTTTCACCCACAACCACACCGAGATGAGCGACACGGCAAGCACCACAGTAGAAGAGCGCAAGGAAGCGTTCAAACAGCACACCAATGACTTCGTCGAGACCCTGCAGGGCGTCTTTGCCCGGCTTAGACGGCAGGCACACGCTCTTGAAGAGGCAGGTATCATCACCTCAGACAACAGCAACTTGGGCGTGTCTATCCCACGAGCAATGCCGCGTGCTGGTGGTGTGCCGCAGACAGGACCATCGGCGAAGCCAGCGGGAGCGGGAGCGGCAGCGGCAGCAGCACCGCAGGCGGCGCGGAATGAGCCTGAGCGGATCACGAATGGTGGGTTGGGCAAGTTCGATGTTGCGTGGTTGAACAGTCGTGGTAATAAGGTGGGTGAGGAGAAAGAGGCGGAGCTGATGCAGGAGGCGAAGGAGTCGTTGGAGCAGGCGTTAGAGAGGAAGCAGAATGGTACATGAAGGGCTGCTTGTGAAAAAAGTACCCGCGACACCCAGCTTCACTTGGACAATGGCCTTGTCACATGCCACCACTATCAATAAAAATGTCAAGCCGCCGCGCAGATCCGCTGCTAGCTCCCGACTTTCTCGCATGATAACGCAATCGACATCCGAACTCGAACCAGCCCCGTCTCAAATCGATAGCCAGACCACCACCAGGGCGGAAGGTGCTGATGCCGACCGACAATTGGTGGTCGCTAATCCACCCGTACAGGAACGGAGGACACGATGCTGCGTTCCCACACCAGGGACGACCTCCCTGGTCTCAGAGCTCGGATCAGTCGTCCGGGTACTCCTATGACACCACCACTACCACAAGTCGTGGACCCTGGAAAGTCATGCGGAGCCAGAAGAGGCCACAACGTCGAGTACGTCTGATACCCCACCTCCTTTGGTTGAATCAAAACTAGCAGTATTTAGCACTACATCTGCTATCATCACAGCCCGAGTAGGTGACTCAGCCATCGAATTCAACGTCCGTCGCAGCGCTCTCACGCAGTCTTCCCTATTCCAGCAGATGAAGTGCAAGCCTAAATGGCTCACAGAGGGTGACGTGGTCGAGTCTCCGGACCACGTCCCTGAGGATCTACTCGAACTGGCTCTAGACCGGCATACCATAACCACTAGTGCTTAGCCGATGCCTTCGGCACACGAAGTTACGCAGATCCGCTCACCAGACTGATGCCGCTTCCTAGAAAATCCTATAGCAATTCTGTTGCAGACTGCCAAAAGCGGCTACAATTCGACGAACAGCATGCTTGCGATAAGGTTCCCCATCGCTTCGGGACTCGACAACAAGACCTTCGTCCGTATCGTGGCAATGCTGCATCTCTCACTGGCCAGTGAACGCCATTAAACGCATAGTCCAGATGTAATACGGGGAGTTGCCCTTGTACATATCGTACCCAAAATCGCTTTCGCTTTCGCTGTCGATGTAGTAACGCACCAGTAATAAGGTCGCCGACCATGTTACCTCTCGTTTCGCTCGGCTGATTTGCGCGATAACCAGTCTTGTGTGAGAGTTGGATGCGGCTCATGGAGCGACTATCGGCACAAATCGCAGGGCGTGATGACCCGAGTCTGTGTAGCCGACACCACTGCATAAAGGAGTGGACCCTTTGAGCATTCTTTCTGGCAGTTGGCAACTTTCGCACTTGCTTGTAGAAACCGCAAGAACTATTTAAAGAGGTCGTCTCCATTTGGATCAAATAGTGTAGCTCGAACGGATCTCTTGCCACAACCGTGGTCGCGCGTTTTCGAATGTGTCTGTCGAGACATCGACACAAAGAATAAGAGTGCAACAAGACGATAGACAGCAAGGAGCGCAACAATAACCACTACCCTCCGTCGAGAAACACCATGGTTGCAGCCACCACCAAAGCCAATCTAACCCGACAAAACCTCCTGTCCAAACTCGCTCTCCTCCTTGGCCGCTCTTCTCGTTGCTCTGCTGGGACCAGCACATCCTCTGTCCTCAAACCCGCAAATCTCCCGGAAACCACCACTCCAGCTCCAATAGACCTCTCACAAACCCAAAGCATACCTACGCCCGCCCAGGAGACTTTCCCAACGTACTGTCCTGCAACTTACACAGGAACCACCCTCGCTACCGCCCAACACATAGCTCATCTCGACGCCCTCCTCCTCGCGGCGGTAAACTCTCACGACTACAGCCCCAGCGCCCCCATGTGGACTCTCTGCCACCCCGAGTGGAGCTGTCGAGACAAGTTCATGCCAGGTCGCTGGATCAGACTCGCCGAGCACATTGCCCGTCAACAGCAACTCTTTTTCCTGGACCCGGAGCTGAGGACTGAAGGGCTGAAGAGGGAGGTGGTGGTGAGTGAGAGTGGATATGAGGCGCAGACGAGAGTGTGGTGCGATGTGAGGGCGGTTGGGGAGGTGGTCAGGGAGGAGAATATGATGACTTGGAGGATGGAACCTGAGGCGCTGGGGTCGTCTGAGGGCCACGGCAAGTGGAGTTGTATTAGGATGATTACGATGAGCGGCGCGGGGTTCGAGGTTTGGGGCCATTGAGGGATTACCAGACGTTGCTGCAGCATGGCAGGGGACGCAAACTGGCTTGGGGTTCATGGTGTTGGAGTGTGGCTTTGTGCACCCACCATCTACATACCATCGTACTCGAATGACTAAATCCTGGTCTCACGAGCCATTGCACATCCCAAGCTCAGTATCTCAAGGTACACCCCTCCCACTCCTCGTCGCCTTCGCCAACTCACTCTGCGCCTTATCATCCGCATACCTCTGATAAATCGGCAAATAATGTTCCCTCTCACTCGTGGTATTCTTAATACCTGCAATATTCACGTCAGCCAGTTCGCAGCACACTCACTCGAATCAAGGAATCACGTACTATCCCTCTCCTCCAACGCCCTCATCCACACCCTCAACCTCTCCCAAACCCCTTCATCCTCTCCTCCCTCTCCATCTCCCTCCCCCGGAATCCCACTCCCGCCCTTGAAATGATCAAACACCCACAACCTCACGACCCAAGGCGCAATAACAAAATCAATCAAACTCGGCTCACTCCCAAAGAAATACGGTCCAGTGGGATCCATTTCCCTCACCAATTCTTTCCACTTAGTCAAAAACTCCTCCCGGACCCTTCTCAACCCTGCCTTATCACTCATCGGCTGAAACTGCAAGAATCGATGGAAAGCAGGGATGATCCTGGACGTACAGAACTCCGTCCAAAGCCTCGTCCTCGCGCGGTCGTAGGGGTCTCGGGGGAGGAGATGCGGACTGTGGTCGGGGTATGCTTCTTCTAGGAACTCGCAGATGACGGTGGACTCGAAGAGGGGTTTGTCGTCGTACTGGAGCGTCGGGACTAAGCCTCTCGGGTTAAGGGCCAAGAGGGATTTGGGCTTGTGGTAGGGGTTCACTTCGATGTATTGGTAGGGTATCTTTTTCTCTTCGAGGACGGTCCAGGCGCGTTGGACGAAGGGGCAGCTGAAGAGGGATGGGGGGTTAGGGTATTGATGCGGTGAGTTCTGGCTGGTGGTGGATATGTGTGGGAGGACTCACAACCAGCCGGAGTAGAGTTTTAGTGGCTGGTCTGCTTGGTGGGCGTCGACGATGGATTTGGCGGGGCCGGTGGCGACGGGGTGGAGGTCTGCGTCGGGGTGGGACATGGTGTTGATGCTTTGCTGCTGGTGGGTGAGAGTTTGATGAGGTGTTGTCAATGTTGATGTTGGTGATGGTAGGTAGTGCTTTGGTAAGAACAATGCCGATGAGCTGCTTTGCGCTGACGTGATGCAGAGCTCGCAGCAGTGGGGTATCACAACCAAAAAGTGCCCGCCCTTCCAACCATGCAACCAGGGTAAACCCTGTCTCTGCGCCCTCTCCAAAGACTCCTCATGTATCGTTGTTATGCTCTGCGAGCTTTACGCCATACTGTCGTTCACATCACAGAACATCCAGGCTTGACGAAATCCTCACCATAATCCCTGATCATCTGCGCCCTCTCATTCTCCTTCTGTCGCTTCTTCACTTCCATCGGGAAGAACGTGCCGAGAAAATCCATCGTCTCGAAATCAATGTTCTTGCCGCTTGCTGCCATGACGGACTCTGCATTGCACATTGGGCACTTCTTCATGCCCTTGCCTTGCAGATCGATGATGCAGCGGATGCAGAAGACCGACTTGCAGCAGCCGAGGTTCACGGGTCGCCATGCCATGCCGTAGCACACGGGACATACCCAGTCATCGAGTTGTGGCACAATGGCGAGGACTTTGGAGCCCATCTCGGCCTGCATGTCCCTTGCAATGGAGTTTGCGAAGCCGCCGGCGACATTCTTGCCGTTAGTGAGCATTTCTGGGTACTTGACTTGCAGGGTTTTGACGAAAGTCTTGCCTTCGAGGCCGGTCTGCTTGTCGAACTTCTTGAGGATCTTCTTCATGGCTTGTGCGTTCATCTCTTGGAAGTGCATCGCTTTCAGGATTTCGAGGTTCAGGTCCAGGAAGCGTTGGGCGGCGAGCTTTGCTTGAGGTGTCTTCATCTTGGCCAACAGGCCAGTCTCGCGCAGCTTCTGGTCGTACTCTGCGAGATTGTGCTTTGCTTCCGTGAACGTGATGGCTCCTCGACTGTGCTCTGTGTCTTTGTAGAAGATTGGATTCCCGAGGTACAGTCGGAACATCTCTCGCCAGAAGCATAGATCACGGTAGCTGATCTCTCTGCGTGCTTCGAAGCCCTCTTTCACGGGTGCGACGACATCTTCGACCGCATCTCCCAAGTCCAAGATCTTGTCTTCAAGTGCCTGCGTCTCCGACCCGCGCAGCGACTCCAGACCGCCCAACTTTGGCTCGAGCATGTCGAAGAAGTCTTGCGCCGACGTCAATGGCACTTGTATCCATCTTGCGTCTGGGGTCGGGGTCTCTGGTACTAGCGAGTGCTTGCGGTCAAGAGATAGCTGGTCAGATCCCACCGAGAGCTGCTGCGCGTGCCAGGATGGCCGCCGCGCTTGTCGCTCGTCGCTATGTCTCTGACGTGCGGCAACGACAATCTCGTGCTTGGCCAGCTTCTGCAGTGATTCCTTGGTCTCGGGTGCGAGGCGCGCGTCGAGTGGCGTGCCATTGCTGTTTACCAGAATGCGCAATTGTGGTGTGAACTCCTCTTGTATGGGTGTGAGTGAAGGTTTGGCGGCGGAGAAGTAGTCTTTGAGGGAACTTGGCTTGGGTGTCTTCGGCTGTGCGACCAGCTCGCTCATGGCGTGGAGCGTCTTCTCATCGAGACCGAGGCTTTCCAGCTCGCGGTGCACCTTCTTGATGCACTTCTTGAGGTGCTTGTACTCTATCGCGCTCTCCACCCATTCCGCTGGGAAGCCCTCGTTGGTCAGTGCCGTTTCATATTGGTGCCCGAACTTCATCTTGACTGAAGATGTCGATTCATGCGACAAAGTTGTGAGCAGCGATCGATCGTAGCAGCATTTGCCGATGGTTTTCTATATACAGCAGGCTCTGGCGGAGAGATAGTGGATGTCTGGAGTGGCGTTGAGAGACTACTACGAAGGCACAGTGAGCTGCGGAGTGAGGATTATGTGGGAGTGGGGATGGTGACACGAAGGGCTGAGGCTTCGTTAAGTAGCTACAGTAGCCTAGCCTACCCATGAGAGAAAAAAAAGAAAACTCTTCCATCTGGCTGGCGCAGCCACGGTAGTAATGGCATGGCGTATGTAGCCGCGGACCAGACTCGGATGTGCTTAGAGCGAGGAGGTACTGTACTGTAGTAGGTCACGACAACAATCAATGTCGCGCTCGGGGAAAGGAAGTCTCGTGCTTTCTTTGTACTAATGAAAGGCGCCGCCACCGCCACCACCCAACATAAGAGAGGAGGCAGTGCAGCAGTTCGAGAACCACCTCAGCGACATCGCTCGCTGCCGACCAGAACAGAGCTAGCGTCTCACAAGCTTTCGCTAGCCGCATCGGTATTTCTGTGGTTCTGGCGTCATCAGCCACGAGGAAATCACGAGGAAAGCACGACTCATGCTTCCGTGTGAGTTCACGGCTGCACCTCCGCCACGGCGAGAAGGCCGGCACACCGACATTTCTCGAAAGGCTCGTCAAGGTACAAGGCTGGGCCGCGGGCGCAGCAGAGATGGGCCAGAGTCAGTCCTCGGGCGGCGCCAGTGGTGGCGGCCGTGGTGGTGGTGGTGGTGGTGGTGGTGGCGGCGGAGAGGTGAAAACGAGTTACTACGTCCTGCTTGGCATTGAGCGAAATGCCACCGAGGAAGAGATCAAAAAGGCGTACAGGCGAAAGGCACTCGAGCTCCATCCGGATCGCAACTATGGCAACGAGGAAGCCGCGACCAAGACTTTCGCAGAGGTCCAGGCTGCACATGAAGTCCTGTCCGACCCGCAGGAGCGTGCGTGGTATGACAGCCACGAAAGCACCATTCTGCGAGGTGACGACGCCACCGACGATGCGCCAACGTATCAAGATGTACGCGTGACTACTGCGGACGACATCGCTCGCATAGTGAGCAAGTTCAATCGCAATGTTGAGTTTTCTGATGCCCCTTCTGGTTTCTTTGGCTTTGTCCGTGAGACGTTTGAGAAGCTTGCCAGGGAGGAAGATATTGCTGCCAGCTGGGAGAATGTCGAGGTCCGCGAGTATCCCACTTTTGGCCACAAGGATGACGAGTATGGAGATGTTGTCAAGCAGTTCTATGCTGCGTGGTCTGGATTCAGTACTGTCAAGTCCTTCTCGTGGCGAGACAAGTATAGGCTATCAGATGCACCAGATAGATGGATCCGACGGCGTATGGAGCAGGAAAACCTGAAGCTGAGGAAGGATGGCAAGCAGGAGTTCAACGAGGCGGTAAGATCGCTGGTGCAATTCATCAAGAAGCGTGATCCTCGCTTTGTGCCAAACACACAGTCGGAAGCAGAGCGGCAAAAGGCTCTACGTGATGCTGCAGCCGCGCAAGCTGCTCGCGCGAGGGTTGCAAACGCCGCTAAGTTGGCTGAAGAGGCCGTGCCAGAATGGACGAAAGCGCGAGATCCTGAAGAACTGGAAGAGAGCTCCGAAGAAGAAGTTGAGGAACTGCATTTTGAATGCGTCGCGTGTAACAAAGTATTCAAGAGCGAACGTCAGTGGGAAGCGCACGAGAAGTCGAAGAAGCATCAAAAAGCTGTCAAGGAGCTCCAGAAGCGCATGCGGAAGCAACATGAGCATCTAAATCTTGATGAAAGTGGCACTGACAGCAGTGTCGCGACTCCAGACGCTGAAGACGAGGAGCAAGAAGTTCTGGCCGACCCAGCTGCAGAAGGGGAAGATCACGAAGCTCATACCGACGGTGTGTTGGATGAGGCTGGAGACGGCATCGATCACGAGGCAGACAACAGCTCTGGGGACGCCGCCGCAAAGAACAGTTCTCGATCGCAGGAGCAGAAACCTGCAGCTGTCTTGTCTGATGCAGACCCACAAGACACGAAAGAAGATTCAGATTCCGAGGACGAAGACTACGCTTCGATCAGCACGATCCAAGCACGAATGCAGTCGGCAGCTCTCGACACTCCAGCATCTACAGTTGCTTCCACCGCTGCCTCTGAGGACGATTCGAAGCCTGGCAAGCCCAGGCTGGGCAAAGCTGCGCAGAAGCGAGCGAAGAAAGCCGCAGCCGCCGAAGTGCGAGCCGCGGCAGGACACAAATGTCAAGTCTGCAACGAAGAGTTCCCTTCCAGGACGAAGCTCTTTCAGCACGTAGAAGACGAAGGCCACGCTGCATTGAAAGACGTAAAGCCCTCGACTTCGAAAGGCAAGAAGAGTAAGGGAAAGAGATGATCCATCGATGACCTGAAGATGGCGATTCTGCCTTCCCATTGTATGTCAGCGACACAAGATATCGAGACACAACGACGACACCTGGCATGTTGGCAAAGAAGTGAGCATGTCATACATTCGCAGAGATACGGTTAATATCAACCCACGGGCGAGATCGGGAATTGCCTGAGCGTCACGATGCCGGAGATTTCGCGCTGCAAACGCCCAGGATCCGGATAAAGGCCAACCTTATCAGTACGACTTTATCAACATTACATGATCCTGTGACTTTTGCTGAGGAGATGTGCAACCTTGCATCGCAGCTTTTCTGCACCATGTGAGGATCGGGCAAGCTGCCTCGCGTTTCTCGCCGCCGGCAGCGATAAGGCACATGAATGTTGAGGTAGGAGTTTGGCCTTTCTACTTTTTCTCTGTCGTCTGGCTTTCGAAATTTGTTCCACCCCTGCAAATCCGTCGCAAAGTCAAGGAACCATGGACGACTCCAGCAAGATACCTGCAATCGAGAGCGGAAAGCCTTCCCACGACCACGAGCGAACGAAGTCCATCAGCACTGATGCGAAAGGCGACACCATCATCACGACCGAAAATGGCGACAGCTTCACCATTGACAAGAAAGCCGAGCGAGCACTGCTGTGGAAATTCGACTTGCGTATCTTGCCGCTGTTGACGATGATGTACCTCTTCAACAGTCTGGACAAGGCGAATCTTGGCAATGCTAAGACTGCAGGACTGGAGAAGGATCTGGGGTTTGCAGGGACGAACAAATGTGAAGAGTGCCACAGCAGCCGACGAGTGGTACACATGCTGATGCATCTCCAGACAATATTCTGTTGTCGATCTTCTTCGTCCCATACGTCCTCACAGCACCGTTCCTCGGCATCGTTGGAAAGATGTACGGCCCTTCCAGAGTCCTGCCTGCGATGATGATGTGCTTCGGATCCATGACGCTGCTTGTCACTGCGGCATATAATTGGTCTGGTCTGATGGCTTTGCGATGGTTTCTGGGCATGGCCGAAAGTGCCTTCTTCCCACTCGTTATCTACTACCAAACCCAGTTCTACCGCAGAGGTGAACTTGCCCGTCGCCTCGCAATTTTCTACGCCGCATCAAACATTGCAGGTGCCTTCGGTGGCCTCCTCGCATTCGGAATGTTCCAAATCCACGGCGGCGCCCTCCCAAGCTGGAAGTACCTCTTCGCCCTCGAGGGCGGTCTGACGATCTGCGGCGCCGTCATTGCATTCCTGTTCCTGCCATACAACGCCGAGAAAGCCAAATTCCTAAGCCCAGAGGAGAAGAGACTAGCTTTCTACCGCATCCAAACCGACTCTTCAGCCGTAGTCGAGTCGAAATTCAATCTTCGCGAAGCTCTGAAGATTCTCAAACACCCTACGAGCTGGGCGATTTTGGCGATCGAGATGTGCCTTGGCATCCCCCTTCAGTCCGTCTCCCTCTTCCTCCCACAAATCGTGGGACGTCTAGGCTATAGCACGATCAAGACGAACCTCTACACTGTCGCTCCCAACTGTACCGGAGCTGTGATGCTCCTAGTCCTGGCCTACTCCTCAGACTATACCCGCTGGCGCTTCCCCTTCATCGCCTTAGGCTTTTTCTTCACGTTCTGCGGCTTCATCATTTACGCCTCCATCGACGTCGAGCACAATATACACGTCGCCTACTTCGCCTGCTTCATGATGACATGGGGGACTTCTGCACCGAGCGTTATTCTCGATGTGTGGTATAACAACAATATCGCGGACGAAAACCGTCGAATACTCCTTACGTCTATTGGAGTTCCGACTGCGAATATGATGGGTGTGGTATCAAGTAACATCTTCCGTACGCAGGATGCGCCGAATTATATCCCCGCCTTAGCGACGACTGCCGCGTTTGGGGCGTTGGGGATTTTGTTGACGTTGAGCTTGGGGGCGTGGATGATTTGGGATAACGGGAGGAGGAACCGGAGGCAGGGGGTTGTGGTTAGGGCGAGGGACGTGCCGACCGAGAAGTTGAAAGAGGGGCCGGATTGTGAGGATTTCAGGTGGATTTACTAGGAGCTGACCTTGGATGAGATAGCAGCGAAATTGGATGCACAAGAGAAGTCCTCTGCGTGTTCCTGTACCATCGTGCCTGAACAGATTGGAACGATGGTCGCCGTTGGCCAAGCCTGGACCAGAAACAATGGGCCAAGAACGGCATGGTAGGACTGGATCAGGGAACGCTATATACTTGTGGAACCTGTTGTTCGTCCCCCGAGGTCAAGAGCTGTACTGCCTACTCTAAACGAAGAGCTCGTGATTGTTGGCTCCCATGGTCGCCAACGGGCCGTGGATTCCTCTAAACGAGCAGCTCTGCAAATCTTGTACAGACTGTTGCTGTGCAGGTTGTGCTGCAAGTCTATAGTACGCGAACAGCGCTCGACAGTGTTCATCAGCCGGCGAACAATTTCTGGGTCAAGAATGAACTGATCGAGATGCACGGCCCTTTCCCCTATGTGCTAGGTCTCCGCCGACACTTGACACTCGGATCCTTTTGACTCTGGAGACCAAGTTTCTCGGGTTGGTATTACTCACAGAAGGCCCAGAACGACTGCTCCGCCTTTGCTTTCACCGACAGGAATACAATGAACGAGGTTTGGCGAATGTTAAACCATGGTTCTCTAAAACAGCTCATACCAACTAGGATCTCCCCCACGTTCCCGGACACCTCCTTGGGAAGGCACTATAGAAACATCCGTCTCTACTGCTTGGGAGCGCTGCAGACTCATCCTAATAATCAAATTGTTCTCCTTCCCGACCTCTCTCGTTGCAATTATTCTTGCAACGGCTATCTATAGCAGGAGAGGGCAGGCCTTCGGCCGATCCTTAGTATGCGCTCCCTCAGGGGACACAGTACGGACTGTCCCGGGCCAACGATGCTTTGCTCGAACCAGATTCGACACGAGGGAGGATGATGAAGCGCAATGTGTGCGATGGTGTCGACGCCGAGTCTGTTCTATATCAGGAGTACTGTGCACGTACTTGCCCACCACCGATTAACTCTTGGCGCCCATGGCAACAACCTTTCCACCGAAGACTAGCAAATTTTGCTTCTAGCGGGTACTTTTTCCGGATTTCTAGACTTGTCACCGCCAATCATGATATGACAGAACGTCCGGAGGTATCAGGCCTGCCGTGGGTCGTTCGCTTGCGCAGTTGCAGACTCTGTTGCGTCCACAGTCAAGTTCAATGCCAACTTCCGACGAAAGCGCTTGAACGCCATGGGAATTGGCATGATTGGAGGCGATAGCCAGACGACTGCCAATGCAAGGGCTGTTACGCGGACCATCAGCCTGCTTTCTCTTGACAGTGTGGCTACTTTGCCCTTAGTCGTATCACGAAAACCGCATGGTGCGTAAGAGGACTGCCTGTTCGTCGCACATGAGAGTGACGCCGCCGTAGTGGGCCTATGACTACATGCGAGGCCGAAGGAATCGAATGCCAACGGACTGAGGATTACTGCAAAGACAGACTGGAGTGACTGTGCAATATCAGGAACTTCTGTACCGACCAGCGCCCAAGAAATCTGGCGATGGTGAAAGAGACTTGGCGACTATATTGGTCAAGACAGACTGCGTTCTGAGACAGCCTCTCGATGATACAGAGCAGGATCCCATGTATTCTATACCAGGAGTCAAGTTGGTTTGGAGCTCTCTCATGGCAATCCAAATGGTGGAATCGATCGGGGAAGGTGCAGTGGTTGAAGTGCCAGAGGCAGCCTAATGCGCCTGCGACCGCTGCAACGACACAGGTTGCTACTGCGATTCCGTAGGCATGACCAACGCTAGAGGCAAAGGACATGCATCGCGGAAAGCGTTTTCTTTCGAGGACAACAATTGTAATCGTAACGATGAAAGAGGCGAGAAGTGCAGTTGTGCTGACTAGTTCGTGTGTTGGGAGGGAATCGGGGGACTAAAGGCTCCGGGATTGTCCTGAATTTGGTATAAGATATTGAATGCCAGCGTGCTTCGTTTATGCAGTTGGAGTACAAAGAGCACTCCGCCACTCATTCGGACGCGCGATATCCACTGAATCTTGCCCGGATGCAGCACTATCCAGAATTGGAACGTTATCTCTCTCCTCTTTTCCGCTCGAAGAGGACGAGTGCCCAGATGGTACCCTACTGTCCACTGGAACATCAATGCTGACAGCATGGCAGCGTTCGAAGACATTCTAGATGACCAACACTAGATCGCCACAGCCACTCTATTAGTCTCAAACTTCCTCGTGTTCGGAATCGCCAGCGAGCATGCCATAGCGCAAGCGCCAAAGGCGATACTAGTGTACCAGACAAGATGCAATGCCTCAGCATGTGCCCACTGACTGCCTAGCGTCGCAGCACCAATGATGGCCGGTGTGATGCCAGGAACTTGAGTGATGTTGGTCGGCGCGGTGAGGAAAGTCCCCACAAATAGCTCAGCATTCTGAACAGGCAACCCAGCTGCAACAGCATAAGTGCCGACCAGCATTGCTAGTACCTTGGTGAGCTTCTTGACGAAGATGCTGTAATAGATGCTGTAGCCAATAGCTCCACCAACGGCGCGAACAGAGAGGGATAGAGCTGCGCAGGTTGTGATGAGTGCATCGGGTGCGGCGATCATCGCGACAGTGGCGGCCGGGACAATCACACCACCCAGACCGAAAGCGGCGAATGAAGCAAGGGTGACCGATTGATATACGTTCTCAGGAGACATGCTGGCAAGCGAGCCACCGAAAGCCGTCAGCATCAGTGCAGCGAGGAAGAGGATCCAGGGAGCTCCACCTTTCCACGCCGAGAGAAGTGCATTCCAGAAGATAGCACCAATGGCGGTGGCGAATGCGACTGGTAATCCTCGGTAGCCGATGGCGATGGGTTCTGGTGTCCAGACCGTGCTGATGGTCAATGGCCAGAAGTTCAGCAAGGAGAAGAAGTTCATGCCAGCGACGAATGCCACTGCGAAGGCGAAGGCGACCACGCGCTGATTCTTGAACAGCTCGAAGGGGACCATGGGGTGTTTGGCACCCTTCCATTCCCATAAAACCCAGGCAGTTAGCAAGGCTATGCCAATGAGAAGAGTGCAGAGGACGTAGGTGCTGGTCCATGGGTGAGTATAGCCACCGGCCTGGAGAGCGACGAGACTGGCGAGATGTCAGTGATAGATCTCGTCTGTGGGATCATGCATGGCTTACAATAGTGTCAATCCGACAATCGAGAGGACAGCACCGACATAGTCGATGCGCTTGAGCACCTCAATCTTGCGAAGTCCATCGGCACGACGAGTCCCATGCGGCCAGTAGAACAATGCAAGGCCCACAAGGGTAATGCCGTTATCGATCAAGCTTATCCACATTCCCCATCGCCAAGTCGGGTTGGCTCCACGTGTCGCAAACAGCTCACAGTACATCACGTATGGTGCGAATGGCAAGACGAAGGCGGTCAATATGGCTAGGGAGTATCCTCGGTGCTTGACGGGCACGATCTCGGCGAGGCTGGAGGCACAAAATGTCAGCGAGTGTACTAAGCCTTTCCGATAAGGCGACTTACCCAGCGAGACCGGTAAGTTCTCCAATACCAGCACCGGCACCGGCCAGTGCCATGCCAGCAAGTCCTGCGCCAAGCTGATGCGCTGTCCCAAGGACTATGCAGCCAACACAGAGCAGCACTGCGCCGAATAAAGCGATAGATCGTTTGCCGAATAAGTCCTGGAGATAGCCTACGAAAGGGCATATGGCGGCAATGGCAAGAGTGTTAGCGACTGGGAGCCAGCCAATAATGTCTGGCGCTTCTAGGTCCTCCGCGATGAATTGAAGACTGCCGCCAGTGAAGTATAGGGGGACCTGAGAGCCTGACACAGAGTCAGCGGTGGGTGGAGAATGTCAAGAGGTACTTGTTGGTCCTACCAGTGTACAACATGGACAAGAATGCCGCAGCGAGCAGCTTCTTGATGGTCCAATATACCTTGCCATCGGAGTCGTCGCCCTTGTATGCTTGAAGGTTATCGATATCGACTGTAGCTAGAAGCGTCTCGTTCGTGGAAGCCTTCTCGAGTGGGTTGCTTGGCTTCTCATTGGGCGTTGCGGCATCCGATCGGGTCTCGATGCGCTCGAAGGTGCCCTTTTCAAGTTCGTGCGAAGCCATGTTGTCCTGTCACCACGCTGTGGTCGATGGCGGCATCGATGAAGGGCGCAGCCTTCTATCTATGTGCTCGCAATCACGGGCGACGGCTATTGAGCGGGTATTGCATCGCATTGTGGCCGCAATGGCTTGAGAGGGGGGCAAGTGTGACTGTACATCGTGGCAGCACACTCCATACAAATCACGCTGCCCTTGATGCCGCAGGTACGATGGTCTTCGTGTCGGCAGCTGCGAGTCGCTTCAGACTCGCGGACGGCAAAGCTCGAGTTGAGTCAATTCGTGTGACTGCTGTCGTTGAATGGCTGTATGTGGTCGGAGCATTGGCTGTCCTGGCGTCCAATGTGCTGTGTCTCACGTGCTAGACACGCTGACCTTGCAGGGCGAAGCGCAAACTACTGTCTGCATCTGGGTCTGAACAACCCCATGGCGCATACAATTGCAATGTACTGCTGTACAGTAGTTTCGTAGTCCAATGATCAGTTGTTGCTACTGTTTTTGTGGCCTTATGTGGCGGCATGGAGTGCGGAGAAGCTGATGCAGTGCGGAGAAGCTCATAGGCTGCATCAAGAGGCATTGTAACCAAACTTTTGGAGCTGTCTAGACGCGCGCCAGATCTAGTCAGGTGAGCTTTTCTGCGCCCTACTCAGGACATCGCTATTGTGATGAAGTATCAGCGTTCTCTGACTCGTGTTCTCAAGGTGGAATGTTCGCAAGTCGCACCCTTACACCAGGCATGCCCTGTTATCATGAATTTGTGGTCGTATGTAGCAGATTCCGAGAAGGTAGCTACGTATCACCTCATCGCGACAGGCTGCCAACAGGTTACCGCAATCGACTGTTATCCCTTCTGCGTTAGCGTGCTCCAGATTGACGACAGAATTGTCAGGTTTGGCATTGAGAAGTATTTCTTCCTTCTCTACTCCTCGAGCGCGGGCTGCTGGTTGTATCTCTGGTATATAACTCGGTGTTATGTGACCAGTATGAGCTTTCATGTCATGTCGCCTCTCACGACCAACCATGCATGCAGTCCTTTCGGACGCGTTCGCTTCGAGATTTCGCTTTCAAGCGCGTCGGTCGCGTCGATGGGACATGTTTCTGGGCATCCATGGCAATAACAAGCATCGGAAATTTCGTATATAAATATCAGCGGGTACCATCATCGTACTCACGTGTGTGCATGTCCGTCCAGATGAAATGTGGTTGCTCGCATGGAGCGTTGCCCCGAACCAGGATCTGTTGTTTTCCCGGGGGCCCGTGCACATCGTTCCTGCCACCTCCAGCCACGCGCTTGACACGAGACGTCAGAATGAGTTTGGGAAAGAGCGACCCACCACTTTTAGCAGCACACTTCACCGAGCATACTCACTGTCGCCTACGCACATACTGTACAGCGCTGCCATTCCTTTGGTTGTATATTCTCCGAGGCGGACGAGAACGAACAACGAACCAACGACGACTCGACGCTCGACAACGCCCCACTTGAGCTAGCATACAGCTTGCCCAGCTTCAAGACGTGGCACTCTCCGACTGAACAACCACATCGCATGCAACACGCCCAACGCGCAGGCCTCGGTGCCTGAACGGAATATACTATCACCCTGCCACTATATACGAGCAGGCCTGAGAACTGTCAGTACGAACATAGAGCAGAGTCCTTACACAATCGCCGGCGCATCGAACGACACCGCGGGACCACAACCAGCAAGCAGCCTTCATCAGCTTCCCAAGCGGGAGGGCTAGGGCAGACTCGAACACGCAGTAGTCTCACGCACATATCCGACCGCCGCAATGGCCCGCAGCAGCGTAACCCGCGAACGGGTGATAGTCCGACAATCCTACTACTGGCCCGACTGGCAACTCAACGTCTGGATCATCATCATGCTCGTGACCGGCGGCGTCCTAGTCGGAATCTTCGCAAGCTTCGTCCAACAGCAAAACCAACTAGGAGGACTAGGAATACCATGGTAAGCCACACTACCCTTCCACTTGGCATCCACACCCCCACAGCTGCACCCCCTCAAACCTCTCTACTAACACCCTCCCAGGATCATGCCCTTCGGCATAACAGTCGGCGGCCTTACCATCCTCTTCATCCTTCTCATGCTCCTCCTGATCCTCCAACGCCGCCTGCTCCCGGGGATCCTCATAATCGGCGCCTTCATCCTGTTCGTCTTGTACCTTACGGGCCTCATCGAGACTGCGATTCAACTTTTCGGCCCGGCGGGTGATATAAACTCGAAGTGCGAGACTTTTGTGTTCAACCAGCCGAGTAAAGATTTGTCGATCAACACGCTGGCGTGGCTGCAGCAGAAGAGTATATGTCAGTCGTGGCAGGCGGTGTTTGCGTTTTGGATTGTGGGGGCCGTGTTTTTGGTTTATTTGATTGTGTTGGCGGGTATGGTGGCGCAGGGAGGTTACGGGGAGCCTTGAGGCGAGGGTGGTCACGAGGAG
The DNA here is from genome assembly GCA_033816765.1 of Nothopassalora personata. Lineage (NCBI taxonomy): Eukaryota > Fungi > Ascomycota > Dothideomycetes > Mycosphaerellales > Mycosphaerellaceae > Nothopassalora > Nothopassalora personata. Next base: position 143,147 of record CM066296.1, read on the forward strand.
GAGAGGACGGGATAATGCGAGGCAGTGCGTGGCATGTTTGGATGGATTTGAGATGGTTGCATGGCGAAAACGGTGTACATGCATGGACAGCACGGCACATGGCAATGGGATGGATGGCGCGGCGTTTACATTTCTTGGTCGATACCCGGGTCTGTCAGATATGTTATGCATAGCGAGCATGTTCAAATCGTTTCAGCACGTGCTCACTGCTTCAGCACTCCCCACAAAACTGCCTTGATCAGCGCCATATCCCTCTCGACATCAACCTGCCAATTCGACACTGCAAACCTCGCAGCCGGTTGTCCATCCCACTGAGTCCCACTCACGAAGATTTTCCTCGTCGCATTGATCTTCTGCACCAGTTCCTTGTTTAATGCATCATCTGTAGCACGGAAGAGGACGACGATGTAGATCCTGCTGACACCTTGCTCTTTGACCTTATTGAAGGAAGGCGGTGATCTGGGCAGCAGCTCCAGTCCGGGTTCATTGGCGATGAATTGCGCGATGCAGCGCGCGAGGAAGACTTGGCGCTTGAGAGTATCGCCCAAGCCTACTCTGCCGTAGGCGGCTAGTGTGGCGTAGACTGGCAGGGCGCGGAAACGGCGACTGTTCTCGATGCCGATGTTGAGAGGTGAAGGAACTGTATCGGCAGATGATGATGCAAGATAGGCTGCGCCAGCGATCTGGAAGACTTGGGTGCCGAGTGCTAGGTGTCGGGAGAGGAAGATTCCACAGTCGTACGGTACGTTGAGGAGTTTGTGGGCATCTCCGGTGATGGAGTCTGCGAGTTCGATATCTTTGACGCCATCGCAGATTGCGGCGTAGTCGTGGCCGTCGGAGTTCAGATATCGTGCTGGGAGGCCGAAAGCAGCGTCGACGTGAACCCAGGCGCCGTGTTGGTTGGCGAGAGCTCGCAATCTCTTCATGTCGTCTCCGGAAGTGGCGAAGAAGCCGGTGTTGACTTCGGCACATGAGACCACGATGATTGATGCGGTGTTGGGCTTAACAAGGGCCTCCTCCAGGGCGTTGAAGTTGAAATTGTGCTTTGCTTGGAACAGGCCGAGATCCTGGACGCAGTCCCTACCCAGACCCAGGATTGAAGCTGCTTTGCGTAGGGACGAATGTGGCGCTGTTGTCAAGATCTGGATGCTGGAGATATCCAGTTCCACCATCGTCGTATGCAGACCATGTTCACTGATTTTGTAGGCGTTGATGTCCTTGCCTTTCCGTTGAGCTGCTTCGCGGATAACGTACTCGCGTCCGCAAGCAAGACCAACGATGTTGCTTGCGGTCGCTCCAGTGGTGAATGTCCTATGTTGCCAATCATGATGATCTAGACGGACCAGGTCACATAGCATGCGGAGAGCCGCGGCTTCCACATCCGTGCATAAAGTGTCGTTCGGCAAGTGCACCTGTACATTCTGGTCGTGGTCCACAGCAAAGTGGTCAGCATGGATTGCGGCTGGAGTAGCGCCACCTGTCACGAAGCCGTAATAGTTGGCAGACTGGCTTTGACGATTGAGAGCTGGTGCTATCTCTGTTTCAAGGTGATTTTTGACTGTGTCTTCTCCCAGGCCGTTGGTCGGGATTGTGTAGAGTAGCTTCGTCCTCGCGTTTTCGCTGGTGTCCTGGGAGGGGAGGACATGTTGTTCAGCCATTTCCAAGCGATCGATGGTGTCCTCGTCGTCTCCCTTGTGCAGTGTATGCAGGGAGTGTGCAAGGCATGGCGAAGACCGAGATGTTTGTTAGACGGCAGATGGACGAAAGGGCGCGTTGCGAAAGTCGCCCGCCTGCTTCTGTAGACGAACCGCACGCGAGATCACATGCACGCTAATGTCGTGTTCCGCCCGCGCGGGCCACGATGACGTTTCGGTCGTGGCTTTTGTTTGGGCAGGGTAGAAGCTTGAATGATGGCAGTGGCAGTGACGTTCGGACATATTTCACCCAACGCTTTCTTCCCACACTACCTACTTTTAACGTATCTTGTCACTCACTCACCCTCGATACCTTAATCAAGTGCGACGGCCACGACATCGCGCAGCAGAAACGACAAAGCGAAACAACGACCTTTGCGATGTCGAAACGAACCAGCGCCAGTACGCTGAACGGCATGCCCAATGGCGTACAAGAGCCGCCCATCAAGCACGTTGTAGAAGAACCACGTGAATAGTTGAAGTCAAGGTCCAGCTATCCGGAGAAGTTCTGACGTGTGACACAGACCAGGACAAGCAGTCACGACTCCTCAACGACCCCGACCCAGGTCACTTCAGCTTGATACGAGCCTACCACCTCGCAGATCTGATCACCCTCATGAATGGCTTCTGCGGTGTCATGTCTGTCCTCTCATCGCTGCGGTACATTGCGGGCGAGGGCCAGGGTAACCTCTGGGCCGCGCTAGCACTGCCGTACTTCGGCATGTTCTTCGACTTTTTCGACGGTGCTGTAGCGAGATGGAGGAAGAAGAGCAGTTTGATGGGAGCTGAGCTGGACTCGCTGGCTGATCTGGTACGGAGAATAATGGGCGAAAGACCGGTGAGCTGTTATACTGACACCGCAGCAGATCTCTTTCGGCGTTGCACCTGCTGCCTGTGCTTTCTCCTTGGGCATGCGTACTGCGCTTGATCAGTTCTTTCTGACTTGTTTCGTCCTCGCCGGCCTTGCAAGGTTAGCACGATTCAACGTCACCACCGGCAACGTACCAAAGGACAAGAACGGAAAGGCCAAGTACTTCGAGGGTCTTCCGATTCCAACCAGTCTGAGCATCGCCGCGCTGATGGCGTTCTGGGCTTCGCGAGGTTGGATCAACCAAGACATTCCCTACGGCACGATCGGCTCAGGGCTCTTTGAGGTGCATCCCGTGATCGGACTCTTCTTGGCACATGGATGCTGCATGTTGTCCAAGACACTGCACATTCCTAAGCTTTGAGCAGCAAGGAGAGTCGAATCGAGATACGAGGTCAAGGTGCATTTAGCGAAATCAAGTGAGCGAGCTGGGTGTGAAGGCGTGCATTGGCTTGAAGATACCCTTCCATATCGATTTTCAAGAAGACGTTCAACGTGATCGAGCCTTGCGAAGGCGTTTTCTACTGTCGAATGCTTGCCTCAATGACTATCAGAGTCGCCATCTTCACGTCACTGAAGATACTCTAATGCATTCCGCTGACTGTTGCCACAGTCTACGTACGAGGCATAGAGTGCCGGACGTGGTCGCGATGCTTTTCGATCAACTATCGAATAGCATCAGTACCAATCTGATTCGAAGGCAATCCCTACTTCGTCATCCCAAACAAGAAGACAGGGACAGCGGACCACCAAGACGAATCCCGTGGAGAGCTCGTCATGGGTGATTCGAAAACATTGGAGCGAGATCCAAGCCTACACCCGGTGTTAAAGATTCGTAACCTCCCTTGCCATGGCCGGCTTGCGATTTGCTCCAGTCAGGCTATGGTACAGGTGGTCCTGACGCATCTGCTGAGCGTACTGCTCCTCTGGTCCTCATGCCACCTCGGAAGAGCTCATACGCCGTTCGTCTGTGCGCTCGTAGTGCTCTTGCACAAACTAATACTGCAGTGCACCATCACCAACGTCGTGGAAAGCGTCCTTTCGGCGGGACTCGGCTTTTCGGGCGTGGTTCCCGTTGACGATTGTTGCACGGTTTGTGGAGTCCAGAGCGCAGTGGAGGCCATGAGGTCTATATAAATCGTGGCAAGTGTTTGAAGAAGGATTTCTACACCGATGCATTACATCTCCCCAGGAACAAAGGTCAAGATGCACGGTACCGCCACTGTAGTCGCTGTGCTTTCCCTGCTTCCAGCCGTCTGGGCTTTGTAGAAGCCTCTTCACTCGAACGACAATGGTGTATGTCAAGCACAGCATATGGGTTGATAGATAAAGGCTGCTAGATTACAGCGCAAGATCCTGAGAGAAGCTGGTGTCGGACACATCATCCTCCCCCAGGAACAAGACTATACCGGCAGAGTTGGTTCATACTGGTCACTCACCTCACAGCTGGAACCAAATTGTTTCGTTCTGCCAGGCACTGCCGATGACGTGTCCACCGTTGTCAAGACTCTCGCTGAGAAGATCAAATGCGAGTTTGCCGTGCAAAGTGGAGGCCACTCATCGAATGCTGGGTGCAAAAATCTCGACAGAGGGATTATGATCGATCTGAGTAATATTCTTGTTCTTGCAAGTCCGGGGCATGGTGCTGAGGTCCTCAATCGGTATTATTAATGCCACGACCTGCAACAGTGATACGAAGGTAGGTCTTACACCCGACACGACCTGTCCATAAACAGCCCTACGCACCCAGCAATCACTACCCACCATGCACCTCCACCTCGCCCATCTCTTCACAGCAACCCTCTCAGCTCTAACTACCGCCCTCCACCTCTTGAACAAACACGACGTCGACCACACAGATGAGGACGGTATTCCACAGCACTACGGCATCACTAACGGCAATGGCGGGAGCGGAATTTGCTACTATAACGGTGGCGGCGGCGGATATATCAACAACAAATACGATGGACGCGAGGGTTGTGAGGCCTGATTACACTGCAACGAACTCTACAGTGACCCTGTTGGGTACCTTGGGCGATTTGAACGAGGCGCGGCTACGAGGACGATTAAGGTGAGTTCGGAAGTATCTTGATCTAAGAGAGAATTGGAGCGCTGATGTGGTGGTAGTGTTGGTATGCAGTAGCAACGGAAGCATTGGGCTACGATCTTGATGGGAGATCGGGAGCGAGTGTAGGGACTCTTCGCAAGCCACAAGGGCTAGCTTGCAGCGCCTGTGGGGGGGTAATTCAGCTCTATGTAAGTGAGCATGGTGGCTTCTCCTTGGTGACATGCACAATGTGTAGAAAGCAGTATGGGTCTAGAGGAGAACTTCATGTTGCAGCCTGAGGTATGAGGAAATCGTCGTGCTCGATTAGGCCCAACAGGTGTGGTCCGAATGTTGCCGCGATGGCGTCTGTGCCACATCCGAAATTTCCACCTCATGCTTTCTTCGCTCATATACGCATCTCCAGCTGCATAATGGTCAAACAAGCCGTGCATCGACCGGCGCGCGTCGCTGGCGGCATGATGCACAGCCATCGGATCCTGTGGGTCAAGCATCCACTTGCAAGCCTCGACCCGACATTGTTCATCCCCGGAATCTCGAAGCCTTGGCGGCAGACTACGCTGGACTATGCACGGCATGTGCAATGCTCCTTCCATCCTACAGACGCTATTTCGTCCATCTTGGGACTAGACTCAAGGGGACAGTGCGGTCAAGATTATGAAGCGATCATATCGCATCATTTCCGCCTCGAAGCGGCTCAATGGAAGTCTTGCGGCAGCACTTTCGGTCGTTGAAGCATTAATCAGAAGCCTCATCCAGTATGCGGAGCCAGACGACTGACGAGATATCGGGATCACCGGCCAGCTTATCCCACTGGAAACAATTGGCTGTCAATCTGCCGGATAACAATGGCGGAAGCTGCTGGACCGATTTCGACACGCTCACGAGAGTCGCCTGGCTTCTACTGCTGTCGACATACGAAGACAGTGCCCGTCCAAGATGCTATCTATGTAGTCCCACGAGCCGAACGCTGACCACTGTACTGACAATGGAGCTGGACTCGAACCTCTGCTTGAGTGAGCAGGCGGCCTTAATACACGTCCAGGCCGGATCTGCGGACGTCAAAAATGGTGGCTGTGACAACATGCTGTGGCAAGGCTCCATTGCAGCCCTTCGTGACTGGACTGCTGACTCCGGCGCAATGCTTCGAGGTGTCAATTTAGCCCTCGCGGTTGAAGGACGTCTCGACACGAGCCAGTCACCCAGCAAGTCGGCGGCCGACGACAGAGTATTTCTCCTCTTTGAGCAAAGCAGAGTCTTAGCTGAGGAAGACGCTGTTGGCAAAGTCAAAACGCTCGAAAAGATTCTCTCTGTTTTGATAGAATCACCGTCAATGCTGCCTGCAGAGGTGAGCTTTCTTAGTGACTATGACCGAGCACGCATATCTTCCTGGAACCAACCTTTACCGGCCGCCCCGATCAATGCAACAATCCCTATGGGATTTGCGGCGAGTCTACAGAAACAGCCAGATGCCCCGGCTATCTACGCTTGGGACGGCAGGATGACATACGAAGAAGTCGATACCACCTCATCCAGCGTTGCGTTGCTTCTGAGCAACACCATGAAATCTGAACACAGTGACATGGTGCTCTTCAATATGAAGAAGTCCAAGTGGGCTTTGGTCGCAGCCCTTGCGATTCTGAAAGCCGGCAAGACAATAGTGCCTGTCGATCCCTTCTGGCCTCAGGCCAGACTTGCTCAAATCACACAGATTACAGGAGCTTCTTACGCTATGTGCGACGCAGAAACTCAAGGCTTACTGGACCGAAATCAGGTTCATGAAATCGTTCTACCGCCTGACACTTCATTGTTGGAGCATGCGCAACCACACACAGCGTGCGTTCCCAGCGATCTTGCGTATGTCTTGTTTAGCTCAGGCAGTACCGGTACCCCGAAGGGCATGCTCAGAGAACATGGTACAGCGTGTACTGCATCATACGCTCATGCCAAAGCTATGCACATGGACGATACCTCGCGCGTGCTTCAATTTGCAAACCACGTTTTCGATGTGGCCATGCTCGGTAGGTTAGCCTCGCTCTGGCTCGCGCAAGCACTAACGCTGCATCACAGACTTCTTCACGGCACTTCTAGTGGGCGCTTGCGTGTGTATTCCTTCCGAATATGATCGCAAAAACAATCTGGCAGGATTTGTGATGCGCTCACAAGCAAATTGGGCATTGCTGACCCCGACGGTTGCGAGTATCTTGGACCCGGTCACAGTTCCAAGCATGAAATTCGTGACCTTTGGTGGAGAGTCGATCGGATCTGCAACTTTGCGCACATGGGTCAAGGTTTGTGGTGTTGGCATAAACTATGGTTCTGCAGAAGTGGATGTCACGCACGTGCGAGATGTGACCATGGAAGACATGGAAAAAGACATCTCAAATGTTGGCAAACGTCTGCCCAGCTGCACAGCGTATATTGTCCGCGCTGATGACGCTGCTGTGATATTGCCGGTTGGCGCGGTCGGGGAACTGGTCATCTCTGGTCCAACGATGGCCAGAGAATACCTCAAGAACCCCACGAAAACCGCAGAGGTCTTTTTGCAGACTCCGTCAAGATGGCTCGCCGAAGGCATCGTACAAACGGATTCTCCCGCCTACATGTCTCGCATATACCGCATGGGAGACTTGTTCCGGCAGCGATCGGATGGTTCCATCGACTTTGTCAGTCGTAAAGACTTTCAGGTCAAAGTCAACGGTTAGTACATAGCTTTACTGCTTTTCCCGCCTACATGTGAAAAGGGGGTTACTCATACGTGTCGTTAGGACAAAAGGTAGAGCTCGGCGACATCGAGACCAAGCTTGAACAGCACCCTGCGGTGAAGCAATGTGCTGTTCTGTACCCGCTGCATGGACCTTACGCGAAACGGCTTGTGGCAGTCGTACGAGCAACAGAGTCACGAACATCACTGAATTCCGGCCGTCAAGGTCGGGCTCGCTCTACGAAAGTGCTGAAACTCGAAGAGATTACGGATTACTTATCCCAGATGTTGCCGTCTTTCATGCTCCCAAGTCTTTTGGCCACCATGAACAACATGCCTTACACTCCAACCATGAAGATTGACCGAGTCTGTTTGAGAAATTGGCTCTCAGAGGATGATCCGGCTTTGGCCTCGCGTGGCGAGATATTACGTCTATCAACTACTCTGGCTGGATCCTCGCTATCATCCTCGGAGTGTCAAGCCCTCCGACTCTCCGAGGTCATTGCTGACGTTGTCGCTGTTAAAGGCTCGAAACACTGGAAATCTATCAACGGATACGACCATTATCTTGTCAACATTGGCATCGACTCGGCGCAAGCAATGAGGCTCGCTTCAGAGATCCAGAAGCAATTTGGTGTCAGGGCACCTGTTGAGACGCTTGGTAGTAAGGGCATGTCAGTTCGAGGACTGGCCGCTTTTCTTGCAGACACCCAGGCAGAGAAGAGCAACGGGCAGCACAAATTCACGCCCGACGCAAGGGCGGATGACCTTCGTGCCCGAATAGCAAGCGCCACTAAGTCTGTCCTTCAGTCAAATTCTGACCCGTCTACTATTGAAGCAAGCTCTATCCCATCAGAATCGAGGACTACAGCATGCCACGTTTTGTTGACGGGAGCGACTGGATACCTGGGAGTGCAAATCCTCACTCAATTGCTTGAGACAAGCAATGTACTTTCCGTGACAACAATTGTCCGAAGCTCAAGTCCGGAGCAAGCTCTAGGAAGAATCACACACGCTCTCAGTATGGCGGGAAGAGAAGATGTCTGTGTTGAAAAGTTGCTTGCTATTCCAGGAGACATTAGCAAGCCTAAATTCGGCATGCTTGAGGGCCACTGGGATGCACTTTTCGGAGAACCGACATCGACGCATCAACAACCGAGTATTGATACAATCATCCATTGCGGCGCTGTTGTCGACTGGACAAAGACGTACGAAGATCTGGAGGCTGCCAATGTCAAGTCAACGGAGCAATTACTCAAGGCCACATTGGCATCGCCTGGAATACAGCGCCTCATCTATATCTCCGGAGGCCGATATCCTGACCCTGTGCGAGATAACGAGCAACAATCAAAGTCAGCACTCGCGGAGGCCGCGCAGGGCACTGGATACGCCCAGACCAAACTCGTCTCGGAGAAACTAGTCGAGGCTATCCGTACAGCATGTCACAACAAATCAATGCACATCGTCAGGCCATCGTACTTGATTGGCGGCATGATGAATGGCGATGCTAACCAGGATGATTACATCTGGCGCATAGTGTGGGCATCGGCACGGCTTCAGGCATTCAACAGTGACGAGCAAGACCAGTGGCTTTTCGTTGCTGGAGTTGACGAGGTTGCAGAACGAACGGTGGCATTGATACTTCCCGGCCAGTCAGAACCTTGCCATTCGGATATTGACGTACTGGACGGCTTAAGCATGCAAGAGTTCTGGAAGATCATCGGCGACGAGCTAGATATTACGCTCAGACCTCAAGATGCCGAGACGTGGTTGGAGAGAGTAAAACACGACATGGAAGAAGACAACGAGCATCTGCTTTGGCCACTGGCGGACATTTTGAGCAGCTTCCGCGGGCAACTCACAAAGGGCAGCTGCGCAGTTGCGGATCTGGCAGGAAACCTGGGCTCCTCGACCGTATCGAACGCGGTCAGACGCAACGTGCAGTGTCTTCGCAATAGCAACAGATTCTTCTCCATGCGAGAATGAGGTCATGGACACATGGAATTGTGGTACGGGGAGGCGCTGGAAGCAGATAGCGTTCTCGAGGTGCATCCTCTACTGCTAGACCTGCGTCTATCATTTCACGGGTCGTTTTCGTAGATGTGCGTATGTCTGAAGCTCTATCGCTGGTCGCTGGCAGGCCGGTCTCGCTCATGCAGACATTTCGGGACGTGCATAATCATGTGTATGGCCAATAGTCTTGGTTGAAACGATCAGCAGCGGTCGCCACATTGTCTGGAAAGCTAAACTTTGTCATTTGCATCAAACGACGTCAAGGGCTATCTTGCAGAGGACTACAATCCATCCAAGCGGTCTTGCCACAACCATCCCCCTTCATACACAACAACATTCATCGACAGCAACATTGCAAGTATGGCAGAATCCAACAGAGACTTCTACTTGCTCCTGACCATGCCAATTGCTGCCTACTGGACCAGCGCCAGCATCTTCTACCTTTTCGACCGGCAGATGTGGTATCAAAAGTACAAGATACACACCCCAGAAGAAGGCGAGAAACGCAACCGAGCAACACTTCCGCAAGTCTTTCGCCAGGTACTTGCTCAGCAGATCATCCAAGTCGTGTTTGCACTGGTCGTTGAACATTGCTACATGGCGCCAGCTCCCCACTCAGACTCGTCATGGCCAGCAACAGTACCCGCGCATGGGAATTACAGTCAGCCCGAACAGAAGACTTGGGGTGGACTGCGGGAAGGTTCCATCGCATACCACTCGTCCGAGCGCACAAAGACCATATGGTCGGCGAGACCCACGTTGATTATGCAAGTCATTATCGCGATAATTGTGGCAGATTTCTGGCAATATCTCTGGCATCGAATTTTCCACAGCAACAAGTTTCTATACAGTTCGTCTGTCGCAGGCTCGAACAGACCATAGCGGCTGACTAGATGCTAGAATACGTTCACTCGGTACACCATCGCATCTACGTTCCCTACTCTTACGGTGCGCTGTACAGCAGCTTGGTCGAAGCATTCATTGTGGACACTATTGGTACTAGCATTACCTTTTACATCAGCGGTCTGCCCACAATACCAGCCATGTGGTTCGCAACACTGTCTATCATCAAGTCGGTAAACGACCACAGCGGATATCGGTTTCCATACAATCCGTTCGATTACCTTTCCACGAACACGACCGACTTTCACGACGTTCACCACCAAGCGTGGGGCATGAAGTACAACTTCTCCCAGATTTACCTCACCATATGGGTTTGTCTCTCTCTGGACATTTGATCTTGAGTACCCGCCGACTAACGCGGTGCTGCAGGATGACTTGTTGGGAACCACCATGCCAGTCACGGAAGTCACTTCACGAAGATCCGGCGCGAAAAGTGGGCGAGATACGGTTGCTTTGGACAGGAAAACACGATAAAGTGTTGAAATCATGTGTCTTCATGCTTTTGACCATGACCCATGAGGCTCTATAGATGGCACAAGTCTGTAGGTATGTTCGAAGGGCCCAAAACAAACTGTGGGATTTGGTGTCTTTTTGGCGACAGCAACGGTATGCTTAAATTAAATCGAGATGTGATTCAATCAATCGATAGAGTGAGCCTCTGCGCACAATTTGCGACATATCGAATTCTGCTGCGACGTTGTTCGCGCTAAATCTCTGGATTGCAGCAAGTGGTGCTTTGGTCGCTCTGATCCGTGTGCAGCGTGACTACGCCATTTTAGCAACATAGCACGCACATGTACAGTAGTGCTCAGGCTGGCGTGCAGCTTATCAGCATAGCATGCATTGGAGGTACTTGCGCCATGCAGTCCGCCGTTGGAGCATCGACCGGACCGAGCATGTGCTTTCCCCGGATCCCAATCACGCACCCGGACCTGCAGCCTCGATCTCGCGCTGGGAAGCGTTGTACGCATGCGGAGATGCGCCGCTGCTTCGTATGTCGTTCGCTTCCCTGCAAAGCATCCATGGTCGAAGCTCTCGAGTCAGTGTACGATGCTAAAGATTGAAAGGCTTGCGAACATGAGGGCACGGTCTGGTCAGCTTTTCCATCTGGGACCATGGCAATCAACGCCCACTCCAGCAAGATTTGGGTCGGACTCTGCAAAGTCCAACGGAGGCCCTCAAGGATCTACTGGCGAAGGCGCACCTTCACCACATCCGCCAAGGCTGCTCTGGAACCATATCATAACCCCAGAGTGGAAGATGCGCACATTCAGCGGGAGCTCTTCATCGATGTGCTGAATGTCAACGTCACCAAGAGAGATGCTAGACAGTACCTGGCAAGCTTCAAGCCGCCGAAAGCAGCAGTGCCACCAGAGCCAGAGGCAACAGACGCTCAGTTTGACAAGCCGCACCATTCTCAAGAAGCACTCCCGGGCGTGAATCTGGGCGTATTGTTTGACCCAAGCCCGAAGACCGTCAATGTCTCTGAGGTTTTCCAGGCGACACATTTGCCAAAGCAGACAGAGATCTCGACCGAAGAGCCCCTGCAACTGGCTTTGGTCTGCTTCAAACAGCCAGCATCAGTAGACGATGTCACTCTAGATGGCCTCGCAACTACGTTATCCCAGTTGGTCATGCTTGGCATGCGCATAGTGGTTGTACTGGACTGCAATGTGCCTGGACCAGTCTCCCCAAATCAGGTCGATCACGGCCACGATGTCCAGAATATAAGGACACAATCGACTGCCCAAGCGGAGCGGCTCAGTAGAGCCATCGAGAGACGCGGCCCGCAAGGAGCTAGAGTGGTGACAGATGCGCTCCAGTGGGCGGAAACGACCACTGCCGCTGGAGACTCGGGAGTGACCTCACCCATCAACATGGCGATTCCAGCTCTGCTCCTGGGCCCCTTGAAGCGTGGGATCATACCTGTAGTTCCCTCCATGGCATATACATCTCACGGCCAGCTGCAGCCTGCATCAAGCGCTGATGTCATGGTTGGCATGTCCAGGCAACTGACTGCGACGATATCACAAAGCAAAAACGGAGACACTGCTCCCACTGGTCCAGGGGTCGACAGACTGATCGTCATAGACCCGGTCGGTGGCATTCCCAGCAAGACCCAAGACCGTCTGTCGCACGTCTTCATCAATCTCGAACAGGAATTCGAAACCATCCACCAGGCTCTCCTTGACGCCAGTACCGAGGCTGCTACATCGGAACCCGGCGCACACAAGGCAAAGGAATACGATCAACACCGCACGAACCTCGCCATGATCCGGAACTGTCTGAAATGCCTCCCCTCCACGTCCTCCGCACTGATCATGACACCGCACGCAGGAGCAAACTCTCCCGAGACAAGTGTGCCGCCCTCCGGCACTTCGGCCGTAATGACAAGACCCGCCCGACAGAAAAACATCTTGATCCACAACCTGCTGACGAACCGTCCCATCGTATCATCATCACTCCCGGCCGAACGGCTCCCATCCAGAGCCAGTCGCGAGTGCAGCGGAGCCCCAGCCGCCACGTTAATCAAGCGAGGCATGCCACTCATCATGGTACCATCGACGGAGGATCGGTGTACCGGATGGCAGAGTCCGGCCACGGGCAGAGACACGCTGGACCTGGAGAACGACGCCAGGATCGACTTTGGGCGCCTCGTCCATCTGATCGAGAACAGCTTCCGGCGCAGGCTTGACGTTGATGATTATCTGTCGCGCACGAAGAATCGCGTTGCGGGACTCATTGTGGCTGGCGATTACGAGGGTGCGGCGGTCTTCACGTGGGAGATGCCTCCCCATACCACAGATCCGACCCGGTTGGTCCCGTACTTGGATAAGTTTGCCGTTCTGCAGTCGTCGCAAGGGTCGAGTGGGGTTGCAGATATTCTGTTCCAGGCTATGGTCCGAACGTGTTTCCCGTACGGGGTCTGCTGGCGTAGCAGAAAGAACAATCCGGTGAACAAGTGGTATTTTGATCGGGCCGCTGGCAGTTGGCAGATCCCGGGCACTGAGTGGACGATGTTCTGGACCGGAAGGGGAGTTGTGGCGGACAAAAGGAAATGGGGGGACTATGTGGCTGTTTGTGAAAGCGTGAAGCCAAGCTGGAGGAATCATGTCAAGTAGTGGCCAGGTTGGCAATAGCAGTTAGTTAGGTTTCGAGTATGCTCCTCGTTAAGAAGACTGAGCTTGCGATCAAATCAGCCTGTGAAGCCCTTCAAGCATCCCCAGCCTTCAGCCGCTGTAGAGCATGTAGCACGATCTGCTTATAACCCTCCACCGCCCCGAACAATTCAGTTTCCGTGAGGGCTTCATGATCAGTGTGTGCTACAAAGATTGTGCCCGGACCATACAGATATCGCATCTGGCCAGTGACGGTCTGCTTAAGCCATGGTATATCGCTACCATAGTTGACCGTCATGACCTCAAGCCCTGGTACATCAGCATCGAGGTCGATAGGCGCATGGCCAACGCCCCGAAACTTCATCTCGATGATATCAGAAGGCTGCACACCTTTGCCGAGGAACGGGACTACCGCCTCGTGTACGGCGGCAGTAACAGCGGCTTCAAGATCCGCAGGAGTGCCAGCAGCGATGCGCGCAACGATTCCAGCTGTGGCTCCGTCGGGCACCACGTTGAGGGCTACACCGCCGCTCAATAGGCCGAGGTTGAAGGTCGTCTTGCCATATTTCTCACTCTGTTCGAGACTATCCCCTAATACGCGAAGAGGAGCAAGTGCAGCAACGAGAATATCGGTCGCGCTGAGACCTAGCCACTTGATGGAATTATTAGGATGCATTCATCATGCGGCTCATATGTGTTGTGGGAAGGGGACGGTGTCCGACGGTATACTTACCGGATAGCCGGAGTGCGCAGAGCGACCCTTGGCGCGAAGCTCCATGACTGCAATGCCTTTATGGCCCGAGACCAATTTACCCTCGGTAGGCTCACCGAAAATGACAGCTCGTGGGCGCAGGTTCAAGTCGTTGGCGAGCTGCATGCCAACTCCACCAACCTCCTCCCCGACGACGAAGAGGAAGGAGACATCAGAAGAAGAGATGTGCGAGTTGGAGAGCAGAGCATTGACTGCAAGAACCTGCGCAGCGAGACTGCCTTTTGCGTCGACAGAGCCTCGGCCGGCTATAGTGCCATCTTCATGGCGTTTGTAGGGGATGAAAGGCGGGACCTGTTCAGTTGGTCAGCGTAGATGTCGATCAAGGCGAGAGAGGAATTACCGTGTCGATATGAGTCGTGAGCATCACGCGGGCATCTCTCTCGCTGCCAGGCCACGCAAGAACATTGAACCGTTCCGGCTGCTTGGAAAGGTACTGCTTTTGGACGTTGTAGCCTTGTGATCGTAAGCTGTTGACGAGCCATTCGCCGACCGCTTGCTCATTGCCGGAGATGGACTCTATCTCGACTAGGCTTTTGTGAAAGCTAATGAGATCGTGTGTCAGGTGCAGCCTCCGCGTGAATGTATGGACGGTGAGCTTGGGCTGACGCGGCCATATTGTGGTGCGGAGTATGGACGATGGCAAGAGTGGGAGGCAACTTGATGGCCTCATAGTTTGTGCAATCATGGCATTGAGAAGAGAGGGTGGTGGGTGCCTCACGCAGCAGCTGTTTGTGGCTTCTGGGGGGGGGGGGGGGTCCGCTTTGTCTGACTCTGGGGGTCCGCTTTGTCTGACTCTGGGGGTCCGCGAATCTGCATCTTCACGCGTGTCCTGCATATGCACAGCATGATGGATTGGGTAGATTGTTCACATGGCGGCGTTTCTCTTATACTGTAGGCTGGCTGCTCCTGCCTGCATTGTCGGCATGCATCATGCGCGTTGCATGCATCATCATGCCTGTATCCATGCATACGCGCCGCTCGGTACCAACCTCAGAAAAGGGCGCTAGAGTTGGCCACGATATCTTTAAAAGGCCACCGCTTTGGACGTCACTGACGAGACGTGCAACGAGTTATCTGCATCATGGCACAATGTGCGCTTGCCCGAATCCAGCGTGGAGCTCATCAGCTTGGTCTCTGGCAGGCGTGCACTGCAGCATCGCCCAACGTGCCTGCCTCGATAGTTGTACCGGCGACAGCTTCGCACAAGCTCGGCCCGAGCCATGCAAGCGGATTTGCACAACAACATAGAATTACGCCACTTGGCCACCGATCCTTCGCAAGTACAGCAAGAGCGCTGGCCATGGACACGTTCGTCCTGCAAATACAAGATCCGGTATGTCTGGATATCCGTGCAAATGCTTCCACCTCGTCATGTATGCGTGCACCATCACTCGTCTGACTTTGCCAGGGACCGAATCCGCAGAAGGTCGGTATAATTCTAGAGGAGCTCCGGCTTCCATTTACCGTTGAGCGCATTCGTGAGAGAGCGGAGCACGAGGCGCCGGATGGTGGCACGCCCGCTGTGAAGGATAAGAACACCGGCATGATCATTCTCGCGGATCCTAACAACAAGCAAGCCACCTTATGGGAGTCCCTGGCCATTGTTGAGTATCTGGTGCAAACATACGACAAACAGGGCGTGTTGCACTACCCTCCTAACTCGCATAACTGGTGGATGTGCCAACAGTGGCTTGCGTACCAGATGGGCGCCCAGAGTCCGTTCTTTTCGCTCAAGGCTTGGTTCTCCAATCAACACGTTGATGCTGTTCCGAGTGTCATCGAAAGGTTTTCCGACGACGTGACCAGAATTCTCGGCATTCTGGAGCACTACCTGAGCAGCGACCAGGGCGGGTATCTGGTGGGAGACAAATGTACCTTTGCCGACCTTGTTTTCGTACCATGGAACAATAAGCTAGGTAAGTCTTCGCAAATTAGGGCTGTCGTAATGCTTGCGATTGCGAATGAAAAGACCATACTGACTGTTGCCGCCACAGAAGAGGTCATGGGAAAGGAAGAGGCGGCGAGACTGCTCCAGAAGTATCCACACTACCGAGAGTGGCATCGCAGGCTGATGGACAGGCCTGCCGTCCAGACCATCATGCAGCACAAACTCATTAGTACCCAGTGACCGGCTTGGGAACATATGGCTCCTCTAGATAATTCGCGTCTTCTGCAGATAGCTTGAAGGACAAACTCTTCACCATTTCGTCCATCCGAGCGGCGCTGTTCAGACCGACGATTGGGCAGTCCCCATGGTAGATGCACCATGCTGTTGCAACGCAAGCCATACTGACGCCATACTTCTCAGCGAGCTTCTGCACACGATTGATGATCTCTTCATCAGCAGCCGAGGACCGTGCTCTCTGACTCACGAGAGGATCGGTCTGTTCCCGATGCGATGCATTCCGACTGCTGAAAGGCCTCGCCAGCGCACCACGCGCGATCGGAGACCACGGCATGAGACCCACGCCGGTAGCTTTGCAGTAGGGTATCATCTCACGCTCCTCTTCTCGGAACACCAGATTGTGATAGTTCTGCATGGAAATGAAGCGATGCCACCCGTGCTTTTCGGCGATGTTTTGCAGCATCTGGAATTCCCAGGCTGCCATGGATGAAGCCCCAATATATCGTACTGTGAGAGACAGAGAGAGGCGAGTCAGTGGCAATGAGCAGTCTAGAAAGGGCAGTCCCACAGTACCTTTTCCTGATGTAACCACATCGTGCAGGGCGCGCATAATCTCCGTCTTGTCTGTCTCCCTGTCCAAGCGATGAATCTGAAGCACGTCGATGTATGTGCCAAGCCGGTCGATACTACTATCCACTGCATCGAAGATATGCTTCCTGGACAGACCCATACTGTTGACATGTTCCCCGTCGTTCTGTACGAACATGTTGAACGCTGGCTGGCGGCCATCCTCGGAGACTGGAAAGTAGCATTTGGTCATGATGACCAGCTTTTGCCTGGGCAGCTTGTAGTGCCGGATGGCCTTGGCGATGATCCTTTCAGACTCGCCATGGCTGTACGCGTCTGCGGTATCCCAAGTGTTGATGCCGACGTCGAAGGCATGTTTCAGCAAAGGAAGGGCCGTGTCGGCCGTTTGTATCCACTCCTGCCACTGCTGCGACCCGAATGTCATACAGCCCAGCACGAGGCGGGAGACTTTTAAGCCGGAGCGACCGAGACTGCGAACGTTAGATGAGACATGCGCGGGATGGAATGCCTGTCATGTTCATATGCGCACCTGCAATACTCCATGACGGATGATGAGATTGTAGCGGCAGTGCAAGTGAATACAGTAAGTAGTACAGCATGGATTATGGGTCAAACACCGAGGATGTGTCGCAGGCTCTCGATTGATTGATTGATTGATTGATTGATTGATTGATTGATTGATGGATTGATGGATTGATGGATTGATGGATTGATTGATTACTTCATTGATTGATTATTGAGAAGCGCGGAGGGAAAAGGGAAAGGGAGAACACCGACTTTGCTGGTGTGGACTTGGTCATCTATTTGTAACATCACCATCTCTCCGCCGAAGTCTTGTGCACCCAAGACAAGCGACTGTACTGCAGATGATGTTACCATGCCGCGATTGCGTGTGCACTTCCATTTCTCGTCGTTCCTGCAGGAGGATGACGGCAATTGGCGGTTCTCTTCCCTCGTGCATACACGTCGCCGCCCCTTGTCAACAAGACCGGGATCGCCATCACGATAAATGCATAACAACTAATAAGTACACTGAAATGCTATCAACATGGAATGAAATGGCGCCCGGACCGGTCATACTTTATTTGGCTTGCGAGATTTCACACACGCCGTAAGCAAAGCGGTGCCAGTACAAAAGAGCAAGAGCTGTGGCCACGCCCCCAGCACTACGTTCGTCAGAGACCAGCCAGACACGGACATGAGAGATCCTGCCAGGAGCGGGCCCACCACGCCGCCCACCGCCAGCGACAGATTCAGCACTGCGCAGCACTGAGCGGAGCCACCCGAGCTCCCAAAATATCCCGGGTCTGTCTCCTCTTTCCGCTGCCCAAAGCTGCTGACCTCGGCCATTGCCGGCGTGAGGAGGAAGACGAACGCGATACCCAGGCCGAGGAGAAGTGTGAGCTCCAATGCAATGTCCTGAGCTTCAGCGCCCCTTGTCACCGCCATGAATGGGCTGGAAATGCTGAAGAGCGTGAGACCACCCACGTAAAACCACGCCGACCCGTACCGGTCGTGCAAGGTTCCTACTGCGGGTGCAAAGAAAACCGGCAAGATCAGTGGTAGGAATGCCAATGATGTTTTTTGGGCCGACCACCCGTATTTGGCTTGGAAGTGAAGCGGGATAATCTACCATGGGCGGATCAGCAAACGCACTGGGGTACAATCGACTTCTGGACTCACAGTCTCGTAGCCGGTCTGCAGCATCATCGCAGTGAAGGAGAACATCAGGTGGTAAAGTACTTCTGGCGTGGAGAGTACTTTAAAAAAGTGAGCCAGCCCAGCGTGCGTGACTGACGGCTCGGACTTTTGCGCCGTCACTCGTGGGTCATCTCTCAGCAGAGGCGTGCTCTCCTCCGGCCCAGGTGCGAGAGACGGTGCATCCGCATTGGGTGGTGTACGATATGCGACATCACACTCGTCATGACTCTTCGAACGAGTGCGAGTCGCTGGAGGAGGCTCGACCACAAAGGCTCGTGCAAGCACGTCTATACCGACCAGACCGACGGCCACAGCAAAAGTACCGGTGTGCCCAACCTGAGTGTACAGTATTCCTCCAGCCAGCGGGCCAGTGACACTCCCCAAAGAAGACGCAAATTGTACCCATCCCATCGCGTACCCGATCGCATTGTTGCCCACAGTGTCGGTGAGCAGGCCAAGTCCGACTGTCCATACCACTGCGGCAGATATTCCCTGCAGAGCCCGAGCAGCAACCAGGGTCGCAATGTCGTGTGCTAATGCAAAGAGCAATGTCGCACCCCCGAGAGCCACTAAGCTCACGAAAAAGGGCTTCTTCTTGTTACGCCATCTGACCGAGATGTAGCTTGACATTGGAGTCGCAAAGATGATGACTGCATTGTAGATCGCCAGCAGAGCGGAGAGCTGCCCTTGGATCTGACCGGCTGGGGTGTTGCACCTGTCGCGCAGGAGCGCCGGGAGAAGGATGATCACGAAGCCGTACAAGAAAAGATCGGTGTACACAGACAGCGAGATCGTGAGGACGGTGTACGCCGGCGAGGCGAAGATGCCGTTGAGGTATTCTGCATTACTCATGCTGGTCGCTGTGTGGGTCGTCCTACTGCATTGCATACAAGTGCTCGACGTGCTTCGAGTTGATATATGTTTAAATGATGAGTGTGGTCCCGGCATGCAGCGCGTGCATGGACTGGATCGTTTTGTGACTGGACCACCCGAGATTGAGCTTACCAAGATACCTATACATACCGTGGTGGCTGGGAGGTGGCAAAGTACGTTCCGGTATGATCGCCGGCGGTGACGAGTAGGGTGCGGCATTCACTGCGGAGCGAGGCTGCTTTGGCTCGCGGCGGCCGATCTTGGTGGACGTGGCGCCGTTTGATTGCATCACTTCCAATGCTCCACCGACACAGGTCGATCGTCCTCAGTCGGCTACTCATTGGCTGGGGGGTGTGTGCTATGCGTAAGTGCCTAATGAAGATGGAGCTAACTCTATACCTTGTGGTCATCCTGCGACTGGTGTAGATGCACCACTGGTACCTCTGCAGCAAATTCGCACTTGCTCGGACCGCACGCATGGGGAGGCTCCAGCACGCGAAGCCTCGTCGGAGAAGAGCGTATGTAGCTCGTTTTCATCGAGCTTTCCGATAAACGCCATACGTAGTCAGCGAATGCGCAGCACACAGGATTTTCTGACTTTTCGTGGAGCGTCTCGCAGCCTACCGCACCCTTGGCAAAAATGTTGGTCGAAATATCGAGCATTGCGATTGTCCTTGGCTACGGGATGCGAGCCGTCTATCGCGCCAGCCCGTTGCATCCTCTGGGGCACATACCCGGGCCTTGGTGGACATCGATCTCCTCATTCTGGCTACAGTACCACACATTCGTCGGAACACAGTGCAGCGCAACACGTCGACTCCATGAGCGATATGGTCCTATAATTCGAACTGGGCCTAACGAGGTCGAGATTTCCGATGGCGCTGCGCTGTGGCCAATCTACATCGCAAATGGAGGCTTGCCGAAAAGTCACCACTACTCAGTTCTTGATATCGATGGACATTCGACGTTATTCTCAACGCTGAAGTCAAGGGATAGAGCGGAGCGACTACGGGTCGCCCTGCCGTTCTTTTCCGTATCTTCTGTCCGCAACGGCGTGCCAATCCTCGAGGACTGCGCTGAGCAATTAGTGCAGCAGCTGGAGCGAGACCGAAAGAAGTTCGGACGCACTGAACTTGTGAATAGATGCCGGATCTTTACTCTCAACGCGACGTCGAAGTTCGTTTTTGGTGCGCATTTCGATGACGTTGCCGAAGAGAAGCTCTCTATCGCGCCCATTGTTGACACGTTCCTCGACTCGACTCGACTTTTCAACCTGCCCAGTTACATCAAACCCATATCCGGCTTCTGCTACGATAGCTTTGTGGCCACGACAGAAGCGAAGAATGCAAATGCTGAGGTGGACAAATGGCTCCGCAAAATCATCGACAACACTGCAAAGGACGAGAAGATTCCAACGACATACCATGCAAAGCTCCTTACCTCGGGCATGAAACTGCCTGCAGTTGTGGCTGAGGGTAAAGACACCATCTTCGGCGCAACAGACGGCGGAGGTCTAAATCTGGCGATGATTCTGTGGCACTTGGTTGCAGACCGAGAGGTGTGAGTGATTTTCTCCCTGACGTTTGCGATTGCTTGAGCTTGGCCTAATACAACTGAATGCCGCAGATATCTATCACTCTACGAAGAGCTTCAACAAAACCAGGACGTGAAAGGCGACAAGCTCCAAGCATTACCCTTACTCTCCGGGGTCGTCAAAGAGAGCATGCGACTTACTTCGTCGGTGCCCTGTAAACTGCCCCGTGAGACCGTGGAGAGCATGGTCTACGACGATATCACCATTCCCCGTGGAGTCGTGGTCGGCGTCGCCCCATACGAGCTACACTTCAACGAGGAGATATTCCCAGAGCCGCACGCTTTCAGACCACAACGTTGGCAAAGGTCGAGCGAGGTCATGGAAAGAAACTGGATGCCGTTCGGGAAGGGCTCTCGTGCGTGTATCGGTCGGCACTTGGCATTGATGCAATTGCATATCGCTACGGCAGCTATCGTGCGCTGCGGAGTCCTCAGTGAGGCCAGCACACAGGCCGCCAAAGTGAGTTTCTGGGAATGGTACAACGTTGCGGTTCGTGGATACAAAGTCGAGCTTGCTTGGTGAGGGGGGCGCCATTGAGTTATGGACTGTGAGAGCTCACTGCGCACGAGATGACTTTCTGGCATGTCGTGAAAAGAAGCCCGATTAGTATCGATTGCCTGACCCCAGATACAACTGACGTACAAGATCGCACGTGCTCGTTCACGTGTCACCGTTACGTGTTTCCGGGCGCTGCATATGCAGTACAGTACATCCCTGCCGAATTCTAGCAGCTAGCACGATTCAGAGAGGGTCGAGAGCCCGCAAGTGAATGGCGACAATCGAACACGCGGACCTGCATATATTTCTGGACCGCACTGCAGCTAGAGAATCATAGCAGAAGCTCTTGTTCTAATGCAGACTTTGCAGCCGGCTGAAGTCCGTTCGAACACTTTCAGATCTGCTGGCATAGCTCTTTCTCACCCAGCCTAATCCTTGTGCTAGCGCCAGATAGGACAATGCCCTTTTGTGGCAGGCTACATGATGAAGCGACATCGGTCATGCCTCATAATTTGTCACAATGCCTTGTACGATGGCGACCTCATGCATACGGACTTCCTCCGCGGGACAGTAGCAGAGATTACATGCAGGTGTAAGGCAATTGGCGGTCAGGCATATCAATCGCTGCTGGCTTGCCTGCATCAGCCAGCGGAATGGAAAACCAGGTCAAAGTCTGGATGCATCGTTGCAATCGGCGCCTTGTGCACATTGAGGTGCATTGGGGGGTTTCGATGCCAGCAGTCGTTGCATATGATGTGTATTACACAGGTACCGTCATGAACCCGTTGCTTGGCAGTCTCAAGGAGTACACACTTGCCTTTTATTAATCGAACGAGGAACAGCTGGGTCTTACAGTGCCATATTAGTTCATCACGAATGTCACAAGCATGGTCAGACTCAATTCACTCATGCTACGAAAGGTGCAGTGGAGGTCGGGGCTGTCGTGGGGCAAGAACTTCCAGCAATGTTTGAACACAAGCGCTCGAACACACAATCACATCGACAGTCATGTAGTCGACGACAATAAGGGTTATCCTCCAGTTTTCCAACCCGCGGCACACTCAATCAAGCGAATTGAGAAGGAAGACAAAGCTCGTCCATTGAATCATGCTTTTGCCGGTATGACTGGTGGCCAGATCTTCCACGAGATGATGTTGAAGCACAAGGTGAAATGCATATGTATGTCTATCTACGCCACGCGCCAATCTCACTTACAGCCAGAGCTGACTGTCGTCAACTAACACAGTTGGATATCCAGGAGGCGCTGTGAGAGATGATCAAATTTCCAAAGCTCGCAGGGGTGTCAAAGCATTCAAGTATTGATAAGTCTGCAGATACTTCCCGTTTTCGATGCTCTACACGAGTCCAAGGTACGTACACGGAGATTGCAGAGCCAGTATTCCTGCCGCTAATCGTGAACGACAGGCCTTGGACTTCTTCCTTGTGAAGCACGAACAGGGCGCTGGTCATAGTAGGTTTGCATACCATGAATTGCGGGGATGCGTGTAGACTGGTTGCTAACGATTCTCCAGTGGCCGAGGGGTGAGTGTTCAATGAGTGTAATATTGCAGGAGACTTGCTGATCAAGGTCGCTGCTCTGTGTAGCTACGCACGAGCTTCAGGTCTACCAGGAATTGTCGTAGTCACTTCCGGTCCAGGGGCAACGAACCTTATCACTCCATTGCAAGACGCCTTGATGGACGGCACTCCAATGATTGCCTTTGCTGGTCAAGTACCCACGACCGATCTGGGAAAAGACTCGTTCCAGGAGGCGAATGTCATTGGTCTTGCCAAAGCGTGCACGAAATGGTGTGTTCAGCCTCAGGCAGTGCAGGACCTGCCCAGATGCATCGACGAGGCATTCACAGCTGCAACGACAGGTCGACCGGGGCCGGTGCTTGTGGACCTCCCTAAGGACGTAACTGCGACGATTCTGCAGAACGACTTGCCACTCTCTTCTCACACGTACCCCTATGCAGTGCCAGAACCTCGACCGGACACCAAAGCGCTTGCCGCCAGCATAACTCAAGCCGCAGATCTGCTCAACCGCTCCAAACGGCCCGTCATCTACGCAGGTCAAGGAATACTCTCCCACGCAGACGGCCCTGTCCTGCTCAAGCACCTTTCACAGATTGCACAGATCCCAGTCACCACAACTTTGCTCGGGCTCGGCGCATACGATGAAGAGGACCCCAAATCGCTCCACATGCTTGGGATGCATGGCTCGTGTTACGCAAACATGGCTATGCAAGAGGCAGACTTAATCATAGCTCTGGGTGCTCGGTTCGACGATCGCATCACTCGCAAGGTGTCCGGATTTGCACCACGCGCACGACAAGCGTCGGTCGAGGGGCGTGGAGGCATCATTCATTTCGAGATCTGGCAGCATAATATGAACAAAGTCGTCGATGCTGATCACCTGATACCCGGCGATGTGGTGAAAAACTTGGCGCTTTTCATAGAGCTTGTGCACGAGGTTCCATCCGAAGCCAGAGCGGCGTGGTTGCAGCAGATTGCCGCTTGGAAGGCCAAGTATCCTTGGGCCTATGAGAAGGAAGCAGAGAGTGGCGTCGTGAAGCCGCAGACGGTTATATCAGTGCTCGACGAGTTGACTGCAGACGTGAAAGACAAGACAGTGATAGCTACGGGCGTCGGCGCACACCAGATGTTTGCTGCACAGGTGTGTCAGGCTTTCGTTGCTCCCTTGCTGCTCCGAATACTGACAGAGCTCTATGTAGCACTATCGATGGCGCCATCCTCGATCTATGATTACATCCGGAGGCTTAGGCACCATGGGCTTCGGCTTACCGGCCGCCATAGGGGCTAAGATTGCGAGACCTGACGCTCTTGTAGTTGATGTGGACGGCGATTCTAGCTTCGCTATGACTATGACAGAATTGACGACGGCAAAATGCTACGGGATCGGAGTGAAAGCATTGATACTCAACAACGACGAGCAAGGTGAGAAGGAGGTCTCCAACTGCTCAGTATCCAGAGCATCGAATTTGGATACTGACTACATTCCCAGGAATGGTGACCCACTCACAGCAAATGTTCTTCAACGATCGATACTCGCACACACATGGAGCGAACGTGGATTTTGTCAAATTCGGCGAAGCCGCTGGAGTACCGGCTGAAAGAGTGGAACACATTGCCCAGCTTCGGGAAAAGTTGCATTGGCTACTTTTCGAGACCGGTGATTCTCCCGCGCTGCTCGAGGTCAAGGTGGACCAAAAGGTTCCAATCCTACCAATCGTCATGCCGGGAACGGCTTTACACGAGTTCATACCGTTTGATGAAGGTGAGAGCTTTGCCCTGCTCACGACAAAAGTGCATCTGCTGACTGAGAGTGCTATTGTAGAGCGGGAACGAGCCCGGCGCATTCTGACTCGGGAACGATCTGGGAGGTGATTGCAGACACTTGGATAAGGCCGTTGTGCCGGTGACCAGACCTGGTGTGAACAAATACAGATGGCAATAGCGATTGTAATGAAGGTCACCCTGCATTGCAGTTCGTTCCATGGACTACTTCCACGAGCATACTATTCCGCTGCGTCTCAAAGTTCATCGTGCTTTCTCGCTGCAGCTTCGTAGCCTTGCTGCTCAGCAAGCCCCGCATGATCCTCGTGTATGTATGCAGCGATCTTATCTGCCATTCCATACAGTAGTGCCATCATGTGAGACGATACCTGTGTCGGCACTATAGAGGCGTCCACCACGCGCAAGCGATCTACGCCATATACTTGTGCTCTTTCGTTGACAACACCACCAAGGTCTTGTCGCATCATAGAACAGGTTCCGACTGCGTGCAAGTTCGCCCGATAATTCGCTGTCACCCAGCGAGTCCAGGAGCCCATGTCCTCGCTGTCCGGAACATCATCAAGACCTGGTCGAAGCTCTTCCTGGCTGTATCGTGCTAATTTGCTATCATGTGCCAGAGCTCGAGCCAGCCTCGAGGCGCTGGCTTGAGCCAGGACATCTAGCTCCGTGGAAAGAAACTGTGGATTGTAGTCGTAGTCTCGAAGGTATGGATCAGAACTTCGCACGTGGATATAGCCTCTTCCGAACGGCAGGAGGTTCCAGACGCTGAAACCAAAGTCGCCCCAAGTGTCCAGTAGAAGCTCAGAGAAAGCCACGTCATGGTGTTGGATCTGGTTTCTGTAGTTGCGAAACTGGACCATCAATAAGGAAGCGTCGTGAAAGCCTCCAGATGCCACGATGGTATCGGCCCATTGGCGAAGAAGCGTGTCGTTTTGCAAAAGAGAGTGGCCTCTGGGGGACTGATCGCCAAGCGTCTCGTTAAATGTAGCAAAGTAGGCGATCTGCCCTTGTCCAGACGCGGCCGCAGTGGGTAAGTACACGAGGTTGGTATTGCTCTGGTCTTGATGGTTCAGTCCTACGGGAAGATTGACGATTTGATCGATGCCGGCATTTGCAAGCACTTTCGACATCCCAATGCCCGAGGACTCAAGAATCAGAGGGGAAGCTAGCGCGCCGGCCGATACGATGACCTCTGCTGCAGCGTACGCCTCATGGTGATTTCCCCTGTACTGACCATACTGAACTCCTATGGCTCTAGGAGTGCCATTGGTCTGACTGAGAAGGACCTTCCCTACGTATTGGCCAACGAGGACCATCACGTTTTTCCGATCCTGTATCGGTAGTAACCAGGCTCGTGCAGCGTCGCATCGCTTCCCGCTTTCTGTCACCGTGACTGGAAATTGTGAAACTCCCCGAGGATTTCCACATGATAGATCGTTGTCTAAATGCAATGATCTGTCGCCCGCCACGTCCTTGAATGCCTGAATGAGGGACGACTCTTTTCCACCCGTATCAAATGTTCCCACTTGCACCGGCCCCGTAGCTCCATGACAGGCTTGATTGAAAGGCCGTGCAAGCCCATCCGACGGAGGCATTGCGGACTCGACACGTCTCATGTGCGGAAGTAGTTCGTCCCATGTCCACCCTGCATTGCCCAGTTCGCTTTGCCACGCGTCGATCTGGACTTTAGCTGGTCGAGTCCAGGCACCGCCGTTGATCAAGGTAGAGCCTCCTAGTCCACGTCCAGAATTGATGTGGTGCGCTCGATTGTCAACCGCTTGAGGTTGTGTGGTGTAGACATGGTCCATGGCCGTTCCAAACTGTCTGCCATAGTATGTCAAGTTGTGGACCTCCGGGCCCCGGTCATTCTCCCAGAAGCCGCTTTCGATGATGAGAACACGTATGCTCGGGTCTTCTGTAAGGCGAGCTGCTACAGTCAATCCTGAGGTTCCTCCTCCAACCACAATGTAGTCGAAAGTATGATTTGCGGGACGGATCGGATCGAAAACAATGTTGGCTGCTGAAGCCAAGACCGCTCCAGAAAGAGCTATCCAGCAAGATGTGGTTACCATGGTTGCCTTCTCGTCGGTTATAATGGAGATGAAGTCGCCTTCATTAGGTGGCAGTACAGAAGATACTGAATTTAGCAGTGGAAGATGGCTGTGGTTCGCTTGAAGTAGCCTCGCAGACATCTTTGCGGTAGTTCTAAGTGCGACTTCGGGCGATCAACCAAACCACAGCATGTCTAGCTCGTACGTTATGACGAGCTGCATGCATCTCTCTCATCCCTGCAAGGGGCTTTCAAACAGGACGATCGTGTGGGCATCTACATGTACACAATAACCAATATTCTCAAACATGTGGTCCGGCGAACGACCAGATCGTTGTTTTGTGTCATCGCTGCTCACCTTTTCTTGTACCTACCTCTTTTACATCGTCTGCTTGAACCAATACCCTTCACATGGCGTCAAAGGTCATCAATGTGGGCATCATTGGCTGCGGAGAGGCCGCGCAAGTCATCCATATCCCAACCCTCAATCAATTGTACTTGCAATTTAAGATAACCTATCTCTGCAGCAGCTCTCCAGACGCTCTGGCCTTCTGCTCCCAGCGAGTGCTGCACCATGCTCCCAGACAAACATCGGACCCGGCAGTGCTGTGCGCCTCTCCGGAGGTGGACGTTGTGTTTGTGTTGAGCTCAGACGAGCAGCATCCAGGACACATTTTGACTGCCCTTGCGAGCAACAAGCACGCATTCGTGGAGAAGCCCTTGGCCATGAGTGTGTCTGATGCACACGAGATCGTCCAAGCGGAGAAAATATCGAGCGGTCGTGTTTTCGTGGGCTACATGCGAAGGCATGCCGCCGGTTTTGACGAGATTAGGGAAGAGATTGGGCAGCTTGGAAGCATCAAATATGCGCGTGTTCGAGGTAGGCGACACCAAGTGCTCCTGCGAACGGATCAATCTTCTGACAGCGGACGATGAAGATATCATAGGTCCGAATGAGATATTCGTGGACCAGTCTGCGATGTTTCCTCGACGCTTTAGTGATTATCCGGCAGAAGAAACGCAGAAGCGAGGAGCCCTGTTGCAGAGGACCTTCCACCAAGCCTTGGAAGTCGAGTGCAAAGTGGAGGCAACGCCCGACTGCATCACCCAGTATCAAAATCTCTGCAGTCTTGGCTCACACGATCTATCAGCAATGCGAGAAATCCTAGGCGTCCCGACCGATGTCATCGGTGCCTCGTTGGCAAACGAATTTTGGAATGTACTTTTCAGGTATCCTGGATTCACGCTGTCGTATGAGTCTGGCTTTCACAACATGCCGTCGTTCGATGCGTGCTTTGAGGTCTACGGAGAGGACAAGTCGGTTCTTATCCAATGGGACACTCCTTTCATCCGTGGCCTACCTGTCACGACCACGACCACGCAGAATGTGGATGGCGGGATCAGAACGACACACCTGCGGAAGACGTACGAAGATCCTTTTATACTGCAGCTCAAGGAGCTCCGAGCTATGGTCACCGAGAGCAAAGCCCCCAAAACGTCTGCCGAAGACGCCGCGAAAGACATCCACATCTGGCAAATGATTATGCGCGCTGCTACTCGCCAGACGTAGCGCACGCCATCTAGCCAGTCTGGACCGAGCTGAGAGATTGCAACTCAGATCGACCTGGAAGGTACGTCGCATATCGGCTTAACTGGTCCTCAAACATCAGGCCAAGTCGCAGCCCTTACACCAACCATCAACTTGCCAAGCTTGGGGCCACCTACGTACCCTTCCATATGCTCGATACCTTCGTCATCGACGATATACGTTTCGAAGTTGGCGTACATCAACAGCAGGACGTACTTCATCACTGTTGTACAACAATATCAGCATATACTCTGCAGCTCAAGACATGTGAGGTGTCACCAACCGAAGAGGGCAAAATGACTTCCCAGGCACATTCTGCCTCCCGAAGAGAATGCCCAAAACCATCTCATCTTTTGATCTGCGCCCTGTTGATCTTTCGTCTCTGCCGATTGAAGCCATCTATCGGGCCACCACGTGAGTGGGTCAGGGAAAACGTCCGGATTCTGGTGCAGAAACCGAGCGTATGACTGAACTCGATAACCGCCAGGGATGTTTTCATAATGTCCTAATTTGCTGAGCTTACCGTGCGGCGTTACCCGAGCCTGGCCACCGGCCACGACGGGGTGCACTCGCATAGTCTCCATGATGATGGCATGCACCAATGGAAGCTGATCCACAGTCCCTGCACTTGGCAAAGCGACTTTCGAGTCTGCACGCAAAATGTCCCCGAGAGCTTGACTCTCGTGGCGGAGACGGCTCTGCATGTCCACGTTGCGTGACAGCTCCCAAATGGCGTACGTCAACGTGATGGACAGAGTCTCATCAGACGCATGGATCTGATCGCCCACCTCCGCTGCGATCTCGAGCTGCTGTGGAGAGTAAGACATTGACTCAAAGCCGCTCATTTCGGAGTAGACCTCGACGGAGGGAATGGAACTGAGGCCTTCCGTGTCCAAAGTGCGTCGGAGCTGCTGATACACTGTTGGATAGTCTTCGGGCGGCATGTCACGCTTAGGCTCTTTGAGGGCGGCTTCGGTTCGACGGCACATGTCCAAGCAAAAAACGTGCAATGCCTCTAAGCTGTCGTATCGCTTCGTCGAGAGGATGCCCACCTGTTCGAATAGAGATATCATTCCTGGGAACTCGTGGAGCCAGAACATCATTGGGTAAGGTCGGCCGGTATGTATTCTGCCAATACACTTTGCATGCTCGTCCCTGTCATTGAGAAAGTTTGTGCCGTTCTTCAGCCCGTAGGTGTATCCCAACACCATGTCGAGAGCCAGGGCTGACAGCAAAGTCATAGTGTCGAATGCTCGCTCAGCTTCGGCCCACCCGGTGACGATAGAGAAGAACCGACCGCGAACAACTCGAGATATAATTGCGGCTAGGGCGGCGGAGTTTTGGAGATACGACTTGGAATAGATGTGTGTAATGCGCTTCTTGCGCACCGTGTGGGAGAAAGCATCTAAGCTGGAGGACAGGTTCTGTCTACCACAATCCTCGTAGACGCGGTAGAAACTGTGTCGGTCGAAGTTGCGTCCATATATTGTCTTGACGCCGTCGTCCACGCAGTTGACCGAGAGTTCTCGAGGGCCCAGCTGCACGACGTCGCCATATTTCTCGTGAGCTGCAAACACAACGGCATTTTCGACATCCCAGAAGCGAATCCAGAGCATGTACAGCGATGAGATCTTGGCAAAAGGATGGACCGCTGGTACGCCTGCTATCGGACTGAAGAACAATGGGTAGAGAACAAAGTGGTACAAAGCGGCTATGGCGATGGCCACGACCGCGGGAAACAGCAATGCCATGATGGGAAGTAGGACCAGCCAGAGTCCTGTGCAGATGTCAAGTGGATTTCACCACGAATGGCTGCTGAAGAGAAACAAGCCCAGAAGGACTTACCTCAATGTACCTTACGCAGATGAATTATCCATGGCTTTTCCCATATCGGAGCGCGTCCGAGCAGCTCTCGTTCTGTCGCTTTGCATCGTGCACGCAGGCTGCACTACAAAGTAGCCGTCTGCGCACTTGCATCATTAATTTCAAGCTCAAGTCTAGTCGCATATGGTTGTGAATGCGACGGCGGGAACGCCAACCTAGCACTTGCTGCATCGGGCCAATGCAGCTCATGCTGCCGGTGCATGAATGCATATGTTGGTCGTTGAGACGCTCGCTGACCTGCTACTGCAAGCCCGACGAAGGGTGAGTATCTTGATATGAAGGGCCATTCCACACCGCTTCTTGCTCCTCTCACGACAACGTCGCCGGGGAACCGGACCGCCCTCCTTGCCTAAGGAGACGCCAAGGCAGACGCACGAGCTGAGCATGCCCATGTTCCGGCTCCAGGATACTGAGCCTCCTCTTCTGCGATAAAAAGTGAGCCGAGAACTTGAGCAAGACTTCCGCCCTCCTTTGAAGCATCCTTACACATGTCAGCAGACAAAGATGACCCACAGGATCGCGGGACTTCCGGAGCCGCAGGCAGGCATGCCTCGTACAAGATTGAGACCAACGAGACGAAAGCACAGGCACTTGCAATCTACTCCGGTCACGGCATATGCATTCACGTCCTTGTGTGCATTGGCTGGATAGCTTACCTCTACGCTCGACTTCTCACTTGCCTCCATGCCGGGAGGCCCCTTTCGTCTGTATCAACAGACTCCTGGCTGGTCTTCTTCTGCGAGATGATCCTCGCTGCCCCAGACATTTTCCAGATATTGGAGCTGAGCCTGTCCTTCGCGCCTGGTCGGTCGTCTCCACGGGCGCTATGTCGTCTCCTCGGAGACGAAGCACCCACGGTGCATATCTTCATCACGTACGTTGCCACTCATTCCGGTCTGGTGGTTGTGAAGTGCCCGCTGACAATCCGCAAGTA
This sequence comes from Nothopassalora personata, assembly GCA_033816765.1. NCBI lineage: Eukaryota > Fungi > Ascomycota > Dothideomycetes > Mycosphaerellales > Mycosphaerellaceae > Nothopassalora > Nothopassalora personata. The sequence goes on from CM066296.1 coordinate 174,441, forward strand.
CGTGCGGCGAGGACTTGCAAGTTGTTATGGACACTGTCGCAGCGGCTGCGTTTCAACAGTATCCCAAGCACTGCTATCGGGTGTTCGTCCTCGATGATGCTCACGAGTCCGCCTTGCAGGATAAGATCGAGGAGTTCAACAGGCTCCGGAGCGCTGGTATCCAGCCAGTCGTGTATCTTAGTCGTTCGATGAAGGCCGGTACTCCGCACTATTACAAAGCGGGCAACCTAAGCTACGGCATCAGGATGAGTGAGGAGTTTGGAAATCCGGAGCTCATCGCTGGGTTGGATGCCGATATGATCGCTGAATCTGACTGGCTTCAACGTACGGTACCGCATCTAGTGTTGTCTCCTGAGCTGGCTATGGTGAGCCCTCCGCAGTACTCGTACAATGTACCTGCAGAAGATCCTCTCGCCCAGGATGCCAACGTGCTCCAGCAGATTTTGGAACCTGCTAGGGATCGCATTGGATGTGGTATGTGCCATGGGTCCGGCTATGTGCTGCGAAGAGAAGCTCTTGGCAGTATCAGTGGCTGGCCACAAGTGAACATTGGAGAGGATATACTGTGCTCGTATATGCTGAACCAGGCTGGGTGGCAGACGGCTTTCATCGAAGACAGACTGCAGTTTGGTACCACGTGCGACTCTTTCCATGCTTATGTCTCGCAAAGAATGCGCTGGGTAGGTCGCTGCGGCTTGTCTATATTGATTCATGGGCTGACGTCCAAAGACTGGTGGGAATCTACTCAGTGCGCATCGGTTTCGGTTCTTCTTGCCCTACATACACCGCTCGCGGATAAGCAAGGCTCAACGACTTCATGGGCTGATGCAGTCAATTAAGACGTACTTCTGGGCTGCTCTCACAATACCTTTGGTTCTGTTACCGGCCAGTCTGCTATCTCTGGATGCTGGGCGTCCGTGTGCCAGCATCTGGGATGGAAACCTTGTCCGGTATACGTACGCTTTCCTGTGGCTCACGACAAAAGCCTGGAAGCGAATGGTCCTCGGCCATGTGGGAGCTACAAATGCTTTGAACCTAGCCAGAAACCGCTTGTGGATCACTCCATACATTGTGTGTGGCTTCGCGAAAGCATGGTGGGTGGATCTTGCAAACACAAAGTTCGAGGTATCTGGCACGTTCAAATCGCCACTCAATGAGCGTTCCCGGTCCCCTACGATTCGTGCGAGTCTCTGGAAAAGGATGACTGATCCTTTGATCATGATGCATACAGTGTACTGGCTGATAGCATTAGGGGCGATTTTGGCCCGATTTGCATCCATTGGCCAAGCTGTAACTTCCAATGATCCTAGGACCTATCCAGAAGCTGGGATTATGTGCCGCATGCTTGAGATCGCCTTGGCTGCCCTGGTTCCAGTGAGCTACATGTTGTTCCCAACAAGTGAGACAAATAGGAGGGACCACCTTACCAAGGATGCCTCGGGCACGTACAGGGCATCTGTGAAAGATTGGACCAGACGTGATGGAAACGCCATGCTGTGGGTGGTAGCATCTGAGCTCTTGATAATTTTCTCCTGCGACTGGCTTTGGCAATGACGCTGGCTTTGTGAACTGAAGGAATTCATGCAAGGCTCGCCAAGTCCATCGAAGAGTGCTTGACGTCAGGAAACCCAGTCCATGAGCAAGAGCTCTTCAGTCGTGCCATCCTGTAGCCCAGAAGCTCCACTGACTGGCCAGATCGCATGTACGTGTGCTCTAACTTTTCCTTCTGAAGCAATTTTGCATGATCGTAGGCTGCTTCCAGATGGATAAAAACACAGAAGTCTCGCCAATGGAGACTGCAAAGACAGCGAGCCCGAAACACGCCCAACTCCTTTCCGGAGAACGTCCTTGCCCATCACGTGAATCTACTCTCATGCGCCAACCCACTCCCAGCCCCATATCTATTAATCGCTCCCACCGGCATGTCCGCGAAGCTGTGTTAGCCCATACAAAATGGTCGTATTAGCCAAGACCAGTACCCTGCTGCGCCTTCTCCCCATATTCCGTATACATTTAACCTTACACAAACCTAACCTCATGCGCGAAGCCGTCCCCTTCTCTCGTCACCGGGCCCTCAAATCTCAAGAGTGAAAACTCGACCTTCCATATATCCCTATCCCACTATTCGCGTGCGCGCCCATCATCGTTCCGGAGCCATAAACACAGTCCTGTCAATGCCTTGCGGGACTTTACACCAATAGCCCCAAGCCAGCTGCCAATCTGTGTGACGTATGGGTTAACTAGCAGCGCTACTCGAGCCTTTTAATGGTAAGAAAGAAGTCCATTGCGCAGGATGGAGCGGGCCTGAGTGACATTTGGCTGCTGTGGCGGGGGTCGCTGGCTTGGTCGGAGACAGCGATAGCTGGTGATGAGCGGGGGCTGGTCGATGGCGAACTTTTTCCAATTCTGATCCAGAGTTCGGGAGGGAGATCGAGGAGGCGAAAGGGCTGGTGTTCGCGTTCGCTTCTGTTGTACCCGACTAGTGTGCGGATATCCTACCTACAGCTCAGTTTCTTACCTTCGGCCTTTGGTTTGGCGGAGTGATCGGCCGCTCATCGTCAAAGACAATGGGGTCTTCTGCGTCCCTGGGCCTCTCATCGTGGCTACAATTCGGTGAATTGATGCAGTCAGTACGTGCAATTTGTCGTGCCAGTAGAACGTGGTCGTTAGCGAGTCGAGTGCAAGCAAGTGTTCAAGTGCTCGCGCCAATCGTGAAGGTTGTTGTAATCACGAGAGCTACTGGCGAAAGCGTCCTCGTGAGTTTCAAGGTCACTCGCTCCTGTCCTCGGGTTGGGATTTTGTGCCGTTGCCTGTGCCGTGCAGGTGCGGGAAGCATCATCTCGCGTGATCGGTGAGTGTTTGTTGATTGCGTGCATTCCTTCGACTATCATTCTCACGATCCCGAGCCCTCACTTCGCAAAAACCTAACTTCATGCAGGCGAGAAGCATTTCTCGCAACATCACGATCCTGCCGCACTTCGGCCATGGTTACTTCAGATGCAATCCTCCACATCTCTTTCGCGGATGTGACCTGCACCTTCTGGCCAGGGGGGAACACCAGATACAATCCGCGGATTTGCCTTCGATTTTCTGCCCACGTAGCCTGCAGCCACCTGCCGACCTTATGGCCAGGTGAGACTGGGGTGAACGTCATCTGTGTCTGTAGTGATAGGGCATTAGCTCTGCGTAGAGTAATAGTGCAGACCTGAGTCAACCGCGGGCTGCGGTGGAGGGTGCCGTTTCCATTCCCAGCGGACGGGGAAGTAAGCCACGGGTGGACAGTCGTCAACTGCGTATCTGCCGATTTTGGCCCAAAGTTCGGGCGGGAGGTCTAGGAAGGGAAAGACTAGTCGAGAGAGCTCCGGTAGCAGGTCGAGTAGCCGGAAGATTTGCTCCTGTTGTCAGCCAGATGGCGGCATGCGCGGCACGCGAGTATGAGACTTCAACTTCGTACCTTGGACTTTCGAGGTGATTGCATGCTTGCGTGCTCCATCACCGATAAGGGTTCGTTGTCGTCTGCTTGGCATCTCACCGCGGTAGTCGAGCGTGAGGGTTCTTCGCTCATTGTCTTCGGTGTGAGTGAGAGTTCAAGGACAGGTGGTGATCCGTAGTTAGAGAAGCGAGTGTTCACTTGCGGGCAGGGTGCGCTCGAAGCTTAACCGACGGGTTCATGTCATTGGAGCGGTCCACTGAAGACGCTCGTCACATGCGGGCTCATTTCACTCATCCGCATCCTCAAGATAGCTCTTCAATTTTTGCAACGCCAACACCGTCTTCACACTCTTGTGATGTCTGATCAACACCAGAGCACGATCATTTCCCCACTCTCCCAGATGCTTCTCTTTCAGCTCCTCACACAGCTCAGGCCCCAGCAACTGGAGCAGGTCATACTCGACCTTCTCCATCTCTTCCCTCGGTCCGGAAACCTGCTCTCCAGCGGCATCGTCGTACGAGCATGAGTTCTGCACATACAGCAACCGAGGCGGCGCGCTCTCAGCTTCACCTTCTTTAGCGTCCTCTTGGGCGTCCTCAACACGGCCGAGCACAGTCTGGCTAATTAGGCTCCCACCAGGTACATGCTCATCCTCTCCTTTGGCGCACCTAGCTATGTTGTCCACGACTCGGCGACGAAGAATAGTCAAGATTGTGTCGGACATATGCTGCTGGGCTGGCCATGCTTTTCGTGTTTTGTCCAGCCAGTCCGCCGACGCTTTCTCGATGTTTTGACCGATGTGTGCAGCGTATCTCTTCTTCATGCGATCGTGGACGAGGACTTGCGACTTGCCCTTCTTACCGAAGGTGTGGTCGAGAGCTGTTTTCGTACAGAGGATGTAACTGGCTGGAGTGCCTGGAGCATGGACGTCGATGGCCGGGACCAGTGTGGGACCTGCGTTCGCAGATTGAGTCGTTTTCGATGCATCCTGAGGAGCTGCATTCACTTCGCCAAGCTCTTCTGCGTTGTCGAGAGCGGGCATCTCCGCAATGAAGGGGAGCAGGAAGTGGTCGGGCAAGCGTGCCCTCGTGACTTGACACATTCGAAATTTGCTAGCCAACGCGTGTGCTGGAGCGTAGAGTCAGAGACCATGTATGTATATGTGCCATTGGCAGCGATTCTTTTACCATGTTCGTTCTTGTTCAGCGTCTTCCTGAACTCTAAGGCTGCTTCCGTGGGCATGGCGATCGTGCGCGGCTTTGGCGCACGATGCCTCTGCTTCGCCTTCTGCAGCGTGGCGTCCATTAAGAAAGGCAACGGGAGGCTTTTGTTCTCGTGCTTCCTGCGGCGCAACGTTCGCCCGCCATCGTTGCTGGTCACGGTGGGTTGATGAGCGTCAACGGCGGGAGCATCGCTGGACGCGCTGCCGTGCGACAGGCGGCGGCCAGTCCTGCCATGGTGGGCCAGCAGAGATGAGGCATCGTAGACTATCGTCGGGCGCGAAGACGGCGATACGCGCAGTGGCATATCACATGGCGCGTGGGTGAATGAATGAATAATAATACTCCTGATCATGTTCGTGTTCGTGCATGCGCAGCTTCTGTTGCAAGGGGCACGTTCAGGCGAGCAAGCTCCACCACCGAGGGCAAGTCTACACGATGGACATTCATCTACTACTTACTGTACTGTACGTGCTGCAGGACGACGAGGCAAAGAGTTCATCGACCATATATCCATCTATCGTATCATCATCATCATCATCATCATCATCATGGATCACTTGGCCAGATCAAGCCTGCGGGCAACACGATTACACATCCTGCGACCAGCAGCACGACAACACACACGCCGCATATCGTCGTTTCCACCATGTCCCCCGACCCACCATGCCACGCCTCCACGACCACCACCGACATCAGCACTCCCGATGCCCTTCGTGACGGAAACAGTGGTATGCCATAGCAATGAGCCACACCGTAGAAGCAAGAGCTGATAGTCCAAGGGTGGTGGCTGGCACACATGTACAACACATCCAACCTCCCGTCTCATCACACACCCACTGACTGTGCACAACAGCCGACATCTTCTCCCGCCTCTTGAAAGAACGCATCATCTGCCTGAACGGCGAAGTCGACGAAACGACCTCCGCCAGCATCGTAGCCCAACTCCTCTTCCTCGAAGCCGAGAACCCCTCCAAACCCATCAGTCTCTACATCAACTCCCCCGGCGGCTCCGTAACCGCCGGCCTCGCCATATACGACACAATGCAATACATCCGCTCCCCCATCACCACAATCTGCCTCGGTCAGGCAGCATCCATGGGCTCGTTGCTCCTCTGCGGCGGCGAGAAGGGACAGAGATATTGCCTCCCGCATTCGAGAATTATGGTCCATCAAGTGAGTGGAGGGTACTCCGGACAGGCGTCAGATATCGCGATCCACGCGAAAGAGATCTTGAGGGTCAGAGAGCAGTTGAATGAGATTTACAGGAGGCATTTGACGGTTGAGAGGAGTCTGGAGGAGATAGGGAGGGTTATGGAGAGGGATTTCTTCATGGGTGCCGAAGAGGCGAGGGAGTGGGGAATTGTGGATAAGGTGCTTGATAGGAGGACCGAGGGGACGAGCTGAAGCGATGAGGAGGCGATAAGAGGTTGACGGACGCAAACAGCTTGAGAAGACGGGCAGTCTATCAGACCAGGTATGCGCAGACAGAGATACGCCATTATGTGGATACGACTCGACGATATGCTCGTGCCAGCTCGAGGACCAGGATATGACTCTCACTACTGCACGCAGTATTCTACCTCGGATATTCTCGTTCCGACTGCATGACATGACGCACGCATATCACATGCAGACATTCCGCAAAACAATAGCGGAAGCAACAACAAACAGCACATGGATTCCCTACGTGTTCACACCCACCGTAGTACTATTCCTACAGTCAAGTGCTCGCACATGGGAGAGCGAATGACTCTAGCCGACACAAATACCGCAACTTAGGCATACAGCCGATCGACCTCGTCCGCAAAAGGTGCAAGCAAGGCAGGTGCAGGGAATGGGTGTTGCCGTGGAATAGCCGACGAAGAATGGGAAGGGCGTGTTTTCTGTGTGAAAGACGAATTGTGGAGCGAGAGGAGACCTAGTACTCCGTGGACGATCAATTTATTAGTAGCGGATTAGCATAGCTTACGAAGCCAACTCATGTACTGGACGACTTAGCACGTTGTCTCTCAAGGCAGACCCTGGATCAAATACTCCTGCTGCAAAGACTCAGAGGCGCCCCAAAGGGTAATATAATACTCACTGGTGGCCCCGGATCGCCGTGATTGCCTGCTCCAGGTCTCCTCCGGATATTGCAGAGGTGGAAAGCCAACCGTCCACCGCCGCTAGCATTGGTTGTTGCAGGCGGCTCTTTACTTTCTGCCTTGCTTCATAAGCAATATCGCGCCACGTCACGTGTAGTTCCTCGCTATCGTGCGTTCGCGCGACCCTGGACGAAGCACTGCGAAAGAATAACTTCTCTCCGCTGTGGTCCGCAAGGCCTACGAAGGCATCAAGAACGAAAAAGGCGTCGTTTTTCTCAGCTCTGAACTTAGCATCCATCCATTCGGCGCTGGAAAGACCCATTGTGTCTTCCGGATCCCATGACCTTGCGCTGCAGCCGAAGTCGACGAGGATGACGCTTGGATAGTCGCCGTGTCTGGTAGCCTTGCTGAGCATGACATTGCGTGCGTGGAGGTCTCCATGTGTGACATCTTTGTCGTGTAGCAAGAGGACAGCTTCTGCTAGTTGGGCTAGCAAGTGAAAAGTGACGGCCTTGGAAACTTGAACATTCAAGTCAGCGGAAAATTGCGAGTCAGGAGGGTCACAGAACCTTTGGGCAAAATCTCCCAGCGTGCAGCCCTCAACGAACGGCATGGAAAACCAGCGGCGTCCTTCTTCGTCATAATTGACCATCCTCATTATGTTGTCGATCGTGCCAACCTTTTTCGTCGTCTCAATCTCCCTGCTCATATCCTTTGTCACTGTCCGTGGCCCGAAGTGGTGAGCGCTAGCGATCTTGACCGCAAGTGCATTTCTCCTCAAGAGTTCGTGCACTACATGCTTCGGCATTCCATGGGAGAGTCCTGCGATGATAGAGTCAGCGAGATCCCGCGAGATGATAGCGTACACAAACCCAAAGGACCCAGCGCCGAGCTGGCAGAGGAAGTAGTCGGAACTGGAGAGTCGGGCTTTCGTGGCAATTACCATAGAAGATTCGTGGTTGGGGTCATGGTCTCGGACACTGGGGTTGGAGGACCCGCCTGAGCTGAGATTGTAGGTTGGATTGTCGTAAGCTGCTTTCGACATAGCGACATCGGACTGATCGCAGACAGCGTCCCAGCCTCCGTCCTGTTTCTGCCTGCGGGTGAGATCCTGGTGCTGGTCCCAAAGAGAATCGGTGTCGATCGTAACAGTGGTGGTCGTGGTAGGGATTTCCATGTTTGGTCCTACTGTTTGTTGTGAGTCTCCCAGTGATGGCTTTGCTCTGCCCTCGTCGTTCGTGGGTTGGGTTTCTCGGTCCGGCCGAGATGGTAATACGATGCGCAGGACAGCTGAGGGTGCCGGGTAGATTACATGTCTCGCTGTTACTTATATTATAGAAAGGTAGCCTCGAACAATGCGACAAAGTCCACTCGCTTATAACAAAGGCTCACAGAAGTACACAGCCATTGGTGACCAATGAACAACAAAGGGCAAATTTTTGTGGTCCATCTCATTGACAGATTCCTGTAACAATGGCCTTGTCTACCGGGCGACTAAGCCATTGACCAACCCTCAAGCCATTTTGGCATCTGCGCCAAGCATCAGCGCTTCTCCAGATCTCTGTAGGATGCTGTTCAGAGACACGCCATTGCCGAGCACAGCTAGCCACATCGTCAAGGTAAGCTTGACCGTGGAGACTTTCTGAAGGTCTCTGTAAGCAGACTGCGCGGCCATTCCCTTGTCTTAGGTCTGCTCGAGGATTCGTATCCTTGACGACCACTCGATCACTCATTGTTACTACCGTCCAGTCAGCCTAGCATCGACTAGATGTTGCTAGAGCGGCACACTCCAGGATTGTGGAATCTCATTCTGAATCCAGGTCATGGCTGTCGAATACAGATTCTGAGCAGAGCTTGTGCAAATGGTGCTTATCGGGATTTGCGCCGACACGCCGAACCGGGTTTGCCCAAGAGCTCATATCTCCTTGCGGAACCGATTCCCTAAGATGCTCTTGAAGCTGGAGATTCGCTTGACGACTTGATGCAGTTTCCGTGATTTAAGATGTTGATGCTGTGGTGGATTGACGTTCTACTTGATGTGCCTGAGATCGTCTTCATTTGCCCGGACTAGCTCGGCTGATATGGCGTCCGACGTTGTCTTTCTTCAGTGAGATCCTGCCCTGCTTGGCTACAACTCATCCATACACGCCAGGACCTCATCTTCAATGCGCCCAACGAAGTCTTGGATACCAACAGCATCCATAAGGGCAGCATCAGCCCTGGCGCCAAAGACAATGCCCCTCTTCCCAGGACCAATATCTACAAACAGCTGATGCGACAGCAAAAGACTTGTGTCCAGTGGGTCGATTGCAGTCTGAGCTGCCAAGGCACGCGGTGATGAGTAGTCCGTGGGAACACCGATGGCCATTGGCTTGAACAAATCATCATCCGCAACAGAGCCGACTAGGGCAGACTTGTTCCAGAGCAGGTTGACGTGTGCGTTGAAGGGCAAGTGTGTGGCATTGGAGTCGAATGCCTCCAGGGCAGTGCGAAGATCGCTCTGTTCGAAAGGAACTCTGGCGCCGAGAAGCTGCTGAAGTTCACTGACTAGGTCCAGAACTCCTCTTGATAGAACCGAGGTGATACCAAGTGGAAGAGTGTTAACGCAGGGCCCGGTGACCTTGTCGATTTCATCGAATGCTGCAGATCGACCCAGCTGAAAGAACCCGAACAGTGGACTTGACGTCTCTGTCGTACGCGCCAGAGCTCGTGCGAATGCAAGGAGCAGGATTTTTTGTGGTGAGATCTTGTGAGCTGCGCAGACGCGCTCCAACTCTGCAACGCTCGCCTTCGCGCCTTCGACCATGACGAAGCTCTGGCGGCGATCGAAGTCATCTTGTGGCTTTGACGCTGATGCAATGATGGCTTTCTCTCGCCCCGCCATACTTTCTTGCCAGAAGCTACGCTCTTCTGCTTTATCGATCGATGCATAAGTATGGCGGACGAGCTGTGAGAAAGGAGGGCCTTGCTCAACCTCGATGCCGTTGTAGATTGACGCCAGCTCTGAGACTAGTCGCGGCATGCTCCAAGCATCGTACAACGAGTGATGAACGTAGATCATCACGGCATCTCCGTCGATCGCCCGAATGAGACGTAGTCTTACTGGCAGCGAGAAGAAGTCCGAAGGGCTGCGTGCTTCGAGGTGAGCTCGCGATTTGACCATTTCTTCGAGACCAATGCCAGTAACATCTTCATGTAGGGCAAAAGCATCGTCTTTGACAGCGTCTGACTTTAGCACCACTTGCAAGGCTCGTTGTGAGCCAAGAGCGGCAAATGTAGTGCGCAGTACTGCGTTTCGCTGTCTCAATTTGTTCCACGCAAACCTCAGGCGATCGACGTCAAGGCTTGAAGTTGACTTGTAGCACCAGCCAGGCTCATACAAGGTCCTTCCTGACTGTATCCAGCTCAGGAGATGATAGTGCTGTCCAGGAAGACATGGTAGCACATCTTCCACATCATCGCTGCTGAACGACAGCTTCGTAATTACCTCCCGCACTTCTTTCGCGGTGACGAGTTCAACCGCTCGTTTTTCCTTGTCGATTTTCACTTTCTTCGTCGCCTTGTTGTGCACGATCTCGCAGATTCTGCCGAGCATGGCACCTTTCAAGATGTCGGCAACACTCAAGTGGAGCCCCGCCCGCTTGCAACGGGAAACGATTTGTATGGCGGCAATGGAGTCGATGCCAAATGAGTATATCGATGAGTCGAGTGCAATCTTGTCCGCTGACACCTGTGCTACTTCAGACATAGCGGTCCGAACGATGGCTGCGCAGCTGTCGACAGCAACCTGGTCGAAAGAGCTTGTGGCTAAAGTCGCTGGCTTGGCCCCAACAGGCAAGCTTCTCAGAGGGTCTGGATAAGCTGTGGCGAAGCGTGCTGGCTGATTGATGATATCTTGGACGGCGCCTTTGAAGTGGACCAGCAGATTATCGATGTCTACAGACGCCATGGATGAGAGTGCACGAGCGACAAGGCCATCTTCAGTATGCTCCACCTCGAAGTTCAAGCGGTACTCGGACGGAACAGGTGATTTGTCTGACTCAAGGGGCTGCCCAAACACTTCCAGTCCTTGCGACGCTTGCTTCTCAACCTTCGAGTAGACGAAGATGCTATCGAGCAGTTGTGCGTTCGGATCAGAGGCGGATGCCCTCCACTGCTTCTGTACCTCAGCAAGCGACGCGTGCTGGTACTCCAAAGAATCAGAGTGGATTGCGTGAACTTGCGCAACAATGTCAGAGTTGGTCATGAGTTGATCCTTCATCGCCAAGCGGAATGGGATAGTGTTGAACATTGGACCGATGACTTCGTTCCCATCATCTGCCACCCCATGCCGAGCTGCCATGACTTGGCCAAAGACGACGTCACGTCGCCCGTAGATGCATGCCATTGCTTTTCCAAAACCCGCCACACAGACGTCTTTGATATCAAGATCTGCTCTGCGACACTGCTCGTCCAGCATTTTCATGTCACTTGCGATTTCACGCTCCGCAAGAGTGTATGTGGGCTGCTCGGGGGCTGCGAATGTCGGCGCTCCAGTATAGCCTCTGAGATGATCAGCCCAGAAAGATGTAGCTGCCTTTGTGTTGCTTGCGATGGCCCTGGCTGCTTTGTAGAATGGCGTAGTACGAGGTGCGTCCTGACCGTGGTAACGTAGTGCCAGGTTGCGGTACAGCATTGCCAAAGAGATCCCGTCGTAGACAGCATGATGCAATGTGAGGATCAGGACTGGGTTCTCCTTCGACTTCACTATCTGCGCTCTAGCCAAGGGTTCGCTTGACTGTATTCGCGTGACGAAATCGGACTTTTGAGACAGGTCGAACCAGTAGTCTCCAGCATTGGCGACCTCAACTTCTTCACAACTGGTTGGTTCGACACCACGTACGACAGCCGCCCAGGGTACTTTGTAGTCAGGCAAGTAGTGGAACGTGGTCCGAAGGATGTCAAGATCGGCCACGAGTGATGCCCAGGCAAGTCTCAGGCGCGCAATGTCAATGCCAGAATCGCAGCGTGTGGCATGATGATGCATGTACAGAGCTCCGTCAGTAGCCAGGCTCTGTGCTAGCATCCCAGACTGCAACGGAGTACACTCATAGCACTCTGTAGTATCATCGATGCCACTCACGCCGTGGGAAATCAGCACAGTAGCAAGATCGTCTGCTGCTGTTTCGGCGACCGGCTTCTCTTCCGTGGGCGCTGGCTGCTCTAGAGAAGAGCTTATGTGTTTGCAAAGAGCTCCAAGCCTGTTGTGACGGACTATGTCGGCGGACGACACTTTTAGTCCTTGACTTCGCAAGTGCTTGGCGAACCTGATCGCGGAGATGGAGTCTATGCCTATGTGGATGAAAGCAGTGTCCTTGTGGATGTCTCTCTCTGATACGGAAGCGAACTCAGCGATAAGGACTCGTACCTGCTCCTCAAGTGGTGACCATGTGGACTCGTCGTAGCTCTCGCCCTTCTTCACCTTTCTTGTGACTCCGCCAGTGGGAATTCCAAGCGAGCCGACAGTAAGGCCCTCTTGCTGCAAGAGTGCATCGACCAAGATCTCGATCTTTTCGAGCAATATCTCAGCGCCAGAGATTTTATTGAATGCTTCGGTAAAGCCAGCACGAACGATGAGCTTGTCACTAGCGGGATCTGCTTCGAACTCCACGGCGAGCGGGTAGTCCACACCAATGTCGCTGCCTTGCTCTTTCAAGAAGGTAGCATTTGGACTAGCATTAGCTTGTGAGCGCACAAATGAGAACAAGCAGTCGTACAGCGCTCGATCGGCATCGGTCCACTTCTGAATGTTTCGTGGAGATACATGCTGATGCTCCAGTGATGCTGAATTGGAGCTTTGAAGAGCAGTCAAGGCATCTCCGACTCGAATCTGAGCGTCCTCGAGCTTGACGCGTTGCGGAACCGTAGTAATGCAAGGCGCCATAATTTGATCAACACCCTCCACCGGTACAGCGCGACCGGACAGGACGTTTCCGTAGATGAAGTCGTTCGTCTTTGCGGATTGTGCCATCGCAGTCGCAAAGGCGAATTGAAGCAGTGTAGCGAAAGTCACATTCAGCTTTGTAACTTCAGCTTCGAGCTCAGAGAGCTTACGGCTGAAGTGCCGCTCTGCTGTCTGAAGGGTCACGAACTTGACGGCGGACTCGCTGATCAATGGTGCATTGGGCCAGTCGTGCAGCAGCGATGCCCAGTGCTTTTTCTGGGCGGCTTCATCCTGGCCAGCAAGATACTCGATGAAGGGCACGACACTCGGTCGTGGACAAGGAATGCTCCCTTCGTAGAAGCTTCGAACATCGTGCATCATCATTTCGAGAGAGTTTCCATCATAAAGTGCATGGTGGACTGACAAGAGGAGCATCGATCTGTGGTCCTGTACTTGAAGAACTCGAAGTCGCATGGGAGGTTTAGTAGGCAGGTTGCTGACAATCTCGCCTCCGATTTTACGTTGGAAGTCTCCAACATCAGACTCACGGTCCAAGCTGGCTTCCGCCCATTGCAGTCCGCACGCGTTCGGCTTGAGTATGATTTGCAAAAAATTGTCGCTCTGTGTTGAGAAGCAGGTTCTGAGAATGTCGTTATCGTATACGAGCCTAGCCCACGCGGCCTGAAGTCGATCGATATCCATTCCAAGACCCAATTCGAACCTTCTGTGATTGACATATGCGCCGTCGGACCCGTCTGAATCCTGATGCATGGACTGAGCAACTAAGACTTCTTGCAGCGGAAGACATGGCCGGACCGCAGCGATATCTTGGACCGCAATACCGATATCTTTGCTTGCCAGGAACGCTTTCTCGATTTCGGAGAGCTTTCTGCGCATATCATCGACTCCTTTGCCGTCGTCTGCAGTGTTCTTGCTGCCGCTCCGTGCCAATTGCTCTAGAGTAGGATTCTTCATGATCATTCCCACACTGCAGTCGTACCCAGCCGCACGAAGCTTCGAGAACACACTAATACCAGACAAGCTATCAATGCCGAGCTCAAACAATGTCGATCCTGGAGTGACACTTTGTGGCTTGTCTTTGAGTACCGAAGCCACAATCTCGAATATGGTACTTTCCTCTTCCGTCATGGCTCGGTTGACAGCGTCGTAACTCTGGCCATTGGACGAGCGTGGCATGAGGTCATGGATGGATGTCGAGGAGAATATCTGTGTCAACATCTTGTTGTCGGCTTTACCTGACGTGGCAGCCAATGGGATGTACGTCAATGGTATGATGAGATCAGGCACAGTCGAGCTTGGCAACGTCTTCTGGCATGCGGCTCGGAGAGAGAAGTTCGTGTCCTGCAGCTGGGCATGAATGATTTTCGGCGAGTCTTTGTTCTTCGATTTGAATGCCTTCATCTGTGCGATAAATGCCACAAGCTGCAATCTGGACAGTTCTGGGTGCTTGACGACCAGGGACGCGACGTCAATTGGGTCCTTTGATGCAGTACGAACACCTTCAGCGACCTCACCGAGCTCGACACGCTGGCCTCTAATCTTGACTTGGTCATCTTTACGACCAAGGAAATGGACGTGATCGTCGATGCCTAACTTGACGATGTCACCAGTTCGATACATGCGTTGCCCATAGAAGTTTTCCACAAAGCCTTTGGCATCAGGACGATTCAAGTAGCCATTAGCGATCAGACTGCCAGTGAAGCAAAGCTCTCCCGTCATACCACGAAGGGCGTAGTGGTCGGTGCCAGGAACCAGGACGTGAGCTTGAGAGTCGCCCAGCGGTATGCCAATGTCGTTCGTGTTCGAGTTCGGCAACAGTCTATTGAAGCAGCATCCAATCGTTGCTTCTGTTGGTCCATAGGCATTGATCAGCCCGACTCGATCATGACCGGCCCATATCTTCTTGGTTTTGGGCGACATCTTCTCTCCGCCCACGGTCAAGAAGACGAGGTCTGGAGCATCTGCCGGAGTGAGACCTGTCTGATCAAGTAGTGATGGCACAAAGCTGGCGTGCGTGATGTGAAGCGATGATAGTGCCAGTGCTAGGTCATCAAGCAATGCTGAGCGAGGCGCTGTCAGAGCTGTAAGCCCATGTCTCCATGCGAGGAACGCTTCCGCGAGGTGGACGTCGAACGCTCGACTAGCAAGGCCCATGTACTTGCCCCGTCCAGCGACGTCTTTGGTGGTAGTGACATCGCAGATGAACTCGGAGGATGCCTCAACGAACGAGGCTAGGTTGCCTCTGCTCACCAAGACCCCTTTCGGCTTGCCCGTAGATCCAGAAGTGTAGAGCAGATAACAATCATCGCGGGAATTCGCAGCGATCTCTGGGTTCTCGGGATTCATCTTGGTAAGCGACTGCTGGAAGCGATTGTTCTCGGGATCGACCAGATAGCAGGATTTGAGCAAAGCCACGCCTTCAAAGACGTCTTGAGTTGCAAAGATTATGGCTGTATTGCTGTCTTCAAGCAAGAAGGCTTTCCGTTCGGCTGGCAAACTCTCGTCGATCGGTAAGTAGCAGTTTCCGGACTTCATGATGCCAAGGAGTACTGCGTACGAGGTAAGAGTACGACCTAGACACATTCCTATTGTTCGCTTGGAGACTCCATGCTGCAGAATCCAGTGCGCAATCCTGTTCGACGTGCCGTTGAGCTCGGCATACGTCCACGACTCCGTAATTGTCTCATCGTAGTCAATCTTGAGAGCGATCTCGGCGCCTTTCCAGTCGGGGTGTGTCTCTGCGAAGTGCTCGACGTAGTAGGTAGGTCCAAAAGGAGATGGACATTTGGTACCGATTCTTGGAGTAGTGATGCCGAGCAACTCACGTGGCAGTCCGGCCGAAAGGGCTGACAACGGAACATCCAGCGTTTTGGTCATGGACCCGACCAGGGCATCAATTTGTCGCAGGAGGAGATGATGTTCCTCTTCGGTCGTGATGTTATCTGCAATTGCCAGCTCGAAGCGAAGAGTATCTTCAGGGTCTTGCCAGACGTTGAAGGCATATGGATGTTCGGCCTCAATCTGTGTGACATCAGGCAGGCGCTGCCATAGCCGTTGAGGGTCACCTTCGTCTTCGACAGCTGCTGGGTGAAAGGCGAACATCGCAGGGTACACTTGAGATGAAGGCCCGCGTTTCAACAAAGCCTTGATAGTACCAGGTCTGACATTACGATACTGCCATGCTTTGTCGGCAAACGCATCGTGCTCGGCCAACGTCGCAGCCACGGTGTCCTTGCGAGCAAACAAGCTAGGCACTGTAGACATCATTGGTCCGATCACATTGTCCAGCTTGCTGTCTACGATGCGATCCGACAAAATTTCGGCGAACAAGACCTGGGGCGTTTCGAGTAGTTCACCAAGCACCAGCGCCCATGCAGCGCGGAAGATGGTCACAATAGACTTAAGTCCCAGCTTCTTTGCAGTAGCTCGCAGGTCGGAGAAACTTATGCTGCCACGAAGATACTGGACGCGGTGTTGCAACTTGGTCGAGCTCGTTTCTGTCGCGCCTTGCTCCTCAGGCTTAGCCGCGAGATCTTGCAAGACCTCTTCCCAGAAGTGAACCGCTTCCTTACTGTCAGCATCAATGGCAGACTGGAATGCGACCGCCTCAGTCAATGGCAGGCGTTGTTGCCCCTTTACTCCTCGCTGGTACGCTCTTTGGACATCTCGTTCGAGGAAATCTAAGCTAGGTCCATCATAGATGCTATGATGGATTGTGATCATCATTTTCGATGTGCCGTCCTGGCTTGGGAAGACGTCGATGGCCCATGGCGGCAACTTGAACAACTGCTGATGGTGATGCTGGGCAATCTCCGACACTCGCACTTTTGCTGCGTCTTCAATCGAAGCGACTGGCTCGTGTTCGAGCCAGCCAACTTCGGGCTCTTCGTAGATTATCTGCAAATACGAGAGACTATCCTCACTCTGTGAACTTGCAGAGACTGGAAGCATAGCCTTGGCCACGAACCCAGCTCGCAGTGCTTCCGTCTGTCTCGCGACTTTGATCCAAGCACGCTTGAGCTTAGCCAGGTCAACGTTGGGCTCTAGCGCAAATAGATGGCTGCTCCAGTAAGCGCTTGCATCTTTGAAGCTTTCGCTCAAAAGTCCTTCCTGTAACACGGTCGTCGGAATGACTGTGATGTCGTCCTGCTCAAGATATGCCGAAGCCGCGCTGTAGTAGCGAGCATCGAAGCTTTGGCGGAGCTGATCAGAATGTGGCTGATGGCTACTGGGAGACTGTACCATTGACCATTTGGCCAGTTCACAGAGGTCTGCAAGCGTCCGACACTTGAATGCATCTACGACAGATAGCTGGTAGCCAAGCGCATTGATCTTCGGTATCAGTCTGATAGCGCCGATTGAGTCGACCCCGATTGCGGGCAGACTGCTTGCAGGGTGCAAAGAGTCTTGGCTCACGCGGAGACCGCCTGCGATGACTTGCAACAGACCTTTGTTGGCATCACGCCATGCGGCATGGTGATCACTCTTGCTCCCGCCGCCCTCGAGACCTGCACTGTCCCAGGTGGCGAGGTCAAAGCCGTGGTATATCGCGGTCATTGCAGCTCTATCGACTTTCGCGGATGCCGTTCGAGGGATGCGAGGCAGTACAATGAATGTTGCGGGTAGCATGTACGGCGGCAGAACCTTGCGGCCATATTCGCGGGCAATGTTCGCCAACTCTTTCGCAGCTGGTGTTATGATCTCCTTCACTGCATCGCTCGAGTCACTCAACAATGGACACGCCATGAATGCCACCACTAGCTTCTCGTCCGCATCCTTGCGCTTACAGTGAAGGACCTCAAACTTTTCGATGCGGTCGTCTGCATCTTTGAGGGCGAACGCAATCTCTCCAAGCTCGACTCTGATTCCGCCGAGCTTCACAAGGTCATCGTTGCGTCCGACGAAGTTGAGCGTGCCGTCGGCTAGGTGGCGTACCAAGTCACCGGTCAAGTAAAGCTCCTCCTGCAGTGTCTCACTCCAGATGAATTTCTTGGCGTTCACGTCTGGCAATTTCCAGTAGCCTGGCGAAAGCTGAGGGCCAGATAGCGCAAGTTCGCCAATCGCGCCCCTCATGACAACATTGTTGCTGCTGTCCACGACCATGGTGCCAACAGACGGTAGCGGGACGCCCACGTTGGAGCTGTGGTGTGAATCGTCCTTCCCAGTGAATTGGCGTAGCGTAGAAACGACGGTGACCTCCGCAGGACCATACGTGTTGAATGCTCGCATGTCTGTGCCCCAATCCGCTGCGACGGCTTCTGTGAGCTTCTCTCCAATCATTGTAACGACTTCCAACGTCTTGATGTTTTTGCGAGCCAGTGTCGCCGAGAAAGCCGGCGTCAAATGTGCATGAGTAGCCTTCGTATCGTTCGCTAGATCAGCAAAGTTCTGAATCATGAGTTGCCGAGTACTCGAGATGACAGTGCCTCCAAGCTTCCATGTGTAGAAAAGATCTTGCACAAAGACATCGAAGGTGTACTGTGAGAACTGCATGCAACGCACCGCGCCGCATTTCACATCTGAGGGAATGACTTCCGCGAGGGCGTTCATAGCAGTCGCTCCAGATCTGTGGGTGATCGGAACGCCTTTAGGTAAGCCAGTAGTTCCACTCGTGAAGATCAAGTACGCCAAGTCATCAGGATGTCGTTGGACAGATGGTTCGCGTCGCCCAGCATCGTTAATGCTTGATTCGACAGCGTAGAGGTCAACCATGACCTGTGATACGCCCCCGGGCACAGCATCTACAGATAGATCAGATGCCATGGATGAAGTCAGAAGTAAGCGGCTTCCTGTCTTCTCCATGATGGCGCGTTGTCTCGATGGCGGTGAGTAAGGATCGATCGGACACCAGCCAGCACCAGCGAGCAGGACTCCCAGGACAGCGATATACAGCTCGGCGCACTTCTCCATGCAGATCATGACCGGCTCATTTTTCAACGATCCATGGTCATCCAGCAGTCTGTTGGCAAAGCGTGAGGCCATGACGTGTAGTTTGCTGTACGACCATTCTATGTCAGGCAAGGAGCCATCAATAGACTGTTTGAAGAGAAGCGCGGGAGCATGAGGCTTGGTGGCTACATGCTGCGAGAACGCATAATGCAAGAACAGCTCGGACTCTGGTAGTCGCTGCGATGCAGCGAGTGCCATTGGAATTTGAGACTGAAGCTGCGCATCGACAGCAAAGCGAGCATCGTGGAAAGGTCGATCCGGGTTGTCGCACAAGAAACCGACAACGCTGTGCAGCTGTCGCAACATAGCCTCAGCAGCCAGCCGATCCAAGTGGCTATGCGTATACGTTCCGCGGAGACGAAGTGGGCCAGAAGCCGTTGGCCAGACCTCAATCATGACGGCGAAGTCGTGTTCCATCGCCGGATAGTCGACCGAAGTCCATAGGTTGCTCTCGCCTGAAGATTTATCGAATGCTTGAAACGCCAAGAGAGTATCGTATAGCAGCGTCCCCTCTGCAGTGGTCAGCGAGCTCAGCGGTAAGTGATGACGCGGTAGAGCATCCACGTTCTTGCTAGTCAGCTCCGTGAGCATCTGGCGTACGGATTGTGTCTCGCTGCCACCGTGCATTATTCGACTTGGCACGACCACGAAGGTAGGCGCCGCACACGAGCTCAAGTCCTCTTCCATGCGGTCAGAGACGACGCTGCCGAAAGAGACTCCGGTCGTGGAACCGGTATATGCGGACAGGATTGTGGCCCAACCTGCCTGCAGCAGGGACAATGGCGACACAGATGCTGCTTTTGAAGCTTGTGACAGTCTGTCGAGAGTGATGTCACCATTGACCTCCGCGACCTGGGCATCCGGTGTCTGAGTCTCAGGCTTGGACGCGGAGACACACGGAAATGGCACCGGCTCAAAGTCCTCGAAAAGCGACGTCCAGTATTTCACGCTCTGATCAGTAGCCTCGGAGAAGTGCTTTCGCACGGCAACATCGACCTGAGATCTGGGCTGCAGAGCTCGATCGAAGTATGCATCCTCAATGTCTTGAAGAATGAGTTCCAGGGACCCTCCATCAAATACTCCGTGGAAAAGTGAGAGAAGATACGATGCGCGTTGAGGTGATCGGATGAGCGAGATCCTGAACGGTGGCCTTTCGAGACCGATGGCAGCCTCTGCATCTGCCTCGGCTTGCTGGACAGTGGCGTCCCAGTCTGGTGGAGAGTCACATGTATACTGGTGTACTTCCACTGCGGCGAGGGCAGAGCTTGGGGAAAGGATGCACTGTGCGAAAGGCGCGAGCTCATCGTCGACCGAGGTGAAGACAGCTCGGAGGATGTCTGATCGAGTCAATGCTGTATGCCACGCCTGCTGAAGCTTCTCAGCATCGATTGTGGCGGCTTGGTGGTATATGCTATGGTTGATGTAGCGCTTTCGTGTGGGAGATGTAGACGCTCTCGACATGCTTCTGAGGAAGCTGGCGATCATGCCCGACTGTGTTGCTGTCGTAGGTAGGACTCGAATTAGATCTGAAGCCGATATATTCAGTTGCCCAGCACAGGTGTTCAGGTGGCGCTTGCTGAAGTAGTCTAGACGAACAATCCAGTCGGCATGATCAACATTAGGGGAGGCATGGCCAACATGACCAGCACGAGCACACGAGTTCGCCAAGCCAGATACGGTCCTGCTGCTGGCAACGCGAGCAACATTGAGATGTGAGATACCCTTCTCTCGCAACTGTTGCAAAAGCCTGACAGCTCGCAGACTATCAAGACCGAGTGAGAGCAATTGAGTCGAAGGGGTGATATGTGCAGCATCAACGTCGCAGACATCGGCGATAACGTCAACGACCAGGGAGAGCATCGCATTGTCAGCAATGCTTTGAGCCAGTCCAGTATCATAGCCAGAGTCCGAAGAGCGTCGGGATCCATCGCTTGAGGTTTCCCACTTTTCGTTGACGATCCCAGTAAGTGCCTTCCGATCTGTTTTTCCAGACCTCGAGCGAGGCATTGAGGTCAGCACGAAGTAGTGTGCGGGCCGCATGAATTGTGCAAGCGACTTCTCAGCCGCCTTGCGAGCATCCTCAATCAGCTCTGGCTCGGTCCTGACTCCGTCAGTGACCATGCAGGCTACGATCTGTTCACTGCCATGGCCAACAGCACCGTGCTGATGGACAATGGCTACTGCATCTGTAACACCAGGCACACCAGCAATAGTCGACTCGATTTGGCCAAGCTCGACTCTCCTGCCGCTGAGCTTGACTTGGTCGGACGTCAAGCGACCTAAGAACTCCACTGTCAGCTCTCCAGACTGGGTCTTCACTACTCGAGCTCGATCGCCTGTGCGGTATAGACGACCGTATATCGAGCTCGTCACGAATGCTGCTGCTGTTTGTTCTGGGCGATTAAGGTACCCCTGACTGACTTGTGGCCCGCCTATAGCCAGCTCACCAGAGAAGCCGAGGGGAACTGGTACGACTTTACGTTGCTCAGGATCGATGACTAAAATCGAGCATGTGTCAATTGGCTGTCCGATAATCGATCCTCGCTCATCATGGGAGAAGTTCGCCACGAGGTTGCAGTTGATCGAACCTTCTGTAGGGCCGTATGCGTTGAGTAGCCTGCGTGCAATCTGGAGTCTTGGTGTGTGACTGTCCATCGGAAAATTCTCAGGCGAGTCGTACGAGAAGTTCTTGATGACTTTCGGTGTCAATTTCTCGCCCATGGTCCAGATATGTCTCAGCGTCGGAACTTTCTCAGGTCGCAATACGCTGGCCATGCTTGGAGTGGCCATCATTATGGTTGCAGCTAGCTGATTGATGGCGCGTTCCGGATCTGTCAGGAGCATATCTCTTGGAGCACCACAAAGTGTTCCTCCTGTCCACCAGGTAGTGAATATCTCCATGATTGATGGGTCGAAGGTGGGCGCGGCGAACTGGAACCATCGGAATCCATCCTTGAAGAACGAAGCCGGGATGTGCTTGGAGTGCGATCCTATCGAGCATGCTGCTGCATGATGGTGAATCTTGACACCTTTAGGCTTGCCGGTACTACCGCTAGTGTACATTACGTATGCAAGATCAGTTTCATGGATCTCTGGTAGAGGTTGGCGGCTGACTTCGGGGTTTGCGTGAAAGCTTCGTACGAACTCTTTCACGTCCAGGCAGGTCGCTAGCTCGTCATCATCGCAGTACCAGGCATTCCACGGGCGTCCCACTACTTGGGGTCCGTCTGTCAGAATGACCGAGGCGCCGACCTCTTCAACGATGCCTCTAAGCTGTTCAGGAGGCGCGTCAACCGGCAGTGGGCAAAACGCGAAGCCAGCTTTCAGCACAGCCAGCCATGAAATATAGAATGCTGCCGAGTTCGACATATACGCCGGCACCACTGTTAGCCCCTGGAGTCTGGGTGCTATGATTTTACGTAGGCGTAATGCCAACGCGGTTGTCAGATGGTCAAGTTGAGTATAGGTGAAAATCTCATCGATGAGGGCGCCAGAGCTGGATGAAGATTGGAAATGCAAAGCGTTTCGTTCTGGATACCTGGCAGCCGACCGTTGGAAGCCAGCATGTAAGAGCGCGACTGGCAGGGTTCCTTTTCCGAAATGTGCCAGCGGCGGAGGATGCATCAACGGGGGGTGATTCAGTACAGAAGCATGATCTGGCGAGAATTTGGTGCCGTCCGAGATTCCCGATAGCTGTTCGATCATTATATGCCAGGCAATTTCTGCGAAGTACTCATCAAAGTAGTGTGGGTCGTAAAGCATAACCAGACTGAGTTTTGTAGCATGATATTGCACAACAAACGGCTATTGCCAACGTCAGCCTTGATGCCAGAACCTCGGACAACGCCACCTACTGCGGTCAATACTGGCGCCAAATTGATAGAGTCAAAGATTTCTGGGTCGGCCAGAATCTCAAATCCAATATCGAAGTCAAGATCATCCGTGGAGGTCTGGCTGGTTTCGAGCCTGCACTCTGATGCTTGCCCGTCATAGCTAGATGCAAGATTCGCATCACTCGCAACCGTGGCTTGCACTATTTCAGGCGTGACCACGGAAGAGGTGCGAAGTGCAAACTGGTAGCAGACTTCTGCCTCTCCTGTGAAGGATGCCACAAATCGTGAGAAGTCCTGCAGCAGTGCAGTCTTGCCTTTTGGCTGAGCTCCAGCGTCGCTCACATAGCTGTGCTGTCGTCTCTGACACTTCCCCTTCGAAAAGCACTCGTGTCGAGCCTGTCGTAGGTCTGTAGAGAGTGTGTCAAGTCTGGGGAAGGAAGTGGGTCGTATCGGGATAGAGGGAGAAGTCATTGTGAGCTCTAGCAGTAACGCTATGGGACAGTCAGTGTGCGCAGAGCGTAGATAAGAAAAGTTGACACAACCAAGAACGAGGAGCTGCAGTTCGAAGCATGTCGTTAGTGAACCAGCACGAACAGCGCCAGCAGCCTCAGGCAAGCCAGAGTCCGCGATCTGCTGGGCGTGTCGTGCGATGCCACGAGCACGCCGCCGTGATCGGAGTCATTGCCATTGCCGTCTCAAGTGTGGCAGCGCTGGCGCACGTAAGTGTTACTCGTGCCCGTCTGCGTCGGAGTGTGTTCCATGCTGGACAATTCGATGACGAAAAAAATGTCGATGCAACTCTCCCCACGCTAATGCAGTATGTAGTACTGATGGTTGTCGGCGTTCTTCTGCAAAAGTTTGCAGCGCGAATGCACGAGCGTATCGTCCGAATAGGGTTGCAACCTTATCAGATAATCGCACACCTGCCTTAGCGTTGTCGCGCGTGGTATGCATGGGTGCAGGGATCAGGGGTTGCACCACGCAATCCTTGCCGGTCGGATGCCGATGGGTCTGCCAAATGCTAAGTGGTATGCCTTTCGTACCAAGCGTTGCCGCTATCGTTCAACAGCGGGCCTTAGAGGACATAGGCTTCATTGTCATGGTAGACCTTCGGCGTCGGCTGTAAGCCACAGCAGCACGACAGCGCAGGTAGATGCGAAAATTGACCGGAGGTGTAGAGAACGGTTCCCCCAATTGGTCCCAGCGTGTATGAACCGAACAAAACGTGCCGGAACATCACCCCACTTGAACAAATGCGCGATGTCACGTCGACGCGAAGCATCGCGATCCCCAGTGAACGATGTGCTTTTGCGCTGGAGACCACCGAAGAGACCGACGAGGGTTGACGCCGGTAGCGACTTGTGAGACAAGAACAATCCCGGGCGCCTGTGTTGCCGGTATCGCAGATCAAATCCACACGAAGCCACCCTGAAATGTGGTGAAAGGTTCCTGCTCGTTGAGTCTCGTTTGGTAAGGACAGTCAGATTGTAAGAGGATATTGTCAGGCTTCGTGCATCAAGTCATTGTTGTGCGTTCGGACTCTTGCGTATGCCGCTTTTCCAGGCGTCGTCTGTAACCCGGTTGCAGATTAAAGGTACATACGATAGTTGACCAGCAAAATGGCGACCTAGACCGTCATTGACGGTGTAAACGAAATTCCCGTTCCGAGCTACTATCCTTCCCTCTTCCACGGACCAGCAGATCCTCCACTGATCGACTTGACGCTAGGCGAGTTTCTCGACGCGCAATGCCGACGATATGGAGATCGAGAATGCGTAGTGATACCCTGGAACGGCGACCGATGGACGTACGACGACCTGAGGGAACAAAGCGAGTGGCTGGCTAGGTATCTTCTGGCCAGAGGCATACAGCCAGGAGATCGGGTGGCTATTCTGGCAGGTAACCGAGCGGAATATGCAAGTGTCTTCTTCGCATGTGTGAGGCTGGGCGCGGTCCTCGTCATCTTGAACAACACATATGCCACGCAGGAAGCTGAATATGCTCGGCATTATACAGGTCGGTTTGGAAAGAGGGCGGCGGCGATCATCGATGTGCTGACGACACTATACAGAGACCAACGTCCTCTTCGCGACTCCATTCATCGGTCGACAAGATAATCGCGCCATGATCAAACGCTTCAATGCAACCGCAGGCCCGCTGCCTCAGCTCCAGCAAACGATCCTCCTCGAAGGTAGCCAAGGTGGGTTGCTTGACTATCGCACCGCCGTGCTGGTCGGGGAAGACTTCCGGAAGCTCCCATTGAGGCAGATACAAGATTCTTTGAGCCCATACGAGACTTGCAACTTGCAGTTCACATCAGGCTCAACCGGTCATCCAAAGGCAGCAATGCTGACCCACCATGGACTCCTGAACAACTCAAGGTTCATAGGCGACCGCATGATCCGAGCGGCCTTCTCTTCCCCAGATCCAGCACTTTGTTCGTGAGCGCCTCGGTCGACACAAAGCTCCATTGCACGTCTTCTGGCTTGGCGAGGATGGTGTTTCAGCGGATCTCCCCGTCACCGGCAGTGGAAAGATGCAGAAGTACAAGCTGAAGTTGACAGGACAGGAATTATTGGCGGCTGCCAAAGGACTTCAAGCGAAGCTCTGATGAGCCTGGCCGTGTGTTTGTTTGGGGCCGTTCTGCAACGTCCATGGGATCGAGAGCTCGGCGTTTGCCCTTCTGGCGGACAGTGTGCGCAAAGTAGTCATCGTGAGGGGTATATAGCCAGCGAATCTACATCAGTTGGAAGCATCGCCAAGCGATCAATAATGTGCGCTACCATCGTAGATAACTAGTTGTAGTACCTGGCAAAGTACAGTAGTACATGTAGCGACGAGGTCGAAATGTCAGTGACACGTTTCTAAACTCAAAAGTGACGCGCGCTTTCCTCCCGGTTAGAAGAATATTCTAGAGCGAGATTCTACCCCTCAACGTCCAGCATATAACATGAAATTATCCCATCTCACCTCTTGCTCACGCCAATCGCCGCAACAGTCGTCAACACCATCTATCTACTCTAGAACATCGCTCGCTCGCTGCGCTGGTCCTCCCGCTTATCCTCCTTCGCCACCTGCGCCAGGATGCTCTTGGCCACGCGGTGAGCACGCTCAGCGGCCCAGCTAAAGTCATCGTGCCTCCCCTTTCTGTTCTCCAATGATCCGAGTAGCCACACACCATTGCCTGGAGTAAGGACGCCTCGCCGGAAGTTGATCCGGTGGTCGCGATCCACCTGGACTACCCCTCCATCAAGGAGGCCGACGGGGATGTCAACCAGTTTCCTGTCGATGGCAAAGCTATAGCCAGTCGCCGCAATGACAACGTCGAACGCACGCTCCGATATGGACGTCTCGTTTGTCTGAGGATTCCTCAGGACCAAACGGACCTTTTCGAACTCGAGCTGGGTGCCTACCACTTCGCTGTGCGCCTTCATCTGGAACCGCCACTTTGACGAGTCCCGTTCGCGAATCTTCTGAGTGTACTGCGCGGCATAGATTTCCTCCAGCGTCTGCAGGTCGACCGTTGGCGTTGTGGACTGGCCTTGTCGGACCTCTGGGGCAATGCTTCCGTCTGGCCTGTCGAACAGATCGCGGATCTTTGGCGAATCATCATCTGGTCGAAGTGCTGAGTCTGCATAGAATATGGTGGCTGAGTGCTTGCCGTGCGCTTGCTCCTGGTGGCCGGAAAGATGTTCGAAGATCTCGGCAGCTTCTTGATCTGCACCAACTACAGCGATGTTCAAAGGCCTGGTGGAGCTGCCAAGATTCTTCAGCAGACGATCCGTCTGACTCGAATGAAGTACCAGGGGGGCTCTTGCAAGTATCTCAGGTACCTGTGGCTGAGCACCACAGGCGAACACCACACGCTTTGCCAAGATCGATGTGTGGGCTTTGGTCTTCGTGCTTCGCAGTTCGACGGCCCATCTTACGACGCTGTTTGTACCGTCCGCTTTTACTGGCTGGACTCGAGCTGCCTCCTGGCCATAGCTGACCCAGCCCAACTGCTCAACCTTGCTTGCGGCCCATTGAAAGTACTGTGCCATAAGACGGCGGCTGGGCGCGAGCTTCGAGTTGTTAGCAAAACGTATAAGCTGATTTGTGGCGTTCAAAAAGTTCATGAAAGTATAGCTCGATCGTGGGTTCTGTGTCGTGACCAGATCGCGCAGGAACGACGAGCCGACCTGTTTGTCCGGCAAAACATGAGCTGGTTGCCAGGACCATTGATTCCGTTGTTCAACAAATAGGACCTTCGAGTTGGGATCCTGCTCGGCAAGGGACGCTGCAAGAGGTAATGCGGTCGTGCCAAAACCAACACAGACAAGGTCGTACGTCTGCTGTTGTGCTGTCTCAGAAAGCTTTCGCTCCCAGGACCGTTGCCTGTTCAGGCTCCCCGGCTGCTCAATGTCCAGAGACATGACTTCTGCAAGATGGAAACAGAGGACAAGTTGTGTGATCCAGCACAGCTGCAACAACAGCGGAAGGAAGTTCAGATCGGTTAGACGGTATCCATGTAGACGAACAAACGTCTGCTACACCTTAGGACTATGTTCCGCGCATCGGCATTGCTACGACCACCGTCCACAGACTTTTGAACACGTTGTGGACAAAACCTGATTGATCTGGCCATACTGATCATCGCCCTCTTTCCTTGATTGCTAGCGAGGTTTCGCCGCTCTGGGAGCACGACCCGAAAAGAACAATTATGAGGTGCTCCGACAGTTTGCTCAGCAGTTCGCTCCGTACCACTCTACGAGATTGCATACGTAGGGTATACCTACTAGCTGGAACATCGGCGCCGCCTACACATCTTGCATATGCCGAGCGCCTCCACATCACGTCCATTGCAACCCTTCTTGCGCAACGCATCAATCGACGGTTCGTTGACCAATTGTGGAACATGCATCCAAAGAATAGGAAGAACCCGCCGTCTCAACGTGCGTAAGACCTGCAGCTGGCTTTAGTAAACATGAGGCTTCATCGCCGCCTGCAGCCACCAAAGCTTCGAGACGTCCACACCATGCGCCGCGTCGGACACAAGACAAGACAAGACGTTGTCCGATTCTGGCAAAATTTTATCAATCTAATCATTTAAGAGCGGATCTACCCATGCTCACACCAAGGATGTACCGGCATATACGCCGCCGCTTGGTATGAAGTAATGTACGACAACGCAAACTCTCGGGGACCAGCACCGATACAGCAGCACCATACGAGGGAGTGTGCGCGCTCGGTTCCGGGACCGGTCAGGCCGTGGCCTGGTTGACATGGTTTCTCTCGAATCCGGGGTTTTGCCTTTTCGCCTATTTGCCTGTATGCCTGTATGCCTGTATGCCTGTATGCCTGTATGCCTGTATGCCTGTATGCCTGTATGCCTGTATGCCTGTATGCCTGTATGCCTGTTTGGCTGTTTGGCTGTTTGCCTGTTTGCCTGTTTGCCTATATACCTGTTTGCCTATTTGCCTATATGCCTATATGCCTATATGCTATACACTTACTCGTAGGGGCTATAGACACTTACTCGTAGGGGCTATAGACACTTACTCGTAGGGGCTATAGACACTTACTCGTAGGGGCTATTCTCAGTTTAAGCACACTCCCTCGCAGGGCATATTTACTAGCACTTAATCGTAGGAGCGAGTTTATAGACCCTACGAGTAAGTGTCTATAGCCCCTACGAGTAAGTGCTCATTTATAGGGTTACTATCAAAAGAGTTCTATAGGCGTTCGTTCTTTAAGAGCACTTACTCGTAGGACAATATAGTATTCGTAAGATAAGACATAATATAATAGAAAACAGGCGCAGTTACAGTTATATATAGACAGCAAACTATTCACACTTCTTGTTCTTGCGGCGACAGGCTCCGTAGGTAGTAGACTATATAGTACCGGTAGTAGTAGCACCTATTTACGAGTACTAGCGGCACTTATTCTTATACGGCGTCTTGCCGCGGCACGAACGACACACTTGCGGTCTAGGCTTACTAAGACCTATTACGAGGTCTTAGATATTGCCGGCATGCGTCCACTTTATTAGCCGGTTAGAAGACTAGCCGCCCTCGCTAGTAGCTACGCGCGAAAAAAGGTCGTCCCACTCCTATATATACGTTAGTCTTAATTATAGAGTGTAGAGTTAAGCATTAGCTTAGTATCGTAAAGACTTACTTACTACGGTATAGAGACGATACTACCCGCTAAAGGCATCCTATACTTGTTTATATTTTTGCCCGTAGGCCGGCCTTACTTACTAGGGTTTACGCCTCGGCGTACGACATAATCGCTACGCTTAACGATTTTAATAGCCTTACCGGCAGTGTTTCTACCGCCGGTAGAGGGTACAGTACTACTACTACTACTACTACTGCTACTACTAGTACTAGTAGTGTTAGTGTTAGTGTTAGTAGTGCTATAGAGACAATATTAGCGACAGGATCTTAATAATAGCCTTAAGGCATAAGAGGCTTAAAGGTAAGAGCGAGACTTACGTAGGAGGAGTATAAGATAGGCCGGCAGCGCCCTCGTTATAGTTAGTATTACTACGCATACATAGTTAGTACTCGCTTAGATAGATAGATCGATATCGATTAGCTTATAAGTCCTCGCCGCCGCCGCCGCTAAACTTGTAGTCGTCGTCGTCGTAGTCGGGGCTATAGCATAATGTTAGTAGTATATTCTCGTAAGCCGAGCTTAGCTAAGCTAAGCAACTAAGGAATAAGGACATATAGAATCGGGCCGTTATTATACGGCTCGAAAGCCGGAGTAGCACCTTCTTCTTACTGCTACTAGGTAGGCGCGGTAGGCGCGGTAGGCGATAGTAATAGTAATGGTAGTAGTAATAGTAGTAGTAATAGTAGTAGTAGTGCGGGCTTACGAGCGGCCTTAGAGGCGAGCTTCTTACGTAGTGCCTTACTACCGGTAGACTTACGAGCCGCCTTAGAGGTATGCTTACTATAGATATATTAGTATACCGAGTAAGTGATTAGGGCGAACAGTATACTTATAGGGCGGCGCGATTGTAGTAGAAGAACTCGCTTCTAGAAAGGTGTTAGCTAGTCGCTATACTAGAGCATAGTTAATCTTAGGTAAGCCTTTATATACGCTACGAGGGAGTAGAGGGATGCTAGTAACGCGCTAGGCGCACCGAGCGCAAAAAAACGACCTATGTCGTTACTGCTACTACTGCTACTATTGCTACTATTACTACTGTTACTACTGTTATTATTGTTATTACTACTACTACTACGGATAGTTGTAAGAGGGCGTGTGTAATATAAATGTTAAGGAAAGGAAGACAGTTGTTTAGAGAAGTGTCGCGCTTCTTAAATGCCTTTCCTCTATTGTCCTAAGTCGTATTGTCGTCGCTAGGTAAGTTCTTAATAGTATGCTATTATAGGCTATTGTCTAGCTATTGTTCTTAAATAAGTGGGTCCTAATCCTATAGGTTGTTAGAGGATGTGATCCTAAGGCACTCGAGCCTTTACATAAGTCGTCTATTAGTAGATATATTAAGTAGATTTAGGTAATACTATAGCGACAGTAGCGAAGTGTACGGAGTAGCGTATAGTAAATGCTAAGGTTCTACTAAGCCGTATATAGTTAGTAAAGTTGTGCGTCGAAAGACGACCCTATACCTCGTATTAGTAAGGAGCACTTCCTCGTAGGCGTGTAATGCTCGCCCCTCCGAGGAAGTGTAAGTACTCTATAAGAAATAAGCTATGTCAAAACATATAAGCTTACGGTAGTAAGTAGCGACTAGGCTATGATGTTATTAGGTAAGTAAGTAAAGCGACACCTAACTCTAGTAAAAAGCACTTACTCGTAGGGCCTATAGCACTTACTCGTAGGGCCTATTACTACACCCCTACGAGTAAGTGCTATAGGAAACTCGTCGTGCCCGAAAGTAAGCTAAGACTAACTAAGCGACTCGTAACCCTCCTTAAGGTAGGCACGACTTCCGGCGGTAATATTCTCCTACGAGTAAGTGCGTTAATCGAAGGAGCTCGTAATCTATATCCTCCGTACGACCGATGCGGAGTAGGTAAGTGTTAGGAACCGCTGTACGTTATCACAACTCGGGCTTGGATCTTTGCAGGGATGTCTCAATCAGTTATGAAGGTAGTGGTTCCAAACAGTATATGGTGTATACTTAAAATGAGTTGAGCACGAGGCTCCTATCTATACTCGTAAAGAAGCGTCGTCTATATAGTGCCATGTCTTGGCGTGACTGATCAGTCGGATCAGTTGATCTGTCCTGCTCTCTCTGCTCTGTTACAGAGCACGCAGATCGGAGAGAGCACTCTGCATATCGGATCCTTCCACTAGTGTGTAGGCATCGATTGGTTGGCTGGAGCTTCTCCGGATCGATCCGTAACAGTAAGGAGGTAGGCGGTAGATTTATTAAAGTCGGTCTTAAAACATTAAATACGTAGTAACTACACCCTATTAGCTACTCTAACATAATAAAAGATGCGAGCACTTCCTCGTAGGGGCGAGCATTACACGCCTACGAGGAAGTGCACTAACCGTAACCGTAATAGCATTACTACACGTCCTTTCGACTCCGGAGCCTCCTTAGTAAGGCTATCCCTACGGTAGAGGCCCGACCTACCCTAGTAGGTCGTCTTAATACGTCGCCTATCGACGTGTTATTGTCTCGTTCCAGGGCTAGTCTCAAAAGAGAGATAAGTCAAGTCACGTGGCGGTATTATTCTTTGGAGAGGCTGAAGCAAGCTGAGCGAAGATAAATGATAGGAATAAGAGTTGTATTCCAATCAGTGAGATAGTAACATGAGTTGAACGCATCAGAACCATAAGGGTTTCTAGCGTTCCTAAATACAAAGGAGATAGAGCGTTTGCTCTCCGTGCTCTCCATGCTCTCCATGCTCTCTCGAGATCACCGAGATCAACGAGATCAAGGAGATCACTTCAGTTGCTCTCTCGGTTCCTTGGTTTTATTCCTGCGGGTGAGAGAGCACTTCTCGGGCGGAAGCGCCCACCAATTGTGGAGGTCTGATTGGTTAGCTTCCTTCAGCCCCAGATCAGAACCGTAACACCATCCCCCTTTTAGCCTAGCTCTGTCCCAGAGCTTCATAAGTCATGTTTGTACTTCCTTTTCGTGTCTCGCAACGATGTCTTTTTCCTCCCAATCCAAATCTACCGCTCGCCGCAAGAAGAAAGCCCAGCAGATCTTTCGTGACGGTGATACCGCGATGCGTCCGTGTGATTCTTGTCAAAAGGAGGGCCGTGTGTGCAAGGTGCACATCTCATCTGGTCGCTGTTCCGAGTGCTGGCAGCGGAATCTGAAGAGTTGCAATGCGAGGGTAACCGAGGGCGAGTGGAAGCGCTTATCGCTTCAGCGGAAGAAATTGTTGCAGGAACTGGATACCGCGAAGAGGATTCTTGGTGAAAGGCAGGATGCCTTAATGGAAGCGCATGCAAAGGAAATGCGCCTTCGTAAGCAATTGGATGCGGTTGATCAGAAGGTTGCGGAGGGTCGTTCGTTGGAAGATCGGTTGTTGCTAGACGAGGATCCAGGGGCGCAGGAGTACGCTGTAGCAGACGCGGATCCTAGTGCTCCCAATCTGTCCTTGTCTCCTTGGACCTGGAGTGCTGTCGAAGGTCTTCCGGACGACTTCTGGCTTTCTCCTTCTGGCGAGACGGTGCCGTCGGTGGCTCAGCCGTCTCCTTCGTAAGGGTATTTATTTGTAAGTTGTGTCCCTGTTCTTATCAATCGGCTGGGTAGCTCAGTGGTAGAGCGCAAGCTGTCTACACTCTTGAGGTCGTGGGTTCGATTCCTACTCCAGTCGTCCGTTTTGATACTCCCGAATCTTCTGCTGACAGTTTCGTAGGTTTTCTTTTGGTTCCCAGGTATTTTCTGATTCGTCGTATCCCTTCCATTTGATAAGGTATCGCTGACCCTTTTTATCTAGGATTTTTTCGACTTCAAATTCGTTTTCTGCTTCCGGCTCGAAATGGAAGCTCTCTTGGCAAGGTGTTCTGGCGTCTGCGGGTTCCAGCTTAGAGATATGGAAGACTGGGTGGATTTTTGCGTCAGGTGGTAGTCGTAGTCGATAGTTAACTGGTCCTACGACTTTGTCGATTAAAAATGGTCCGACTTTGACGTGATCTAGTTTCTTGGTCTGTCTTCTTGTTCTCAAATTTTTTGTAAGGAGATAGACCTTATCCCCCTTTTTTAGCAGAGGTGCCATTTTTCTCGTGTCCTGCCGTTGTTGAGACAGTTTTCGTTGTGCATCTTCGATCGCCTTGCGTGTTTCTTTGTGCACTTCCTTAAGAGTATCCGTCGTCACGATTGCTCTCTCGGCCTGTGGATGAGATCCAGGTATTCCGAATAGGTTAGGATCTTTACCAAAGTTCGCATAAAATGGCGTCGTTGAAGTTGTCTCCGATTTGTGGTTGTTTAGTGCAATCTGCGCTATTGGCAGTAATGAAACCCAGTTGTCTTGTGCATAGTTGATGTAGTGTCGTAGGTATTGTTCTAGCGTTTGATTCATCCTTTCGGTTTGTCCGTCTGTCTCCGGATGATATGCTGTTAACAGCTTGTGTTTGATTCCGATCGTTCCCATAAGCGTCTTCCAGTAGTTTGATGTGAATAGCTTGTCTCTGTCCGTTATAAACGCTTGAGGGAATCCGTGGTATCGGATAAGTCTATCCAGTACGAGGTATCCGAGCTGCTCTGCATTGTACGTTTCTGATGCAGGAATGAAGTGTGCGTATTTCGTAAGTCTATCAACCATGACTAGTATCATGTCGTATGGTTGTTTCGTAACTTGATCCCTTGACGGTGGGAGTTTCGTAATAAAGTCCATTGTGACTTCGTCCCATGGTTTCGTCGGTGGTGTCCTGAACTGTAGGTGACCGTATTTTGCATGTCTCGCAGCCTTGTTTCGTTGGCAGTGTACGCATTGTTTAATGTAGCGTGACACCTTAAGTCTCATCTGTGGAAAGGAGAAACTGCGCTGTATTAGGTCCATAGTTTTTGAAGTTCCAGGGTGTCCATAAGTTGGTCCGTCGTGATGTTGTCGTATGTATTCTTCTTCTCGATCCTTAGGTACTTGGTATTTTCCTTGCGATATAGGGAATTGTTCGTTCCTGTCGCCTAATATCCGTACGATGTTGTTGAATTCTCTTGTGTTGGCACTAAGACTTCCGTCGGGGTTCGTCTTTAATATCTTATGTTGCACTGGTTCTTTTTCTTCCATGTAGTCGCTTCTTCGGCTTAGCGCGTCGGCGCGGCCATTCTCTCGTCCTGGAGTATATTTGATTTCGAACTTATACTGTCCTAGCAGCTCCGACCAGCGGGCTTGCCTTCGGGTAAGTTCTTTCGTCGTCGTGAAGTACGTAAGATTCTTGTGGTCAGAAAGAATCGTTAACTTCGGTGGGCCCTCGACATATACTCTCCAATGTTGCATGGCAGCAACAATGGCTAGAAGCTCTTTGTCATGGATGTCGTAGTTTTGTTCCGCTGTGGTCATTTTCCGGGAGTAATAGGCTACTGGGTGTCTCTGCCCATCGTGTGTCTGCGTTAGACACGCGCCTATTGCCATATCAGACGCATCGGTCTCGATGTGGACTTCCTTGCTACCATCGAATAATCGAAGCGTAGGGGCTGAAGCGCATTGTTCCTTGAGTTTCTTGAATGCTTCAATCTGTTCTTTTCCCCATTTCCAAGTGACGTCCTTTCTTGTAAGCATCGTCATTGGTGCTGCTGTCTTTGAGTAGTCCTTAATGAATTTCCGGTTGTAGTTCGCTAGTCCAAGGAATGATTGTACGTCCTTGACTGTTTTCCGTTCTGGCCATTCTCTAATTGACTGTGTCTTCGCAGGGTCGATCGTTATTCCTGTAGTGCTAATGATAAAGCCTAGGAATTTAACTTCTTTCTTATGGAATTCGCATTTCTCGGGTGCCGTCTTGAATCCTGATTGCGTGAGTCGTTCGAAGACGTCCTGGACTTGTCTTATGTGTTCCTGTAGGGATCCTTTCGTGTAGACTAGTATGTCGTCCATGTAGGCGATAACGCATACGTCGAGTAGGTCTCTAAGTGTTTCGTTGACAAGGTCCTGGCAGGATGCGGGTGCGTTGGTTAATCCCATTGGCATAACTAAGAATTCGTAGAGTCCGTATCTTGTTCTAAAAGCGGTTTTCCATTCTTCTCCTTCTGCCATCCGTATAGCGTAGAAGGCATCTCGTAGGTCAATCTTCGTGTACCAGTCCGATCCGGTTAATCTGTCTTGTGCTTCTTCGATGTTGGGTAGCGGGTATCGGTTCTTGATCGTGATCTCGTTTAACTTCCTGTAGTCTTGTACGAGTCGTAACTTCCCGTTTGCCTTTGGAACGAACATGCATGGAGTTCCTGCACTTGAGGTGGATCTTCTTATCCATCCTTTGGCTAGCTTCTCCTTCAGCCATTCTCGTAGGGTCTGTAGCTCTTTCTCAGACATTTGATATAGGGGTCCCCATGGAGGCTCTTTCCCTGGCTGAATGTTGATCTTGTGATCCCATGGGCGGTGCTTAGGTAAGGCGGTTTTGCCTCTTTCCTCTTCAAAGAGTCGCGACCACTTGCGATACTCCTTGGGAATACTCAACTCTGAGATGTTAGTATTCTTCGATGGTGCGTTACTTCCATCACTTCCAGTGACTTCGTGACCCGGCGGCCCCACGCCAGTGTCTGTCCCGGTCGAAGGTGGTTCTTCTGTCCTTCTATTCGGCGCAAGCTGTATCTCGTTTAGCTGTTTCCTTGCCTCATCTGCCAGTGAACGCTGCCACTGCGCAGGCTGAATGTCGACAACGCAATCGCATTCCCTAAATGTTCAAAGTGTTATTGTCTCGTTCCAGGGCTAGTCTCAAAAGAGAGATAAGTCAAGTCACGTGGCGGTATTATTCTTTGGAGAGGCTGAAGCAAGCTGAGCGAAGATAAATGATAGGAATAAGAGTTGTATTCCAATCAGTGAGATAGTAACATGAGTTGAACGCATCAGAACCATAAGGGTTTCTAGCGTTCCTAAATACAAAGGAGATAGAGCGTTTGCTCTCCGTGCTCTCCATGCTCTCCATGCTCTCTCGAGATCACCGAGATCAACGAGATCAAGGAGATCACTTCAGTTGCTCTCTCGGTTCCTTGGTTTTATTCCTGCGGGTGAGAGAGCACTTCTCGGGCGGAAGCGCCCACCAATTGTGGAGGTCTGATTGGTTAGCTTCCTTCAGCCCCAGATCAGAACCGTAACACGACGACGCTGCCGCATTGTCTTAAGCATTGTTATCTTAAGCATTGTTGTCTTAAGTATTGTTATCTTAAGCATTATTGTCTTAAGCATTGTTATCTTAGACCGTATCGACTTAACCTATAGGTTCTTAACCCGTAGACTCCGTAGTTAATTGTTCTTATAGTAATAGACTAGGCTCTAATAGCTAATTCTAGTGTTGCGGCTATAGATGACTGCCTTAACTACTAGGCTAGGCGTCTTACTAACGTTCTAGTTACGAAGACTCGGGTATGCTGTCTAAAGCTAGGGCTTAGTTTAGCGTACCTACGGAAGGAGCGAACATGCTAACCGGCTCGACGTGTTCGACTATAGCTTATTATAGCGTACTAATTGGAAGAGTAAACATACGACCTTACTCGACATTCTATTCTATTATAGCCTACTGTTCGGTAGGAGCTTAGTCCTTAGTAACTTGTGTCTATACTATGCTAGGCACTAATAGCTCTTTAGCTTCGGGTTAAAGACGTGCACGGCAGTAAGGGCAATATAGTATATTAAACTTAGCGACTATCTTAGTAATGTAACGGAAGTACACATATTATTAGCACTTCGTCCGCTAACGAACACACTTACTATTATCCTAGTCGTTATAGCAGATCGGATAGCGGTTTTTATAGTCGCCTAGGCTTCGACGTTCTTAAGGCTTAGGCTAATCCTATAGACGCCGTAGAACTATAGCCGGTAGGTTAGGTAGGCTGCTTTAGTCGCTATCGTCGTTAGTGGTTAGCAACTCGTAGATAGAGCGCTTCTTACTACCCTCGTACGCCTTCTTCGAGGTGCGTTAAGCAGTCGCACTAGTAGTAGTAGTCGCACTAGTAGTCGTACTACTCTCGCCGTTCGAAGCGCCTCGCTTAATTAATGCATCGAGCCGGCCTTAAGTAAGGTATCGCTCGTATTTAGCATCATCGAGATAGTCTTCGCGACGCTCCTACTAAGGAGGCGAGAGAGGACGAGGCATACGGAACCTACTAGGCTGTACTTTATGTAATAGCTACGATAGTAGTAGTAGTGCTTCGGGTTTGTCCTAGTGTACGAATAGAGCATCGTCGCTATCTGCTCCTATAGTAGCATCTCGTACACCGCCAATACTAAGCGGAGTAGACTACCGCGTATCCTATGTAGACGTAGCCTAATCCTAGTCCTAGTCCTAGTCCTAGTCCTTATCCTTATTAGCGATACAAACATTCTTCTATATATCTTCGTAGATTTCTCGGATAATGAAGACCTTAATAATAACACGCTCAGTACTAGATCTACTATTAAAAGCCGTAACGAGTGAATTAAGATCCCCTCTTTCGAGTAGTGACTCCCTTACCCGGATAGGCTGTCGACTAGTAGAATTAATACGCGAAGCAAAATAATGCTTAAAGTGCGGCTCCCTTAGCATCTCCTTTACCTCGGGTGCCTCTAATATAAAGAGATCCTATAGCTACGTAGGTTGGTTAGGCGTAGGGACTCGCTAGAGTAGTAATAGAAAGGTGTCCATATAATTAGTCTACTCCTAGGTATGCGTAAGGATTCTCTCGCTATATACGATGTAGTTATGGTTGCTGCCCTCCCTTAAAGAGACAAACACATTATACGATATAAGGTTAAACCGGACGAACTATCGTATCTACTTCTCTTTACCTTTCCCCTTAGCTCTTACAATAGACTTCTTAGCTAGCATCTTTCTTCGAGCTGTAGACTTAAGAGGATCACTTTCTTCGTTAGACTCGGCAACCTTCTTCGACAATTTAGGTGCCGCTAGATATAATGGATTGTAGGCAGCATTATGTATCGGGCGCTTCTTAGTCCTCTCCTTACCTTTCCTTTCTTTCTTAGCCCGTCTAGCGTTACGAAACGTCTTAAATCCATCGTAGGCACTACTAGGGCCTCCGCTAGAAACGACAGCTAGCTAAGTAGATTACGGTAGTGATTTGGCATTAGACGAGGAGAGACTCGGGGACCTTCGATAGCCGCACTTCTTATAGAAGTAAGCACTAGCCTTAAAGGTAGCGCCGTATACGGAGTAGAATGAAGGCATGTTATTACTAATGTCGTCGTAGAGCTAATGGAACCAATAGAGCTAATAGAATCGATAGAGCTAATAGAACCGATAGAGCTAATAGAATCGATAGGGCTGGCGGTCATTAAGTAGATAAGAATTTCGAGGGTCGCGGCTTAGACGTGTTATATTAATTGCCGTAATATCCACATCGCGGCGGCAGTCCTCCGGCATAACATAATATATAGATAAATAATCTACACTAGTAGGGGTTACTATAATTATTACCCCCTACTATATAACTAGAAGTAAAGACTTCTACTGCTATAGTACTGCTACTACGCTGCCTATTGCTTGTTTACGGAAGCAAACATCGCCCTAAGGCAATCTAATGGTTAGAGCTCTAGGTTGTCGCTTAGGCGTTTAAACTCGAGTAAGTTACTGCTACCCTTAATAAACGCTACAGTAGCCTATCGTAACCGCTTATAAGTAACAAAGTGTAGCCTAACCGAAGGGTTGTCTAGATCTAAGTCGTTCTCGACCTCTATACCGTCTAATTTACGAGGCAGACCTATAAATTCAAGGGCGTCTTAACACCATTTAAGCGTCTCCTCTAGTAGGTAGGCTTCGAGATCGTATTCTTCTATACGCTCTTACTACTGTCGTATCTATAGATAGTCTAGGTCGATGTTCTGTTTCTAATCTCGTACGCCCTTTCCAAATATCCGAGGGTAGTTATATAGTAGCTTAGGCGTGCTAGAGTAGTGTAACTCTACGTTTGGATTATGTCGAATATAATGTATGTTCTAGTTCTTAATAAAGTATGCAACAGTCTTACGAATAATAGGCATGTAGATAGCGAGGAAGGCTACACGATTAGCTTTCTTGTCCGGATTATAGAGGCCATCTACTTTAATCTTACCTTATGTCGTTATTAGTATAATAAGCTACTAAGTAAGGTAGGTAGTACATACCGAAGTGATCCCTCTATGTGTTTAGCGCGCCCTTCGCGACTTCGCCGTTCCAGTACTCGACGGTATTGTTGCCCTTACTAGTCGTGTACTAAAAGTACTCTAAAAAGCTTAGCCTACGAGCTACGAATAGCTCTCGTAGTTCAAGATAGGCGTTCGCAAGCATTAGTATCTCGACGCCTTTATTAGATTGTATAATGCGTAGCTAATAACCTCGCCGTGTTATCTCATTAATATATTGTACGAAGGTTAAGAACTTTGTCTTCGTAAGGTTACCGGTATATATCTAAATAATCTAGCGGGAGAACATATCTATACACACATAGATCTATATTCTAAAGAACGGCTCTATCTTACAATAGGCATCAATTGACTAGACATAGTTTAGGCCTATTGCCTTCGGCCTACCATGGTGTAGCTAGAAATATAGCTCGCGTAGTCGTCGTGCACGGAATGGTGTAGTATAGATCTCGCGAGCGATCTTATAGATACGGTCTCTATATATAGAAGTTAATATATATGCACTTACTCGTAGGCGCGTACCCTTCGCCGCTACGAGTAAGTGCGCGTAAGTAAAGAGAATAGCTAGTACTAACTATCTCGTACGTAGCCTATACGCATTACTAGATTACGAGTAATAGGAGTAGCTACGCTAGCCCCTACGAGGAAGTGCTCGATAGCTCTATACTCTATACACTATTACATATAAGAGTCTCGTAGCCTAATTAGGATAGAGTCTAGTATGTAACAGTACACGGAGCATATACTCGTAGCGGTGTAGTAGCACATACTCGTAGCGGTGTAGTAGTATATACTCGTAGCGGTGTAGTAGCATATACTCGTAGCGGTGTAGTAGTACATACTCGTAGCGGTGTAGCAGTATGTTACGGTCCGGTACGATCGTGCACGTGGAAGAACTTCATTCGTTGGGAATAGGGACACGCGCTGCCAATGAGCGGGCGCTCTTGTGTGACTCAGAGCAGAGCGCTCTTAGTGCTCTACCGAGAGAGCAGGACAGACCGCGCCAAGACATGGCACTATATAGACGACGCTCTTTTGCAAGTAGATAGGAGCCTCGTGCTCAACTCATTTTAAGTATACACCATATACTGTTTGGAACCACTACCTTCATAACTGATTGAGACATCCCTGCAAAGATCCAAGCCCGAGTTGTGATAACGTACAGCGGTTCCTAACAACTTTGAGCACCACCACCAGGGCCCTTTGCATATGTCTGGGAGAGACGCTACCCGGAGTCCGTCACGACAACAGCCACAGTCAACTGGCATCACGGAACGAATGAGCGAAATGTCGATTACAGGAAGCAGCAAGAACAACAACACTCCTATGGGTATGCTGAACTCACAGGACCACCACCGTGCACCTAAGGTATCTACGCCGGAGACGTTCGACGGGACCAAGGACAAACTGGAGGCTTTTCAACTGCAGGTTCAGTTGTACCTTCACTTCAACGCACACCAGTTTCAAGGCGAGGCCTCTAAGGTCTTGTACGCCGCATCCTTCCTACGAGGAAAAGCAGCTAGAGGATTCCGACCATACCTCAAGGACTGGCTACACAACCAGGGCGAGGGAGAAACACCGAAAACGGAAACTCGAAAAATTTTCCACGACTACGACGAGTTTGAGACGAAACTCGATGATCTATACGGGATACCAAATGAGGAGGTATACGCCGACCGACATATCCGACAACTTCGACAGACTACTTCTGTAGCGCTGTACGCCTCAGAATTCCAAGGATATGCCGCCGACCTGGAATGGAACGACGCAGCTTTGCGATCGCAGTTCTACCTCGGGCTGAAAGACAACGTCAAAGCCGAACTATCCCGAAACGCCAGCGTCGTTACGCTAGGGGCGATGATCAAGGCAGCAAAGGAGATCGACGAAAGGCTCCAGGAGTTGAGGTACGACCGACACGTACAGCCTGGATACCAGAGACCCGCCGCGGGCGGAAGAGGGGGCTTCAAGGCCAGAAGTCAGGACCCTAATGGTTACGGAGACCCAATGGAATTGGACGTAACGGAACGTAGGACAGGAAGGGGGCTGAAGAGCAAAGGTTCCACCTGCTACGTATGTGGCGAGCAAGGCCACTTTGCAAGAAACTGCAAGAAGAAGAACATGGTTAGCCGCGAGTTCAACGCAATGATTCGCGAAGAGAATACATACCAGGAATGCGAGAACTTCTTCTCGAAATCTGCCTAGCAGAAACAACCTGAGGACAGCAAGGCATCAAACAGCGGCTTCTTGATTTGATGACCTAGGACACAGAAGTCAACACAACGACACGGGACAAATGACTACTGGATATCACGACTTACGACGGATGGCCATCGGGCCACGAGAACGGAGAAGCGAGGCCGGCTCCAAGAAGATCGCTCTCGAGACCAGGGAAGTCCGACAGTTCGGGGTCGTTCGGATCGAACTCTGTGTTGGCGGCGAGGTGGGCTACTTCCTCGTCGACCCGGGAGTTATTCATGTTTCGAACCTCGCGATTGCGACGGATCCGCTGACGGAGAGCCTCGATCTTTCGGAAAATGTCTTCCGCGGAAATCTTGAGCCGCTCTATCTCCTGCTCGTCTGACTCGATCTTCTCTGTCAACTCTTCCACGACGCGGTCGAGTTTCTCGAGGGAGGAGGTGACACAAGGTTTCCCGAGGCGGGTGCAGTTGGCACAAGACATGATGGAAAAATCGGCAATGTAAACGCAGGGGCGCTGATTCCGGCAACAGTGGTCGCAAGGTTTAGAAGGAACAAAGGGATCAGCAAAGATTTTAGCAAGACGACGTTTTTTGCGCTGGGCGGAGGACGAAGACATGGTAAGAAAAGGGTGGTTGCGGAATTTGAATTTCGGAGGACAGGACCTACTTATGACTAACGACACGTGATCGCTGGGGCATCGATCCTAGGGAGGGGGATGGTGTTACGGTCCGGTACGATCGTGCACGTGGAAGAACTTCATTCGTTGGGAATAGGGACACGCGCTGCCAATGAGCGGGCGCTCTTGTGTGACTCAGAGCAGAGCGCTCTTAGTGCTCTACCGAGAGAGCAGGACAGACCGCGCCAAGACATGGCACTATATAGACGACGCTCTTTTGCAAGTAGATAGGAGCCTCGTGCTCAACTCATTTTAAGTATACACCATATACTGTTTGGAACCACTACCTTCATAACTGATTGAGACATCCCTGCAAAGATCCAAGCCCGAGTTGTGATAACGTACAGCGGTTCCTAACACAGTACATACTCGTAGCGGTGTAGTAGTACATACTCGTAGCGGTGTAGTAGTATATACTCGTAGCGGTGTAGTAGTATATACTCGTAGCGGTGTAGTAGTACATACTCGTAGCGGTGTAGTAGTATATACTCGTAGCGGTGTAGTAGTACATACTCGTAGCGGTGTAGTAGCACATACTCGTAGCGGTGTAGTAGTACATACTCGTAGCGGTGTAGGAGCATATACTCGCCGCGGTGTAGGAGTATATACTCGTAGCTACGGTAAGTAGTACAGCAGTACATACTCGTAGCCGCGGTGTAGTATACTCGGAGCGGTTAAAGAAGTAGATATATACGTACCTACCGATAAAGCGATTCTTCCTACGTAGATAGTTAGCGATAGCACGATAGCTACTATTATACGTAACATTAGAAGCGATTATAACCGACAAGACTTTACGAATAGCCTACGTAATCTCTTCCTCGTTCTCTAGTAGTATACGCCTTAGAAGACCTATTAATCTTCGTAGATTGCGGTATTAGGTTAACGACAACTTAAAGCCATCTTTTTTTAGCATCTTAACTGTATACTTATTACCTAATGCTAAGTACCGCTAAAAGTTGTATTTAATCTTCCGTCGTAGACAGTCCTCTTACTATAGAGTAAACTTAGTACGTATGTTAGCCTTAGTTAATCCCTACTGTTCGAGCCTACGCTCTAAAGTAGGCAGTGTAAGATGGACTCTATAGTCCTAGCGAAGACGCTAAAGGATTTCTCGATGCGTAGTCTTGCTTACGATAAGCTAGGCGATCGTCTCACGATATAGCTCGACATCGATAGCTTAGCTGCCACGGCGGCGATTCGTAACAATAGGCATAACGAGGGCGGAGGGCGGAGGGCGGAGGGCGTGTACGTATGCGCGTAGCGATCGGTGTAGTGTAGCGTAGTGTAGTATTAAGGTTAACACTTAGAAAGAATCTTAGATGCAACCGTGGATTACGTGGCCTCTGTATGCTGTGTGCTTACTCGTAGTAGCTAATCTATAGCCCCTACGAGTAAGTGCATAGCATATAGGCATACAGGCATATAGGCATACAGGCATACAGGCAAACAGCCAAACAGCCAAACAGGCATACAGGCATACAGGCATACAGGCATACAGGCATACAGGCATACAGGCAAAAAGGCAAAACCCCGGATTCGAGAGAAACCATGTCAACCAGGCTACGAGGGGTCAGGGCATCCTACGCGAGTATGTCAAAGTAGCTCATGTACTTGTGTTGAAGACGCGCACGCTACTGAAGTAACCCACTCAGCCCTTAGACTAGACTATTTCACACAGACCAACAGCCTTGGCGATCCTCGTACGTAGCGAGGCTTTGCTCCGAACTCGGCTGGGCTGGGTTCTTGGCAGCTCGGCATATCCTCGCCCGAGCAATGTCCAGCGTCATCGGTCTGAGGCATCGATAATGACAGGCAGATGCGAACCCGTCGACGAGGAGCATTACGAGTTCCTCGCGTGCCCTGCGCTGACCAGTGCAGTCCAATGGCCGGAAGCAGAAATGCAGTGTCAAATTCTGCTTGCCGCGGTCTGCGTTGCTTGTGGGATGCAAGCAGTAGACAGACATTCCTCCGTGACCATATGAAATCCTCGTCTTGCAAGTGAGGAGACCTCGATCGTCGAACGCTTTCCCAGATCGAGAAGGTCACATCGCCGCTGTTAAATTCTGCCATGAGTGCCACGCGAGGCTCTAAGTACTCAATTATACCTCGCAGTTGAATTGCAGCTGAGGCCAAAAAAGCAACACTCAGCTATCGAGTGCAGAAGTGAAATCAAGAGACAGATCTTACCGAAGTATGGGGGATCTTCCTCTTGAAGCACCGCGGGCGTAGACGAACACATGCTTGCAAGGACGAGATACTGGGCCCTGCCCAACGTGTTCATCGACATATGTGGACCGCTATTGACATCAATGGACAACATTGGCTTACCTGGCTCGCGGTAACAGTGTCAGATGGCGTCGGTAGCTCGTGAAGCTGTGGCAGTTCC
Organism: Nothopassalora personata; assembly: GCA_033816765.1. NCBI lineage: Eukaryota > Fungi > Ascomycota > Dothideomycetes > Mycosphaerellales > Mycosphaerellaceae > Nothopassalora > Nothopassalora personata. Next base: position 218,427 of record CM066296.1, read on the forward strand.
TTATCGGATCCGACAGATGTAGGAGTACGAGGCTGAACGTGATCGGTCCGTCGTCGCAGGACATCGCCGAGTAGCCAACGAGAGGAGACAAAGGAGGCTTGACTCAGCTCCATCTACTGCGCTGCTGATTACAGCTCCTTATCAGATGTATCTACTTGCCGGATGGGGTGGAGGCTGTTAATTGATTGCGCTGATAGCGACCACATTAAAGATAGCCAACATGAACCATGATTGACCGCAAGGATCTGGATCAGATGGGCTACGGTGATGGCGTCCGCTTCAATAGCTACCGGCATGAACTATGATCAACCATCAAGATCGTGCTATCGTCAACGAGCATGATAACAGGCTTCACAGCACTGTAGGGTGGGTCTGCATCTCCTTCAGATGGATCATCAGTGCCACGCACCTGGCTATTGGACTCAAGACGTCGGCCACTTGGCACTACTACATTAGTCTTGATGACTGCACCTCCTGGCTTCACCATAAGAGTATTCTCAGCACATGCGAAATACCCACAAGCCACGAGATTAGGAAGATCAGTGCAAGCGACTATACTTTTCCCACAACAGCTATGTCCTATCTATCTACCCAAAGATCGCGGCATCTAATCTCCCAGGACCTGATGCAACGCATTCGTCCTATAAGTCTCACTATCCCTCAACAACTCCCTATGCGTACCCTTCGCGGTACATAAGCCCTCCTCAATCACAAAGATACAATCCGCATTCTCAATAGTATGCAACCTATGCGCAATCGCAATCACCGTAATCCCCTTCCTCACATTCTCCAGCGCATCCTGAACCATCTTCTCGCTCTCGCTATCGAGAGCTGAAGTACTCTCGTCAAGAAGCAAGAGTCTCGGCTTCCGCAGAAGAGCACGGGCAATCGAGATCCTCTGCCGTTGACCACCTGAGAACTGGTTCCCATTAGGTCCACAGCGCGTCTCGTACTTCTCTGGCAGCTCCATAATAGTATCATGAATATGCGCGAGCCGGCATGCGGCTTCGATGTCAGCATCCGTGACTTCCTCCTCCGGGCGCGCACCCAGGGACAGGTTAAATTTCAGGCTCCCTTCGAACATGACGCTCTCTTGTGGGACGAGGGCGATGTCGTCGCGGAACTGCGGGCCGGTGAAGTCGCTGATGTTGCGGCCATCAATGGTTACTCTGCCGGATGAGGGACGGTAGAAGCGCTCGATGAGGGAGATGATCGTGGACTTGCCTGCGCCGGAGGGACCGACGAGGGCGCAGAACTGACCTGGTTTGATGTCGATGTTGAGGCCGCATAGGACTCTGGCGTCTGGACGAGCTGGATAGGAGAATTCGACGTTCTCGAAGGAGACGCGCGCGCCGCCGGACCGCGTCTTCTCAGATATGCTGGCAGCGGCTTCGATGTCTTTCGTGCGAGCATCGTCGGAGTCGTCATCTTTGTAAGGTCCTTCGACGATGGCCTTCTGGGTCACGGTTAGGGCTCGCTTGCCAACATCGAGCAAGTCCAAGATTCTGGCTGCAGAGATCTTCGACTTGGAGAAGTCTGGTGCCAGCGCGAAGAGTTGGCCACAAGTCTGTGCACTGAACAGCATGGCCGGAAGCACGATGAAAAACTGTGTCTGACTGTACCACCCCTCAATGATGTTACGAGATCCCCACCAATAAGCCAGCGCGTACACGAGGTTACTGATGCTGTATGCTGTGGCGAGCCAGGCATTACTCCACAGCAGCAACTTCAGCGTCTCGTCATATGGCTTCTTCAAGGCACGGTGGTAGACGTTGACGGCTTCATCCTCGAGCGAAAATATCGATATCGCCCGAATAGAATTGACTGCCTCAGTAGCGTAGCCGGTAGCGCTGGAGAATGCTTTGGCATGCTTTTCGCCGTACTTCGCGATTGCTCGCAGACGCATGGTTCCGGAGGCAAGCAAGACAGGAACACTGGGCAAGAGAACAATGGTAATGCGCCAAGCAATGGCCATTGACAGGATGATACCTGCGAAAGTGTTGATGATGACCGAGGAGAGAGTTCCAAGGACAGGTCCAGTGAGTCCCGCAAGAGCATTGGCGTCTGTCGTCAAGTACGAGAGTAGGTCGGCGGTATCACGCCCACCTGACTCATGCCAGTCGATATCTTGCCCAAGCAGGGTTCGTAGACACAGAACTCGAACCTTCTCCAAAGTGTTCTCGCCTACCAGACCGAAGGTAGTGCTCATGAACAAGTTGGCGAAGAACTCAATGATAGCCAGGATGAAGAACAGAAGACCCCAGAGGTGTCCCGCAGACAAGATAGACGCGGCGGATTTGCAAGCACTGAAGCTGCTGATGGTGTGTCCGAAAATGACGGCTTCGCCAGAGTATGACCCTCCCACGATGGCGGACGAGGTAAAGGCAATGAGGAGCCACAGAGCTTGCGATCGAGTGAGCGTACCTATGCCACAGATTGTGGACCATACGCCTCGTTTGCTGCCATGTTCTCGAATTGGCTTGTTCTCGTCGGCATCGGTGGCTGACTTCTGATCTGCCCTCTCGCTGTCGGCAGGAACTGGCTTCTCGTCTGTCACACTCGTTTCCTTGCCGATGGTATCGTCACTAGTCCGCTCATCGGCAGAAGGGACATCATCCTCAGAAGTGTTTCCAGCAGCGAGCACTTCAGCAGGGTCGTGATGTCTCACATTTTGCAAGCGAACCATGCTGGCGTACGTGCCGTCTGCAGCGATGAGGTCTTCATGTGTTCCCTGTTCAACGATTTTGCCACTGCGCATGACGATGATGTTGTCGGCATGTCTTACAGTTGACAACCGATGTGCAATGTTGATGGTCGTCCGGCCTTTGGAGGCCTCACGTAGAGCACCTTGAATGAGTCTTTCGCTGCGAGAGTCTAATGCGGAAGTGGCTTCGTCAAGCAAAAGGATCTTGGGATTGCGCATGACCGCTCGAGCAAGTGCGAGTCTCTGCTTCTGGCCTCCACTGAATTTGTTTCCGGCAGCGCCGACAGAGGTGGCTATCCCGTGGTCCAGTCGCTCAATGAATCCAGTGGCATCAGCGATTTCTGCAGCCTCGGTTACCCTGTCAACCACACGGCGCATAGCTTGCGACTGTGTTGCCAGCGTAGCATCGAAAGATTGGCCATCTCTGACCTTCTCAGCAAACTCTGCCAATTCGCCACTGAGAACCACATCGACCTCATCCTGCTCAGCATCGGAATTGATAACACCGTGAGCGATGTTCTCGAGAATGGATCGGTCCAGGAGTGCCGGGTCCTGCTGCACGGCGCCAATGCAGCCACGCAGGTGACCTACATTCAGATCCTTGATATCAACACCATCGAGGCGGACAGCACCCTCTGCTGGATCGTATAGGCGCGCCAACAAAGCCGCCACTGTCGACTTTCCACTGCCAGATTGACCAACGATGGCAGTGTGTTTATAAGCTGGAATTGTCATGGAGAGCTCTTTGACCACCACGGTGTTTGGGCGGCTTGGGTATGCAAAGCTGACGTTTTCAAAGGTGATTGCGCCAGCTACGTGAGCGAGACGTTGTCCAGAAGTGTGGTTCGTGGGATCGATCTTCGATTGTCGCTTGATGGACTGATTGAGCTTCGTGTAAGAAACAGCAGCGACACCGAATATCTGCATGAAAGGAGCGATGCGACTCAGGATGAAGGTTGCATCGATCAAAAGAAAGATGACGGTGTACACAGCTCCGACCTTCGAGCTTGCACCGTCAGTGCCAACCGAGTCTGCGATACTCCTGCTACCCTGCCAATACGCAAGTGCATTGGTAGAGTATGCAATGAAGTACAGAAGACCCAGCTGCACTCCTGCCACGATTGCTTTCTTGACTCCCTCGGCTCTAGCCCTGCCCAACAGATCTGCGAAACGACGCTCAAGCCGAGAAGCAGCACCGAAGGCGTGCACGACCGTCAGCTTGCTCAAGCTTTCGGATGCGATTGATGTTGCGCGTGCAATCTCATCAGAGTAAGTGCCGGCATATTTTTCGGTGAAGTACCCACCCCCGTAGGCCATCAGGAAGTAAGCTGGCACAAGAGATACCAAGATTCCAGCCAGGACAGCATCCTTGATGAAGGCCACGATGTATGAAGCCACAAAGTAGGAGATGCTGGTGATGACAATACCAACCTTCTCGGACGTGCCTGTTTGGATGTCGTCAAGATCAGTCGATAGTCTTGAGGAGACATCGCCGGCAGGAAGTTGGTCGAAGAAGGCGAGTTCCTGGCGGAGAAGACTTCGGAGGTATCTCTCACGCAGGCGGCGCACGAGCCGTTCTCCAAACAGGGACCAGCACGTAGTGGAGATGTAGAGGAAGCACCAGTTGGCGATGGTCACGTAAATGATGTACAAGACCTTGGTCCGCACCGAGTCCTGCAACGACGAGGTATCTTCGCCAGGGTCCTCAGAACAATCGGCCGAGTTCAGGTCGTCGATGAGTTGACCGAATAGGATTCCAAGGAGGGGAAATGGCACGCCGGACGCGATAGATCCTATCAATCCTCCCAGGAACAGTAGAAGGTCCCAGACGTCGGCTCCAGGACTGAGCAGCAGTCGGTAATAGACAGAGGCCCGCTTCTGCCATGGTTCCTTTTCCACAGCATTGTCCTTTGGCTTGGACTCCTGCTCATAGTATTGAGTGATTTGCACTTCGGACCAGAAAGGTCTCGCTTACCTTCTTTCTCAGGGGAAACGGCATCGTCTCAGCAAGTCTCCTTCACCTTCGCAGATGCTGTCCAACGACGATGTCGACGCCATGTTCGCCTCCGTCCAGACAGACTCCTTCAGCATCACGTGCTGCTGCTGCTGCTGCTGCTGCTGGCGCCTTCTGCGGCATCGGCACCATGGCCAAGGACACTATTGCACTGCGTCAACTCATCTTCACCGGTACGAGATGGCAACTGTTTGCTGTACAGTAGCTCGATGGAGTCAACATGCAGGCTAAACAAGCTCGGCGACCCCTGCCATGCTTGGCCCTAGTCGAGATCGGCGGGCTGCCGATTATCTGATCCGAGTGGATCTTATCTGATCAGAATTTTCACCTTCACTTCCGGCAGCTGAGGCGTTCCAACCCACAACTACCTGCCATTGGACCGATGCGCATGCTTGCAACGCTAGCGGTGTCACAGATGTTTCACCCGCTTCGCACGGATCAGATACCACCACAATCACATAATTTTCGGCTTTCACATCGGCAGCACATCATTCCAATGCCATTTCCACCAAGCATCTCGTGTGCTTGTGACGGTGAACGCGTGCGAAGTCGGCAATGGATGGTCCAGTATGGCAGCTTGGCCTTGAAAGGGGTCAACATTGGCAAGGAGAGACGCGGAGCGCTATCTCCCGATCCTTCTGTTACTCTTTTCGCCACATTCAACACCACCATCATGGCTTCTCTGAACCCTCCCGCGACTCTTCGTCTACCTCACCCATGCTTGACAACTTATCGCATCCACGAAGTCGACAGCACGCAAGCTCCTCCAGATCAAGCACGAGCCAAGAAGCTCTGCCAAATCGCCAACACGGCAGGATGGAGAAGCTTCTCCAGAACAGCTGCACAGCAATGTCGCTTTCTCGAACCCCATACAAGATCAAAGAGAAGACCAGCGTCCTCCTCAGTCCAACAACCTCTTTTGGGGTCGTGTCAGGCGAGCACCAGGCTCGCTCTTCTACAGCAGATATATTCCACATCTTGACGAGCGTTTCAGCATGTACGCGCTGGACTACAAAAATGATGAGCACTTGCGTCTCTTCAACCAATGGCAGAACGATCCATTTGTAGCAGCTGGCTGGAACGAGACGTGCACATTAGAACAATACAGAACATATCTCAAGAATCTGCACGAAGATGCTTTTTGCATACTACGAACTATACTGGGGCAAGGTAAGAAAGCAGCTCGAGGATCTCGTGAGCTTGACAGAAACTAATTTCATTCTCAAGAGGACCATTTCGGCATGTACTGCAATGCAGGTGACTACGACCGTGGTCGACATGCCCTGGTCGGCGACACACGCTTCCGAGGCAAGCACAGAGTTTCTGCCTGGTGGTCGAGCACGATCCACTACCTCTTCCTCGACGACCTGCGCACACAAACAGTTATTGGAGACCCCAAGCCCACCAACGCAACAAGTCTATCGTATGATCTGATGACTGGGTTCAGCGTCACGAAGCATGTGGACCTCGGTCACAAAAGGAGTGCTGCAGATAAAGTCAGCAGGGAGAGGTTCTTTCAGCTCTGCCCGCTACACTTCGACGGCGAGACGAATGTCGGCGGGACGGGCATCAAGCTCTTTGCCAAGTTATGAGAAGGACAAGATGGAGAGGAAGAGATACCTGGGTTTGATGTCCTTCTTGAGACGCGCAGCAGCCTTTGGATCTGAAAATGTAGTAGCGGGAAAAGCTGTGCCTCTTGTAAAAGAAGAGGATGCCAGTATCTTCCGTGACATACTGATACTTTGTGCTGAGCGGCTGGGCGGCATTCTGATAGGCGTGCTGGTCTGGCTTATGCTCTGATCAAGACTACGTAAATAAACCGAGCTTCGTACTTTACTGATTGCTTCCAGCGCTTGAACGAGCATACTATTCAGCAGATGTTGTCTCATACCGATGATGAGCCGATATCGGCAGTGTACAAGACCTGGACACCAGCCCATCCACCTTCGACTTCCACCCTCACTCTCACACGCGATCGTCTACATCAAGCCAGCAGGACATTGGTCGAATCCAAGAAGCTATCGATGCCGTCGAGAAGCTTTCGCTTGATCAGGAGGCTTTCAGCCAGCCACCCGTCGACCTCCCATTTCCACATCCGGCTGAACAATGTTGTTCCGCTCCGAGCGGGCTCCGCCGTGCCAGTCGCTTCGTCTGCCGACGCGCACTATGCTATACAAGGCAACTTGTAAGGCTTGGGCACTATTGAGTCCTCCAACGTTCGAACCCAATCCGGCGCGATAGTCTACGAAAGGGGCACTGGTCTCGACGCAACAGCGAAATCTGCGAAGCTCTGTATAAGGATGGACGCACTGCTCCCAATGGCCATGGCCTTGTCACCTTGCGGCATCACACTCGTTATCCGAAATATTATCTTTTCCTTTTCTCTGCCGTGGTGACCAAGTAAGCCACAATAATGGCACATTTGTACACTATCACCATCAGTCTATTGTTCTATTTCATTGCATTTTCTTCATATCTCATCACAGGTGCGCGATGCCATTACCCTGAGTGATAATCCTCTCCGCTGACTTATTCCCAGTTTCATTAGCCCAATCCACTGCCTCAACGACCGCTAAGGCAGGAGAAGACGTTTGTGAGAACCAAGTGATCGCCAACAAATGTCCGGACGACAATGGCAAGACTATAAGAGACGCAAGCGGCGAGCTCTTCTCCATCGGCTGCGCCCAAGACGTCACACCTGGGCAATATTTCGATACGAGCCAGGTGTCGAAAGGCTATCTCCAGTGCCTTGCGCTGTGCACAGCTCACCCCAACGACAAGTGTCAGGCTGTTGTCTTCTCCGGGTCAGCTGGAGCTTATGGAGTGTGCTACTTTAAAACGTTCGCGAACAATGCGACGCAAACTCCACAGCCTGGTGCGGACGACCTCGTCATGGCGATTCGACCAGACTGGCTCAAGGACTATGTCAAGCCAAGTTGTGGCATTGGTCCCACGAGCGCACCGTCGACTAACCCTGTAATGGCACTCGTCACGCCTGTTCTCGTCACCCCAACATCCTCTGCTTCGTCGACTGTCCTCATGACCGCTCCATCGCTCGCCGCTTCAAGCTCTACAGCCACTCCTGCAGCTCCACAGCCGTCGATGAGCTGGCCAAATGGCACTATCTTAGCCAAGTGCCCCGGGGGCGCCACTAATTACACTTCTCCCGCCGGAACAGTGTACGAGCTCTGCCCGAACACAGGTACGTTTCCGTGCTGATCCAGTTTCGTGTCACGCTGGATCGATAACAATTACACTCTCCAGAGCTCAGTGGTGCCAATGCTCAGACACTCCAAAATGTTGCCACTCTCAGAGCCTGCGCCGTAAGATGTGGCGCTATCAATGGCTGCACGAAAGCACTCTACGATCGAGGTCGCCAGATCTGTATGATCAAACCTTCGGACCCGGACGTGAATCAGCCATGGGTGGCCAACACGCAATACGACTCTGTCCGTGCGGTACCAAGGTACAACTCTGCCGTTCAAGGCCAGTGGACGGACTTCATTCGCCTTCCGGTCGTGCCTGTGGCAGCGTATGTCGTTCCTGCTTTTCCAACAGCGGCCAGGCTCCTGTTCTTCTCAGCTTGGAGTCCGGACACTTTCAACTTGGGCCCTGAAGGGTATACGCAGTTCGCAGACTACAACTTTGCCTCGGGAGCTGTGTCGGCGCGGAACGTCACCAGGACTAACCATGACATGTTCTGTAAGTACGAAGGATGTCTTGAACGCTGGAGTGTCAAACTCATCTTTGCTCCAGGTCCTGGCATCAGCACACTTGGAGGCGGCCGCATCATCATCACTGGGGGCGCAAATGCTGCCAAGACAAGCATCTACGACCCTGCAAGCAATTCTTTCATCACCGGTCCTCGTATGAATAAGGCGAGAGGATATCAAGCGTCTGCCTCCATGTCGGACGGTCGGGTCTTCACAATTGGCGGCTCCTGGTCTGGAGGCGTAGGTAACAAGACTGGAGAGGTAGGTCCGCTCGAACCTCTCATGGGAGCATGACCAGGCTGACAATATCGCGGAGGTTTTCGATCCGCGAGCTAATACCTGGACGCTCTTACTGGGTGCAAGCCCAGCACCGATGCTGACACAGGATAAGGAAGGTGTGTCCTAGATCCTGCGTAGTGCCCAGTGTCCGGCACATGCTGACATAACAAGTCTCCAAACGAGATAATCATGCATGGTTGTTCGGCTGGTAAGTCGAAACGAATCTATTTCATATTTCTTGGTACTGACACCTTGTAGGAAGCAAGGTTCGGTGTTCCAAGCTGGGCCCAGCAGACGCCAGAACTGGTACATGACTTCCAATGGCGGATCCGTTCGGCAAGCTGGCACACGTTCGGGCAATGACTCTATGTGTGCAGCTTTTGTCATGTACGACGCCGGCAAGATTTTGTCCGTCGGCGGTGCCAAGAACTATCAAGGCGATGCTGCAACGGCTTCTGGTCACATCACTACGATAGGTAACCCAGGCCAGCCTTCTGTCATCGAAAGCATCCCCGATATGAGCCGACCCAGAGCGTTTCCCAACGCTGTAGTGCTTCCAGACGGACAAGTATGTTGTGCATTACCCTCTGCTGTTGGATGGATTGCTAATCTTCTCCGATAGGTCCTCGTCACCGGCGGTCAGAAGACTGCTCTTCCATTCACCAACACGGACGGCGTCTGGGAAGCAGAGCTGTTTAATCCGAAGACCCGGACGTGGACTAGAATGGCTCCAGAAGCTGTCACTCGAGCATATCATGCTGCGTCAATCCTGCTGCCTGACGGAAGAGTGTGGAGTGGCGGAGGAGGTCTCTGCTTCGCCAGCCCAGGCCAATCGACTGGTAAGTCTTTCCCCAGCGGATTCATGCCGAGACTTACAAATTCGACAGCTGGCTGTGACAAATCTATCAATCACCCCGATGGGCAGATCTTCAGCCCGCCATACCTCTTCACGCGCAACGGAGCCCTCGCAGCTCGTCCGGCCATCTCGTCCGTCTCCAATACCCAACCGAGGATTGGAAGCACCATCACCGTGACAATGGCCTCCCCTGACGCGATGACATTCGCTTTCGTGCGGATGGGTACGGTCACACATTCTGTCAATACGGACCAGCGCCGGATCCCGGTCCAAGCGACGCAGAGTGGCTCAACTTACAGGATTGTGCTGCCTTCAGACTCTGGTGTTCTTCTCCCAGGAAATTGGTATTTGTTCGCCTTGAACGCTAATGGTGTCCCGTCCGTGGCCAGAACAATACAGGTCAAGCTTTGAGGCGTTGCAATAGGACTTTGATGTAGTTGTCCACGGATAAATGGCTTGTAATCAGAACTCGGGGCTTAGGGAAACGCACGGTGGTCAGCAATCCGTTGACTGGCATGATAAGATACGAGCCACAACACGTTTGTGCCACACGGTTCGTTTGAGCAAGCAAGCCTGGTCTTCCTATACGCAGACGATGTTGCGGAGCAGTCTCTGCCTCAGTAAATGCGGACTAGCAAGCGTACTTGGCCTGGATTCCGAACGTGCCAGCCCCCCTGCCGCTCCAGAAGTCTCATGATGCGACCACGGTCGAATCTGTTGTGTATGACCAGCTTCATGTCGCTGTCGTCTGCCTGACCCTACATCTCACATTCTTGCCCACTCTCTGAAGCTCGCGAGACTCAAGCCACTCTTTCGCGCTTCCTGCTCGAGCACTGTCCATTTTCCTCTTGATCATGGCACTGGCACAACGTGGTAATCACCGGCTTCCTCTTATCCGTCCTCCTCTGCTTCAGCACGAGCCCAAGCAGCTCTTCTCTGACCCCCTGATGCTCGATGCGGTCAAGGTCCTCATCGCTCGCCAGATCAGCATAGACTGCTAGAAATTGCTCTCATCCCATGCCCTGCATACTATCGTCCCGTCTTTCATCGTCTCCCATGGTGACAATAGCTTTGTTTTCCTGCTGGAAGTTGCGCATACCACCCATCGTTCGGTCAATGTGCCTGGCAGTGATGGTGTCTATGATAGCATCTCGGCAGGCCCGATCATTCAGGTAATCCGCGACTCTATACCATCTCGCCACTTCGACGTACCCGAGGTCCTCAGCTTTTGTTTCGGCTGAAATGGTGGCTTCGATGGCGGCTCATCCGCTGATCGCTTCTTTTTACGCGCAGGTCTCGAAAGAATCTGCTCGCAGTCCAGCCAATCCGGGTACCTATTGAAGGCGTCGTGATCGATATTTGATTCGCCACCCAGGTAAAGAGCATCATCTCCGCTGCCCCTGGAGGGCAAGTCAGGGTCGATATTGTTCTCCAGGAGCAACGCGTCCCCCAGGGAGTCGGGAGGGGCAAAGACGTCTTCAAAGTAGAGCCCTTCAGGCTCGTGTCTGCCGATAAACACCTTGACCCTGCGATGAACATGTCCCATCCCCAGAGGCTGAAGCTAGTCTCAGAGTCAGACAGGTCGCATCTCCAGAACATGCCACTTACTCGACCGCATTCGCCACCACCAGGGGCACATCGTACAGCTCGTGTGTAGGCGACATCGAAGCTATTTACGCACCGACTGGGCGAATGCGATAAAACACAAGGCGCAGGAGACGGTCGATGAATCTGTCGTGTGGTCAAGTCGATGAGCCGGACAAAGCTGGATGGCACGCATGTGACCTCCACTCCGCTCCCGTCATCGCCACCAGGGTCTCATATAAACATATACCCAACTTCTTCCGTACGAAGGGGCTATCCTTGTTTTGCTTTAACTTACTCCTAGTCGCCTTGCGGCTTCATACACCCTACTACTTTACATGCATGCCACCTACACTCACTCAGCCCACCCTACAGCACCACCATCCCACCAAATACCCCAGCCACGATCAAGGCCAGCACCATCACATTCACAACACCCACATGCTGCACCTGTCCCCTCGACGCTCCATTGCCCGCAGCCGTAGTCCCATTCGCCGTGCTAGTCAGTGTACTCGTGCTCGTCCCTCCGTTCCTCACAGTACTATGACTAGTGACAGTCTTGCTCGCATGCGGTGTTCCGCTCGCAGTCAGGAGGCCAGTCACGGTCGGGCCCCCGGTGATCGGAATATAGCTGATGATGGCAGTTTCGCCACCCGTATGTGCGGAGCTCCTGGTAGTCGGCACGATTTGGCCCCTGGGAATCGTGCTTGAGAAGTCATTTGTGGTTTGAAGACTTCCCGTTGGGTGCTGAGTACTGTCGAAGCGGACGGTTCCTGTTGGTGTGGAGGTTGGGTTGTCGAGGGTTTGGACGACTTCTGGGCCTATGCCGGCGACGTCACGGGCGAGAGTCATGGTTTTGATGCGTTTTGATTTGCAGTGTTGGATTCGAAAAGAGTGCCGTCTTCAGTATTCGAGTCCGCCGGCCGTTGAAGTTTTCTTCACCTTGGCTCGTGATCTGACCTTGATAGGGATCCGTCACCGATAGCCTCCTGATAGATGACTGTAAGGACGACAATGCGTCTGCAGTCGTGATATCACATGCAGCTCTGAAGACCGAGCATTGTTGGCGAGCGACATGGATTGTGCTTCGTGCGCGCATCAATAACGGCAAGCCTCATGCTTCTCGCGTGGCAAAGATCCTGGGCACATACGCAAGGCTCATGAAAAGTTGGAGGATTTCCTCTGCGTGTTCGCATGGGCTCTGTCGCGTCACAACCTCGTCGCGCTGCCCAACTAATGACAGCGATCGTCGCTGCTACAGCCTCTCGTGCTCATCGTGTGTCGCGTCTGTCTCAAGAAGAAGGTCACAAGTGTCACATGTTGGCCGAGCTCGATGCACAAGACGTGATTGACAGGACCTGAACCCAGGATGGTGGAAGCTCGTGAAATGCCATTGACAGGCATAACATGCCATGAAACACAACTGCTGCCCAGTGATCCTGATGCAATCGTGTTTCATCTCCGCAAGAACCTAAATCCCAGCCGTCCCTCTCCTCTTCGGCCACTTCTCATCCCATCCATCCCTAGTGCTCACGAACGCCACATCCCATCTCAGCACCTCGCTAGAACGACACAGTATGAAGGATCTCAAGCACACACATCTACAACCTTCCATGCCGCCCCTTGAAGATAGCAACCTTATCATCATAGAACAAAATCTCCCTTAACCTCAAGCGTCCCACAGCACTCCCTTCCAGCCCGTCCTCGTCGTCAGACTCGTTCTCGATCTCGTCATCTTCACTCTCGGTCTCGACTTCCTCAGCCACATCGTCCTCTTCTTCGTCGTCATCGTCGTCATCGTCGTCATCGTCATCACCGTCGTCGCTGCCGGCATCGGGATCCATGGCTGGGTGTTCGCCGAGTGAAGACTCCGTCCGCGACGCGCCAGCGCGATTTTCGAGGATTTCGAAGCACTTATTCGCAATGCCCATGTAGCAGAGCTCCACTTCAGGCCGCAGAGCGACGATATCGACGATTTGAAGGGCGAGTTCGCGAGGGTCGAGGTTTGCGCCGTGGACGTGGTCGGCGAGGAAGGGGAGGTAGAGAGAGCGGAGGTGGGGTATTGAGGGGATGTGTTGGAGGAAGAAGTGCTAGAGGGCGAAATATTAGTATATGTGGTTTCAGCTTGGAGAATGAAGTGCTTACCCAATCTCGATAGTCAATCGCCATACCGAGCTCTCGCAAAGCTGGCATCTTCCCGCTGCACACGAAGCCTAAGATCTCCCGAGTGAGGAGCCATCGTCTCCAGCGGCTTGAGTTGGTCGGTAAGCCGTCCGCACCCTTCTCCGAGCTGTCGATCAGGACTTTCTTCAAGCTGCCACGGTGTCTTCGTAGGGGTCCGCGGTAGATGGCATCGACGGTGACAGATGATGAGTAGCTGCGCGCTTCCTGCAGAAATAGCACTTCCAGGCTGTTCGGCGCAAGGGTCTCCTTGAGGAACGAGATCAGTGCAGGTGACACGGTATTAGTGTGCACCTTCTTCAGGTTGAGGCTGTATTCAAAGTCCGACTCGGCTGCTGCAAGTGCTGACTTGCTACTCTTCTTAGGAGTAATGTTTACTGCTCGTCGTGCCTGTGGGTACATAGGTGATTTTGGCGTTGGCGCGAATGTCTTCCGTAATGTCTTCCAAAGCTGTTCATGGTTCGGGCAGTGCAGCAGAGTTAGTGATGTCAGCCGAGTCCAGTCGATTGCTTTCTGCAGCACGGGTACAGAGATGGGGACTCGCTCAAGCTCTAGGCTGTCAAGTCGCAAGACATTCTCAAGATAATCTACCTGACCAAGAATGGCATCCTCTTTTCGTGTGTCAGTCTCTGCATTGTAGGAGGAGTAGACAATTGGCTCAGGTGTTCCAATACGGGACACAGTGTCCGGCAAATTGTTCTGCCGCGGCGCAAGAGCTTCGTGGGCTGGAGCATGGTGCTGTGTAGGTCTGAGGTCCACGTCGGCCGGACTTGAGAGTCCGTCTGTTCCATGCCCGTTCGTGAGCTGATTCGATAGGGCCCAGTCAGATGGTGGATTTGGTAGCTCTGGTATCACATGCTGGAAGCTTGGAATGTCGCTCGTACCATGCGACACGACGTTGAGAGCGGTCGCAATCTCAGATGCAGAATCTGGGTCTGCAGACACGCCCGCCCCGATAGCCTCTCTTAGATCTTCAGCGTCGGGAGCGTGATTGACCACAGCCACGGTGGGCACATCGTTCGGCTGCTGCATGTTTGGGACAGGTGCGGTCGCCCGTAACTGCACGTCTTGCTGAGGCCTGCTCGATGAACGTCGCAATCGTGTTCGATCAGGCAGTACATCTCTCGGCTTGCGCATATCGCAGACGAAGCCAGTCAAGACACCGAGCACACCACCTAGTCTCTTCTCTCCAATAGTCAGAGAGCCAGCGGTAGGATACTCTGGGTCGACTTGCTGCACTGTATCGCCTTCCCAAACCGTCACCCAGTCTCTCGTCATTGCGTGTCTGGCAATACCGATGCGGAGCTCACGTAACTTGTCCAACGATCTTCCAATCAAGACTGCCATCTCGTCAAGGTATGCAAGCTCGTCAATGTCCAGCACGCTCAAGCTCTTAAGTGGTGGAAGTATCGAAAAGGATGGATGCTCAACACGATCGAGGGCCGCAGGATGTATCGTCTGCGTTATTCGAGTAGTCGGAGGTGCAACATATGGTCCGTGGCTGATGTTGACGGGAGGAGGCGGTACTGGAGGTGGCATAGGATGTACCGCCTCGAAAGTCGAGTTGTCGTGCCATCTGACCCATACCTTCTCCAGCTTGCAAGGAATCTCGTCGTCTCTGTCTCCCAGCGAAGATAGAGCAAGCCACACATCCCGCAGTATGCCCGTTGGCATGTCCCACACGAATGTTTCCAGCGTTCGCATCCTCGCAACAGCCAGCGCGACGAGTGTCCCCAACATCTTGCCGCCCTCCTTCGTGATGAGGTACTCCTGCACCCAGTCCGCAGGCCCATTGCCCAGCGAGAACTTTCGGGTAAAATGCGCATAGTGATTCCCTCGTCTCCGCCGTATTTGCATCTCGGTCGCTCTGCCGTGGCCGCCCGGCGCAAATCTGTTGTTGGGTTCTTGCTCTTTCTGGATCCGGAGCTTTCTCTGCCATGGTGCCTCACCAAAAGCATCCTCTGCCATGACCAGTGTCGCGAGGCCATACGTCAGCGCATCCACACCACTTCTCGGCTCTGCGTGAGTGCTGCTGTCCGGCCATACGATGTCGAAGCGCGAGTAGATGTGGGGCGTAGTAAGACGGTGCAGGGCACTGTGGCACAGCGCAAGGCTCGTGAGGTCGTTGGTGTGCGTGACTTCCTTGACGATGTCCTTGAGAATGTCCACCGGCAGGTCCAGCAGCTGCAGTGGCTTCTTCTCCGGGCGATGCACCGCAACCGCGTCCTTGCCCTTGCCTTTGAACATCCTACTCGACCGTAGTCTCGGGCTGGGTAGGTCCGTGTCGTGGCAGTCCTCATGAAACCTTGCCCCAATGCTCTTGACATCCTTCACGACCATCTCGGGCGATGCGCCAGGGCTGACGCTGTGACTGTACGGTGTCGGCGACATCCTGTCTCCCGGAGGTGACAGCCGTCCCGCGCCAGAACCAGAGCTCGCGAGCCCAGCGGAGGAGCCAGCGACACCAGGCCCAACTGCCTTCGGAACTTGGCTAGCAGTTATAGCAAAGTGTCCGCCCGCGTGCCTCGCATCCTCCTCGTATGCAGCTGGTGTCGACACTTCGCTGGAGGGACCCGCGACTACCGCAGAAGCGGACATACTCGGAATGGGAGCCTCCATGCATGCGCTGTGCTCTGCTATGCTCCCTGGTCGGTAGTCCTCTGTGGAGTCTCGTCTACTTTCAACCGGCTCGGGGCCTCCGCATCCGCGATGTTTCGCTATGGTATTAGCTCGCCAAGTCGTTGTTCTCCTGTTAGCGACAGTGGTCGCAGTGATCTGTAGCCTCGCTCAACAGCATAAGAAAGATCTGCAGTCGTGGCACAGTCGAGCTACGCCGCAGTGAATTGGTTGGAAGTGGCAGGGTAGCGTTGCGGTTGCCAGGCTAGCGGGATTTGGCTGAGCCGTGGATAGTCGGCTGGCCGAACTATAAATGCCTCGAGGTGACTTGTCACATGCATTAAGAAGCCATACTTTAGTGAGCAAGACCGAGCTTGATTGACATAAGAAACGAGATCAACACGAAGATCATGGCACAAATCATGTTGATCTCTGCTGGCGCATGCACGCGTTCCATACTCTCGGACTATAGTAGCAATGCAATGGTTTTACGCCTACACCTCGAACACCCGTTTCCGTGATCAAGTCGCTCTGGGTTGAAGGACACAGTCGGCCGGCGAACAGGCTTCTTGAAACACGCCGCGAGCGAACCACTTCCTGTTTGCCTCCTCTTAGTACTTCATGCCATCACGCTCTCGGGCTCGCTCTGTTGTCACCTTGTGGTACTTCTGTCTTTTGGGATTCTTCGCAATCCATTCGTCGTACTGCTCTTGGTTCATGGCCTTGCCTCCTGAAGTGTAGAAGACCCTTCTTCCCCGCGTACGTCTCTCGACCACATTTTCAATCTGGACGTCCGCCAAATCCTCTGCCTCGAGACGAGAATCATCATCGTCGTCGCCTTCCTCGTTGCCACTGTCATACTCGCTCTCAGGTTCATCGAGGCCATTTTCTGCTACATCCGCCGTGTTTTGGCCTGAGAATGCAGTGAAATCAGCTCCGCCATCGTGTGCGCCAATATTCGCTGCTTTCTTTGCGAGTCCTTTTGCCTTCTTCTGTGCTCTCCACGCCACCTTTTCGGCCTTGCGTGCCGACCTTTCCTCCTGTCTGGAGGCCAGTCGGGCGGCTCTCTTGGCCTTATACGACTCGAGGTCTTTCTGAAGTTCAGGGAAGGCTGTCGCTGCAGTCCAGAAGTCGACGTATGTACCGCGGCATCGTCGAAACTGCCTTATGTGTTGGTTGATAGCGAGCCAGAGTTGCTTCCGAAGTTTGAGTGTGGCGTCGTTGCTGTAAGCTTCGACAATCGCGTCTGCCATGACCGGGGTATCCCAGACCAGCTTCAAACCTTCGATGAACTTGTTGGAAGCTAGGTAGACAAGGCTCTTCACTTGGTACTTGTCTGCCATGCAAAAGACTCGCATGTGGAGTAGTATATCCTCTTCTGGTGCGTGATAGGCAGACAGCTGCATGAAGCGCATCACCTCGTGGCAGATTTCTTCGTCTTCGTTGACCTTGAGAATCTGTACCACCGTCAGTCGGGTAGCCATCACCCGGCGATACGCGTAGCTCACGCACCTCGTTTTGGATGAGGTCCCTCAATTTCGGTGGCCAGTCGGCCTTGACCATCCACTGGCTAGACCCGCACACGACCGTGACAGCAGGCTGATTTGCAACCAGCCTGGCACGCTGCTGTTCTCCAGCGGCTCTTGCACGCTCAGCTTTACGCTTCTTCGTGCGTGCCATATCATCGATAGGGCGGGTGCGGTGTTTAGTCGATGATGTTACGAGCGAAGAAGGGCGCGCCACGAGAAGTGTGAGGGAGATCTGCGAAGTTCAGAATAGCGGTACGAGCTAGCTGCAACTTACGCGAGCTTACTTCAATCAGCCAGGATGGATTTGTTCCTATAGCACTGCTATCACTGGAATTGTGCCGTCGAATTATTTACTCCCTTCTCACGCAGACATCGAAGGCAGGGGTAAGCAGACGGAAAGACATCAATCTGCCCTTCCATTTCCCCTCGTATGATTACCATGGGAAAAGTACATAGAGTGAATAGGAAGGGTATCGTTTTCTGAAGAAGAAAAAAAAGAAGGGATTCGTGGTGGCGCGAACGTGAAGTGAAGCAGAACTGCGGAAGGCACGTGCCATTGCCGTTGCCAAGCTGGGGTCATGCGTGGGGCGACGGGTAGAAGCGGCCGACGAATCACATGCTGGAGATTATAGTCGCACTCAGTCGCAGCCCGACTATCCCTAGGTGAACGACCCAAGACTGTGACTCGACTCGGCTCAGGACACTCCTCAGGACAACCTCACCTGTGAGGACAGAAACACAAAAGCCGTCCTACACATTCAAGTCCAAGCCTCAACCTTGGAGAACTCACACAACGAAATCCAGCTCACTTGCACAATATCCCGCCAAGCGCCCTGAGCACCTTCGACCAAACACACCGTCAACATGTCGAGCAGTGCGAGAGGTAGTACCCGAGGCCGCGCTGGCAAGTTTGGCAAGGCAAAGCGAGGAGGTAGGAATATACTATAAAGATCTCAGGACTCGACCACAACTAACACTCCACCCAGGTGGCCGGAACTTTAGCAAGAACCTGCGCCCACTCGACAACGACGGCGGCGAGCAGTCTATGTGGGCCGAACCCAACCAGAACGAGGACGACGATGACGACTCATCAGAAGAGGACGAGGACTCCGAGGAAGAGTCGAGCGACGACGACGGCCCCGCCAAACCACAACAAGAGGAGATGACGCGTGAGCAACGCCGAGCAGCCGCAAAAGCCAAGAAGGAAGCCGCGATCAAGAAGAAGCAAGGCGTAGTCGAGGCCGGCGACATGCCGCCCAGCGACTCGTCCGAGGAGGAAGACGAGGACATGCCCGCCAACCCGAACCACTCCAACGCCGCACGCAAGCAGGCCGAGAAGGGCGCACCAGAGAAAGGAGCCGCGCCACCGAAGCCGAAGAAGGTCGATGATGTGAATCAGCTGTCTCGACGGGAGCGAGAGGCGTTGCAAGCACAGCAGGCGAAGGAGCGGTATCAGAAGTTGCACGCGGAGGGTAAGACTGAGGAGGCGAGAGCGGACATGGAGAGATTGAAGCTGGTGAGGCAGCAGAGAGAGGAGGCTGCGGCGAGGAAGGACGCAGAAAAGCAGGAGAAAGACCTTATCGAGAAGGAGAAGAAAGAGCAGATGGCCAGACTCGAGAGGCAGCAAGCACTCAAAGCTGGACGCGGCGGCCGAGGCGGGAAGAAGGGAGGTAAGGCCTAAGATTGTTCCACCCGATGCCGACTTTGCAGATGTGGAGGGCGCCATTGCATATTGCTTGACAGTTGTAGCGTGCTGCGAGTCTCGTGATAGACGCATAGCGTGGAGGAGCAGGCTACGACAGCGTAACGACATAGAGAACAAGATTTCAGGACTCATGACCATGCTTACGGAAAGGTCATGCTACTAATGTGGCACGTCTCAATCTCGCGGCCTTCATAAGCCTGAGAAGCCTACACACCCGCACGTTCCACAACCTCGCGAAGTATCCGAAGGATTGCGAGGCTTGCATATATGTATCATCTCAGCCAAGATCTCATGGCTGACATATCAAACAGGATCTCAGCTCTTGGCAAGCAGATATGAAAGCATTTCCCTGCACTAGACAACCGTCAGGACTTAACTCCAACTCTCCACCCATAATGACAATCAACAATAATGCCTATTCCAACAGCCCTGCCCAGCGAAGCAACCCTTGCCTTGAACACTTTCTCCGTTCAAGTCACAGTCCATATCAAGCCCGAAAATGTCGAAGCCTTCTTCAAAGAGGAGAAGCTTGATTTCGAGGCTGTGTGTAATGTACCTGAGCTCATGTCCTTGGAACTCTTCCAGGACCCCGACGAGCCCCGGAAAACTAAGTCGTGTCGAGAATTGGAATGCGAGTGTTGACTGATCGATGCGGGTAGGGTGATCCAACAGATGTTGAGGAAAGGTGGAGTGGTCTGGTAACGGTAAACACGTCCAAAATTCAAAAAGATGACTGCAAACCATACCTCATACCAACGGAGCCCATGTTCACTGCATCCAGGGAGTTCAAAATCCTCAAACGAGTGCCCGGCTACATCTGTGCAAAGAAGCAGAGCTTCGACGGCTCCTTCGTCGGCGAGATCAAGTCCTAAACCACTCCTGGATACGTGCCAATAATCCCAGCCATCCTCGCGCATCCTCCAACAAATCCATCCCAAACAACACCGCTCCCAATCACTCCTCAGGTCCACGACCCAATAAAACTCCCTCGTACTGACAAAACAATGCCTCCCCTCACTCCTCGCATGCTCTCCAATTGTAAACTCCAAACACGGCCGCAAGGTAAAATCCTTATCTTGTGCAAGGAGTGTGGTGATTGTCCTGTGGACGTGGTGAGCTATCAGGCGCGCGAGAATTCTGAAAGGCGTGGTGTAAAAGTGCTCGGGGGAGGAAGGCCTGTTGCGAGCTGAATATTGAGATCCTGGAGCCGTCTACTACGGGCATCCAGGGTCATGATGGTCTTCTTGGTTCCTTCCACTACACGTCTGAGGCCCTTGGTATCGTCCGGGACCTTGAGCGCCTGCCGTTCCAGTAGGAGCTCTTGCGCCTCATTTCAACATTTTCTGGCCAACCCAGCGTTGGTTTCTTCTTCCTTATCCTCCTCACTAATGCCCGCCGGTGCATGGGCAGCACGCCTCTCTTTATGCTCAGCCTCATCAGCAGCATACTCCTGCTCTACCTTGGTGACATTGATGTTGAATGTTTCTGCAAGGTTGCCGAGATCGACGTTCTCGGGGAGTGCACCGTCACCTCTTTTGATAAGCTCATGTGCTATGCGACCAACATGGGCTGAGAAATGGACGACTTGCAGCAAGCTCGAGATTGCGCCGAACGTAGCGATGACTTCTGCCATGGCGACGTGACTGCAGACCAGACTATATTTGCTCCCTTGGATTCGCGATGAGCAAAGCTCATGCAGAAGGTGAGTACCAGCCAGGGCCGACGGTGTCACTTGTATGCACGCACACCTCAGCTGCATGTAGCTGGCTGGCGTCCCGCAATGTGGTCAGCTTTCAGCTTACGCGGAACAATCTACAAGGTCCAAATTATCTTCTGTGGCCGGGCATAAGGGCAGTGGGTATAGCTCATGAGTTGTCGTTCAATGCAGTATCGAAAGGTCTATCGCGCGACCATTCTGAGCGCCGCCGGGTCCGGCGCGTCGCAATCTTGTGGTACAGTATACAGTTCCTATTCATCGCATCGCCCTACCAGCTCCTTAGCCAGTACACTCTCACTGCAGAACCTCCTACGCTGGCGCACTCGGCTGGGTATCCACGTCCATCTTCTCGCCGACTCCTTCCTCACCATCGCCAATATCCTGCACCGTCACGTACTTGCTGATCTCCTCCCGCGTAATGATCTTCTCATTCAGCACCGCAGTAGTACCAGGCGTGAACTTGTAGTTCCTCTCCTTCTTTCCACGCGTGTTGGGTGTCTTGTAATTCCTCATCAACTGCGTCTTCTCCGGCGTAATCACACACACATCCACGTTGCTGCCACTGCCCAAATCGTTCCAGATACCAGCCTCAATCGCATCCGCGCATAACGTGACCGCATCCTCCCGGCTGAGACCCGACTTCCACTGTGTCTCGAATACCGACATGGCAGCCAATGAGCCGGATCCCATTGTGACGTAGGGCAGCTTGTCGGTCGAACCGTGCGCATGGACTGTGAAGAGATGGGCACCTGTAGGATCGCAGCCGGCTACGACGAGGTATGCGCCGATGTGGCCTTGGTAGCGGAAGAGGTGCTGCTTGAGCATGGTCATGACGGTGACGACGCGAGGCTTGCGGCCGGTGGAGAGGGCGTGGAGCTCGAGGTTGGAGGAGATGATGGCGGTGGTGAATTCCGTGTCGGCGGCAGTTCCCGCACCTGCACACCAGATTTGGGGCGCGATGTAGTGGAGCTTCTCGCAGTTCTGTGGATGGAGGCGTTAGTGGTGAGGGTGCAGCGGTGGACGGCGTCTGCCCACCTTATCAGCTACTATAGGGCCGCTGGTGGCTCTGGTGTCTGCTGCGATGACGACCCCGCCATCGTAGAGACAGCCGACGATGGTGGTTCCGGTGGACGTGGCCTTGGGGAGCGGAACGCCCTTTGCGTGGAGAGCGCTGTTGCGGTTGTGGTTACTGAAGTCGAAGCCCGGCATGTTGGGCGGGTGCAGGGCGTCGTGTAATATCGGGTGTCTGAGGAATTTGTGGTACTGTGTTGGAGGGCGACAGTGGGGGTGTCTGGATATGTGGTGTGTGTTTGGATGGATGAGTGAACGGGGGGAGCTGTACCTGCACTGTACTGTAGGTAGTGTTTGAGCTGGCTGCAGGCAAGCTGGAGATGATGCGGCCCTGTCACAAGCACGTCTCTCACACGGAGCTGTTTCCGACCCCAGACAGACTTTCTATGTCGATCGAGTGATTCTTCCCCTCCATTCTCTCTATATTACTGCCTGGAGTTGCCCGCGCGCACTCGCACTCACCGCACCATCCACCGCCTCGGCCTTCACCCCTCCAGCCTACCACCGGTAGGCATCCGCTCATTTAGCACTTCTTTCGCCTCCAGCACTTCTTCCTCCCACCACCAACAGCTCGAACCCGAACCGAGAGCAACAGACGAACACGAGACAGCGACAGAACACGTTCACCGGTTGCATGGCAGTGGCAGCAGTATGGCGACTGGCACCTTCGACGCGCTCAGCACTAACAATGCGCCAGCTGCACCTACACCTGCACCACCAGTGACGGAGGACATGGCATCCCAGGCCAAGACGGGAGAGCAGGTACCTACCGTGGAGGGCGGAAGCCATGTCTTCTTCAAGGGCATGGGTGTCGATGGCTACGATAGGCTACGGGTAGGGGAGGCGTGGCCCATCGACGACTTGCCATCTCCGACATCCTCGCTGCTGGCTGTTGCATCCAAGAAGGGCGTAGTCGTCATTGGAACACCCACTGGACTGGACGTCACAAGCACAGAGAAGGCGCGGAGGAGCTACATCAAGCGGCGGGCCGAAGGACAACAGCCGGTACAGCCACTCGAGCCGGATGTTCACATCGACCTCGCACGTCCATCGCATGTTGCCTTCACTGCCGACGAGAACTTGCTGGTGGTCGCATCAGAAAACAGCTCGCGTCTGGCCGTCTACTCGACAGACAACTTCATCAACGGAACCCGACCCGCGCACGAGATTGACCTCCACGGAGAGACTGTGCGACATCTGCTGCTCAATCCCCAACACGAGCCAATGCCATCTCACAAGAATGTAGGGGCCATCATTACGAACGACGGCAATCTGTTCTTCGTCAAGGTCTCTGAAAGCAACGAATTCTACAGCAGTCACCATGGCAACAAGGTCTTCTACTCCAAGGTAATGTGCGGGACTTGGTCGAAGATGGGAAAGCAGTTTGTCGCCGGACTCTCTGATGCTACTGCTGTTCGTATCGACCCCTTGAACTCTTCCAAAGAGAACTTGGTCGATATGATCCCCAAGCCGCCCCAATTGGAAGCTCCTGTCACAGATCCGGACTATTCTAAAGCCAAATCAGTCGCTCTCACAGCCATATCATGGCTGAAGACGAAAGGCGGCATGACCTACCTTCTCGTCTACAGTCCAGTCTATGAGCCATACGAGAATCCGGACGATGCTGCTTTTGACTCGCAAGAGTCCCTCTACTTCATCGCAGAGCGTGCACCAAACCAGCCATATACTTTCAGACCTTTCGAGAAACCTCCGACGAACGACTACGGTATGGCGCGCAGGACTCCGGCGAACCAAAACATCCTTCGCCTCAGCGACTGGCTCAAAGCTGAGGAAATTCTCATAATCAGCTCAACAGTGTCTGTCGAGCTCGGATTGGTCACTGAGTTCAAGGAACAGGTGCCTGATGACGCCCCTGCTGGCTATGCGAGCTATTTCCCCGACGACGAACGTGACAAAGCAGGCATGCCGTACAGCGATGAACACATGACAGATGGCTCGCCAGTTGGAGTGGCCCTCGATCTGAGCACTACAGAGGTGGCTGCGGAACCTATCAAGGAAGACGCCGATGTTTACCCAAACGCGAAGCTCCCGTTGCCAGCTGTGTATACTCTGGATTTCAGCGGCATCCTGTCCATGTACTGGGTCGTCTATGTCGACGCGGTCAGACAAGATGTCTTCGCACCCGGCATCGTTCACAAGTCAGGTCGATATGCTATGTACGGAAAGATCAATCCCAGAGTCACCATCTCCGATGAGACATACGAGGGAAAGAGCGGTGTGGATGGTGATGAAGCAGTAGAGACAGAACCTCTTGGTCCTCCTTCACCTACCGATGCACCCAGGTCTGGACCTTCGTTCACCGCACTGCCTCCTAACACGACTGACCCTCGTCAGCCAGATGCGACTGCAGCTGGGCAAGCCAAATCACCTACTGCCCAGGCTTCACAGCAAAATTCTTCAGGTTTCGGGCAGCCAAGCACGCCAGGAGGCTTCGGGCAGCCAAGTATCGCTGGGGGGTTCGGTCAGACAAGCTCAGCAGGAGGTTTTGGACAGCCAAGCAACACAGGAGGCTTCGGTCAACCAAGCAAACCAGCCTTCGGTCAGGCGAGCACGCCAGGGGGCTTCGGGCAGCCCAGCACCACAGGAGGCTTTGGTCAGCCAAGCAAGCCAGCTTTCGGGCAGCCAAGCACACCGGCCTTTGGCGGTACCAGTGCCATAGGGCAGAGCAAAAGTCCCTGGGGTGCTGGTGGATTTCCTGCGGCTATTCCAGCTGCTCAATCGCCCTTCGGAGCTAAGCCAGCAGGCCAGGCCACATTTGGCCAGCCTTCTGGTTTTGGTCAACCTTCCACACCCGGTCAGACAGGGTCTGCATCCGCTTTCGGCGCGATCGGTCAGATGGGCATGAACAAGCCCAGTCCGTTTGGTGGCATGAGCGGCTTTGCCAGCGTTGGGCAGACTACGGCAAGCCCCTTTGCGAAGCCCGCGTTATCTCAAGGCGGTTCGAACTTGTCAGGATTCGGCAACGTGTCGTCTGCGGGTTCGGGTAACACTGTGAGCGGTTTTGGCTCAGGATCATCGTTCGCATCGAGCTCTTTCAACAGCAAGAAAGCCATGTCCCGAGAGTCGACCATGATTGAAGGATCACAGCAACAGGGCAGCGGTACGTCTGACACTGGTGGGTTCAAACTCGTATCAGGATTCAAGGGCGACGGCTCTGCCAAGGACGATCTGCCCATGCCGAAGAACCCAGGTGCAGGTCTTTTCGGCTCCGACTTTGGCAGCTCCCTAGGCGCGACTACCGACGATAAACCCTCACCTTTCATCAAGCAGGAGCCTGGCACCGAGAAGCAGACTTCTATGAAAGACATTCCTGCTGCTGCATCAAACGATGCGCCTCTTCCACCGGACCCGACTACATACAAGCCACCAAAAGGCTGGAATGATGACATTTCGGGAGCTGGTGCTCCTGTCAACACGAAGCCGTCTACAAATGATGCACCGCTGCCGCCCGATCCAACTACGTACAAGCCTCCCGCTGGTTGGAACGCTGATATCCCTGGCGCTGGTCCCGCGGTTAATGCAAAGGCATCCGAGAAGGACGTGCCGATAGCAGGTAGCCCACCTGTCGATGTCATGAACAGCCAGTCTTTTGGAAATGCGTTGTCCGAGATCGTTGGACCTTCTGAAGACGGCAGCGAGGACTGGGCGGACGACGACGAGGAGGACGGACGGGAGGACGATGAGGATGAAGACGAGGAGGAGGACGAGGAGGATGAGGATGACGAGCAGGAGGATGACGAAGGTGAAGAGAGCGACGGACAAGAGACGGCAGACGAAGAAGTTCCATACCAGCCAGAGGATCCCAAGGGCCTGGCAGCATTCAAGGCGCGTATGCAACCGAAGTCCCCGGAGCCACAGAGGTCGAGGAACGAATCACGCACGCCTCAATCGGACGAGAAAAGCATGAAGAGCAGCTACACTCCAGCTGGTCTGCCGAAGGGTCCTGTTTTTGCACCTCCAGCCACGAGACCACAACACAGTCCGCGATCGCCAAGCCCACAGCGGGCAGTCACCAGTCCTGTGCGGCCTCAGGACCTGAAACTTCCACCTCAGATCAAGGCAACTGCTGTGCCGCCTGCAAAGCCTCTGGAACGACATGTTTCGCCGCCGAGGCCCAAAGAGCCGACCGTTGGAGAGCTTGCCGATCAGGCAGCACAACGTGTAGAAGAAGAACTTGCGAGGCCTGTGGAACCAACGACCGAGCTGCCTCCTTTCTACGCTCATACCGACTACACTGGCAATGTCGATACACCCGGCATTGGCGGCCAGATCGAGAAGGTCTATCGTGATATCAACTCCATGGTTCACACCGTCGGACTGAATGCACGATCCATCAACTCGTTTCTGGATGGACAGGAGAAGATGAGGCAAACCGGGCAGCGTACACGTGACGAACTGGAAAAACCAGACGCGTGGCTCCTGGGCAATGTAGTGGACCTGGGTCGCATCATACACGATATCAGCAGTCAGCTCGAGAACGGCAAACTCGAGGGCGCCTCAGAAACACTGGCAGACATTTTGCAGGAGCACAACGAAGTGTTGAAGCTGAAAGCGCAGTCGGCCGAAATCCGCAAGCAAGTGCAGGCACATAAGGACCCAGAACGCTTGGCTGCACAATACGCTGCACCCCTCGATGTCGAGGCAAAGGCTCAGCAGTCAGAACTTCGATCAGGCGTACAGCGTGTGCAGAAGCTGCTCGCTGAGATTGAGCAGAAGATGACCATGCTTCGCGCTGACCTCGCGTCACTGTCACACAGAGACGGCCAGACCAATGGCCAGAGCCCTGTACCAACAGTCGAGGCCGTCATGAACACCATCCAGAGAATGACAGCAGCCGTGCAGCAAAAGTCCGCCGACATCGACTTTCTCGAAGCACAGATCAAACGCCTCCCTGGCGGCATCGAATCTCTACGCCTCGACGACGACTACGAAGGCGATCTTGCATCACGTTTAGGTAACAATCGCCTCCTCGCAGATCGCGGAAGCCCAGCTGCGACGCCGCCTCGAAGACCTCGCATGGCTGCGAATGGTGACCCACTGGGCATGAGCGGCATGTTTGGCTCGAGATTCGCGACTCCTCCTTCCGCCTCGATGCGACAATCAACACGCTTCACCCCTGATCTCGGCAGAAGCACCAATAGCCTGAACGGCAGCGCGAGGAAGAAGATGGCAGACGTTACTCCGGAGGAAGTCGAGGGGTTCTATGCCAAGGCGGCGCGGAGGAAGAACGTCCTGGATGCTTTGAAGAAGAGGGTCGAGACCAATGGTGCAAGAGTCATTAAGGTGGCCTAGAATGGCGCTGGCATTGACCCAGACCGCGTCGATGCCTTGGATGATGCTATTGACGATGTTGTTGCTTTTGCGCAGTGGTGGGGGAGAAAGGCGAAGCAACCTACCGCAACTGACTTGATGGATGATGCGCTTGATGAAGCTATTGAGGGTGCTTTGAGTGTTAATTTGCAGTTGGCCTTGGCGCTGCGTGGAACGATGATGGAGCTGGGGGCGGGGTTGTAGGACACGCTATGAGCAATATATCCCATGGCATTGTAGTGATGTTTGTATCATTACATCGATGCTGACGGGAGAAGTCTTTGTTCTTTCCATTGTCCCAAGTTGGATACGCTGTGACGATCACATTACGGGTCAGATCGAGGCCTTTCGACCAAGGGTGGCCGCCGCCTGTACAATGATAACGTTGCGTCTTAATCGCCACGATGGCCGCACTGCAGTGTAGAAACAGCTTGTCGACTTTCAAGAATCAACGGAACCTCGCTTCAACAAACGCTTACTTGGGTCACAGCTGCTCGAAGCACTACACACAACTCAGAGTACTGTCGTTGTTCGCTCGGCACGATCGTGGCCAACTCTATCGTCCTGAACCATGGCACGATAACTTCCAGCATCGATTCTGCTGTATCCCTGTTCCACTACTCGGAGTGCAGTCGTCAACATGATTCATTTCATCGTGTACTTCGTGCTGTGAACCTCTGTACAAGTGTGCCTGGGACGTTGTAGAGTCCACCATCCACCCCGCCCCCCCTGACCGATCCGGAACCTCATTTCCATATTGTCCATACTATATAATAAAAGTGACAACTCCGCCAGGTCTCAGACCATACATAGGATGTCGATTTAGGTTCGCTACCGTTGTTTCAGGACTTTCTCTTGCACGCTACCTCAACACTAGATGACTCAGCAGTCTCACTTCACATGCCAAGGTTTATCAAGTCAAGGCAGCACTCACGATAAGTATCTCTCACAATGTCCGTAGATGTATCGATCATACACGTGGCTCACGGATTGCACTGCACGACACACAGATATTCGAAAGAGAAAAGAGAAACCCAATGGTTCGAGGGATTTTCATTGCAGCTGTACAAAGGTACTCACTCGCTCTTTGGGAAAGACTAATCAAAAAGACCCAAATGCACCAGATGGATGCAAAACTACCCAACACCCAGAAGAAGCCCGATTGAGGCGCCTTCCTCTCGCTAATCGTGGGATGGCATGAATGAGGCACCGTCCTTTCTGGCGTGATGCCCTGTAGGGCGATTTATCCTGTGGTATCGTTGCCGCGCGTCCTGTCAACCTAGCCTGTAAACCCTGCAATTCCTAGATTGGTCGCCGGTTCCTGAATCACGTTGTCTATTCACAACAAGATCATACCCATGCCTGAAAGCGCAGCGAGAGTCACGAAGAATGCCATAGGCAGAATTGTATTCTCAACGCTTGGCACGGAAGCCATTGGGCCAGCAGCAGCCGACGATGAAGCGGAACCACCAGAGCCACCGGAGCCGCCGGAGCCGCTGGAGTCTGAGCCACCCTTAGCGGTTGGGGATGCAGTGACGGTACCTGTGCCTGCAGTGCCTGCTTGCGACAAAAGCGTAGCGCATGTGCCAGAGCCAGAAGTGGCAGCCTTGGTCGCTGCGGCGCCATTGAAGTCGCAGGCGTCGGAGGCCTTGTTCTGACTGAGGTAGTACTGGTTGAACGCGAAAGCAAGCTCCTCGGTGGTGTTGCACATGCTGTATGAGCCGTAGGTACCAGTGGAGCCGTTGGCGGTAATGCCGGCGCAGACGGTGTCGCCGTAGCCGCACACTTCGCCGAAGAGGTCGGAGTATTGATCAGTGCCGGTCTTGGAACTGACCACACAGCTCAGGGAGTTGTACATGCAGTTGCAGAGCTGCTTGTTGGGTGAAGGTGGGAGAGGAGAGGCCTTGGCGTTCCATGAGGAACCCTCAGTTGGGCATTCGGCGGCGCTGTTGGTTGGGCTGTACGAGGCCGAGTTGACGCCAGTTGGAGTGACCTTGGCGAGCTGAGTCTTGAGGTTGTTGAAGTCGTCGAGAGTTTTGACGTTGTTGCCGTCGACGGAGACGAGACCATAGTCGTTGGCTTCCTGGAAGTACATGTAGACAATACCACCAGACCAGACATCACTCATCTTGTCACCGTATAGAGCACCGACCTCAGTGAATTCACGTGGCTGGACTTCGTTGCAACCGTACTCGGCGAAGAAGACCGGTACGGAGTAGGTGGAGAACTCCTTAGTGCGGGCATCGTATCCGGACTGCTCGTAGGAAGAGTTACCACACCACGAGTAAATGTTGTATCCCCAGAAATCAATGGCGCTGGCCTCGTCTCCGCAGTTGAAGTAGTTGGCCATGTTCTCACGGATATCAGCATCATCGTTGGTGGCATAGCCAACACCCATGGCACGGTAGTTCTGTGCCTTGATATATGCCTTGGTGTCACGGACGGCGGCCTTGACGAAAGCACTGGCGTCGGTGTTGTTTGGTGCGTTGGAGACTTCGTTGCCCGCAAAGAAGCCCAGCACGTTGGTGTACTTCTCCATGGCGTCGACGACCGAGGTGTATCGCGCGTAGAGCGCGTCGTTCCATGCTGGCGAGTTGCGGTTGATGGAGCTGCCTTCGACTGGAGCCGACAGATCGGCGATGACGTAGATGCCCGCGTCGGCGAGCGCGGTCATGCAGTCATCGTGGTTCGAGGTTGGGTTGATGGCGTACACACGAATGACATTTGTGCCTAGCTCTTGCAGGTATGGGATATCGCGCTTGCAGCTGTCGGCATTGACGAGTGGGTCGGTGTAGGTGTTGTCGGAGGATGTCGTGCCATTGCCCGTGTAATCCTGCTGGTATGCGACACCCTTCATGTAGAATTGGGTGCCATTGTTCTCGTAGAAGAACTTGGAGCCCTTGATGACGATAGATGGTAGATCGGCGGCGATAACGCTGTTCGTGAGGAAGCTGGTGGCCGCGATGGCGGTCGAAGCAATGCCGAGACCCTTCATGTTGGGCGAGGAATATGGCTTGGTACTGTCTCTGATTATGTGGATGCTTGGTATGTTGCTCAAGAGAGGACGAGCGGAAGCCGGTCGCTTGGCTGCCGCAGGGATGAGACTTGGGGAGTAGCGATATGGAACGTGACGCAGTCGTTCAGCGAGTGCTGCTGCTTTTCTCCCGTGAATGAGTGTCGCGAAGAAACTGAATTAGTGGCGAATGTAGCGCCAAGAGACCGAGGACAGAGATGATTGATGATACTGTCGCCGCGAAGGTGTTGCTCTCACCAGTCACTAGCTACTGTCAGGGGACAGCCAGGATTCCTCCGAGCGTGCGCGTTCTTCGCACCACTTGGCGACCAACCTTGCCTCTTTGAGATCGGGGGGTCTGCACCGCCACCTGTCCGATACGATCTCCCGGTCTTCGTTGGCGCGATAGGAATCATAGGATTGTCCTGACAGGCACTCTACCACCCGAGGAACAGCGACGACAAAACTGTTTGCCGCTCTCGGAAGCCATCTCACGTGTCAGCGAGCGCAGATGAAGCATGACGATGGCGTGGCAATCTAATTACAGCAAGGAACGGCGTCTTCATATCCGTCTTGGCTCAACGTTTTCACGACCTCACTCGCGACTTCGAAGATTTGCCGAGTAGCTGGTCGTGGCCAGGCTTATGCGTTCAACATGACTTTGTAAACGTCACGACCATGGTCATATTCAGCTGCGAGGCGCATATGCTGGGCGTACGAGGTCAACGCAATCGTGCAAGCCAGTCGGTCGGATATTTGCTGCATCCTACGAGCAATAACATGCCCGGTTTGGATGCATTTGGTAGCTTGCCTTGATGAGCTCGCAGCGTTGTTGGTGCTGGGGAACAGCGGCGGACTGGTTGCCATGGTCTTAGTCGTCACGATGTAACTTGCTACTGCAGGTACAGAAGCCAGTTCGCAGCGGGGCATTGCGTGTAATGAAGCTCGTTGCAGGAACGCAAATAGATGGTTGAACATGGTCAACGACTGAGGGACGACGGAGAGCCGCTCAGGACGGACAACATCGACTGTTTCCTGCTGAAGAGGACCGTGACTGCTCATATCAACGACATGTTCTTCAACAATGTTTCATCGGCAAGCTCGAGCAAACCATAGCATTGTGCTGACAGGCACCGTGGCCGGTTATGGGCGGAAGCTTAGCTCGTTTGCCACCATCAAGAGCCGCAGATTCTTGTTTTGGCAGCACGCTCCACGATGCACGAGGATCGTTGATGTGGTGCGAAGCTTTGTTGTATAGCATGATATTTAATAGTTGGGTCGAGAGTGGCAAGTCGCTTGTCATTCATTCGTGGCACTGGAACTTGACAACGAGGTAGTTCATCTTGTAAAAATAGAGTGGACAGGCGGTCGGATAGTGACACTTTGCCACACACGACTTGTTTTGCGCGCAGAAGCTGGTGTCGAGCTGCAGTAGTATGACATACTAGCTCTCTTGAAAAGTGGCAGACATTTGCTTGTTGATAATGGCAAACACGCGTCACTTTGATCGGCATGGCTGCAGTCATGAAGCCACAGCACACACAAAAAAACGCCAGTTTGTGTGGTTGACAACGCCGTTGGCCAGCGTGACAAGTGAACGCTAGCACAGGCGCTCCGAAGCAGAGCGACGTATATCGGATGCAAGAATCGTGGTTGAGCCGTGCCGGTCACCGGCGATGCAAGCACAGCGAGAGGCTAGAGCTAGCGTTTCTGAGCGGCCGGCGCAGACCAACCGAACAAAAATCAGTTTCCGGGCTCCCCTTTTCCCTCCCTGCCAGGAGCCGGAGTTGCTTCGCGGTGCAGCCACCAACGATCGTCTCTTTCCTCCATTGCCTCGTTCACATCGACAACACCTCCACCTGTCGAGCGTGCTCGTTTACCCAGCAGAGCAGCACTCGTCTCGCGTGGAATAGGGGACGAAGAGTTGATTGAGGGCACAAAGTTTCTCATTCGTGCCACCAACGACGGATATCCCGCCGCCGCCGCTGCCGCCGCCGCCAATCAGCTTGCACGCTACAGAGACAGGAGTGCCGCCTCCAACGCGCGTCCGTTCTCACAGCAACAAGCAACAGCACTTGCACGGCGGCGACTTCTCTCGCTCGCACTTGTCACCTCCACGACACCCGCCACCGCGGTCCTTCGACGATTGCGCCTCTGTTCTGAAACCGCCTGCCACGAACGTGGTTTCCACTCTCGCTACCCAACCACACAGCCAGCCGCAGCAGCGACGATTCAGCGTGCCGTCCGACCTAACAACGCTCGCTTCGCACTGCAGTCTCGGTCGAGATCCCATTATTCCGACAACACCGCTCGCTCGCACCGGCGACGACACGACCCCACCCACCCTGAACACCACCCACCACCCATCGCGCTGCGAGGCACATCTGCATCTCCTCCCTCTCATGGTCTATGCCTGAACGGTACGTTTCGAGCACTCTTCCCTGCCGCAACCGATCGTCGCCGTCTCACGCAGCGTTTCATCTCCGTGCAACCCCTAGCATCGCAGTGCATGTGCTGCCACACTCTCTCATCACGCCCACCCCTCGCCCACCGAGCCATCGCTGACAGCACACTGCAGGAATAGCTAATACTCACACCCTCCGCTATGGCACAGCCTCAGCAGGGCGCCGGCCACGATGACGGCTACGGTCAGCATCACGCCGACGGATACTACCAGGATGATCAGGCCTATTACGACCAGCATGGCTACGGACAGGCCCATCATGATGGATACTATGATGACAATGGCTACTACCAGGCTGGTGGTGCTCCCGACGGCTATCAACACGATGGCTACTACGATGCCGGCCAGCAAGGCTATCAAGACGAGTACTACAATGACCAATACTACGACCAAGGAGCTCCCGCTGCGGGCCAGTACCAGCAACATGGTCGTCAGAGCCACGGTCAATCACGCGGACGACGCGGACACGATTCCGAGGAAGACTCAGAGACTTTCTCAGACTTCACGATGCGATCTGACATGGCTCGCGCCGCCGAGATGGACTACTATGGACGCGGCGACGAGCGATACAACTCGTACGGTGATGGCACAGGACGCGGATACAGGCCTCCATCATCTCAAGTCTCGTATGGTGGCAACCGGTCATCCGGCACCTCCACGCCCGTCTACGGTGTGGACTACACAAGTGCTCTACCAGCTGGTCAACGGTCTAGGGAGCCATACCCAGCATGGACTTCTGATGCGCAGATTCCGCTTTCCAAGGAAGAGATCGAAGACATTTTCCTTGATTTGACCGCCAAGTTTGGTTTCCAGCGCGACAGCATGCGAAACATGTTCGACCACCTCATGACTCTTCTCGACTCTCGTGCATCTCGCATGTCGCCAAATCAGGCACTCCTCTCTCTCCACGCCGACTATATCGGTGGAGAGAACGCCAACTTCAGGAAATGGTACTTTGCCGCACATCTCGATTTGGACGATGCCGTTGGCTTTGCGAATATGACGCTGGGAAAGGCAAACAGAGCCACGAGAAAAGCACGCAAGGCAGCCAAGAAGAAGGCAGCGGAAAACCCGCAAAACGAAGAGGCCACTCTCGAGAGTCTCGAGGGTGACAACAGCTTGGAAGCCGCAGAATACCGCTGGAAGACACGCATGAACCGCATGTCTCAGCACGACAGAGTTCGCCAGATTGCTCTCTACCTCCTCTGCTGGGGTGAGGCCAACCAAGTGCGTTACATGCCTGAAATCCTGGCGTTCATCTTCAAATGTGCGGATGACTACTACCACTCGCCTGCGTGCCAAAACCGCGTCGAGCCGGTCGAAGAGTTCACATACCTGAATAAGTGCATCACGCCTCTCTACAACTACTGCAGAGATCAGGGCTACGAGATCTTTGAGGGCAAATACGTCCGCCAGGAGCGTGACCACCAAAAGGTCATTGGTTACGACGACATGAACCAGCTGTTCTGGTACCCAGAAGGTATCGAGCGAATCGTCTTCGAGGACAAGACCCGCCTGGTCGACCTGCCACCTGCTGAGCGATACGAGCGTCTGGGAGACGTTCTTTGGAAGAAGGCCTTCTTCAAGACCTACAAAGAGACTCGATCCTGGTTCCACATGTTGACCAACTTCAACCGTATCTGGATTATCCACGTCTGTATCTTCTGGTTCTACACTGCTTTCAACTCACCGACACTATACACCAAGGACTATCAGCAGCAGCTTAATAATCAGCCGCGTGGTTCAGCTCAATGGTCTGCGGTCGCGCTCGGTGGCGCTGTCGGCTGTCTTATTCAGATTCTGGCAACTCTAGTTGAATGGATGTACGTTCCGCGACGATGGGCCGGCGCTCAGCACTTGACAAAGCGTCTGCTGGCCCTCATCGTCATGTTCGTCATCAACCTCGGTCCGTCGGTCTACATCTTCTTCGTCTCGGAAAAGGGCAAGATCGCTCTTGTTCTGGGCGTTGTGCAATTCCTGATTGCGCTGGCTACCGTCTTCTTCTTCGCCATTATGCCTTTGGGCGGTCTGTTCGGTAGCTACTTGAACGGCAAGCGAAGACAGTACGTCGCCAGTCAGACCTTCACCGCCAGCTACCCACGCCTGAAGGGCAACGACATGTGGATGTCGATCGGTCTCTGGGTTCTCGTCTTCGCTGCCAAGCTTGCTGAATCCTACTTCTTCTTGACGCTGTCGCTCCGTGACCCTATCCGGATTCTGTCGACCATGAAGATCTCGCACTGTATCGGAGATGCCACCATTGGTGACATTCTCTGCTACAAACAGCCAACCGTCCTGCTCATCCTCATGTATTTCACGGATCTGATTCTTTTCTTCTTGGATACCTACCTCTGGTACGTCATCTGGAACTGCATCTTCTCCGTGGCTCGATCTTTCTATCTTGGTGTTTCTATCTGGACTCCATGGAGAAACATCTTCTCCCGTCTGCCAAAGCGTGTGTACTCCAAGATCCTGGCGACCACCGACATGGAGATCAAGTACAAGCCCAAGGTGCTTATCTCGCAGATCTGGAACGCCATCGTCATCTCAATGTACCGTGAGCACTTGCTCGCTATCGATCACGTCCAGAAGCTGCTCTACCACCAGGTTCCATCTGAGCAAGAAGGCAAGCGAACTCTCCGTGCACCGACCTTCTTCGTGTCCCAGGAAGACCACTCCTTCAAGACCGAGTTCTTCCCAGCACAGTCCGAAGCTGAGCGTCGTATCTCTTTCTTCGCCCAATCCCTGTCTACGCCAATCCCAGAGCCACTGCCAGTCGACAACATGCCGACCTTTACGGTCTTGATTCCTCACTACAGCGAGAAGATCCTTCTCTCTCTCCGTGAGATCATCCGTGAGGACGAGCCATACTCGCGTGTCACGATGCTGGAATACCTCAAGCAGCTTCACCCACACGAGTGGGACTGCTTCGTCAAGGACACCAAGATTCTGGCCGACGAGACCTCGCAATTCAACGGCGACAACGAGAAGAACGAGAAGGATGCGCAGAAGAGCAAGATTGATGACCTGCCATTCTACTGCATCGGTTTCAAATCAGCTGCTCCCGAGTACACTCTCCGCACCCGTATCTGGGCTTCCCTGCGATCGCAGACTCTTTACCGTACCATCTCTGGTTTCATGAACTACAGCCGTGCGATCAAGCTCCTGTACCGTGTGGAGAACCCCGAAGTCGTCCAGATGTTTGGTGGCAATTCCGACAAGCTCGAGCGTGAGCTGGAGCGCATGGCTCGCCGCAAGTTCAAGATCTGTGTGTCTATGCAGCGATACGCCAAGTTCTCTAAGGAGGAGCGCGAGAACGCCGAGTTCTTGCTCCGGGCCTACCCCGACCTGCAGATTGCCTACCTCGACGAAGAGCCACCGACTGCTGAAGGCGAGGACCCAAGAATCTTCTCTGCTCTCATCGACGGTCATTCCGAGATCATGGAGAACGGCATGCGTCGCCCCAAGTTCCGCATCATGCTGTCTGGTAACCCAATTCTCGGTGACGGCAAGTCTGACAACCAGAACCACTCCTTGATCTTCTATCGTGGAGAGTACATCCAGCTCATCGACGCCAACCAAGACAATTACCTTGAGGAGTGCTTGAAGATCAGATCTGTCCTCGCCGAGTTCGAAGAGATGACGACTGATAATGTCTCGCCATACACTCCAGGCCTGCCACCCACCAAGTTCAACCCTGTCGCCATTCTGGGTGCTCGCGAGTACATTTTCTCTGAGAACATCGGTATCCTTGGTGACGTCGCCGCTGGGAAGGAACAGACTTTCGGTACCCTCTTCTCTCGTACTTTGGCCCAGATCGGCGGCAAGCTCCACTACGGTCACCCCGATTTCCTCAACGGTGTCTTCATGACCACACGTGGTGGTGTGTCCAAGGCTCAAAAGGGTCTGCACTTGAACGAGGATATCTACGCTGGTATGAACGCCATCCTCCGTGGCGGTCGCATCAAGCACTGCGAGTACTACCAGTGTGGTAAGGGTCGTGACTTGGGTTTCGGCTCTATCCTCAATTTCACCACCAAGATTGGTACTGGTATGGGCGAACAGATGCTGTCTCGCGAGTACTACTATCTCGGCACGCAACTTCCTCTGGACCGTTTCCTGTCGTTCTACTACGCTCACCCTGGTTTCCACATCAACAACTTGTTCGTCATGTTGTCCGTGCAGCTCTTCATGTGGTGCTTGATCAACCTTGGTGCTCTGCGCCACGAGACCATCACTTGCCGCTACAACAAGAACGTTCCAGAGACCGACCCACTTTACCCAACGGGCTGCGCCAACATCAACCCTATCATGGACTGGGTTCGGCGTTGTATCGTCTCGATCTTCATCGTGTTCTTCATCTCTTTCGTCCCACTGACGATTCAAGAGTTGACGGAGCGTGGTTTCTGGCGTGCAGCGACTCGTCTGTCCAAGCATTTCTCCTCGCTGTCTCCACTCTTCGAGGTGTTCGTCACCCAGATCTACGCCTACTCGCTGCAACAGGATCTGTCCTTCGGTGGTGCCCGCTACATCGGAACTGGACGTGGTTTCGCCACCGCTCGTATGCCGTTCGGTGTCCTCTACTCGCGATTCGCAAGCCCATCTATCTACCTTGGTGCTCGTCTCTTGATGATGCTCCTGTTCGGTACCTTGACCGTCTGGGGATACTGGCTGCTCTGGTTCTGGCTCTCTCTCCTGGCTCTTGTCATCTCGCCGTTCCTGTTCAACCCTCACCAATTCGCATGGTCAGACTTCTTCATCGACTACCGCGAGTTCCTCCGCTGGTTGTCTCGTGGCAACACCAAGGCACACTCGGCTTCCTGGATCGGTTTTGTTCGCCTGTCGCGTACTCGTCTTACTGGATTCAAGCGCAAGACACTTGGTGAGCCATCGGCCAAGCTTTCTGGTGACACTCCACGTGCACACTTCACGAACATCTTCTTCAGTGAGATCATTGGCCCGCTCTTCCTGGTCGCCGTCACCCTCATCCCATACCTGTACATCAACGCTGGTACTGGTGTGATCGCTGCGAACAACCAAGGCAAGGACCTCACGGCAACCTCCTCGCTGCTCCGTGTTCTCATCGTCGCAGTGGGTCCCATCGGGGTCAACGCTGGTGTCGCTGGCGGCTTTTTCGGAATGGCTTGCTGTATGGGACCAGTGCTTAGCATGTGCTGTAAGAAGTTCGGCGCGGTGCTTGCTGCCATTGCCCACGCAATCGCTGTCATCATGCTCCTCGTGTTCTTCGAGGTCATGTTCTTCTTGGAAGGCTGGAGTTTTACCAAGGCTCTATTGGGAATGATCGCCGTGGTCGCCATTCAGCGCTTCATCTTCAAGTTGATCATCGCCCTTGCTCTCACCAGAGAATTCCGTGCCGACACGTCCAACATAGCATGGTGGACCGGCAAGTGGTACGCTCTCGGCTGGCACACACTTTCGCAGCCAGGCCGTGAATTCCTCTGCAAGATCACCGAGATGGGCTTCTTCGCTGCAGACTTCTGCCTCGGACACGTCCTGCTCTTCTTCATGCTCCCGGCCATCCTCATTCCATACATTGACAAGTTCCACTCGGTCATGCTCTTCTGGCTGCGACCAAGGTATTTGACATCACTCTTGCTCTTACTATTGTACCCTTGCTAACACGTCCACAGCCGTCAAATTCGACCACCGATCTACTCGCTCAAGCAGAGCAAGCTTCGCAAGCGACGAGTGGTCCGCTTCGCGATCCTTTACTTCGCGATGTTCGTCCTGTTCATCGTCCTCATCGTTGGTCCAACCGTTGCCAAAAGTTACCTCGACTTCACGCTGGATGTCATGGACCTCCAGCAGCCTTCTGACTGGAACAACAACGACACAACGGCATCAAAAACTGGTACGGCCTTGGCTAAAGCTGCGGAAGCGACTGAGTCGTCTGGCTCGAAGCTCGTGAGGAAGATGATGTTCTCGTACACTTCGTAGGCGCACCCCGTCTGCATCTAACGGCCGCGCCTCACGCCTCTCCTACAATCTGCATGTCACAATGTCCGAGTCCGAAGTACAACCTCGCCGCGTCCCTCACCGCCAAAACATAATCGAGCAACGCGCCGCAAGCTGGATTAGGATCCATCTTCGGCGCATAAT
Organism: Nothopassalora personata; assembly: GCA_033816765.1. NCBI lineage: Eukaryota > Fungi > Ascomycota > Dothideomycetes > Mycosphaerellales > Mycosphaerellaceae > Nothopassalora > Nothopassalora personata. The sequence goes on from CM066296.1 coordinate 257,324, forward strand.
GAGAGATGTAATCTTTCTCAACAATCATGGCATGGCATCATCAGGACGGCGTCAGACTTTCCCGGCCCTGGCGTTCTCTGGCATTGGTACCAATAAGCTCATAGGAGAAGCTGTATTGCAATAAGTCAATGAGATGTGCTGTGCTGGCTGAGAGTACATATCTACCGGCTCCCTTTCCTCTGCGTCTGTTGGGTTGAGTGGCGTTTTTGCTGTCTGGGGATAGCTGGTAGGGCATGAAGTGGAAAGTATAGAGAACAATTACATTAGTCGATACATAAGTCTGAAACGGTATTTACGTCATCTTCCACTCGCCTTTCGATATTGCGGCTCACTGTGCTCCTGAACGACGCTCGACCTGTGGCCCATATCAGATAGCACACTCGACGCTTTCAGTGAAGGGCCTGACCAAATTCTGCTGTTTCCAAAAACGATCTCCTAGATGAAGAGCGGCGATGAGAAAGAGATTCGGATCCCCCATTATCCTCCTGGGCGCCAGACAACATCAGGTACGTTGCGAGCTATAGATTGTCTTCCTGGAGTGCTGCTACCCACAGTCACGCCTGGTCCGCAAACACTACCACATAGACCAGAATGCCGGTCCATACTCGCTGCCTTCCTCCACGGCAGAGGAGTAGGTCATTGTGATTCCGAAGCTATGCTTAAGCGCCTGTCCGTCTCGGCCTGCAGCTGCCTCGAGCAGGTGGAGACTTCACATACATGATCGATTATCAGGTCATCAGGATACTCCTGGAGGTTGCAATACATATACGCGACCAAGTGCTCGCGAAACGACACAATTGCACTTGATATGTGGTGTGCGTCTTGATTATATGAGATGACCCATTCACTTCAAGTATTGCAACTCGTACCACATCCACCGTAGTAGGAACAGTAACCGATCAAGACATACCGTTGAGCGAAGAGGATACTCATGAACATCGATCCAGTGTCCTCCTCCTCACGCAAGAAGATCCTCGTAGCAGGTCTCGACCGCTTCATCGCACGCCGATTCCGACGCAGCAGCCAAGTCCAGGCTAATACCTATAACCAAGCAACTCTATGCCGATGTCTTTCTTCCATCGAAGACGTATTTTGTGCGCATCGCTGACGCATAGGACAGAACATAAAGACAGCGACTGATACCGTCTTTGACTGTGGTTCCATTGACATCAATCCTAGTGATTCCGAGAGGGGGGCGCTGGTCTCGCGGAGCTCAAGGTGATACTTCAAGAACAGGAGTATGATGATGGCCTCGTTATCGGGTATGGCATCAGAGGAAACAATGGTTTCAAGGAGTCGTATGAGAAGACAGTGCACCTTGCTGTAGAAGTAACGGAATAGAAGGTAAAGTTTGGGTCTAGTCCGAGCCCTGATGGGACGATTAGACGGGTGGTTTCCTGATGTTTGAGAGTTCTTTTGGGGGATGACGGGGGAGGAGAGGTGAGGAAGGCACTGTGGATGTATATAGAGCTACTGCCACTCTCCGACATGCAAATTTTGGCTCCCATGGTGAAGATGGTCACCGTGCAAAAGAGAATGATCGCCCACGCCCGGGCCAGGCACAAGGACCTGGTAGATAGGTCTGGATCTACCCATCGACCAGCTTCGAGCAGGCACCTTTTCTTCTGCCCAATTCGACAGCGAATTTCATGGCAGGATACCACTCGACCATGAAGCATTGTCGAAGAGACCCAGTTTTGGGAAAGCTAGAAACCTTCACTACCGGGCATGCGCTAGCAACGCACAGGCAACACGTTTGCACAGGAATAATGACCATCCCGCTGCAGCGGCGTCGGGGGCGAGGGGTGCCTAGGCATCTCACTCAAAGTCGAACAATCATACTATTTATTGCCTCTCAAGATTCTGTCGAAACCTTTAGCGAGATATACCACTTGGAGTCAGAACAATGTTCGCGAGAATGACGAGTCCTAGACGTCAAAAGAAGACAACAACCTTGCCACTCAACAACCTTGGCACTTCAGGATGCCATAAAAACAAATAGAACATCCGTCCTTACCCAACCCGAGCAGTAAGCACACCACACGGGTGCTGCGGACATCGATAGGATGCATTGACTTTAGCGACAGAGAACTCTGGTAGGACTGATGTCGGAAAATGGCGGGCTTGGGAGAGAAGTAAGGGCAGGTCGATGCGCACCAATGTCATACGGTGCAGTATCTTTCATTTCCTAACGTCATGGAGACAATTCTGGCGCAGTGTATCTCGTTCGCCAAAACGCCCACGCCAACCACCACCTCCAGCTTACCGATGTCTCGCCCTATGGACCTGCGAAGCCGCATCATCTGAAGGTGCTGCATAAACCTGAGCCTCAAGCTCCTCGCGCAACCTCGCAGACACGTCATCCTGGTATTGCTGAGCATCTTTGAAGTCGTTGTCGCCATCTAGTGACATGGCTTGATGACTGTATTCCATGTGCTGCTGGATGCCTTGCATGAGTTGTGGGTCGACGGGCATGTCGCCGTAGTCAGGTGGGACCTCTGAGGCGCTGTCGGAGTATCGCATACCCATTGTTGCGGTGGTGACTGTCGGCCGTTGTTCATCGTGCTGTGAAGCGCCTGCTGTCGCGTCAGATGGTGAGTCTGCCGAGGCTGTCACAGTCTGTCGAGGCCGGCTGTTGGTCGCTGGTGGAGCAGAATTTGATGGTGCGGGAGCGCGGCGGGTGGTTGGAAAGGTTTGTGTGGTTGGTTTCGGGGTGGCATCCTTGCATTCTGTACAGTTGCGGATAGCAGCACTGACGGTCTCTTTGATGCGGACCCAGTGGTACTTTTCCGCTATGCTTGCAGTGGTCTTGTTAATGCCGCCGTGGGATTGTGCGTGTACTGTTCGTGCAATCTCATACTGCTTATGTGGGTCGGAGATGACCTCCTTGCCTTTCAGCATGAGCTTGTCGTCTTCGCCATCGCCAGTCTCGTTCGGTATGAGGCGGTAGTGTGTAGCAGCCGAGCGTAGTCTTGACTTCTCAGCTCGATCTGAGCCGTTGGGATATGTGCCGGTCTTGAGGTAGAAGCGGATCTTGTCGAATCGTTCCTCGCTTACGTACTCGTCGCCTTCACCGCCAAGCTCTCGACCGAAGATGATGGCATCGATGAATTGATCCGGGAAGCTCTTCAAATTGCCGCAGCCCTTGACTCTACCAATACGCTTGAAGCCAAGAGCGTCCCAGATTCGAAGCGATGCCACGTTCGTCTCGTACACCAGGTTGAAGACGGAGTATGTGTAGCCCAGCTTCGGCGCCCACTCCAAGTACATCTCACCCATGAGTCTGCCTACACCACGATTGCGAGCAGCGTCCGTCACCAGGAAGCCACCGTTGCACACGTGACTGCTCCGACCTGGGTAGTTTGGCTTGACGTAGAAGCTGCCCAAGCACTCTTTGGCCCAATCTACGCCGCGCTCTTCCAGTTGGGTGACCTCCTCGACCGTCTGTATGTCTCCCATGAGCATGATGGCGCCAAAGTTGGCGAACCAGTAGGTCGCGAAGGACGACAGCGCCATGCCATCGATCATGGGATATGTGTCGCCCTTCTCGATCTCTCTGTTCAGCAGCTCGCAGAGGTACGCGGTGAGGTGCGGTGGGACTTGGTGCGGCGATGAGAATGGGACCAACGTCGCCGTAGTCACGCGGTCTCGCAGTGTCACTTGTCGGGGGATGATATCGGTTGGGATGGCGCCGAAGGGCTCGGGAAATGGCTGCTGGCCAGACACGCGGTATATCGCTGGCGCCGTAGGGTCCTCGAGCATGGCCGGCATCGTGGCGGGGGGTGGTGTGCTATGTGCGCACAGTATCTATATGGAATGTCGTCAGTCGTCTCCTACCTCTCTGTCTCAACATAAGAGACTGTCACAGGCACATAAGGCGTCGCAAAGGCAACCAGCAGGTGGTGCTCGCGTGAGGTGGACATTGTCGCCCGACGTTCCGCTCCGCCTGCGCCGACAGCATGTCGAAAGCCTTCGGGGGGGGGGGGGCAGCAAGAAGGCAGCATTTCTGATGAGGCATTGTGATGAATGCTATTGTGATGGATGCTAGCATGTACAGTAGTACGTACCTGATGATATGTCGTCGACATCCCGGTTGCACTGCGAGATACAGTAGACTACAAAATGCTGCTGCGAGCTCCAAACTGCGCGGCAACCAGCATCACGCTAACGTTCGAATCTCTCGTCTACCTCCACGACCGACACCACCCAACACCACCTCCGAGCTCTTCAACGAAATAATCAGCTCCGTCGCCAGAGCCGATGCTCCCTTGTAACCCCCAAGACCAAGACCCAAGAGCAGGACTCGGAAACCACTACACCCAAAGCCCCTACGACTGCAAGGAGCTCGGTGACGCAGCCTACGCCGATCAAGCGTTCTAGGTGATTTGAATCTACTACTAACCATGCCAGTACTCCAGCTGGTCGACCAATGCTGAGTGCATAAGGCGCCGGCGTGGAGCCAATATTGCAGTAGGCAGGTCAGAATTCTGCTCGAACAGGCCGAGTTCTGGATGGGGACGACGATTACGTCTATTTTACCAGACCTTCGATGCTTGCTTTGATCTGTAATGCAAGATGTCGAGAGTAGATCCGACACAGAGCGAGACTTCCTCCCATGAACCATAGCCTGGGATGTCCAGAAGGCCGCCACATCTAGGCAAAGGTCAGCGTTGATGAAAGAAGTCGAGGGTCGTATAAAACAAATGGCACTTACAGCGTTGACTTCACCTTCAGCATCTAGATTCCACACATCCTTACATCGATCCGCAATCTTGTCTCCCAAGATCTTTCGAACAGTCGTTCTCATGTTGTCGTAACCAGTCGCAAGGATTACGACATCAGCTTCGAGCTCTCGGCCATCTGCAAGAACGAGCGCCCGCTCTGAGAAGCCTCTAATGCCATCGGGGCTCTGCTCGACTTTGACTTTGCCATCGATGATAAGCTGGGAGCATCCAACGTCAATGTAGTAGCCTCCACCTCTCTCAATGTATTTCCGGTATATACCAGAGCCATCGTGACCAAAGTCAAGTTTGAAGCCAGCCTTCGACAGGCCATCGATGTTGGACTTCTCGACAGCTTTTATCCTTTCCGTCAGGCCCACATTCAGCGCGAACTGAACTGGAATTGGCAGACTCTGTCCAGCAACATCGGCTTCCTCGGTGGGTGGTCCATGTTCATCGTACATTCCTTCGTGCAGCATGAAGAGACCCTGTTTGGCGGAGATCACGTACGTACCCTTCCGCTGCAACATGGTAACTGAAGCGCCATTTTCATGATAGTTCTGCGCAATGTCATGTCCGGAGTTGCCGGTTCCAACGACAACAACTTTTTTGCCGGCAACATTGTCTTGGAAGGTAGCGTCTTTGTGTTGACTCCCATGGTATACCGCGCCCTTGAACAAATCCTGCCCGGGGAACGTAGGAATGTACGGTTCCCCGGCATGGCCTGTACACATGACGACGTGCTTTGGCTTCATGATTCGAGCACTTCCGTCGGCTCGAAGCACATCTGCAGTCCAGAATTGGCTGCCTTCATGGTATTCCACAGATCTCACTGTAGATCTCAGCCAGATGTTCAACTCCATTGCACTAGCGTATATCTCAAACCAGTCAGCGAGTTTATCCTTCGGAGTGAACAGCGGCCAGTTTTCTGGGAATTTCATGTAGACCATGTGCGTGTACTGGACCGGATCATGCGTGACCAATGTTCGGTATCGATGTCTCCAATTGTCACCGACTCTCTCGTTCTTATCCAAGATCAAGACAGAAAGATTCAGAGCCTGGAGACGTGCACCTAGGTTAAGGCCAGATTGACCCGCACCAATGATGAGCACATCAGGCTCGTTGTCGAGAAAGTCTTTCTGACGCTGCCGTCTCTCATACCAATTACCCTCTGCCACGCCACCCTTGACAGAGTTGGTCCCGCCGTGTGGGCGCAGTTCACCCTTCAATTCTGGAAAATTTCGCAGTCCTTGCAATGAAGTGTGTATCATGTGCGCTCTCCAGACTCCAGTTGGCAGAGTAGCTAAGCGGACCATGCCTTTCCCATGCCCTACTGAGGTATGGAACGAGAACATAAACTCGATCCATTCTAGCTCCGGGATTGGTTGATATCTATGCGGTGCGAATTTCCCAGTCTCTTGGAGGCGAAGGTTGTGCAAGCCAGCATTTCTGAGCAATGGACTGACGAAGTCAAGAATCTGGCTACTGCCACGAATGGTACGCAGATCCCAGCACAAAGCAAGATGGTCTCGCCACCAACTGTCTTTGTGAAGAAGCGGGCCCAGCTCGCTGGCATCGTTATTGGTAAGTGCTTGTTCGAAAGAAATCAACCATTGCTGTGCAATGTCGTAAGGATCTTCGACTTTCTGCGGCGAGGCAGTTGGGCTGTTTCCACCAAAATGAGGTAGTGTAATGTCGTGCGGACTGTTCGACGAGATGACAGCAGCCATGATTGTCCAGCGTTAAAGGTGATATAACGTGAAGGCAGGACAAGAGAGTATGCTCATTCCTTCTCCTTCTCTCAAAACATGGCCTTTATAAACATCTTGCGGTGTCCACGTGCGGTGTTAGTATCACCTGGCGGCGGCCAAGGTGTACTGCATGTGAGAAAGCATGTTGACCTGTCGCGGAACGGTCACGCAGTAGGCTCGGAACATCTGCTCCGTGCGGACTTCACATGCTTCCTCTCCGGGCCGTGTCGACCCCGGTGCCTGCAGGAGCTGGAAATGAAGCATCGGAATTCGAGATCCAGACGGATACCCATGCTCTTGTCCCCAGAGCAGTTGCCGCTCGTGCCGCTTCCAGTTTTTGTGGTGGACACCGACACCGGACATGCTGCGAGATGTAAATTGATGGCCTTTGAGGCCAGCTGGACTCGCGTGTAGATGCTATTGTGATGGATCGTGATTGTCTGCTCGTGCCTTCGTTTATTTGCATTCTGCGATCATGACACGGTTGACTGCGATACAGGCAGGCTTTTATGGAATGACGATCAATATTCTAGTCGTTGGGCGCACACATGGACTGGAGTGAAGAAGTGGATGTAATTGGTCGGCTTTCCTTCCACATACCCTCTCCCTTGCGATCTTCCTGCAGCATTCATTATTATTGCTTTGCCGGCTCAACATTCACCTCTTCGATGAAGGTAGCATCAACGCTGTCCTTTCGATCGATGCGCTCCGAGTTTGTAGCCAATGCAATCCTTCTCAATTCAGCTTCAACAGCTTCAGCGGGCCGCTGATGCTGCTTCGCGATTTCATCACTGAATGGAATTGGTATTTTGTGTGGAGAGCCCTTGTCGAAGTAGTCGTCCAAGTCTTCAAGAGTCCTATTCAACAATTCATCAGCACACAGCGCCAAGGAGACCGGTGTCGAGATCCATACCTGTTGGCAGTCTCCGGGTAGCAGAAGTACACCTTCAAACAGAGGGGCGTTAGCCATGCTCGAAAACGACGGGGCAATATCTCAGCAATTGGTGCTAATGAAGGAGTAACGTTGAGAGCAAGTCTAAGCTAGACAACTCCTTGTGCTCTTACACTTACTACTGGCAAGAAGGCGAGATTGAACACTGCAAACATAACGTAGAACCTGTACCCAAGATTGCGGATGCCGACCGATGTGAACTGTGTACAGACGAACCCAAATAGCTGCCGCCGTGTTAGCATATTAAGTGTAAAAGCCGTGGATTCAGAGAGCCGGTATGCTATCATGAAAGGAGGATGTCTCGCAAACCCTGAGGCATACCATATGCACGTACCCAGTTCATCGAAGTTGCTGCAGCTGCACCCTTAACCCGCATGGCAAGAGAGTTGACTTCTGCTTGATAGATCCAAGGGACCATGCCCCACGTGCATCCAAACGCTGCGTAGTAGAAAAACAAGAATGTGATGGCGACGGCGCCCCACTGTTGAGGCGCAGATGCGAGGAGGCCAACTGATATGGCTACCATGATGTAAGCGAACCCTTGGAGACCAAGACCCCAGAGCATCAAGAATCTTCGACCTGCTCGCTCGATGATCCAGAAAGCCAAAGCCGTGGAAATGCAGTACGTTGTGGCATTGACTCCAGTCAGTACGCGGGCCATCAGCTCGCTCATGCCGAGATTCTGCTCCAGAATGATTGAAAAGTAGTAATTCAGAGCGTTGATGCCGCCCATTTGTTGAAAAAACTGGGTTCCCATGCCGAGAAGCATTCTGAGCAGATGATTCGAGCGATCTCTGCACAAGATGATTTCCTTGAACGAGATCTTCGAGCTTCGCTCAATCTCCAAAGCACCCCTGATGGACTTGTATTCATTCTGGACGACGTCGTCGTCAGCGGATAAATCTTTGCCGAGGTATCTGCGCAGAGATTCGATCGCATCTTCGTGTCGATCGCGTAGTAGAAGCCAGCGGGGACTTTCGGGTAGTAGGAATAGGACCGAGACGAGAACGAAGGCCGGAAACAGCTGTAGAGCGAAGGGTATTCTCCATTGGCCATCGTTACGTAGATAGGATGTTCCGAGAGTGAGCCAGCTGCCTAGCATGTAGAAGACAACATTGTGAGTGACGACGATGACGGAGAGCTTGCCTCGACGAGAGCCACGGTTACTTTCAGCTTGGTACACGCCGCAGGTCGAAGAGGTCATGCCATTCCCAATGCCGTTGACTGTTCTCCCAAACATGAGCTGGGCGAAAGAGGTCGATGAGAATTGCAGGATGGCGCCCACGGCACTAATCGCGGCTCCCCCTCGGAGGGTGTTCTTACGTCCCAGCTTGTCGCCAAAGAGTGCGGCAACAAGACATCCCAGAAGATTTCCTAGCTGCTGCTATCAACGATCATAGCCCTCGCTTTACAGTTGGAGTTGCACCGACCGAAAATATGCTGGTGAATGTGCCCTCCAAAACGGGTTTTTTGATCTGGGGAAAGCGGTTGATGAAGCGGTCGCTGACCAAGATGCCGGCGATGATGCCCTCGAGAGCGTCAGCGAAGATCGCAACCATTGTTCCTGGCTTGTCTGCTTGCCTGATCGTATCCGTACCACGCCTGTGCTGCCGAGTTTGCGGTCGTTAAGGCGACCTCCAAAGCGTAACCTTCCAGCATGATGGAGCGCATTAGACGTGGAGTGTGAGAGGATGTTCGGTCGCTGCACAAGGGAGGCATAGTGTCGGCCTTATACATCGTTCAATGGATCCCAGTCCAACCACCTTGACACCTCATGGGTTCCCCATGGGGATCCCGCATGTTCGGCAATCAGTCCACTGTAAAGCATCTCGGAGTTTAGTCACGCGACCAAGGTGTTGTTTAGCCAGGTCCTGCAGGACTGTGCCTGAAAACGCAGTCAAATTGACCCGAGCATCTTCGGAGCAGAGACGGCGCGCTCGATCTGTGTTTGCCTTTGCGACAGTCTTTCGATAGGCGTGATTATGTCGTCGGGCAGAAAAGTCGCGTTCGTGAACAGCACAGCTTGGGTCCGGACGAAGACGATCCGCTGACAAGGTTGTAGCTGCAACGCATGCCGACAGCGAAAGACGGCCTGCGACAGAACGCATCCAAGTTGTGGATTGTGTGTTCGGAACGGCTTCACGTGCGAGTATGCTGATCGACCGCGAACTCCAGGGTTGAGAGCTGGATATGTCGCACAATTGGAGAAACGAATAGGTAGAGTTTCTCAGTGCACATACATATGCACATTTGTTGATATGCTTGCAGGACAACTCGAGGGACGTCTGTTGCATGTCGAATCCAGGCTTGAGGGTCAGATGCCTCAGATTCCGGATGTGGATGGATCGCCAGGCCAAACCGCCGACTTCTCAGCGAACGACAATGATTACCCATTACCGATAACCATGGATGAGCTAAGGGGTGAGCCTTTGCAGGAAGCACAACCATTGCCGTCGAGGTTTACGGACTTCGTGAACGCGCAATCTCATGAGGCATGGGTTCTTTCGCAATCCATGGTATCCGACCTATGTTCAGTCTGGTTCGAGAAGTGCCATCGCTGGTTTCCCATCTTGCATCAGCCCACGTTCGATCAGATCATCAATCAGTCGGACATCGCAGTGCCGTCGGACCGACAAGTGGTGATACAGGCCATTGCGGTTGCGACAATCGAGCACTCTGAGTCGCTGTCGGTGGATCCGGCCCGAAGGCAGCAATTGCAAGAGGACCTTGCTGCTTCGATACTGAGAACGGCGATTGCGACAGCGTCATTGGGGTCGATACAAGCGTTGTTGATCTTGTCAGCGCTGTCTTATGGGCAAGGGAAGCTGATGGAGGCGTGGACCATGCTCGCGATCTGCCGTCGTATCGCCTCGCATCTGAGTATCGATATAATGACTGACCAGAGCGCTCCGACAGCTACGACTCCAACGGCGCTCCGAAGGCTACCGACACATACCAACCTCGTGGTAGCGAAGGAAGAAAAGATACGCGCGTTCTGGATGACGAGAATGCTCGACAATATCTCGGTGATCGGAGCCAGATATGAGGCAGGTTCCACGACTGTTCCTGGTGATCCGTTGCTTCCATGCAGTGATTCTTTCTGGACATGCCCGGAACTAGTCACGGGCGAGGGCCAGATCAGACCTTTTGGTTATTGCTCAGCTTTCAGCCTCAGCATCATATTAGCAGTCAGTGAGCTATCGTACGTCCATCAATTCCTCCGGAAGCCTGTCGATATGGCTAGCTTCGCAGAGCGCGACGCTTGGCAAAGTGAAGCACAGCAGATTGATGAGAGGCTGACGGCTTGGCGTGACGAGTTTGTCGCAGCATTCTTCCGGCTGGCGAACGCAGAATATGCTCATCACGAGCGAGCAGAGATGGATGCTTACATCGTTCTCACCAACTGCGTATTGAACACTGCGGTTATCACACTCCTGCACAGAAGATCGCCTTGTCCACCGGGCATAGATCAGGTGGTTGAACCATGGGCATTCGCAAGTAACAGATGCATATATGCGAGCGAGAATACGGCCTTCAAGATCCGACAGATGCACGAAGATGAGCTGGTGAACTGCCATCCTCACTTGCCCTTCTCAATCTTTGTTGCAGCCAGGTTCTACATCGTGCATTCCAAGGCGCTGGATGCCAATGTACCAACCAATCTACATTCGCTAGCCTTCGCTTTGCACACGTGTGGGAAGCGCTGGGCCCTTGCTCGTCTTTTCGAGGGCATTATACGCATAGCTGTAGCAGAATATCGAACGCCGATAGCAGCTTCGACAGTGCCGATGGACTTCTATGATTTGCGGTTAACAACCTTTGAGATTGCAGAGTCGCTGATTGAATGGGCTCGAGGTCCAGGAGCGCATGCAGCAGCAGATTTAGGATCAACCCAGTCGCATGGAACTGCCACGTTCATGCCAATGGCAGTGGATGTTCTTGCTTGAAGAGGTCTTGGCTGACGAGACGTGCTACGCAGCTCCCGTCTGCAGCTTTGAATCTTGCCCGCCACCCGGAGAGACACGGCCCGGAGCATGGGATCGCCGGGAGCGGCTACAGTTATGTATGATTTTCTCTCGGAGTGATGCGGTCCTCCAGGAACAATTGAACTCTTACGAGATTGCCCGACTGGGGGAAGACTTCGAACAGTCGCATCGTGAGTATCTCACGCTCCATTTGCCACAGTATGTCATCTCAACCGCGTCCACTGGAGAGAACCTGCAATGGTCTGCCTAACGGAGTACGAGTTGTTGGCTCCACTGGCCCTCCAAAGGAAATGCCCAAGCATGCTTGTGGGGATCTCTTTAGACTGGATCATCGAACTGTCATCGGTACGTGCGAGTATTAACTTGAGATGGGCGTCTGTTACTGAAAGTACCAGTGACCGGAGGCCTTGGCAGTGTAGGTAGTGCGTTGGCCAGAACACTGTCGCACTATGGAGCCGACGTTGTCTTACTAGACCTCCCTCCAGTACCAGTGGAGGAAGTCTGGAGTAAGTCTTGGTGAGTAACAGCCACTAGGCTAGGCTGACATGCTGTAGAGACTCTTAACGAAGCCTTTAAAGGCACAGATAGGAAGCTCTCTTATGTGTCCTGCGACGTGACCAATGAAGATAGCGTGACCGACGCTTTCATCACCGCCGAGTCGCTCGCCCGCTACCCCATCAGAGGTCTCGTCACCTGCGCTGGGCTATCGGGGCGATGTCCAGCGATTGAGTATCCGGTTGAGAACTTCCGAAAGATCCTGGAAATCAACGTCGTCGGAACCTTCCTTTGCGCTCGAGCAGCAGCACGCGTCATGCGTGACCAGCAGGTCTCTGGCAGTATTGTGATGATTGCCAGTATGTCAGGTACAAATGTGAACAAGGTAGGTGCTGCAGATGTATGACGCCGATCAGATGTTTTGCTGATGTCACAGGGCGTTGACACGAGTGCCTACAACACTTCCAAGTCCGCAGTCCTTCAGCTAGCCCGTAGTCTGGCGGCCGAATGGGGCAACGACGGCGAACACGCTCCGATTCGCGTGAATACCATCAGTCCAGGTTACATTCTGACGCCGATGACTATCCCGACCTTTGAGGAATTCCCGGAACTCCAGAAGATTTGGCCAGAAGGGAACATGCTAGGGCGAATGTCCACGGTAGAAGAGCACCAGTCGTCGGTGGTCTTCCTGCTCAGCGACGGATCTTCCTACATGACCGCTTCGGACCTTCGCGTCGACGCAGGTCACTGTTCATGGTAACAAGCATCAATAGATCCGATAGATGATGCAGTCAATGACTCCCGCCTGACAACGTCGTTGATGGATCGTTCACTGTCATCCCGTGATGTCTGTGTTGAAGATGGGAGGGGATGACGACGCGTGACATGTTTTGCGAGAAGCATTTTCCGGCCGAGATAGCGCCGATGACGATGTAGTCCACCCAACAGCGTCTCCTTCTTCATCGGCTGCATCATTTGTTCATCCCACATGCATCTTCTCACACGATAGTCTGTTCAAAAGCGCCGCACAAGCAACTTCGGTGTCTACAACACTTCTGGTAGAGGAGGTCCCCAGACGGGAAGCGCTTCAAGCCCTGCTTGGACCTTCGCATTGGGAGTCTCCCGATTGACCAAGTCGCCATCGGCATAGTATGCCAAAATCAACTTGTTAGGATTGAACCAGTAATCAAAATGATCAAAGAATTCAGCATCAGAGCAAGGTCCGGGGGCCGTGCCCGGTCACTTGCTGTGTGCAGTGGGTATGGGTATGGCTAAGCACGGAAGCAGCATATTCACTTACCACTTGACTCCCAACAATAAGTCTCCCCACGCCCCAGCACACTTCATAGCCTTTGCTCAAGTCTGTTGATACAATAGTTGCTTCTGAGATGACAATATGCTACACTTAGAATATGGTTTGGTTCGAGTCTGTGCCATAGCATTTTCCAGAGCGATTTCTCCATGCATACATGCACACCACGACGCCATCGATACCGTGGGCTTCGGTCACCGGGTATCGTGTTAAAGGCTTAAGGTTGGGATGTGCAGCCCGAAGTGTCCTCGGTCTTGTGAGTAGAACAGCGGATGTGGTACAATTCCCGGAATTGGTAGAGGCCAAATTCTCAAAAGTATTCCCGCTGACCCACGTCCTTCGATTAGGATTAGCACCAGAAAGCATGTTCCTGCGATGCGGGTTCCAGATTTGAGAAGCGACTGTGACGAAAATCTCCCATGGGATGTACAATCCTCCATGGTACATCTGGACTTTCTCGCAAACGACGATTTCTTGCAGTGCCCAAAAGCGCTTGAAGTATTCATTGGTTAGCAAGTCCGTCAATGCAAGCCATTTCCTCGTGCCTCGCCCCGATTGAGTCATTTTGCTGAGCTTCATAGCTGAGTCCGAGAATTGGAGGGATAGGGCGTAAATCTCATAGATTAATGGGGCTGTGAGATGAGACCTCCAGTCACCTCCAGGGTAGAAGACTACTCGCTCTGCCTGCTTGTAGATGTCACGCATGATGGTGATTTGGGAGGCTTTCTCGGCATTGTCGTTTTGATTGATGCAAATCGCATCGATCCAGACAGTCCTGTCCCGCCATGTCCAACGTCGAGCAAAGAGCAGATCGAAGGCGGATTTGGTGATGCTGAAACGATAACCATCAACGACGAGCTCGTGGTCGAGTTCTGAACTCGCCCAGCGATATGAAAGTGCTTCAAATTCTGGGCTCGAGTCGAGGAAGACGGCGTGATAGTTGCCTTGATCGAGCCTGGAGACCAGAGTCTGAGTTTTTGGATGGTAAGCAGTCTGATCTCCCCTGGTCGTAATGGGGTGTATTGGTAAGTGGGCGCTCGAGATCGTGTTTGCCGCCTTTGCTCTCGAGTCGCCAGGCTGTATTGGCAGGCCTGGGGTTGACCTGGAAGGTCCAAATCCAAACGACATCAAAGAAGTCCCATGCCTTCATCAAGGCTGTAACTGGCAGGAATATGATGCGCGGGATCGAGGCCAGTGACGGGTATCGTGTGACAGAATCGTTGAGCACGCCAGCGAGGGGCGAATAAGCGATCATCCAAGGCAGTAACAAGAGGATCGTTGTAGTCAGAACTCGCCAGTTCAACGCTTGCCACACCTGCTATCGATGGAAAAGAACGTATGCTGTGATGCCATAGGCCACAGCTGCATCCCGACGAAGCATACACTGCAACTTTTCCTCGCCAGGAGGCCTATCGCTCACTGTGTACGCGAGCAGGACATGGGCATAAGAGAAGCTGTAGCTTATCACACCCTACGCGATAAGAATGTGCCAATGCCGGACCCTAGCCGTGACGATGACCAAGCAGGCCAATTGCGCCGCAAGCAGGGCCAGCTCCAGCCGTTGTCCAGGTGTTCCTGAGCCAGTTCTAACGACTCTCGCCAGCTCGTTCGCAACTCGGAGGTAGCGCCAGAGGAGCCAGGCACAGATCACCCATGTGTAGAGACGAGAATCCAGGAAGTAGAAGAACCATGCCGGTACGCTCGCTGTGAAGATGTAGCCGGCCCGCATGCCGAAGATCAGACCGGTCTCGTAAGTTGGCTCCGGCATCGTTGTAACCTGTGATCGCGTTAATTGTTCTGTGTTCAATTCGGACAGAGCTGAATGAGGTTCAAAGCTCTTGCAAGCTACCGCCAAGCATTGCGCTTAGCGCAACCAATGGCGGTTGAGTGTAGGATCGTGCTATGTTCACTATCAGCAGAACAGGGTATCATATATCATATTGCACAGCGCCTCGAACCATTCGCACCCACTCGGCGTGTCACATCGTATGACAGCAGCACGAAAGGGTCACGTCGTGCTACGCTTCCTTCTTCTTCAACTCTCTCTCCAGCCACCCTTCGAAGAGCGCCCTAGTCCGTCTCTCATCCTCCAAATCATCCATCATCTTGCTCTCGCGCCAGAGGTGCACTATCCCAAACCCTACCTCGATACAAATGAGTAGGATGATGGTCCATTCGAGCATGCTGGAGTGCTTCTCGCTGAGCCTACAGATAACAAGACGTCAGTCGTGAATATGAACCTGAAGCCAGCGCTGCGTGCACCAACATCTCGTCCTTCGCTTCATGAATACCTCACCATCTGATGCACCTCAAAACGCCGTCCATCCTGAAAATAACATTCCACTCACCTCTGACTCAAAACCCCAGCAATCTCACTCGCATAATCCATCTTCTCATTAAGTCCTTTAATCCTAACTCCCACATCCAACGCCTTCCCCACCATCTCATAATACCCCTCCAGCCCCAGCTCATGGGGACTATCCCAAAACAGATCCGGCAAACTATCCGTCAATTCACTATAGAGATTTAGTTGCGCACGGATCAACAGGAGTTCGCCGGTTTTCTGGAGGATCTGGGAGCGGTTAATTTTTAGTTTCTTCCCGGATGCAAGGGTAAGGGGAATGGAGCGCGTGGTGGAGAAATAGTGGGAGAGGCTGTTTTCAAGCACGGCGAGTTTGGTGGACCGCGCCAGGGCGGAGGAGAAGGCGATTTTGGCGAGGATCGTGTCAACTTCTGGGCTGCCTGCAAGGAGAGCGTGTTAGTTATCGAGCATGAACGTCGATGTCCATCAGGACCGAGGCGTGGTGGCAAAGAGCGTGCTCTAGTTCGCTGATGTCGCGAACGCCACCATTTGGGGCGACTTACGATTGTCTTCCGGATCAGTGGATGTAGTAGCAGTGTACTCATCTGAGTTGTAGTGATCACTTGGCTTGACCCCCAAGATGATCGTATCTCCAATGATGCGACTACTTTCCTTGGACTCGTCCTCGATGTATTCAAGGTACTCAATCTCCATCTTATCAAGGTGTCCAGTCTCGCCAGCAGCAGCAGGTAGGTATCTCGTCACAATCTTCTGTGCTAGCAGTTCCGGCACATTCCACGTAACAACACAGCCGCTGGGAAAGACAAACACATCTCCAGCGCCTTGTGCTTTCTCTTCACCTGTCTCGTCATCCTGAATAACGTAGTTCTGCGTCTGGAAATGAAGGACCTGAGGGAAAAGGCCGGTTCCGCGTGGATCTGGCGTGTATCCCTCGCGTTGTAGTTCCCAACTTGCTCGGCTCAGGTTGTAGGTCTCTGCTGCGCAGTAGGCTGTCACGTCTTTGGTGTCCGCTTCTGGATCCACATAACGTGTCTTTCCACTTCGTCTTATCACCAGCCTTGACCTCTGAGCGTCTAATGCTACCTTTCGCAGCGAATTCTTGGTGGCGTGTTTCGAAGCGGCCTTGCGTTTTGGTGTTGCCTTTCCTGGCTCGTTCTGGGTAATATCATCCTTTCGAGTGATCCGACTTGAGGTGAAGTGGTTACGAGGGATCTTCCGTGCCTGGAGAGCAGTTTGCTGGTGTAGAAGCTTGTGACCGAGTGGAAGGCTTCGTATTGGTGGTGCCGCGATCGTGGTCAAGCTCCGTTTCGCTATCACAGCAAATCCGGCGAAGGTCGCAGCCTGACTGTTCATCATCCTGATATGAGGCTACACATATGAGTGATTGAGTCGCTGTTTGGTTGATTGACAAGTACTTCATCTCTAGTCCTACTCCACAGCTTCCCCACGAGACGTCCGCGCGACGCTTCTATCCTACAACAGCACCCACTTCTACACGAGAATTGGTGAGCTCGCTGGAGCACGTCCCTCGATGCCTGCAGCATGTCTGCTGCTCTCCAGGCAACGGAGAGCGACAACTCCACACACAACACCATCAACCATGAAAGACCTACCGCAGCACCTGCCAACGATGGAGGCGCGGAAGCAGAGGAGGAAGAAGAGGAGGAAGAGGAAGACGACAGCGACGACGAGCCCAAGCTGAAGTACGCGAAATTGACGGGCAATCTCGCCAATGTATACCGCAATGGCGACTCGACCTCGACCTTCACCGTGGTGGGCGACAAGATGGTCGTGGGCACACACAACGGAAGCATACATGCCTTGGCTGTGCCTACGCTGGAGAGCCTGCGGACATACCGTGCCCACCAAGCGACCGTTACGAGCATATCGATCAGCCCGGTGCCACCAGCGCCCGTCCTGGTCAGAAGTGAAACGGGCAGTGCGGCCATGCTGTCAAGTCCACCGCCAAGCAGCAGAGGTATCCCGGCGCCCACGAGGACGAAGACGGGTATGAGCAGCAGCTCGAGGACACCCCAGAGACAGCAAGAGCCTGTTTCGAACACGCCGAACAACCAAATCTACATCGCGACGAGCTCTTTGGATGGCCATGTCTGCGTTTCATCTCTCATCGATCCAGCCGATGTACAGCTACGCAACTTTGCCAGGCCCGTGAATGCCGTCGCTCTGAGTCCCGACTATAAGAACGACAAGACATACCTATCTGGTGGCCTAGCAGGAAGCTTGATCCTGACGGTGGGAGGAAAGGCCGGTGTCAGCACGGATGCGAACACGAACAGCGCAGCAGCAGCAGCGTCAGGATGGCTGGGTGCAATAGGTCTGGGGAGCAATACTGGATCTGACAAGAGCTTGCACTCGGGAGAAGGGGCGATTAACAGTATCAAGTGGAGTCACAGTGGAAAGTGGGTCGTGTGGGTGAATGAGGAGGGCATCAAAATCATGCGGAGTCATCTCAAGCTAGGGAGTGAGGACCAGGAAGATGCATGGAGACGCATAGCGCATGCAGCGAGGCCTAACCGCAAAGGCTGGGAAGATATGGTTGGCGTGTGGAAAGGCAGGTGTGAGTGGATTGATGAGAAGACGCTGGAGTCGGACGATCTTACAACCGGAGGTGGCCACGACAAAGCACTCGATACGCAGAACGGAGTCAACGGCAACGATACTGTCGTGTCGACGACCTCCACGAAAGGCAAGAAGAACATCGAGAAATTGCTGGTTGGGTGGGGAGACACTGCTTGGGTGCTGCATGTCCAGACTGGAAGCTCTACCGCTCACGGACCAAATGTAAAACGACAGATCGGCAGTGCAGACATTATCCACAAGTTGCAGTTCCGAGACTGCATTATATCCGGCATCAGCTTCTACACACCATCACTACTGGCCATACTAGCGTACCGGACGAGAGACGACGATGATAATCTCATCAACGCACCTCACAGTCTGGGCAAAGGTGGCAAAGATGACACAACTCGAAATGGACGGCAGCACAGACACACAAGCCTGGCACCTCAACTGCGGCTTGTGAACGTGGTCAACGGAGAAGAAGTCGAGCTTGATGAGCTCTCAAGGATATCGCGCTATGAGACGCTATCTGCACAGGACTATCATCTCGGGGCACTATACATGCCTCCCCCATTACCCGACAAAGCAGCGAAAGAGCAGACTCGTGGAAAGCTGGAAGACATCTGGGATGTCACGAAGAATGCGACAGTCCAGACACTAACGGTTGGCGGCTATGCCACTCGTATTTTCTCGTCAGGTGCCAGCATCATGAGTGGGAGCAGTGATGGACGCGGCACAAACGGCCGAACTGGATCCTTCAAGCGGCAGGGTTCTGTGCAAGACGTCACGCCCACACCCGAAGTACGAAGAAGACCTGTCGATGCGCACCCTTACACGCTGGAGCCAGGCCTCAAGCTGTTCATTCACAGTCCGTACGACTGTGTTCTGGCTGTCAAGCGAGAGTTGTCAGATCATCTGGAGTGGCTGCTGGAGCATCAGCAGTATGGCGAGGCTTGGAAACTGATTGACGAACACCCCGAGGCCGTGGACACGTCTGCTTCTGATCTACAGTCTTCTACCTCTCAGCCAAGCTCGCCCATCAAATCTGGGGTCGGCCAAAATGGAAGCCTTGCTGATTTCTTCGCCGACGAGAACAGTTCTCAGTCGACGGGTGTGAACCTGCGAGCACACAACTCTACAGCACAGAAAGAAAAGCGACGTATTGGTGATCTCTGGATGCAACAACTTGTCTCTGCCAACGAGTGGGAGGAAGCTGGTAAAGTTGCCGGCAAAGTTCTAGGCACCAGCAGCAGATGGGAACATTGGGTCTGGACGTTCGCCCAGGCAGACAAGTTCGACGAAATCACGCCGTATATACCATCGACTGCACTCAAGCCGCCGCTTCCAAGCCTGGTGTATGAGGTGATCCTGGGACACTACATAGGCAAGGATCGAGAGCGGCTTAGCAAGCTGCTCGAAGTGTGGGATCCTGAGCTGTTTGATGTGAAGAGTGTCATCTCTGCCATTGAAGATCGACTCGAAAGTGGCGAAGTCACGGAGAACAGCACAGAAGATGCCGTTCAAGGGCGAGATTGGCGGATCCTTATGGAAGCCCTCGCACGACTGTACTTTGCAGACGGCCGAGCGAGAGATGCTTTGCGCTGCTACATCGCATTGCAAGATGCTGAGAAAGCTTTCAGCTTGATACGAGAGGAGAAGCTGCTGGATGTCGTTGTCGACGATGTTCCTGGTCTGCTGATGCTGAGGATCAGCCGACAGCAAATGCGTTCAGCGCCCCTCTCCGAGCTTGAAGAGGCCAGCTCAGAAGCCATCCAGCTGCTGATTGACGAAGCGCATCGCGGAACCGTGCCTGTTGTCTCTGTTGTCCGGCAGCTTACGCGAAAGGGCGACACTTTCCAGCCTTTCCTCTTCTTCTACTTCCGGACGCTGTGGAACACTGGACCCTCGACAGCAGCAGGTCGGGGTCGCATTAGAAGAGGCGGGCCATTCGATGCTCGCAAAGAAGAAAGCCATGCCATGGTGGAAGACCATGCCGATCTCGCTGTCAAACTCTTTGCAGAGTACGACCGCGACCTTTTACACAATTTCCTCAAAGCCAGTCAGATGTACAGCTACGATAAAGCTGCAGAGATCTGCGAGCGGCGACACTACATTCCAGAATTAGTGCACATCCTCAGCAAGACCGGGCAGACCAAGCGGGCACTATACCTCATCATAGGCGAACTAGGAGATGTAAGCCAAGCTATCAGCTTCGCCAAAGAGAACCCGGACCTGTGGAGTGATTTACTCAACTACTCTATGGACAAGCCCTCCTTCATCAAAGGCTTACTTGAGGAAGTCGGCGCTGCAGCAGCTTTCAATCCCATCGATGTCGTACGCCGGATCCCTGAAGGTCTGGAGATCGAAGGGCTCAAGCAAGGTATCCAGCGCCTTGTCCGCGAATTCGAGATCCAGATGTCGATATCTGAAGGCGTTGCCAAAGTCCTTCGCGGCGAGGTGGGAATGGGCATGGACACTCTCCGCGCAGGCCGTAAGAAGGGCGTGCGCTTCGAAGTGGTCCATGAGAGCGCCAACGACGTTGACCTAGCTGTCCACGATCCACCTACACAGGTGCCCAAGGGTGGCGAAACAATCCCAACTCCCAAGCGGAAAGCCGAGAAATCACATGCAAGACAGATCAAGTCTGGTCACTGCGTGGGGTGTGGCGAGCCTTTTAGGGAGGACGGTAAGTGGCCAGTCCTTGATCAACACAGGAACTGTTTACTAACATTGATTTGACAGACAAAGAGACTCTCATCGGCTTCGCCTGCGGTCACGTATACCACCTTTCCTGCCTCCTCGACGCAAACCCCGACACGAACAAGAAAGAGGCAGACAATGTCCTTGATCAGCTCGCTACTGCTGCGGAAGAAGACGACGGCGGCTACGGTGGTCGTAGTGTTGGTGGGAAGGTTGCGCATGCGCATATCATTCAGAATGTTGTGCGCGGTGGGTGTCAGCATTGTTTGATGCCGGAAGGCGCTTGATTAGGAATGTGGCTCATCTTGCAGCATTCAGCAAGGCGTTTTTGGTGTTGAGCGTGGAGGTTTTTTCGGCAAAGCATGTGAGCGGGAGGTGGAGATACCCCATGGTGGTTATATATTGTATGTATATACGGCACGACAATGGAAAGGGACAACTTGATCCAGTCTTTCCCTCCAATGCTCATGGATTGTGTTCTAGAGCTGACTGACTATGGCCTGTACATCGCTTTGAATAATACCCCACCGTTAGTGACACTGCATGGTCCGGACGATTGTGCAGATATCATAGTACCTTTGACGCGACACGACACTGAATCTATGGCAATGGATCTATGGCAACCGGCCGCGACTTCGGTCGAGAAATTGTTGTTCCCTCTTTCATCGTCTGCACTTTAAGTTCCAGTCGTTCGAGTCCCTCGTCCTGGTCAACCTTCCATTCATCAAGAGTCTTCATGGCCAGAGAATTTAGAGGACAGCGCGAGAATGTCCAACAAAGCCTTCGCACTGTCAGCTGCTATGCTGTCTCCGCCGAAGAAGTGATACCTGCCCACGGAAGGGGAATGTCCAGCATATTTTTATACAGGTCTCACTGCGTTCAAGTCTTGCACTAGCCATCGCCGTGCGCAGTCGCAGTGCTGTGAGAGCAGCCATCCCACTCTTATACGCCAAAGGCCATCGCCAATGCATCATAGACCGCGTTTTACACCTAATATCCTCTACCTCTGGGCGCGCCTCTTCCTCTGCTGCTGAAACCACCACCGCCCCGGCTGAAGCCACCGCTGCCCGAGAATCCGCCTCGCGAACCACCTCTTGCCCCTCCCCTGCCTCTATCTCCTCCAAATCCGCCCCTGCCTCTTGGCGCACCGCGTCCTCCTCTGCTAAATGCTCCACCGCGTCCGCCGCGACCGCGATCGCCGCCAGCGCCCTTGGGCTTCTTCACCTTGGGCGCGCCTGGCGGAGGCTTGGGCTTGGGCAGGAACTTCTCGAGCGGTAGGAGCTTGTCCCCGCCGATGTAGACTTTGTCGCCGGTCTTGAAAGATGTCGCTTGGATTCCTTCTTGCGGCTTGATCGTGAAGTAGACTTGGTTGAGAGGGCCGAGGATCTCGTCGACTTTGCCGATGGGGGTCTTGTTCTCGAGGTAGATGGGAGCGTTGAAGTAGGGGATCTTGACATTCACGGACTCGCAGACCATCTCGCCTTCGGTCGCGTGCATGAATTGGCCCATTTCTGAGGGTGTGTTAGAAGGTGTACTTGGTGGGCTTGCTCCACTTTCTTGCGCATACCGTAGACTTGATCTGGGGGGCCGTATGACTGCTGAAAGCCACCGCGACCGCCTCTGAAGCCTCCCCTGCCGCCGCGATCACCTCCGCCGCCTCTGCTGAATCCTCCACCTCGTCCTCCACCGCGGAAGGACATTTTGCAGTACTCCGATGCTCGGTGTGCGTCTTGGTAGCGTCCGGGTGTTGGACGTAGGCGTCTATGAAGACGCTGGTACTCTTTGCTAGCGTCTGTGCATGCAGAGACTGCTAGTTAAGGGTCTCGTCGTGGGATGTGGTCGTAGCGCTACACCGTTCATCTGCTACTACTGTACAGTATCTTCAGAGCTCTTGGATAATTTCGATGGCAGAGCTCGAAACTCTAGCATTCAAAGCGGACTAGCGCCTCGTGACTTCGTGTATTGGCGCGAAAACTCTGCTGTGCCTAGATTGCAGCGCTGCCACGTTCTTGTCGTCAACGACGTGTCTCTTGCTTGCTGACGATGCAGTCCACACTGCTGAAGCCCGCTACAACACGTCGTCTCTTCCGGACTTGAGCACCGGTCCGCCATGACCAAGACACACCGCAAGGGCACCTCCTTGGCAGAAGACGCATTCAATCGCCACTACGCTGCCATCTGGGGAGAAGAGCGATGGAACAACTCGCTGCTACCAGCACTGCTTCAGCCGACGCGTTATACCTGTGTCCTCAACCGATACGCTGCACTACCAGGCGCTCTCCAGCTGATCCAGGATCCCAATGTCGAGACGCGTGAGCTCAATCTACCAAACAAAGCAAACGGTGCCCGTCTGGGGGACGAAGGCTACCCACCGAATTGCTACGCCCGTTATGCAAAGTCGGCACAGAATGACGAGAGCACGGCAGGCATTGCACCATCCGGCCTGCCATTTCCTCCACCAGGTCAGGTCAACAGCAGATTGCTTTCACATTGGAATCTGGATGGTGCCTCGGTCCTAGCTGCGTCCTTACTAGATCCTCAGCCTGGTGAACATGTATTGGACCTCTGTGCAGCACCTGGTGGCAAGTCGATTGTGCTTTGTCAACGCCTCTTTCCGCACTACCATCTTGACCCTTCTCCACTGAAGCAGAAGTCGCTGAACATTCTGAAGTTACGTGAGGGCAGTCTGACTTCCAACGAAGCAGACGCTACTCGGCATCGCCGACTTGGAGATAATCTGAAAGCTTATCTGCCAAAGGCTTTGATTGATACACCAGGAAGCAGGCTACTCCGAGTTGACGGTGCAAATCCCAAGAATGCCAACCAGCTGTGCGTGAGTGTTCAAGGCAAGACTCGAGGTTTCGACAAAGTCCTTATTGATGCGCCTTGCTCATCTGAGCGGCACATTATCCATGCCCAGGCGAAAGCTCAAGCTTCAGGTAGAGATGCACCGGAAATGGTCAACTGGAGATCCGGATCATCAAAGCGACTACAGGCGACACAAGTAGATCTGCTGCTCAATGGTCTGAGAGCAGCGAGGATCGGAGGCACTATCATTTATGCCACATGTTCGATTGAGCCGACGGAGAACGATGCTGTCATTGAAAAGGTCTTGTCCCAGATCGAGAAAGAACGAAAGAAGAGCCTGCAATGGAGTGTCAAGGTTGGTTTCGCAGCTGGCGCGGGCGATCAGGCTCTAGAGGCTCAGATTGAGGCATCATGGGCGGAACGGACGAAGCATGGCTGGATTGTATTACCTGATCATCCTAGTGGTGAAGGCTGGGGTCCGTTGTTCTTTGCCTGCTTGACCAAGACTGCAGACTGAACAATGGCAAAACCATGACGATCGCGGCAGTCTGGTGGCAGAGACACCGTCACGCATAGTTTGACTCGTGGAGCAATGTGCAGACGAACTCAGACTGCGGCGAAGCAAAGAAACCGAGCATCGGGCAGAACTGTGTGACCGCCGCGAGTGCTTTGCCACATGCCTCATGTGCTGCGCTTCATGTCAAGGATTTTCGCGAAAGCCGTTGGTCGTTACGACATCAATCCTCCGGACAACGGCAGTTTTCCAACGTCGGCATGCCCCATGGCGCGACTTGCCGACCACCTTCCACACTCCGATATGATCCACTCTCTCGAAACATTCCACGCTATGCGACAAAATATACTTGGTCTGAGGCCTGGCCGCGCTGTCGAGGCATCTGCTGGCTGATCAACACAAACGGCCTTAAACGTCTCAGCCCTCAAAAACTTCACGAGTGTGTATACGTTGTTCACTGGCAACACGAACGCATGGTTCGTTGCTGCAGCAGATGTGATGACCTTCGATCTGGGCAACGACCAATTGTGCCTATCTTGTTGTCATGTCTACAGGAGGTGGAAACAGATGTAGCTGCTCACTTCAAGCTGTATAAAGCGAGCAGTGACATCCTCTCTCATGCCAGCTCATTTCGAATCATACAATCACACGGCGCTTCTATCGCCCTCGCTTGTACCTACACTCGTGGAGCAGACCTTTGTCACTACTACTGAATTGCAACCCAGTTCTACTACCCTGTTGGCTCACAGTACCTTGTTTATACTGTCCCCCGCGTCGTACGCGATGCCCACCTCAAGGTCGCGGCCGCAGACTGCACGTCTTACGGCCTCTGCCTGGCTCTTGTTAGCACATGGCGCAGCCGCCGCTGGATTTGATGCTGCCAATAATTTCGCCCTGTACTGGGGTCAGAACAGTTACGGCCAAGGCCAAGGCAACTTAGCCCAGCAGTCGCTTGCCACGTACTGCGCGAACACAAACGTCGATATCGTCCCGATGGCGTTCGCGGTGCAACTCACGACAGGTGAAGGTGGGCAACCAGTGATCAATCTTGCTAACTCTGGGAATAGTTGTAGTATTTTCAACGGAACGACGACTTTGGACTGCCCTGGCGTCGGTGACGACATCAAGACCTGCCAGGAGAAGTACAACAAAACGATCTTGCTCTCGATCGGCGGCGCGACCTACACCGAAGGTGGCTTCAAAACAGAGGACGACGCTATCAAAGCTGCAAATCTCATTTGGAACTCTTTCGGACCTGTCAATCCTGCTGATTTGCCGAGTAACTCGTCTACTGGCAATTCTACGGAGTCTCCTACGAGGAACGACACCATGTCTCTCGCTGGCCGTGGGTACAACTCGACTACTGGACCCTTTTCAACTGGACAACTAAGGACAAGCACTGCCCTCGGCACTGGAACTGCTGGCACCGGACTAATGGCTGACCTGACTGCGACTCCTGGACCCTACCCCAACACGACAACAGCACGAGCGACTTTGGGCACAGGCCTGTCTGGCACCGGTCGGATAGAAACACTAACTGATGCTACAGCTGCACCTGCGCCATATGGCAATGGTACCACAACTCCTGGAAGTCTGCGTACTGGTAATGCTACGGGATCCAGGACTGGACCCATCACTGCTACTCTCTTGGTCGAAAACATGACAGCCACCTTGATTCTGGGGAACGATGCATCGAATGACACGGCCGCCTCTACAAGCACTGGCACCAATTACAGCAGTATCTCTACAGGCGACCCCATCTCGCCAGGAGGATCCTCTGACCGTTCAAATGAAGCGCTAACAACAGACATACTCATCTCGACGCAAGCGTATCTCTCTCTCACAGCAGCGTCATACAATTACTCTCAGGCCTCCACGTCCGCTCAAGCCAGAGCAGGCGCCACGGTCCGAGCTGAAACGTACAGTAACGACGACGACGTCTTCACGACGACACCCACATCCCGCACAACCCTCAAAACCCTCACCCGCTCCTCCGCGGCAGCGACAGCAACCTCAACACCAGAGACTCTCGACTACGACTCCACACATCCCAAACACAAACGCCAATCCGGCACTCTCCGCCCCTTCGGCACAGCCGCCGTCAACGGCTTCGACCTAGACCTCGAGACCCCTACCACCAATTTCCTCGCCTTCGCCACCCGCCTACGAAGTCTCATGGACACCCACCAACGCGTCCACCGCACCTCCTCCTCCCCCGCAAAATTCTACCTCACCGCAGCACCCCAATGTCCCTACCCCGACGCCGCCCTCTCCCCCCTCCTGTCCACCAACGTATTCTTCGACGCCCTCTTCGTCCAGTTCTACAACAACTACTGCGGCGTCCAATCTTTCACTCCCAACACGACAGATCAGACGAATTTTAATTTCGCGACTTGGGACCAGTGGGCGAGAAATGGGAGTGCGAACCCGGATGTCAAGGTCTTCCTTGGAGTTGCTGCCGGACAGACGGCGGCGGGGAGTGGGTATCGTAGTGTGGAAGAGTTGGCGCCTGTGATAGAGTATGCGAAGAGGTTTAAGAGTTTTGGAGGCGTCATGGCGTGGGATGCGAGTCAGGCTTATGCTAATGAGGGGTTTTTGGCGGGGGTGAAAGGGGCGCTCGGAGGGGGGAATGGAACGGTTGTGAGGGATGGTACTCAGAGGAGGAGTGCGATGCCGAAGAGGAAGAGGGAGGTTAGGAGGAGTATTGGAGGGGAGTGGAGTCCTAGGTGCAGGGGTGTGGTGGAGTGTATGTGAGGAGGAAGGGGGTTATTATGTATGCAGAGGGATGGAGATATGATGGGATGGCAATGAAATTTATGGGACAATTACGATCCTGATGAGAGTACAGAATTGATGATGGACGACGGTTTAGACGATGTTTGGTTGTCTGAAGCAAGGATTTGACGTTCGACAACCTCACCAATATCCCTATCAGAACTTACCCAAACGGCTCACTCGCTGTATCTCAATGCGCAAATCCATCAAGTTCTCGCATGATCTCTTATGATACCAACCCCGGTATCGACCTCTCAAACTCCTCATGCGTCATACATACACATCCTCGAAGTCGCCGTGAAATACTCCAGAACCACCACCACCGGAACCGATCTCTCAAAACTCTCCTTCTTCTCCACATCACTCTCCATCACATACATCCTCAAGGAGCTTCCCAACGTCCTCCTAAATCTTTGCCACCGGAACAACCCTACACAGCCAGCTCACACTTCCTCGTCAAACCATGCAAGAACCCCACCCACCATCCTTCACCCTCTCGAAGACGGGAAACAAGCAATCGAGCATGATGGCATATACATACATCGTCAATCTGCCCCTCGGAGAACTTGCACCGTTTTCCTGCACTCCGTCAGGCTCGTCAAGGGGGTCTTAGTCCTCGCTTGGCCGGAGTCAACCAGCACGACATCGGGCTAGCCATTCGCTCGAAGAGTCGGGTGGCTGGGCTGCAGCATCCCGTCAGCTTGACGGAGGTCTCCATGCATCACCACCCCTTTTCCTCTGCAGCGCAAGACCAGCTTCTGCGACTCTCGTCAGCAAATGGTATGCAAAACTCTTCCGCTTCGCGATCAGCGTGGCTTTTTTCACAGGGACAGAAGAGAAGTAGTCGAGAAAGTCCCTTAACGCACCACCTGAGATGAGTACATGGGATACCTTGACAACGACTTCTCTGTCTGCCTGTGGAGCCGTTCGTAAACTCAGGACCGACCATCGGATTGTGTCCATTTTCCCGGCCGCACTCCTGCATTCACTTGCTTAAAACACAGAGCATCCATCAATCCCGAGGGTTTCGTTAGTCTCGCCGATGGCCCCGACGTCGCAACATGTCGAAGACATAGTCTATGACCGGAAAATTTTTCGGAAAGTTCCATCTATCGTTATGCTCCGATTGCGCCTCGAAGGTGCCCACGTATATGAACATGCATCGAATGCAAGTGTAACTGCGAAAGACTTATTGGATCCCGTTCCGACCACTGGCCTGGCGCCAGAGAAAGCAAACGAAAGCATCCTGGACCAACTGGACCGGCAGGATATCCCGACCATTGAAGCTTATCGTCCATAGGTAGTGCTCTCTGGCAACGCGCGCTCTCGTTGGGATGGAACGGCAAGAGTTTTGCCTGTCACAGCAGTCGCAAGATGACACATCGGAGAGAGTGCGGTGCTGTCTGGGGGTCGTAAGCTCAGGTGCTTCTGCCTCCCTTGCCTCCAGCTGTCGAGGAAGCGCCATATGGACAGCTAGCGCAAGCGAGGTCAAGAAATCTTCTGTGACCAAAAACTCGAAGGAGGGTCCACTCGAAACGATTTTCCATTTAGCACTACCTCTATAACATGACAGCCCGACCACCTTCCCCCCAACCCGAAGCGCGCTGCTCAGGTCTCAAAGTCGAATCACAAACGTCATGCTATGCAACCTGATTCCTCTCAAGGATCTCCAAAACGCCAGAAAACCGCCTCTTACATTGTGACACTCATTCAAGCCACCCCAGCATCAGGCCTCCTGAAGAAATGCGCCTCAGTATTCAATACCCAATCATCCAAGCTCCAAGTGTCCGGCTCATCGAACAGAAGATAAAAATACTTCAGCGTTTCCGCGATCCAAAAACTCTCCATCCCATCCGTCTGATCCGGTATCTCCTTTGTCACATCATCGATCCTGGAGTGTCCATATGGCGCATGTGTAGCTTTTTCAATCGCCATGAACATTTCCCAACCCCGGTCGCGCCAGTACTGCTCGCCGGTGATGCGGTACATGTAGAAGACAGATTCGATCGCTTCAGGGCGGAGGATGTAGGACTTCGAGTCGAGGCGGACGAAGCCTTTGGGGAGACGCTCCATTTCGATTTTGTGCGTGATGTATTGTTGGTGGGTCATGGGAGGTGGTGGAGTATAGGCGGGTCGGACTGGAGTGGTATATGCTGGGATGATGGGGTCGTCGAAGTCGGAGTCCAGGGTGGGGGTGCCGCTACTGAATGGAGTGTTGGCATCCCAGATGCCATCTGATTCAGCTGCGGCTGCGAATTCTGCAGAAGTTGTGGTGGTGGTAGGTCTTTTGGGCTGTGGTTGAGGGAGCGGTGAAGCACCACCGATGGCGACGCGGTCATCGATCTGTCGTCGTTTCCTCAGCTTGCTGGTACCACCGAACTCGCCGAAAGTGTGCGCATCTTCAGCGGCGTTGAGTTCAGCTGGAGAAGGCGCCCTGACACCTGTGGCAGTAGCAGCAGCAGCCAACTCAGCAGCGACAGATTTGCTGGCGATGGCAAGCTGTTTCTCGTACGCCTCGAGATCGTCAATACCATAGGTCTCTTTGAACTCTTCGCGCTGATCTTCCCTGAACTCCCAGGACGGATCAAGCTCGTCTTCGTACTTCGTCTGATTCCACTTGCAGTCGGTCCAGCTGTCGCAAGCAGAAAGTAAGTAAGACTCGGGCATGATGCCGCTGCCGGTCACATTGTACGACCAGATGCAGCCGTCAGTGAGCTTTTTGGCGATCTCAACATGTTCGGGAATGTCGAAAATCTTGCCACCCATACCCACCATACCACCTACAAAGCAGGTCAAATGCTCGTTTTTGGCAACGTGAGTCTGAGTCCACCTGTCTGTGGTGATGTTCTTTGTGGTCCGGAGCTCGCCAGAGATCAGAATGTCGAGGTTATCCGGTGTCATTGGTCTGAAGATGAGCTTTCCGATGATAGGCTTCATACTGTCAAGGTACATGGTTTTGTACTGATCGACTAGGCCACCGAGCAAGAGGTACTCTTTCGGTAGGTATTCGTACGTGCTGTCGCTCTGTCCGCCAAGCGTGAACAATTCGGGAGAGTTCTTGCTGCTTGATGCGAAGCCTTGGACAATGCAGATCTCCTCGGGCTCTTCCATCGTGGGGGTTGTGCCGATATTATCAAGTCGATGCAGTCCTTGATGCTGCTGGGGTTTGGTAGTGTTCTTCTTCAGCTTCGTCTCGGCCGGCGCAACCGTTTCTCCATAGTCTTCAAGCTGGCGCTTGTTCAGATCGCCAGAGCGGCCTGGGGGTGGGACAGGCTCGTGATCGGCTTTGCCAGCTGCATTGACACCATAGCCGGCGCCAGCATCATGACGTAGTGGCTCTCCCGCGTTATGCTCGTTCGCAGCACTGCCTCCCGCAGCGCCACTTTCAAAGCCGTGTGGGATGTACTCCTCTTGCAGGGGATGCCGCAAGGTGTCGTCAGCACCAGCAGCTCCGGCATAGACCTTTGCGTTCACGACACCATCGTTTCCAGCCTTGCCACCTGCCATTGACTCATTCAAGGCATCTTCAGCAGCCTTCTGCACCTTTGGATTCACTTGGACAGGCTCAGAAGCAGTCATGTAGGTGTCTCCGCCAGGAATCGGGACCTGATGGGCTGGGGGAGGATGATACACGGGCTCTGCGCATCCACTTGCATCCATGGCCGTAGGCCACATTCCCGGCAGTTTCGTATGATTCTGCCACTGCTCAAAGAGGTCCGTGATTCGTGCAATCGCATCATAGTACTTTGGCTCAAGTGTCAACTGTGCCAGCCTCGTGAACTCCAAGCTCAAAGTACCAAGCTCAGCCATGACAACTCTGGTGCTCGCGCGATGGGCATTCTTCGCAAACGTTGGCTTCCAATAGTAGTACGTCTCGGGCATGCGATTCGGTGTGTCGAAAGCGCTGTACAGGATTTCGGCCAGCTCAACAGCTTTGTCGAGCAAGACCTTGTACTTCCTTCCGGACACGTCGTATGCCCCAAGCAAGCCTCCTAGGTATCTGATCGTGACCTCGAACAACGGAATATCGTTACGATTCGAGGTTGTGAAGTCGATCTGACTCGTCTTGTTCACTGCCTCCTCGAACTCATCTTTCAAGCCCATGATCCATAGTGTGTCCAAGGAGTCGACCAAAGTTGCGCCCCAACCATTGAACGTGTTGGTCCCGACTCCTGAAATAGGCTTGACCTCGTCGTAGCCCCAGCCATTCTCGCGGAAGCCCTTCCATGCCCATCTCGCTGCATCTTTCACTGCTGCCAGTCTCTGGGCATCTGCTGTGCCCTTCCCTTGCTTCTGTACCCTTGGAATGGCGCTGGGCTTGCCCGTCGGTAGCTGTATGGTCGAAGTCACCGGGAACTTCTCGGGCAGCTTCGACCAGTGTATCGGTTCGTGTGTCGATGCATGCACGTATGCATCGTAGTCCTGCCCCACCCTACCATTGCCAACCTCAATCGGCAGCTCTTCCGGGTCGTCGAAGGAAGGGATGAAAGCTAACTTCGTTCTCTCCTCCGTCGGCCGAGCTTTGGCTATCGTCGTCGTGGGCGCAGGTGTCGTCGTGGGAGCAGGTTTCGTCGTGGGCTCCGGCGTCTTGACCACCTCCTCCCTCCAAGCTGCAGCGGTCTCCTGAACCTCGACATTTGCCGCTTTGGTGGAAGGCTTCGCGTCTGGCACGGATGGCCGCTGTAATGGCTCCTGTATCTGATTGTCCGGCTCCCGCAGTACAGCACCACCTCCGATAGCCGTCTTGCTCCTCACATACTCGGCGTATTGTCCCACACTGGCCTCATGGCGCGTGTAAAGGACGAAGACGGTTGCGATGCACGCGACCACGGCCAGCAAGCGGACGCGCCGCGTTCTGCCGGGCATCATAAACTACTAGTCCAGCCAGCGCGGCGGGGAAGGCAAGTGTGGTGGTAATGGGGACGGAAGCAGGATTATCAGAGCTGCTGCAGGTGGCATTAGAACTCCAGGAGACGTTCCCTCGCCCAGCGAAGGTTAGAAGACCTTTGCCACAGACACGCCTGTCCTTGCCGTCTTGGCCCAACGCCAAGCTGTGTACTGCACATCATCAGACAAACTAGTATAGTTCGAGCATTCCCGACCAGAACTACAGTACCAGAAACACCTTAGCTCGTCCCTCTGTATGCACCCCATATGGCCTACGGTCGCACTATACAGCTAGACTACGCCTCCCGCCGCGCCGGCCCCGCCGATTCTATAGGCTCACACACTAGTGCGGCGGGTAGGGGTGTGGCTGCCAACAAGTGGATAAGGATACCGCCAAGAGCATGAAAATACGCGCGCATGCTCAGATATACTGTGGCTGGTAGCCTGTTGCTAACCGTTCGGCGACAAAACCCGAACACCCCTAGCGGCGGGGCAGGGATGTTGGCGATCGGATCCCTGCCGGCAGGGGGATGCAGCTTCCTCGCCAGACCATTAGAGGCAAGGACGAGGCTGTCGCTTCAGCTTCGCTTGAGCGTTTACACATGCGTGAACTCACTTAAGCCGAAGACAGCATCTTCTGCTACAGAACTTCTACGCTCTTGTTATAACAGCTTCGCAGACCACCACCACACAACCACCCTCTGCATCACGTTCAAGCATCAGCACCATCTCACAGTCGCCTTCGAAATCAACACCAGTCTCACTCTCACCGTCCACAACATGGGCTCTTGAGAACGTTCAATACGGATAGTGGACCGAAGGGACACAATACAGATACCTCGCTCCCGTGACCAACCTGCTACGATGCTGTCTTCGACAATCTTCCACGCAAGGATACTTCCGGCAGGACTGGCCTGGCGGATCATGCGATTCGGCGGCCAGAACTTATACTCGACCACAGGAGGAGCTTCAAGCTATCGTCCGCGAACCAACGACCCCTGCTTGACCATCATAGTGACCCGACAACCAGCTTTGGAGCGTCCGTGATAGCATGGCGGGAGTTGTTTCTGACAGCTATAGCAAAAGTTGCCGAAGGGTGACTATACCTTGAGGATCATCCGCCCAGTGCCAAACGGTCCAGCGAAAAGTTGGGAATGACACTAGGTTCGAGCTCCAATATGCCATGCCCGAGCAAAGATCTACCAACTGCATGAAACACGGTGCTTCTTTTACGACCTATAGCGAGACCATACTTTTGCACTTCCTGGAATGTACGAAGTAGTTGCTGGCATACGCAGTAAGTTCTGAGATCCGTACCATCTGACTAAATCCGTGACGCCGTATGACCGTACATCTTTTCAAGCATGTGACCGCCAGCGTTGCCAAGGCTCAGCCAATCAGCATCCACAATATGCTGTGCACGCCCTCCTCATAACCTCGATGAGCGATCTGCCCCAATGCGATAGAGCTACAAGCGAGGTATAATCGTCAATTGTTCCACACCATACCAGAAAAGTAGACCTAGTCACGGATTCTGGCGAGCTGATATGTCTTTGCTTGATAGACTATCGTTTAACTTTGATACTATTGCTTTCAAGATCAATCAGGGAGGGCGAGTGATCGACGGCGACGATCGCTCGGACGGAGTCACGAGAACGGGTGAGTAAAAGCGACGGCTGGAAGGACTTATGTTGCGCGCGTGCATGATTTCGCTCGTTTGGAGACTCGTTCAGGGCTCTTTGGCATATTGCAACTTGGACATTAATTGGACAATGGGTTCCTGTCTTTCTCACAATAGCACGTCTCATCTCAGCCGTCTGCCGCCTCTCGTTCTAGAACTTCTATCGTACAAGGATTCCACGCGCCCTTTCCGCAAGAGATACTCTCCTGTCGCAAGTCTCTCTGAATCGTACAAAGTAATGGGTAATGCCGCACGCCGCTCGAGCGAAGAGGAACGGATCCAGCAGGTCCAGCCGGCTTCGTCCAGTCTTGGAGATGTGTTCGGGTAGTATGACACTTTGCCTAAGTAGTCTCAGGCCTTTCTCTATATCTGCTTCGTGCGTGCGGTAAGATTCGAAAGAAATAGCTGCCGGCGGAGTCGGGTATCTGATGAAAATATGGTACAAGAATCGATGCGCGCTTGCTGTAACGTTTCCGGCTGATAAGATCCAGAAATCGAAATGCTGATCTGTTTGTTGCTGGCTCGAAACACGCGCACTCTCCACAAGGGTGCCGTATGGAACTTCTTGCCTCAACTCGTCGGCATTTGCTGAGTCACTAGAGCCGCTGGTAGGGTTGCAGAGTCCTTGCGAAACATCCTGGGTCGCGAGATCATGCTTCTGAAATCGCCTTGAGGAGCGTGACGCTCTCGCTTGTCGCTCTTCTTGGTCTTTTGAGGCACCTTCTGGCCTGTCGTCTTGCGCTTGGGTCGCGAGTCGTTCGAGTGGCGAGACCACCACACTTCACATGCAGAGTCTCGAGATCGCGAATCCAGGTTGGGTGTGTTGGAAGATTGTATACTCATATCAATGCCAGCGAGACAGAACAGGCAGGCCGCATGCTGAGATGCCAGACGTGGACAGAGATGGTCCATTTGGTGTGGTAGCTGTGTGGGTAATAGACACTGAGACAGTATTGACAAGGCTGATGATGTCTCTGCAGACGTTTTGCACGTTGTGTGAAGTGTCTGGTATATGTAAGATTGCTTCAGAGTAGAGCGTTGACGTGCCGTAGCCCACGTATATGTATCAGCTAATCGCGAATGCACATCACGATATTTCCGGCCTGAGACATCACGAAAGATCGTCAAAGTCGTGGCTGTCCAAGCTCAGGAGAAGGCGGTTGGCACGACAGCGATAGCTGGCCTAGATCGAACTGTTGTGCCAGAAAGCACTGTTTCGCCGAGCTCGAGGCTCTCAATGAGCACCTCTCAAGAGCTACGCACGCCCCGAGGAGATTGACCGTTGACTGTGACTGCGGTTGACCTCCATACTAAGCCGTGGTCGATAAGAGTTGACTCGATATGGTAGGTACCCTTCGAAGGATAGCTCAAGCGAGCAGACCGCCATTGCGACGGCCACCCGAGAAGAAGTGTCCATGTGCTACATTTGTGAGCTCCATGTACAACAATAGCATATCAATGCAGGAGGTGTAGGTGTGAACGTGGTCCGGTTGTATGTGAGCTGGTGAGCCGACCAATAGGGAGCGTCAAGCCGGATCCGAGAGGCTGCCAAGCCATATTCATGCAGGTCCGACCTCAGCTGATGCATGAAAGCTCCAGGAACCAAAATTGATACACAATTGTCCGGTAGCAGGAATTTGCCGACATTCAGATGCACATCCAGGGGAATGACTTTCCAGCAGGCTGGATGGTCCGCTTAGACTTCTCCGAGGATGCTTCGATTTCCCAGCAACACGGGTCGTGCCATTCGCCGTAGAGGAGCCTCAAGGCCCCGATGGTCGAAAACTCGTTCAAGTCTGCTCTTCCAGAATGGTGCCGAGGTGGCCGGGTGCTCGCCATTGCACCTTACTGCGGCGCTTGACGCGAGGTCTTCTGCGCAGAGCTCCAGAATCCATATCCGTGAAGCTATCAGTTTGTTTGTAGACAGCATAGGATGTAATCAGCGACATTAGAGTGTAGCTGCCGTAACAGTCCGAGTAAAGAAGCTCTGCCGAGAAGGATCCATTTGCCGTGCTCGTGAGAGGTGAACTAACGAAGTCTTCGCCTACACATGGGCTGAGGCCGGTACCCACAAAGACTAGTGAAGGATACCGCGATGACATTGACTCGATCGATTGAAAGGGCAGGAAAGATATCTCGATGGTGTGCAGCCATCACGATGGGCACGGCCAATTGGTATATGTGTGTCTGCAGGGCAACTCCCTAGCTGCTATGAAAATAGCTCTGTGGATCACAAGCGACCTTTTGGTTGGGTGACAAGGTGCTGAAAACATCTCATCCATGATTTGAAAGATCTCATCGGCGATGAAGCTACATGAATATGCTGGATGAAGATCTCATCGGCGATGAAGACACATGAATATGCTGAAAGACTGGTATGTCAGCGGCACAAACAGGTTCTGGGGACCCCATGTGCCGGAGGAGCATAGCTAGTGCCGGTACTTGATGGCACTCATGCCTCAAGCATGTAACATGTATAGGATGCTCATATTGGACACGGAGAGCCTTCAGCCTTCTGCTTCTCAGATGGCATGTCTATTCGTCTTGAAAGCTGAGGTGAAATCACTTTGATGTCTCCATTTCGCATTATGTGAAGCTGTGGCACCGGATCAGAAGCAGATGCATGCGCCACTCAGAGTGAATTTGTGGTATCTGGGGTCCAACGGTACCTACTCCACTATCAGTCTCCCGAGAAAATGATGATTGTCAGGTTGGCGCAGGAACGAGTTTGCACTCGAGCTGCCCACTCGTCAATATTGCCGTTCAGACTCTGAGCCGCTGTACAGATCAATGCATCAGTGTGTGGTGCAAATGCTTGCGACGGTGGTCAACATTCATGTTCACCTGGGTCGCTAGGATATGCAAGCTTCAGGGCGTGATTAACCATAGTCCGGACCTAATGTGAGTAGTCACCAGCTGCGCCTGCTTTCCAGCCTCGAGCCAGCTGAGCTCGACGATGCCGCCGCGTTCTGAGCAGCGGAAGTCAACGACAGCTCTGCTCTATGAGGTTGCGTCTTCGTGGCGCCCATATCGACGATAGCTCCTGGAGATCTCAAATACTCCATAGGGAGACATCTGAACCGTGCTGTGTAAGACACTGGCCCCTGTGGACTCATGTCAGACATGCTGTCCAAAGGCCCACGCGGTCGTGGTTCGCGTTGCACTGTATCAAACGGCTCAAAGGGAGAGTAGATGCAATTTCCGAATTGCGCTGACTGCTGGTGGCGGACGATGTCAAGATAAGTATTGCCAGACGGCGCCGTGACTGATATGCAGCTCCAACATCGTCACACCAGATAACTATCACGGCCGGTGGTGCGGAGGACGGAGATGCAAGCACTTTGGAGAAAAGAAGAGAAGGACGAGCGTGGACGAGAAGTCGCGTCAAGCAAATCGCGCTAATTTAGCGCGGCGATGGCACTGGCCCTCTGGAAGTCAATGCGTCTTTCTCCTTCTCTTCCACTTCTCTTCTGCACAAACACTATCTCGATGCCGCAATGTCACAGCGAATTGCAAACATGCGCAGCCGCTCTCGCACGAGTACGGCCATGTCACACCTGCCGAGCCAGAGGCACATCTGCGATCATGTGGACCGTGCCTCTGCGCAAATGCAGCATGCAGGAATCCATTGAGCACCGAATCTGCTGTGGTTCGATTCGTCCAATGCATCTTATTCGATTGTCGTGATATCGTCCTGATCCTCCTCGCTATCACGACTCCGAGTGCTGCAATAACGGCCAGGTATCCTTGCATTGAGGCGAGACCTACACGACTTCGACAGACCATCTCGTGATGGCAGATCTTCTCCCCTCGTACTCGTCGGTCACGTAGGTTCTTGTTTTTATTGGTACTATATCCTCAAGTCTCGTTCCGGCAGCGCATTTGCCGTTCGGGGAGCTCGAAGGCAAAGTCGCCCTCGTGATCGGGGTGTGGAGAGGTATAGGCGCATATATCGCCGAGGAACTGGCAAAGCGAGGAGCAGATGTCAGCCTCCCATACGAGGAGAGCGTGCCAGCTGTTGACGGATGGTACGCAGCTCTTCCAACAAGTATGTCATCGGAGCGAAGCACCAGCGGCGCAACCGAAGTGAGCAGACGCATTGCACTCTCCAGCCACGTTACCGTCAGAGGTATGGCAGTCGACCTAATAGCGCTT
Organism: Nothopassalora personata; assembly: GCA_033816765.1. Lineage (NCBI taxonomy): Eukaryota > Fungi > Ascomycota > Dothideomycetes > Mycosphaerellales > Mycosphaerellaceae > Nothopassalora > Nothopassalora personata. Next base: position 294,964 of record CM066296.1, read on the forward strand.
GAAGCAACTGCGCAAGTAATAGAAAATACCTCAAACACTTCGGTCACATCGACATTTCGGTCAACAAAGCGGGTATACCCTCACACAGCTCGATCTCGGACGTCACCCCAGAGCACTATGCACAGGTCATGGAACTGAATCTTCGTGCTCCTGTTTCCTCGTCAAAGCTGCTCAGTAACACTTCAGAGCACCAGCTCGGATCATCAATATCTCTTCTGTCGCAGCTGGAGTTGGAGGACCGACGACCCTTGTTTATGCTGTGTCGAAAGCCGGACTGGAAGCCATGACTAGAGGCATGGCGAAAGCCTTTGGCAAGGATGGCACGTTTTTCAATGCTGTAGCGCCGGTTATTGTGGAGAGTGTGCTGATTCTGGAAGCTAGACAAAATTTCATCAACAAGAAAGCAGCTCTCAACGCCGGTGCAGCAGAGAGTCGGGAAGTCGGACGATCTTGCTCAGGTGGCGGCTTGGCTGGCGATTGAGGGAAGTATACGGGTTAGCGGGCAGGCGATCAGCGCCGGTGGTGGCTTCAGAATGGTGTAGACCCGGGATCGGATCTCTCAAAGATATCTCGACGATAGAGATAGAAATCGAGGTACGTGTATCTCAAATCCTGTATCATTTACTTGCACAGGTTCGACATTGATGCATTCAGGTACATCGACACAGCAGCCACCGTGCTGTTCAATGGCAGAGGAGAAGAATAGCAAAGGACAACAGGTGAGCCAGAAGTAGGATATATGGGTATCTTTGTAACGGCTGTGGATCTCACGCTTCCTCCAGCGACTTCCTTAGACACTCGCTCACCTTTCTCCTCGCAGTACCAAACCCTTGACCCGACATCCGTGGCATCGTGGCTGTATGGAATCTCAATACATCAGTCTGTGCCGGCAAAGAGCGATCACTCCCACGACACTCCCTCAACTTCTTAAAAGGCGGAAGCAACGCCTCCGCTAATTGCTTGGGCTTCACTTCACAATCCAATCATCATGCGTCAACGAAAACTTCCTCAATACGGCTGAATTTTCCATATGGCTCAGAAACGACGCCACTCCAGCTGGAGTAGTGCAGCCATGCACGCGAATTGAGCCAACATATCTGACACTTTTGCCTATCATCGTCACCCAAGCGCTTAGCGTTGCCTGATCTACAAAATAAAAGCATTTGGTGTTGTAAAAGGCTCGTACCGCTTCTCCTTTGATCTTTCTGCACGTACGCATGAGTGATGGCAGCAAGGGAGAAGTCGGAGGACTTTGGATCTCGGAACGAAAGACTTTCACTTCCAATCCTCCAGCATCTCCTTTTCTGTCCTGCACTGTTATGATTCACCGATTCGCTGCTGATCCGGTAAGGACACAACAACCAGACCACAAAGAACGCCTCAAAGGACACCAAAACTGTTGAAAGAAGATCCTCGGCCGAAGCAGATGGCTAGCAAAACATTAGCACCCACGCTCCGGTAGTCGACTCACTGTTGTATTTGACAGTGGAAGGCAACTTCGAAAACAGGCGTGTTGAGTCGTCTGTGAGCCGTACGAGTCCTTTTTAGCTGAGCAGGTGATCACGCTGTCTGATCGGGCGTAGCAATTTGGCCTGAATGCGCCATGCCAAGCTTGCAAACTGTTGTCACGAGAACGTGTCGACTGTCTAGCGTGCATTACGTAGACGTTGGTTAGCGCCAAGGAGTCGAGAGAGATGGGAAAGAGGGAAGAGATGGCAGTGAGATATGTGATATTCAAAAGCTTTTCAGAACGCTTAGTTATTTTTAAGAGATGGCAGTGAGATAAGTGACAGTTCAAAGCTTTTTTAGAACGCTAAGTGGTCTTACAAGCTGTGTAATGTACATCACTTCTCGTTCGTAATCCTCAAAATCAACCGCGTTAAGCTACATTTCGGAGAGTGTCCTGGCCAGTCAAAGTCGCTCAGATGAACCCGGAAGGTGCTCGCCCCTGCTGATGTGCAGGGCGTGGGTACATTGGGGTGTCAACCAAACCATCAGTCCTGCGGCTGTAGATGGAAGCAGACTCCGCAGTTGGCGCATGGCTCGCATGTGGGTTCTGCGGCCAATCTGAGATCTCGAAATGCTCATGCTGGACGCTCTCAAGTCGCCCAGCCTTTTGCCCATTGAAGGCAGGGTCATTGCGGCCGAAGAAGAGAAGCATGCCCCAAATGCCGGCAAGACAGCCAAGAAGTACAGTGGCAGCCCAGGTGAGAGTGATGAATTTCGTGCCGGCTGAGCCATCGATGCCGACTGGGTGGCCCACGAAGTCGACGAGGCCGGTGGCACTCTTGGCGATGGCGTGGGCGGCTGCAGAGGACACGAGTTGGGCAAGGAGGGCAAGGGACGTGATGCCAAGGGTGATGAGGACAAACTTTTTGCGGTAAAAGAGGCTGCTGACAATGCCGGCGATGAACGCGGTGGCTGTGCAAATCATGGCGAAGCCATAGGCGACTGCAGTAAGGGTCAGTGCAGAAGCCTTCCGCTCACAGGCAAGGACCTTCCTTTCGAGTTCATCCTGGTGTGCAGTAGGACCGCTTCCGGTGGTGGCATTGGCGGCCTCACTGCCATTCTTTGCGACGTAAGATCCGTAACACCTTCCGAGGACATGGAAGTCGTAGAAATCGTGGAGTTCAAGCTTATCAATGACAGCACCAAAGGCTTTATTGACCTGCTGCACGACCGCGCTTTGAGCTGGGCCTGCTGTAGCAGCTGGCTTGCTCGGAGCTGGTGTGACGGTTGCCTTGGGCGTGGCAGACGGCTTGGCCGTCGAAGTTGGCCTTGTCGCGATAGTGGATGGCCTGACTGTGCTAGACATTTCTTCCTCTTCGTCGTCATCGTCGCGTGGTGCGATGGCAATGACGGCAGGAAGGTCGACCTCGGAGCGCTTTGTAACCATTGTGATGTTAACACCCTTGATGGCCTGGTTCATGCCAGTAAGGAGGTTCTCACCGATACGAGAGACGTTGACGGTGTAGACGGCGTAATCATCCATCATGCCCGGCTTGTGACCAGCGAAGAAGCAGAGAACAACAAGGACGACAGCGGGGATGAACAGCAGCGCGGAGAGGACCATCGGGATGATGATGGTGAGAGGACGACCTGGCTTTTTCGGTGCAACCTGAACGCCAGCTGCAGCAGCGGCCTTCCCAGCCACCTTCGAGGCGATCTTAGGGAGGAGAATCTTCGCGAGGAGTGGGAACATGGTCGTTGTGTTCTTCGAGAAATTGTTCGTGGTTGGCTCGTAAAGGTTTGTTATTGACTTGACAGGTACTGCTTTCTTGTAGAGATCGGTGTTATGAAGGCCTGCTTCACTGTGATTGTTGGATTTTGAAAGCTTCTGCTGTAGCGAGAGAGTATATTGGCGAGGCGATCTGGATATATAAGGTATATTTCGAGGCATAAAGAAGCATTGTGTTGTAAGTGTTATTGGACGCCTTTGTGCACCAGTGAACAATGTGTTATGTTTAGCCCGCGACAATGCACACTCGGCCGCGATTCATTGTTGACGGATGTGCTGCGTCTTTGATTCGTCCACGCTCACGCGTGAACGCCATGCTGTGGGTTGAGCAATATCCCGTGACCCGAGTTGTGTTGGTGCAACACAAAAGGTATTGCTTCGAAAGCGATTGACCGATATGGCTGCAGTGAGAATAGAAGTTGCAGGCGTGTCGTTATTGCCTTGCCGTTTTAGAACACGACACTCCATAGATTGCGCGTGTTTGACTCTACTTCGCGAGGTGTCTTAGACAACTTCCACCTCGGAAATCGAGATGATCCTCTCAGATACGCCAAGGAGGTCGTGCACTAGCATGGGCATTGCTCTTCCGCGGCCTAAAGTATATCATGCCTCGCGACAGGAACCCAATTCCCATTTTCCATCACGACTGATATTTGGTACTGAGATCCGTCCGGATTCTGGTAGATAGTGTGACACAATACAGCACCTCTAGCAGCAAGGATCGAGGGATGTAGGTCGTTGCGGAGGTCATCATGCGGGTTTTTCGTGAACCATGATAGCGGCACCGGCTCATTGTTCATGTGCGTCCTTGTCGCTGGCGACTCAGACCGAGGCGTCGGATGCTCCTCGAGCCTGCTTTGACGGTCGACTCCATCGCGACTTGCGTCGACTTCGTCCTCCTCAGCGGTCCCCGAGCTGATATCAGTCTCATGATCACTGTCTGTGAATCCTGAAGCTTCTCCTTTTGATAGAGCTCCATGCTCAGCTTCGTGGGCAGCCTTAGTAGAGTTTGGGGTAATAGGCGTGTTAATACCGAGCTCACCCGGCTTGGCTACATGGGGTCCGGCTGAGATTTCTGTGCCGAGCTTAGGCGCACTACTTTGAGAGCGATCCGACGACTTAGAGGCTCCAGTGTCGCGCGTAGAAATGATCGCCAGAGATTGCAGAGAGGTCGTTGACTTCGACTTGTGAACTGGCATTATTGGCACCGGCATGTACTTTTCGCTGCTTGGAATTATCATCGGCTGTGGCTGCACCATTTTCATGGGAGGCTTCGATGCAATAGGCCTCGGCTGTGTACGCATCGCAGGGCTCTTTGAATCTCTACTACACCGTGGACGTCCAGGCTTGCCTCGTGCCTTCGACCGCGATATGCGCTCTGTATGACCGTTGTCCTTCCCTGTATTGTCTGCGCGCTCTGGGATCGCTTGCTGGTCCTGCTCGTCCATGATGTAGTAGGGGTGTGGTCTTATTGTCTTGTGTGCAAAGCAGATGTAAGATTTCTGCACTGATCAAAGTCAAGCAGAATTCTTTCAGCCGAAATCTGGCTGTGTCAAACGCATGGTCCACATGAGAGCTGCTGAGTGTGGCATGAGCAGATGCGAGCTCTTTCTCGGCCTCGAGGTAGCTACCAGTACAGTGCTTACCACAAACTTCAAGCTTGCATAGCAAATGCCTGAGATTGATCCACGTCCCGTCGGGCGGCTTCCCGTGCATACGCAAAATTTGCGTACTTATGGTTGTTGAGAACGCGATCATCGCCTCGATCTGGGCTAAGAACACCGCGCAGACATGTGCAAGAATTATGCCTCTCTGGTCGTATCTTCAGAGCGCACTGCTCTTGAGTTGCATCACCGTAGTCCATATCCTCATCGATTCATCGTCGCATTCATGCCTACATCTTTCTCATCACCCATCACTAATTCAAGTAACCCTCGCAGCCAACCCCTTCGCAGCCTCCCCAAGGCCCCTCAACATAGCATGCTGCCTTGCAATCCTGTCCTCAAGCTCCCTAATCTCCTCCGCCTGCTCCTCAACTGTCCTATCTATGTCCGGCAACTTCTCCACCTCTCTGTGCGCACCCCTAACTCGCGCCTTGATGTCAAGCGCGACGGTGGGGAGATCTTTGGGGTTCAGCGGCTGAATCTCAGCGTAGTTGCTGCCAATGTCTGTGCTCTCTTCAGGGGCGAAGAGTTGGTCGAGAGAAGTTGACTGCTGGTTGTTGTAGACTTCGATGCGGGCGAGGAGTTCGTGGAGGGGTGGGAGGAATTCGAAGGTTTGAGGCGGTGGGAGTTGGAGGGTTGTTGATGGAGTGGGTGAGGTGGATGTGGAGGTGGCTTTGATGGGCTGTTCCAAGGCCATCGTCGCGATTGAGGTGTTGTGGTTGTGGTGATGAGTGCGACTCTCGACTGTTTCAGGAAGATGGGACAGACTAAGACAGCGGGCGTTGTCAGTGAATCTGAAGACGCGTGAGCTGCAGCAAGGTTTACACCTGCATGAAGATGCCTGCCACGATGACGTGGTCTAGCGCGATCTCGGCGGTCGTCGGTGGTTGCAATTTTTGGTGGGGACGTTGCCCTGGTATGGTGGGGTGGACGCTGGAGATTTTGTTGATCCAAATCATTGCTTTGTTTGTAACGGCAGGCAAAGACGTTGCGCAACATCAACAGACCCAACGTAAGTAATGTGCAGATTGCTCATGGCAATTTGATGAGCAACCAAGCAATCAATAGGTCAAACATCTGACACAAGCACACTTACAGCGACGATCATACATCACAGTCGGCCATCATGGTGCAGGTCAAGCAGAAGGTGGCTCTAATATGCATTGACGGCTGGGGGGTCCCTTCGGAGTCGTCCCCTGCAGAGGGTATGTCTCTACAACAAGACTACTCGTATCCACCGTAGCCCCTCTAACACACCCAAGGCAACGCAATCCTCAACGCCGAGACGCCATGGATGGACGAGTTCGCCAAGGAGGGCAGCAAGATCGCCCAAGGCTACACCGAGCTCGAAGCCTCGTCTCTCGCCGTCGGCCTGCCGGAGGGCTTGATGGGCAACTCCGAGGTCGGCCACTTGAACATTGGTGCTGGACGAGTGGTGTGGCAGGATGTGGTCCGCATCGACCAGACCATCAAGAAGGGCGAGTTGAACAAGGTCGAGAACGTGGTCAAGAGCTTCAAGAGGGCAAAAGATGGCAATGGCAGACTTCACCTCTGCGGTCTGGTCAGTGACGGCGGTGTCCACTCGCACATCAACCACTTGAAGGAGTTGATCAAGGTCGCCAAGGAGATTGGCGTGCCCGAGATCTACATCCACTTCTTCGGTGATGGCCGTGACACCGACCCAAAGAGCGGGAAGGGACATCTCGAGGACCTCCTCCCGTTCTGCAAAGAGCAGGGCGTTGGCAAGCTGGCGACGATCGTTGGTCGCTACTACATCATGGACCGTGACAAGCGTTGGGACCGTGTCGAGATTGGTCTGAAGGGCTTGGTCACCGGCGAGGGCGAAGCGACAGAGGACCCAGTCAAGACCGTACAGTCGCGCTACGACAAAGGCGAGAACGATGAGTTCCTCAAGCCTATCATCATCAACGGCAAGGCAGGCCGCATCCAGGACAACGACACCGTCTTCTTCTTTAACTACCGCTCAGACCGTGTTCGTGAAGTAACACAACTCCTCGGTGACCAGGATCGATCACCAAAGCCAGACTTCCCATACCCTAAGGGCATTACTCTCACCACCATGACCCGCTACAAGACCGACTTCGATCTCCCAGTTGCATTCGCACCACAAGTCATGGACAACGTTCTCGCTGACTGGTTGAGCCAAAAGGGCTGCAAGCAAAGCCACATCGCTGAGACTGAGAAGTACGCTCACGTCACATTCTTCTTCAACGGTGGCGTGGAAGTACAGTTTGATGGCGAAGACCGCGAGCTCATCCCATCACCAAAGAGCGTAGCCACCTACGACGAAGCACCGAAGATGAGCGCCATGGCTGTAGCAGAGAAAATGGCGGAGCGAATCGCCGATGGCAAGTACGAATTCGTCATGAACAACTTTGCACCACCCGACATGGTCGGACACACTGGTGTCTACAAGGCAGCCGTGGAAGGCGTGGCCGAGACCGACAAGGCCATTGGTGTGGTGTACGAAGCATGCAAGAAGCATGGCTACACATTATTCGTCACCTCGGATCATGGCAATGCAGAGGAAATGTTGACTGAGGAGAAGGTGAGCACAACCCAGACAAGACACTCAACTGTCCCATAACAAGCGCTAACACTCTCCCTAGACCCCCAAGACATCCCACACAACCAACAAAGTCCCCTTTGTCATGGCCAACGCACCTAACGGTCTGTCCCTCAAGAAGCAGGACGGCGTGCTCGGGGACGTTGCACCGACAGTACTGGACGTCATGGGCATTGAGAAACCTGAGGCCATGACGGGAACCAGCCTGCTCCAACGTAAGTAGCATCCGGCGCCAGACCAAGATGTGGATGAATTTCTGCATGGTTTCTTGCACCCAGAAGCGCTTGCTGGTGGGTCGATTTATCGGAAGCGCTGACTGAGGTCGCATGTACAGGGCCAGAGGCAGACGATACCAGAGCTGAGAAGAGGAGAAAGGTAGAGTAGATTTCGAGGTAGAGGTAGAGCAGTAGATACCATCACTAGAGATCAACGCCACAGTGACGAGAGATTATGCCCTGAAGTTTCTTTATGCTTCTTTGTTACTATTGGCAAATACCTCCCAGCGACTTTGGGCTCTCAGAGGCTAATAAGCCGGCCTCAGTGTCACTGCATAGCCCTCCGTTTGCATCAGCTTCGAAGCATAGACTTTCTACGTCAAACCAATTCCAGATCAGCCGTCAGAGGGAGTATGCTTCATTCCGATATACGACAAGGTCATCTGGCACTGGGACGCATGACATGCAAAGGTACCTTTATCGATGTAGCTGCCAAATCGTCCAGCAGGACGACTAGTCTAGCAGCCCAGCATCGCATTTTCCTGTATTGTGGTGCGGGTCCCGAACGGACATGGTTTGTCGTCAAGCAACATCACACGTACACCACACGCTTTGACTCCGTTTGCTACACTCCAGTTTGCTCGATAAAGGCGCAATAACTACGATCGATCCATGTCAGGATAGGTACCTGCACAATCCGCCCCCATCACGCTTCATATACCTCTCTGGCTCTCCTTCCTGCCTTCCGTCAATTCGATCCATACAACCGCAGGAATGGTCTACCCCTTGCCTTCCACAGCATCGTCCCAAGAAGAGGCAGAACCCTCGCAGCAGTCCACGTCAGGTCCGGCAGGACCCTCCCGCGACCTCTTCGAGCGCTATCTCGCCCAAGATTCCCACGCCTACACAATCGCGCACGAGCGTGTGCAAGAACTCACGCTAACACCCGTGGACTCAATCAAAGCCGCAGACATCCACTGGCTGGGCGCGTACGAATATGCAGACCGGCTCGCGACTTGTCGTGATCACATGTTTGAGCTGGAAGAGATTGTAGAACATGACCGTGAGGGAGGGACGAGAGCGGAGAGGACGATATTGAGACGTCTCCGGGATCTGGTGGCGGCGATGGAGAGCATGGGGAAAGAGGTGGAGAGGTTGTTACAGAAGCTTGATGAGAGAAGGGAGAGGTTGGTGGAGAGGGAAGGGCATTGTTGTGAGGAGAATCGATAGAGATTCCGGGCGAGTAAGACACGTGAAGCGTCCGATGTAGTTTCCGGCACAGTGTCCGCATATCAACGCTCGTTGTCTCCAGGATGAGGCTCTCGTCAGTACGAACTCACATGCTCGTGGCATCATGCAGAACCATAGTCAGTTTGGCCTCTACAAAGCGAACACCTGCCGGTACTTCCTTATATGCGCTGCAGCCGATGTACCGACCTCACCAGTCCGGTATGGGATAAAAGACGCGAAAGAAAGGCGGCCGGAGGATGTCAACATCGATGTTTCGAGCGTTCCCAGCGTATCGCTGCGTCGGCGAGGAATGTCGGGCTCCAGCGACAACGTTCAACCTAGTATATCGTCCTTAGGCAGCCGTTCGGGCAGAGACACGCGGGATGAAACGCCCTCGTTCTGTCCACAAAGAAGCAGGCGTGAAGATTGGCTTGCGGACTTTCAGGGAAGTTTCGAAGAGAATTCCAATGAAGTCCTTGATTGACCTGGAAGCGCTTTGTGCTGACGTGGCGAAGTCGTTGTCAACCTCGCACAGTCGCTGGGATCATGCTTGATATAGCCTGCATTGACAATTTTCAGGGTCCCAGATCCTCATACATCATGTTTCCCCATCGTAGGAAGTGTTGCTGTTCTTTGCAGACCACATCACCTCGCCCAGGTCGCTCACACCTATGACTCGCAAGATGGAGCCAAGACGTGAAACCTCCGCTATGAGCGCGGCAGGGCTGGATGTGAACGACTTAAGGTCGATCATGAAGCTTGATATTGCAGCTTCGAACGAGCTGCAGTCTCGGATAGAACTGATGCGCCAAGAACTGAGAGCCGGAAGAAGACCGCCAGAGGGGAAGATTGAGCTGTGCGAATTGGCGAACAAAGACATGACCAAAGATCTGATGAGACGAATCGAGCAGATCGAAAGGCAAGGAAGACTAACGACAGTCGACCGAGAAATGCTGCAAGCCTTCAGTTCGCGACTTGCCGTGTGCGATAAGCAGGGGATGGACATCACAGAATTGCGTGATTGGAAGCAAGATGTGTTGAATAGTTCGGTCTCGACCGCGAGTACCACCAGTCTAGATCAACAAGATGCACAGAAACGGGAGGCGCTTCCTCTCGGCGGAAAGCCAAGGACACCAGAAACATCGCCATGCCCGCCGGTCAGGGTGACAGAGCATCTTCGGCGAGCACCGGATGGGGGAGTGCGGTCGACCAGTCCAGGACCGATCCTCGAGCGAGTTGATAGCAGAGATCGCAGGCCAGCAGGATCGCCGCGGCTAGACAGAGACAGAACATTTGGCATGTCGCCATCGCCACGGCGTAGCAGTCAGCCATACTTCCCTCCGCCACCTTCTTCACCATGTCGACCGAGTGCTGCTGTCGCGACACCGTCCTCGCCGTGGCAGAGCAGCGAGCGGGTGCCGCAGGTCCCACCACCGCCACGACCACCAGCGCCGTACGTGAGCAGCAGTACCACAACACCTCCACCGCGCTTCAGCAGTCAAGTGCCAGAGGGATCACCGCCATTCAGCCGAGGAAGTGAGGGAGCCATTCCATCACCATCGGTCTCGAGGCCACGAAGCCAATATGGTGATGCTCAGAGCTCGTCAGATTCGCTGCCTCAACACCGTAGCATGAATGGCAGGTACTCCGTAGACCCGCCATCGACAGCATCGTCACTCCGGCGACCTACTTATCAGCCTCCAACTGTCGCAGAGCCTCGATATGAGGCTTATTACGATCCGAATTACGTGGACGGTGATCTCGCGTTGGAAAAAGCGACATGGCCGCTATTGTATCGCATCCTGGACGTGGACCCGTCTACACCCCCGCGGATCTTTGAGCATACCATGAAGAGGTGAGTAATGCCTGGCCTGGCGAAAGTTCCAGATGTAGGAGCTAACATGGTCCCAGGTCGCTCGCTGGTTTGAGCCTTAAGCACAACCCAGTACAACGACCGAACGACCCAGAAGCTCCAGTCCGATGGGCAGCGATCTGCAAGGCATACGACACGCTTATCGATCCCGAACGCAGACGTGACTACGATGGCCATAACGCGGAGCCCGGCATCAACGACGATTTTGCCAAGCTGAGCCTGGGTGGGTGGAGGTAGTACTGGGCATCAGGAAGAGTCGGGCTTCCATCAAATTCCGCCAAAAGTACACTGAAACGATCGTTAGCATGCGCATTGGCTGTTCATGTCAGGATGAGCTACGGCTACCCGTCTGCAAGCAGAGCAGGTGTGGTAGCGTGGCCGCTCTCGGCGAAGCTTCCACTCATTGAAAAGCAGTGTTTGTTGGCGGGCCAGATGAAGAGGGGGACATTTGATCGACGTCCGAAGGATCGTGGTGATGTGAACACTGAACGTAGCATGGGAAAGCCCATGAGAAAAGGATGTTCCACGCGTCGGGGAAGTCGCGTCCGCGTCTGCGTCCACGTGGTTTTGCCATCAGCCGTGCGTGGACGATGTTGGTCAATCCCTACAGGATCGCGTGTACGCACGCGACCAACTTCTTCTCTTCATAACAATGGGACCCTCGTGTCTCAGGGTGTCGTCTAACAGATAGCCAGATTCGACGAGGCCACCGCATGAGAGTCTCGCGCTCTGTCGCCGTTGGCAGGAAGGCCATGGGCCATGCCAAGGACCAGGACCGGTGACAGAACCCTATGGACCTCCAGTGGACTGCTAGAGGTCACTTGACAATGCCCATTGCGGTCACCAGCCTCGTTCGACGAAGCGCGAGATGTGTACATGGCCGATTGTGCCGAGGATGTTTACTGAAGCCCATGTCTGCAAAATATCGTGACCCGAGCTGAAGAGACTCTGAGAACCAACTCCTTCCTCCCTGGGCTAGCTACCGTGGCAGTTCGTGGGCAAGGCCGGTCATTCCCCTAACGAGCAAGGCTCCAAAGCTTCATATGGTCAAGCAGCGCACGAGGCGTAACAAGCAAGCGGCGAAGAGCTTCATCGTCCGTGGCCATTGTGTTGTGTTACATTTGCTCATGGATAAGCTCCACTTCGACAATATTTGAGAGCATCCATCTTCCGATGGGGTCTGCGGTACGACATCGTGACAAAAATGCACTGCTTTCTGGCTAGTTGGACTTCTGTGGATTGAAAGCTAATTGCAGTACAGGTCGATTTGCTTGGCTGGCAACGTCGGGAATGCATGGATGGACATTAGCTGTGGACGGATGGAGGGATCGTACGTAAAGAAGTGGATAGACCAGGCGCGTTGGAAGTACATGTAGTGAGTTGCCCCGGTCGTGGTATCTTTTGGTGACGGTGCTTGGGTGTCACGAATGGTACATGACGCTGAGCAAGGATGGAGATGAAGTCGCGTTTCAACGACACCAGCCCATGCACGAGCCGCATGTTGTGTAACCATTGCCAACGTCGCTGTTGCTTCTTCACAACATATCTTGATCCCTACGAAAAGCTGAAATACCCAGCAAGCTCGTCGCCATTGACGCCGTAGATCCAGCACACAAATGCTGCTCCCTCCTTTGAGGAGACGCAGCTTGCTGGTGCTGCCAACATTGCATAGCAGGACAGCATCACTTTGTCTCGGAGACGGATAGACACATTAGTACTGTCCAACACAATCGAAATGAAGCCAGGCAAGCTGTCATTTCCACCGCCTCGCGGCTATGTCGTCTGTCGTTCTCCAGCGTCTTGTCAGCTGCTCTTTTGTGATACAGCAATCATTCTGCCTGTGCCACCTCATCGTATCACTCTTCAGTTTCGTCCACGATGGCTGAATCGCAGGCTGTCTCAAATCGGGACAGTGTCGGGCATCCAAACGGAGTGCTCGAAGGGACACCGTTTTGGATCCAGCAGCGGCCTCCTTCGCAAGCCGGACGACGATTAGGTCCTCAGCAAAACGGCCAGGTGGTTTGGCAACCACGACAAGGAGCATTCTCATTACTGACAAACCCGTTACCACAAGGCCAGGATAGCTATCATCCGGCTGGTTCGATAGGCCATCAGCAGCAGCAACAGCAGCAGCAGCAGCAAGCACCTACCATAACGGCACTGAGCCAAACTCAGCCTGTAAGATACAACAGCCTCGCCGAAGCAGTAGCTGCTCGTGACTGGGGCACCGCCGCTCGACTGGATATTCTGGAGAAAAACGCTTCGTTGCGGGAGAAAGACGCTTCGTTGCGGGAGAAAGACGCTTCATTGCGGGAGAAAGACGCTTTGTTACGGGAGAAAGATGCCTTACTGTTGGAGAAAGAAGAGTTGTGGGGCGGAAGGTACCGTATGCTCCATCACGAGAAACAGCAGATTGAGGAGCAACTCGCTCTGGGCATGCAAGCACTGGAATCTCAGCACACGGCCGATCTGACCCACCTTCGACTCGCGCATGCTGAGAACCTGAAGCTCGAAGAGAAAGCACGTTTGGTCGTAGTGGGACAACTCGACAAGGCAATCGCCGATCGCAAAGCAGAGACAAGTGCCTTGATAAGATGTGAGAAGGATCGTCAAACGGAAGTGGACAAGAACCTGGATCTTGCGAAGAAGTACGCAGAAGCAAAGCACTGGAAGTCGGAGCTTGAGAGCATGGTTCACAGCCATAACCACACTCTACGTAAGCGCGACATAGCCCTAGCCGAAAATGATACGGCAATTGAGGACTTGCGGAAAGCTTGCAATGTTCTCCAGGAGCAGTTGAAGTGGGCCGAGAGCAGAAATGTCGACCTGACACAGGAGAAGGTGACTGCTGTAAAGGAGGCCAAAAAGAAAGTCGAGGATAAGTCCAAGCGGTCCGAGACGACGCTCGAGCAAGAAATAGCCGACCTCAAAGCACAGGTCGAACAATTGCAACAAGATCTGCAAGTCGCCAGAGAGGCTCAAGAAGAAGCTCAAGATGGATATGCAGCTGCTCAGCAGAGGCTGGAGGAGTGCAGGGAGATCCAACTTGCCGAGGACGAGATCAAAACGCACAGGAAGCGTCTTCTGGATGGTGACAGCATTGCTGCTCCGACCCCAAAGAAACCTCGCGTCTCGACCGAAACGAGGCCGCCGAAGACTCCTACGCCGAAAACTGGCCAGGAAGCCGTTCTTCCAACGCCAGCACCAGCAGTTACGACACCGCACATAGAGATCGCTTTGAAGAACGCAAATTCTTTGCTGCCGCCACCGCCACCAGGACCATCGAATCAGGCACGTCGACCTGCAATGCCGCAGAGTCCGAAGAGGCCCACGGAATTCGTTGAACCTCTTACGCCGGTCGCATCATGGACCGCATCTCCTCCGCAGCCCACAATGAGGAACAAGAATTCTCCTCTGCCAGCGCTGCCACTGAATTCATCTGGCAAGCATAGGCCGCCAGAAGATACACGATATTAAGGTGGATGGCGTCCGGGTCAGTATGATAATCTTGATGGCAGTCGCAGCCAATGATCAAGGCCGATGCAGCTGCGGAGAAGGTATGCTAGAGCGACTTCGAGGAACAGAGTGGAGAATCCAGGATGCCACTTGTGGTGGGCTGTCGCACCAGTGCGACTGCGGAGAATGGTTTGGACTTGAGGGACAGATTGTATCCAGATAGGAGTCGTTCACCAAAAGGAAATGGATTGAGAGCGTGAGAGGGAATTATGTGAAGGCTGTCTAAAATTCAAGATTGTCTAGCTGGGTTCTCGGGCAGACCGGAATGAAGTTCGTCAGAGCCCAGCACGACAACCTTGCCCATTGTACAAGACAAGGTAGATAGCCGACGACAAAGAAATTTTGCACGAGAGTAATCTGACTGCATGCTACGTTCTCATCATACCACCGTAATGTCAGCATCGTGCCTTCCACATACTAGTCCCTGCCAAGTCTGGCACGTGCGATTGGCTGTTCCTGGTTTGACCCGTCCAGTGTCGGCCAATTCTGCGGACGACGTCGATGCAAGCCAGTTCGGGGCTCCAGATCTGCAATGCAATGCACGAGCGATGCACTCTTCAGAAGAACTGATGGTAGTCCTGACATGCGACTCGAGCAGTGGTGACACGTCCCAGTAAGGGATGTGGGTGCCTGAGGCCAACATGAGCCTCCGGTGATGATCGATGGCGCATGCGACAGTGACAGTGGTGGAATATACCATGAAGTCGGGCGTTGTGGGAAGACATGTCGTGTGGTGCAATTCCTGGTCCAGGATCACAAGATCTGCTGGCACTTATGCCACCAATGGCCGAAGATCATAGTCCAGCATGGTATGGGTCGATGAAGAGATTACCGCAGCCACATGGCGTCTGCCCATTGCCTGTTCACGTCTTCCTTCAAACGTCCTCATCCCCCGACGCATCTATCCTCTCCGACTCCTCAACGAGCTTCCTGCCATTGTTCGTCGTCAAGCCCGCGGCGAGTTCCGCTTCCTTCTGGCTGTACGGCTCCTCCTTCAGATCGCGCACTCGTCTCTTGTGCGGCTTGCCCTTCTGGTGCTTGACGAAGTTGGTCTCGGACTCATACCACTTTGCGCACTCCACGCAGTACCATTCTCCGAAGCCGGGGAGATCCTCCTTCGCCTTGGTCTCGGTGTACTTTTCCAGATGCTTCTTCGACAGCAGGTCAGCATGAACCTGGTCGAGATCACGGGTATGGCGGCGCGTCTTTGATTTCGACTTCGGGCCTCTGATGGCTGGCATTTTTGCTGTGCCTCGCCGAGATCGGTAGAGCAACACGATCGTGGATGCTGTGTTCGGGAGGTGTTTGATGAGTTTGAGATGCGCTGCTGCAGAAAATTAGCGAACTCGGAGGCACGGCAAGCGGCCTCGGCACGGCAAGCGGCCTCGCCACGGCAAGATCAGGAAACGCCGTGGCGGACGGACGTGTTCTGCATACGCCTGCCTGCCTGTTGGAGCTTCTGCGAGGAGTTCTGACTGTGTATGCACCGAATCCGCGGGAAATGGCAGTATGGCCTATCACATGCAAGGCTGAATAACAATAATATCGGCATTTCTGTCAAGCGGCCGACAACCGGCCAGCACCTGGTGTTCTAGCGCGTCCAGGCGCAAAACTCGAGTTGGTCTGCAGAACGACTGTTTCCGAGTAGCCGAGGGCCCAGCAGCCAATGAGGGAGCTTCTAATGGTGGTGTTCTCGCTTTACCGGAGAACTCTGGTAGCTTGACGTCTCTTTTGTTCGTTCGACACTGATAGCGCACACTCTGCCCACCACACTCACGGCCGTCCTCTCCCCTCCGCTCAGCCTCACCACCCGTCACTGCACAGCTGGGAAGCATATCAGGATGTTGTCGGCACGATTGGCTGCGCGCCAGCTGGTACGTCTTCCCCCTAGCGACAACAGCTCCTCAAACAGCTGTCGCCCACCACTCATTGGAGCATCAGCACAGCTAACAACCCATCGAAACAGCCCCGGCTGGGCCGCCGGACGTTCGCTACCGTCAATGACAGCCCGCTCACCAAGAAGGTCGAGATGGCCAACTCGGAGAAGGGCCACTACATCAACTATGCCGGCATGAACGAGAACCTCACCATTGTGCGGAAACGCCTGAACCGACCTCTCACGTATGCCGAGAAGATTCTATACTCGCATTTGGACGACCCGCACGGTCAGGACATCGAGCGTGGCAAGAGCTATTTGAAGCTCAGGCCGGACAGAGTCGCGTGTCAAGATGCCACGGCTCAGATGGCTATTCTGCAGTTCATGAGCGCTGGTATGCCCAGTGTAGCAACACCTACAACTGTCCACTGTGACCACTTGATTGAGGCACAGGTTGGTGGTGAGAAGGATCTTCAAAGAGCCTATGAGTGAGTGAGACACCTTGCCGGCCAGATTATGAAGAAGATGTGCTGACCACGCTCGAACTAGCATTAACAAAGAGGTACCTCAACACCTCCATCATGCTCTGAAGTGTCTCTAACACCCTGACAGGTATATGACTTCTTGTCTTCCAGCTGCGCGAAGTACAACATTGGTAAGTTGCTTCAGGCGTGCAAGTATGTGGAGCGTATGCTGACATGACAACTCAGGCTTCTGGAAGCCGGGCAGCGGCATCATCCACCAGATCGTCCTCGAGAACTACGCTTTCCCAGGTGGTCTTATGATTGGTACCGACTCGCACACTCCCAACGCTGGTGGTCTGGGAATGGTAGCAGTTGGTGTCGGTGGCGCTGATGCCGTCGATGTCATGGCCAACCTTCCATGGGAGGTCAAGGCTCCAAAGATCATTGGTGTTAGACTTACTGGCAAGCTCTCCGGCTGGACCTCGCCAAAGGACATCATCCTCCGCGTGGCTGGTATTTTGACTGTCAAGGGTGGCACTGGCGCTATTGTAAGTCAATGGGCACTTTCGAGATTTGGAACCATCACTTACAAAGTCTTCAGGTCGAGTACTTCGGCCCAGGCACTGAGAACATCAGCTGCACTGGTATGGCAACAATCTGCAACATGGGCGCCGAGATCGGTGCCACAACCTCCATCTTCCCATTCAACGACCGCATGTACGACTACCTGAAGGCCACCAAGAGACAGCACATCGGTGACTTCGCTCGATCCTACGCCCAAGAGCTCCGCGAAGACGAGGGATGCGAGTACGACGAGATCATCGAGATCGACCTGAACACCCTCGAACCACACATCAACGGTCCATTCACTCCCGATCTCGCCACCCCACTCAGCAAGTTCAAGGACGCAGTCAAGGAGAACAAGTGGCCAGAAGAGCTCAAGGTCGGCCTGATCGGTTCCTGCACAAACTCATCGTACGAGGACATGAGCCGCGCTGCATCTATTGCACAGGACGCCCTCGACCACGGTATCAAGGCCAAGTCTATGTTTACTGTCACCCCAGGTAGTGAGCAGATTCGTGCCACGATCGAGCGTGACGGTCAGCTCAAGACTCTTGAGGACTTCGGTGGCATGGTCCTTGCCAACGCTTGTGGACCTTGCATCGGCCAGTGGGTAAGTTTTTGTCGACGATTTAGACCTGCATGGGCATAGACTAACACAATTCAAGGATCGCAGAGATGTCAAAAAGGGTACGATATCCCATCGGGCTGTGAGACACGCCTTTGGCGTGACTCATAGTGACAGATGATCTTCCGCCTACCATTGGCTTGCATGAGTATACACTAACACGCGATAGGCGAGCCCAACTCGATTATCTGCTCCTACAACCGCAACTTCACCGGACGTAACGACGCCAACCCAGCCACCCACTCTTTCGTCACCTCTCCAGACCTTGTCGTCGCCATGACGCTTGCTGGGTAAGCATAATTTCACATCGAGTAACGTGCATCAATTGGCTGACAACGTTTCGAAAAGTACTTTGAAGTTCAACCCAGTGACCGACACCCTCAAGGACAAGGACGGCAATGAGTTCAAGCTCAAGGAGCCGACGGGTCAGGGTCTGCCAGACCGTGGCTACGACCCAGGCATGGACACCTACCAGCACCCACCAGAGGACCGCTCTTCCATCCAAGTCGCCGTCTCCCCACAGTCTGACCGTCTCCAGATCCTCGAGCCATTCGAGCCATGGGATGGCAAGGATGCAGAGAACGTTCCAATCCTGATCAAGGCTCAAGGCAAGACCACCACTGACCACATCTCGATGGCTGGTCCATGGTTGAAGTACCGTGGTCACTTGGACAACATCTCGAATAACATGCTTATCGGTGCCATCAACGAGGCCAACGGCGAGGCTAACAAGATCAAGAACCAGGAGACTGGTGAATATGATGCTGTCCCAGCTGTTGCCCGTGACTACAAGAAGAGAGGCATCAAGTGGGTCGTCATTGGTGACTGGAACTACGGCGAGGGCTCTTCCCGTGAGCACGCTGCTCTCGAGCCAAGACATCTTGGTGGTCTTGCCATCATTACCCGATCCTTCGCACGTATCCACGAGACGAACTTGAAGAAGCAGGGCATGCTTCCTCTGACCTTCAGCGACCCTGCAGACTACGACAAGATCAAGCCAGATGACCGTGTTGACCTCAAGTGCACCGAGGTAGCCGTCGGCAAGCCTGTGACCATGGTCGTCCACCCAGCAGACGGCGGCAAGGCATTTGAAATCAAGCTCAACCACACCTTCAACGAGTCGCAACTCGAGTGGTTCAAGAACGGCAGCGCTTTGAACACAATGGCCAAGTACGCCGGTGCGAGGTAGAAGTTGTTTCGAGTATGACGAAGGAGACCAAGAGAAGAGGACACCAGAGCTTTGATGATATCAAGGACGCTCTATCGTCGCGGCACACGAGAGTGGAGGACACCAGCAGAGGCGACGAGCATGTAGCATTGTACATAGTGATCAGTTCACGTTTAGGCGCTTTTGGTAGTCGGGTGGGAACCATGTACTTGTTGACACGAATCCAACACCAGATCAAAATCATTATATCCATTTCTGCTTGATATAAGATGCTTTGCTCCTTCATGCCCGCTGTTGGAATCTGAGCCCGAGCCAAGCTTCGCAACACCACAATTCTCGTGCTTGAACCTTCTATCCCTTTGATCCACTCACCATGCGCTTTTCTGGAAGTAACCGCAGAGGACTGATTCACCCAAGATATAGTTCGACGGCCCCTGCCGTGTTCACATGCGGGAATATTCTCGCCAGCAGTGAGTGCAGCGATGCCGTTGGCGGGTGCTTGATGCAGAAGAAGCAAAGGGAGCGTCTGGTGGAGCTGTTCCCGCTGTCCAGTGAAAACACAGCCGAGGGTATTGAAAGCACGGAGGAAGATGTATACGACGCGCGTGTCTGCCAATACATCCTCGCAGATCGCTTCGATGCTTCTGGACTCAGGTCGAGTCTCCTCCGAGACCTCACTGAGCAGTCATGGAAGCCGTTGCTTCTGTCTCTATCAGATGTAGGCATATGCTGCTACATAAAGCTGCAGAGCAGGCTCACGGTCTTGGCCACTTCGCCTTGGAAGTATCAGCTGATGCATAGGCTTGCAGTTACCGGAAGCGCGAACGATGAGACGAATAGCATTTGCTTCAGAGTATCTTCGTTTGATGAAGCGCAATGTCACGTATCAGAGCCGAACTTTGTGGTAGCTTCAAAACGACCATCATCAGGGTATCAGATGATGAAACTACTTCCGAGACATGTCATGTGCCATGTGGCACTGGGCGAATTGTCATTGCTGGGTGATGCATGACATGATGGACTACGCCTTGAGACGAAATTGCCCGGCGTACAGCCTCCATCGTTGTGGGCAGGCACGCAATTGGTGAAGAATGCTCATCCTCTGCGGATTTGCCACTCGAGCTGCCGGAGGCTCGAAATTCGCAGGAAAGCACTCAGTCCCCAGCGCCAAGCCAAGCACAGGATGCCTTGCCATAGCACCTACAAGCGCTGAGCATGGCTCGAATAGTAGTGCGAGTGCACCCAGCAATGAGTGGAGTCTGGTATGAGCAACGACTTCTCCTGTCGCATCGTTCTCGCTCCCCGCACATGAAGGCAATGCTCAAGCTCAAGATCACTCTGTGAAATTGTCGTGTAACGAAGTATAGAGGTAACCGACACATGACATCCTCTTCACGCTCTTTCGTAACAGCCACAAAGACGCTCGTACAGGGACGAACGGCAGGTCGTCGATTGGAATCCTGCCGCTGCGCAGGACGCTTCTGGTAGTCATCCGCAGCAAGTTATCCGTCGACACCAACCGCATCAACCTCCGAGCCCGGCAAACAGGTCACGAGCAGATCAGGCACGTCAGGCACGATGCAACAGCCTCCGCGTGTGGACATGGCACACGCATGCACATGTGTGCACACCCGGGTGATGCAAAAGCTACCGCGCCAACCAGCCCAAATGCCAAACCTTGCACACGTTCTCGAACCTGAGGAACCTCTCCCAGGCAGAAGGTTCGGATTTTCGGAAGCATTGTGGCTGTGCAGAGAGGAACTCTCCGCTGCACGAGCTCGAGCATCCCTGGCCATGATCCGCCGATCACTTCTCCACTCGGTTCTGATGCCCAACAGATAACATGTGCGGTGATGTTATGCGTCACTACTTGCTTGGTAATAACGGTCCGAACGGAAGCATCATCATCATTCTTCTTACCATCATCATCATCATCATCATCATCATCAGTTGCTCAGCTTCATGCAGGACGCGCGTGTTATTATATACATGGTTGCGAATTCGCCACAGTACTTCTAGTGTGGAGGCAGTAGGTAGGTACATCACATCGTGCACTCGACGTAATATAACACCAACACGTCGATCCCTCCACCCAAACCCAACACGACCACCATCATCATCTCGCAGCATAGGCACGCAACAACACGCAACAAGCAAAAAAAGACGCCGCCACGTCAGAACACGAGGCTTGCGACATGAACCTTTTTTTTTCTCCGCGACACGAGGTGTAGGTGATTTTGGCCCCCCCCCCCCTACCAAGAAGGAAATGCCCACATGATCAAGCCCATCGATCGATACATTGCTACAGTAAAGGCTGGCTAGAGCTCTCAGAATAGCAGCCGTGTAAGTAGAATTATTATAACTGTACAGTACCCATGCATGCACGACCCCCCCCCCCCCCCCGCGACTCCCATCAATCTGTTTCAGCTTCACGATGGCGTAACAAGGCGATTACAGTACAGGGCTCGCGTGGCGCCAAAGCTGGGTCCCACGCTCTGGAAATCGCCGTAATCTTACGCTGTCGGAGGAAGTAGGGTCCTTCCATGTGTGCTTTCTACTGTATATGCATTTAGATTGGGTCCGCGATGCGGAGGAGATCGGTCTAAGGCTGTGCTTCGGCGGCTGGAGACCGCTTCAGGGAGGACTGCGATGTTCCTGGTTATCGGGAACAAGGGAGATGCACGTGGACGGCTGATGGCGTTCGTTATGCTGCAGCCTAGTTAGCCTACAGGATTGGGCCCTGGGGTATGACGAAACGAGTAGGGTGAGAGATGAGATATTGAGGAGATACGTGCGAGCTCGAGGTGTGGAGATCACACCGCATACGAGCTTGATGACTCGTGAATGTTCATTATGCAGACTATCTTGCGGATTGGGTATCACATTCTCTGCCTGTTGTAGCCAGCGCACCGCCGCACTATCCATCACATATTCATCATCGCTGTCAATCCCCCGAAACTCCATGTCCACCGTCGCCAAGAGCCCTCTGTTGTGGTCGAGCCCGACAGCAGGAGACCTGCTGCTACCGTGGCTATCATCTGTGATATGAACTGGTACATAATCTGAACAAAGAGAGGCTCCCCATTAGGATCCAAAGTCCCCAGTGTGTAAGAAATGCATATTCGCAGCTAGAGTCATCCTTTCCCAAAAGTCGCGTGTTGGTGGGTATCATTTAAAAGAGTATAGCCCGATATCGAAGGCTTGGTATCTCAAAAGTGCCGAAAAAGACGAGGCACGATATCTGTCGAAGGTCCTTTCATGTACACTCTTCGCAAAGAATGCAAATTGCTGCGTTAGATGCCGTCATGGTCCTCGTCGTCATTATGGATTAAGAGAGTGTGTTGGCCGCCTGGAAGATGAGGCGCACCGCAATGCGAAAATTAGAAGAGAAGCTTCAGCTCGTATCCAGTTGAGCTGATGTTCTCGATCGTGGGGACATCGCCGTCGCACTGAATGTCCAGAGTCGCAGCGTCCCATTCGCGCTTGGGCTTCACCGGCATATCTTCTTCTCTAATTTCTCTGAATTCAGCGGTCATATCTTGCCCTTCTGGGAGCTCTCGAATGCAATCGTCGTCGAAAAGAACGTGGATGCCGGTGCGGTCGATTCGGTAGGTGCGAAGGACATCTGTTGGCTCGATATTGCACTTCATGGCAAGCGTCGTGGTAAAGTCCTTCAAAGTTCGGTTCATAAGGTAGATCGCGCGGTAAAAGTTGTCTGAGGGCGTTCTGCCAGCAACGCGAGGCTGGACGTAAAATGAAGCAACTGGCCTGACTGGCCGTTCTGGAGGTGGTTGGTAGCTGTGATCGACATCTACTGCCTCGATCCATCCTGAGACTGATGCATCCTTTGGTGATTTGGTTTGAACTTTCGTGGGAACGCTGTCGGGTGGGCTTTGCAGGTGTTCGTTGATCGTGGGCTGAATATCCATGGTGGCAGTCTGTGGGTTATTCCTCCATTCGTTCGAGTTGGCTCGAGAAGGACCACCAATGGGCGTGGGTTGCTGCATACTGGAGTCTTTGCGACTCCCGACCAGGGAATTATTGCTGGGGGAAGGCGATACCAGGGACGAATTCGGTCCATCCAGACTGTTGTTCTTCCATTCGGAATTATTGGTTTCAACCGAGTCTGTCCTTGCGAGATCAGGGACGTCGCCAGTGAGCTTGACTGGGAAGTTGTCCATGTCGTCCTCGTCGTCGCCGCGAAGGTAGAGCACGCTGGCTGGCCTGGTCGAGGTGAACATGTCTTGAAGCGTCATCAGCTTCATGTGCAGGTCCTCCTCGGCGCTACCTCTGCCCACGTTGGAAGCCGCAGAAGTCATGGACCACGTCCTTCGATGCTTCGGTATTTTGCCAGGTCTGCCGTCGAGTCCTTTCGCCATGGAACCGCTTCGTTTCCGTTTGCCAATATCCCTCATTCCAGATTCGATCTGCGCAATTTGCTGGTTCAGCTTGTCGATCGTCTTCTTGACGTGAGCAACATCGTTTGAAAGCTTTCGCTCTGCGCCATGGTCTCTGAAAAGTTTGACTTTGCAGTAGCAAACCTCTGAGCCTCCTGGTCGCGATGAGGACATGGCGGGCTCCTCAATCGCTTCAGTCTTCGCGCAAAGTCGAACGGGAATGCCCTTGACACCTTTAGAATGGCTAAAGTCGGTCGAGAGGAAGTTGAAGCGCACTGAGATGGGACACTCAGCACTGCCATTCGGAGGACTCCAGGTAACGCAAAAGCCATCGAACGAAGCGCATTCAAGCTCAACCTTCGGTTTGCTGGGATCTTCGGCACCGCCCATTTGGCCAGAGTCGACATACTCAACGGCTTGTAACCGGCCGCCGCGTTGATGTGCTTCATTGGTACCGCGTCCTTCTTTCCAAAGTTGCCAGCAAGCAGCGGGTTTGGCTCGCTGTGTCTCGTCCTCGAAAGAAACGCGCACAAACGTGCGATACCTGCCAGCCGGAGTGCCTTGCTGTGTATGCGTATCGACCACGTTCAGTGTGTACGCTTGACCTTTGTTTAGGTATGTGACTGGAATCTCGTCTGAATGCTTGATCATCGCCGTCGGCGCATTCAATGTGACATGATATCGAAATCTACGAGACATTAATATGCGGCGGCATGCATGGATTTGCGGTCAAAGACTCACTTTTCGCCGGACGGATGCAGTGGTGGCGGCTGCATTGTAGTCTGGAGATTTGGCGGTTGAAACAGCATTTCCGGTGAGTGGTTATGGTGACTCATTCCCATGTCCATGCCCAAATCGTCGACAGGCGACTCACCGACCGGACCCAGGCTTTCGTCGTAAGGCGGCTGCTGGGTGAAGTGGTGCGGGGGGAAGCCTTGCGGTTGATGCATGTGGAACGGGTTGACATTCTGGAAATGCTGAGGCTGTACGTGGTGAGGTTGTACGTGTTGGGGGAGGTGGTTGTGGAAGCCATTGAAGGGGCCTTGCTGTCCAGCATGCAAGCCGCCCTCTGAAGTTGGCATTGAAAGCGGTGTGCCCAATCCCATACCAAGACCAGGCGTGTGCAAGTCGCCTGCTTGGCTGTGGTAGAGCGTATTGGTGCCGCCGGGCGTGGGCGTGTAATAGCCCGGCAGCTGGTTTGCGAACATATTGAAACCGTTGCTGTTTGGATCCATGAGTGAAGGAGTTAGACCGGACGTTCCAAAATTCCACGGCTCGTTGGAGCTTCTTGGGGTGGGGTCTGCATCCTTGATATCGTGCGGCTGATTATTATCGAGGGACCTAGAACGGCATCAGCGGTCGCTCCACAAGCGCATTTCCTGCCACGGAACAGCAGCGAAGATCTCTGCTTGGGTGTCAGAGCGCGGATTGCAGGGAGAAGCCTACCGCGGGTTGAGCGGGATGTCGAGCGCCTCCGCGAGCGACGTTGTCGGCTGTGTCTGCGTCTGCGCCTGGGCGGGCGCGCTGTCGCTGGACGACGCTGAGCTGTGGGAGTTGAGCTGGGGGAAGTTTGCCTTGAAGTTGCGATAGAGCTCGTCGCTGGGCTTTTGGGAAGTCCTCCTGCGATATTTGTTAGCAAGCACATACCGATTCGATAGAGTTCCAGCGTTGCGCGAGCCGGGAGTCGATCGGTGTGGCAGTGGAGGCGCGCTCGCTCCCCCAGCAGCGCCGAAAAGGCGGCCTGAGGCGCAAGCTGGCTGGTAGGTCCATAGTACGCACCTGTTGCGAAACATTGTAGCCAACAAAACTTCTAGCAGTTACGCCGGCGAAGGCAGATGCTGAAAGGTCATGAAGGAGGTATTCAGAGATGGTCAGGTGTCTGGGCGCAGAGTGTACCAGGCCGTGAAACTGGAGGGAGATTTGTTAAGCCACAAGTCTGGCACAGGTGGGTTCCAACCGCCTCTAAGAGCGTAACGTGGACGGACTGAACCGCAGGGGTCTCCTAGCGCTCCTCACCTCGCCGCGGCAGGCAGAAGAGCAGAGCAGCTTCGCTTCGTGTTGAGCAGCCTACAAAACTTCCGATCGATCACCGCCCGTAGCAATAAGCCTCCAGCACCACGCGGACCCTGCTCCAGACCGCCTCCTCTCTTCATTATGATCGCTACCGTCTCTGGCTTTCCCTGAGGCAGTTCTGCCAATGTAAGCGAGCAGAAGTACTGAGTGACGTGTGGCGCAGCAGCCGTTGTGGCGTCGTCTTGTTGATGAGTGGAGCTGTCGGTCTGAGGGCACAGTCGATTGGCGACAGACCGCGTTAAGTGAGCCACAGCGCATTCACTAGCCCTCGATAGCTCTAGCTCTGTACTCTGCTGTGGCTTCCTTCGTATCATTGCTCCGTTTCGCTGCGTTGGCCGTCTCTTGGGATGCGGTACACCAACGTGACCGTTTGAGCCGTGCTGGAGCTCATCGTCTAGCGCATTGACAGACGCGGCCTTTTGACGCTACGACTCTTGAGCTTTTTGGGTCCAACTCACCGTTCGAAGAAGGTTTGCTACTGCACAGTAGGTATGCCGCAGGATCCCACCTACCGTGCTCTGCCGACGAATGGGCCTGTCAGCTTGGGCAGGAACGTGGTATCCCAGCCGAGACCGTCCGATGCACGGCGCGGCAACTCATCTCCAGCGTTACTCCCGCAGTACTCACACCGTTTCGGCGCGTGTCAGTGACGTGCCTGTGTTACTTCAAATTCTTTCGACGGGGCCCGGCCCCACCAAGGGCATTCCTTGCAGCACATCCCGTCTCGCCGGAGTCGTGACGAGCTGCTCGTTCAAAAACAAATGATTTCATATCAAACTGTGCACTTAGTGCTCATGACGGTAGCATTGTCGACCCGTGAATCACGGTTGTGCAGTGGAAGCGACTCAAATTATCGCGTCATCTGGGACGCGGCACTTGTCCCGCGAGCCTAGCCGAAATGAGCACTATGAACAGACAACTTTCACCATCCAATTGACTGGAGGCGGAAGAGTTCAACGGTCGATACATGAGCCGTCCTTACTCGTACGGAGCCTTGTCCTCTTCAGTTCCACGCCGGGTCGTGAAAGTGCGGAGTCCTCCACGATAGCACCGATGGATATTTACCATCATGGTCGCTGACTTCAGGATCGCTCCATACCGAGGAAATTATTGTGCGATGGTGTTACAGTAGCAACTTCTACCGCTTCCCGTTCGTCTGCAGAGGCGGCACGGTTGCTGGGACTGTCGTAAGCGTCCCTTCGTTGGGGCACTTTCTGGAGACTGCAATTGCGCACACAGTGGGTCTCGCTGCAATCTTTGGCGCCTGTGCACACGTTCGAGACTTGGGCGGCACGGAAGACAGAAAGTTCTGTGAAGCAGATCATCGTCATTGTCAGGCATCGGGCGAGTTGGAGAGTGCCGGGCGAATTCTCGTCGGCAAGCATAGATGCTCGGCAAGGCTGAAAGAAAACGTGCGTCGCTTCCACTGTGGCGCAGCGCCTGTGGCACACGTCGATGCGGAGCAAGCCTCGCCTTTCTGCACGAGTATGGAGCTCTGGATCTGTGGCTCACCCTTTCATGCTGACGCGGTCGTGCGCGACGGTCGTCTGACCTGGCGCTGATCTGTAATCGATAAGGAAGCTCTTTCGCAGATCTTCTCACGTTGCAGAAGTGATGCTCCCTCACCAGCCACATCTCACGAATCTGACCAGGGCATCCGTCGGCGAGCCGCGGGCATCGCTCCCGGGCGATCATGCTCGAGATAGCGTTGTCGATGACACATCGGCGTTGGCCGGGGCTCGTGCGTGAGCTGTGGCTGATCGGATATGCTTGCCGTTTGACCTAGCCAGCAGTGCGACTTCATCTATCTGCGACACACCCCGGCGATCTTCAAATACGACTGAGGACGACCATGACGTTGCGCTATACCAACATTATGAGTCTTGAGGCAGAAATTTCGCCGAGTGATTCGGAACTTTGTAACCTGCCGGGAAGCCATGGCTAGGTGCCTGTATCAACCATCATGAAACACGAAGCCTTGACTGATACCCCTGTCAATAGTGATGTTGGCCCATGGCTATAGCATGTGAGCAACGTGGACGAACTCTGCCACGTCGCTGCTGCTTACCAGTCATGCCAGCCCAGCGGCCAAGCACCACACGGCAACGAAGCCGTGAATTAAACGTCAGAATGAAGTGGGCAGACCGTGATCGGCAGGCAATCAAATCTATGTCGCAGGCAGCCTCTTCTTACTTGAACCCATCAACCACACTTCGCAACTAAATAGCTCCACTGTTCGGGTTCAAAATAGATCGCTTGCAAAATGCATGCACAGTCGAACGAATAGTAAGACCTCGTACCCTATGCTTTTTGAGCCTCCCACCTGGGGGTAGGCCGGGGGAGGGAGGGAAATCTAGTCGTTGCCTCTGAGCACTCCAGAGTAAGTTGCTCTTAGCTTAAGACGACGTTAGACCTAGCATGTATCTGCGCCAATTTGATAGAATAAGCTGTAAAATTGCCTTTTAAGGGCAAGATTGCCTACCGGATAGTATCTGCCAATGAATTGGTGCTACTGATCAACGGGTCCCTGCTATTAACAATACCTCTATGCAGCCGAAGTGAGCGACCGCACGTTCCAGTATACTGCGAACCATTGAAAAGCGATGTCCCGTCTTGGTTGGCCACGCGTGTCGAGCGCTACTGCAAGCGCTGCTGCGGCATGGCATACACGGCGGCAAATAACTGTCGTCGTCCTCGATAACCTGCCAGCTAGTCGCGCATGCAGCAGGTACCACCACGCAAATAAGTGCGCTGTTCAACAGATTTTAATTCCCTTCACATTCTTGGGCCTGTATCGTGGTCCAGGAACCTGCTAGACTGTCGTGGTCGAAGGTTCTCCTGACGATTATGGTCCTTTTGGGAGTGCGAGCGTCCACTGCGGCTACCGCGAGCGCCTGGCTGTTTCCGATCAGCTCGGAGGTCGCTGTTGATATCGCTAGACACACTGGCGGCGCGTGCTGCGGCATAAGCGATCATGTTTGTACGACCGCGCAGTGCATTCGTATGGTCAAGCAGATGGTTGGTGCTCACAGACCTCAGACAGGAGGCGATGCTATTGTCGCTGGTAGTTTTGCTCATATCCTCACGGCTCGCTGACGGCGAACTGTAAGCTGAGCTCGTTAGAGAGCTGCTGCGCTTCGTAGCGTGGTTGGAATGTTTGATGGCCGTCAACAGACTCGATGCACTGTCTTCCCGCTCTGCCCGCGGTTTTGCAAGCGATCCTGGACTGAGTACGGGAATCCGAGAGGGGAACTGTGTCTCGACAGCAGGACCCGGTGTTGTTGGACTCGCCGCGACTGGTGACAGCGATGTCTCCACCACGGTAGAGGCGACCACATTATTCTGCAGAGTTCCCAGCGATGCGCTTTTCCGCAGGAGACGATGCTCGCCACTTTGACCGCTGCTAGTAAATTGGTCTCCAAGATGAGCGCTTTGAGCAACCGTGTCGTCACCCTCCTCGAACGAAAATCTGCGAGGAACGGGACGGACAATGGGCAGAACTTCTGCGCTTGGCTGGGGCTTCAGTCGTTGTAGAAGGCCAGATGCCTTTGACATGACTGTCTGACGCTTGATCGTCGAACTGTTGGACGTGACTTTTACAGAAGCAGTAGGCTTCTGATGAGGCATTGCAGGCGGCATTGAGCTCGATACATTTCCGGGTTCAGCTATGCAGTCCGGTGGTTGAGCACGAAGCACATTCAAGAGCTGCGGCATCACATGATGCGGATCAATATTGCGTCTGCGTGCAAGAGTTGTGACAAGACGTTGGATCTCCAGCGAGTCCTCCTGCTCATGGTTGGCCAGATCATCAGAGATGATCTGGCCGATTGAGCCAGCTTCACAGCTGAAAGCAGAGAATGTGCTGGCAGTGCTCGCGTCCGTAGCAGCGCGGGGTCGATGACTCTGCTTCGCTTTCTGATCGAGCAACGACATATTCGTCAAGGAGAACCTCATGTCTCGATCTGGTGGTGTACCAAATGGCAGGTCCGAGTGGATGTTGGTCATGCTCTTCTTCGTGACAAGAGTGCGCGACATTTGTTTGTCTTTGTCGGAGGGAGAGTGGACCAGAGGCTTCATCGTAGCTGTTCAACGTCAGCACTGGGCGGTACGTGGACTTGTGCAGACTAACCTCGCTGATTGTTGTAGACACTATCATGGCGCCGTGGAGTCTTTTCTAGGAACTCGAATATGGTTTCACGTCCGTCTTGTCGCTCAGCCTTCCGACTACGCAGCTTGCTGTCTTGCCTGGCAAGCGTGACTTCAGCCAGT
Organism: Nothopassalora personata; assembly: GCA_033816765.1. NCBI lineage: Eukaryota > Fungi > Ascomycota > Dothideomycetes > Mycosphaerellales > Mycosphaerellaceae > Nothopassalora > Nothopassalora personata. Next base: position 324,723 of record CM066296.1, read on the forward strand.
CCACGTCTACTGGCCTTGGCAAGCAACACTTCCAAGCGCTTCACCTCCTCTTTGTAATCTTGCAGTTCGTCGTGCCAGTCCTTTTCAGCCATGTTGAACTTGCTGATCAGCGCACTCGTGGTGTGGGCCTCCTGGTCGAGGCACTTTTGGAGTAGATCCTTCTCATCCTGGAGCTTGATGTAGCTCTCGAAAATGCGCATCAATGAGCCGTTGAACTGGACATCGAGCGCCGAATATGGATCCGACATCAGGCGGCAGAAGATCGAGTCCATCTCGTCCACTGCTTTCAGGTCTGGGTAGAGCTGATCCGGTGGCCATTGCGGCAGCTGCGACTCGCCGGGAACCTCGTTGACGGTGACGGACTTGGCGTTGGCGTGGAAGTCAAAGTAGGATGAGACCTTGCGCTTGAGGCGTCCTTTCTGCGGTATGGGTGGCGAGAGCAGTTCTTCCGAGTCCTCTGGCTCGAGTGCAGGTGTGCGAGCTCGGTTGGGTTGTATCATGCGCCGCCAGTGCTGAATGTCCGCCATCTTCCTTCACATACGCTTGCCGTACACTGGTGTCTTGCTGGTGGGGTCAGTGTGCCGGGCAATGTTGTGTTTGTCCGTATGAGGTGCGGTTGAAGTAAAATGCGAGGTGACGTTGGCTTAGTGTTGCCAGCGATGTGGAAGGTGCGTTCATGCACAACGGGAGAGAGAAGCAGCAAGAACGCCGCGTCGTCAACAAAGAGTTACGTCTTTCGTGTATACAGACTAGAAAGTACTGAGATACTCTCACGTATTTGGTCCTCCAATGCCCTTGGCATAGAGACTGCTTGTCTCAGGACCCTGTTCCACGATATGTCTGTAACCACATCTTCATGCACAAACGCCGACAGAATCAACAGCGTTCGTGTTTGGTAATGAAGCGGTAAAGCATTGCTGCTGTCAATCTTGGCACGTTGGAAAACCCTTCAACACCGTTGCACGGAAGTTTGCTAGGCGTTGTACACACTGATGCCGTATAGCCTGATAGTCCCCTCGATCTCACTTCATTTAAAGCGAACAGTGATCCGCTGTCTGAGAAGGGAACGGGTGAAGCGGTTCAGGGTTGCAAATTGGTTGCAGCTACCTGTATGGAAGGAAGAGGATCGTCAAACCTCCTGTTACGCCAGCCATGGCATGCTCACCCGAGCGCCACGAAGAGCCATCCCACTCAATCAAATCGCTTGTTGTCATTCATGATATTGTGTTCGTGGATGTTTATGCGGCATCGCGCTTGCCCTCCTTCACCTCCTTCTGGTCAGGCTGTCAGTAGCTGTTCGCTGGCAGGGGATGCGCCTTGCAATTCCGCATCTTCACATACCAAAGCCTTCATCGTGCCGTGCAGAGCATGTCTGTGGTTTCTCCTGAACTTGGGGTCGGTTCCCTTGAGCGAAGGGTATCTGTGGGTCTTTGGCTTCTTGATACTATACGCAAAAGCTCGAGTTAGCCATGTATTCCATCGTCTTCCTCACTCCATCTCGTATGCGTGCCTAGCACTCGCGCCGTTTATTCGATGCTCGTGGGGATGTGTAGAGGGAAGTGGTGGTGGCATACCCGTTCCTGTGGGCCTTCTTCGACTGGTTGTGCTGCGACGAGTTCTTAGATTCTGCATCATATCAGTATGCCGCATTGCCACCGAAATTGGTCGCCACACATACTGGCCATTGCGACGACTTTGCTGCTCTCTGGCTTGTTGATTCAAAGGTCAGTAGACGAGGTGTCGTGGTTAGCCAAATTCCGTGCGAGCGAAGATGCGCTAGGCGGCAGCTGCCGCTTCGCCAAGAAATTTCGATGGAATGTTATCACACTCACTTTATTCGCCCGCATCTACCATGCCCTGCGATGAAAGCACATTCTTCCATACAAGCAAATTATTGAAAAACTTGCAGACTGTTACCAGATTCGGTGCACGACCTAGTCCTCACATGGACGACATCTCCAGAGGCAACGAGCACATTTATTACAACTGCTCCTCTCGCCTTTATGGCTCCGCAGCGCGGTCAGTATACACATTGCACTGCGCAGCCCACGATGTGCCCATGCAGTATTGATGAGGCGGTATGCGAGCTTGTCCCAAGGAGCCGTTGCCCGTCATGGTCATTGACGTGCACAACAACTCTCATTCTCTTCAGCGACATGGACTCCCAAAGAACTTGTGATGGGGACCACCGATGACCCTGAGCTTGTGATCGCTCAGACGGCGCCTTTCCACTTGGAGGTCGACCACGTTCACGGCAAGTGGGAGCAGCAGACTTGGCGGCTACCAAATTACTACAAGCCGGCTTCCAGAATTCCTCGATATGATTATCCTTATCGTTCCATCCAGAAACGAACCGCATCAACGTCGTCGCAAACAAACCCGTCGGGAGCCTCCTCCCAAGGTCTGCGGCCCCATACTGGGATGGGCCACGAGGGCTTTTGAGGAAAAACCATGATCTCGTCGTCTTGATCAAGGTCCAGGACTTCAGAAGTGTTAGAAGTGTTGAGGCGTTTCCAAGATGCCAGACATGTGGTTCCCTGACCGTCAAGAAAGTTCGACACCGTTCGGCTGGTTTGTGGACTTGTCGCCAAGAGGAACCTGTCGTGCAGCTTCTGTGATATTGTTGTACTTGCGAAACCAGCCGGATGCCTCGCAGATCAAGGCCCTCTGCGTCCCAAGATTTGTGCTGTAAAGGCCAACGAGCACCTTTATGATTGGAGTAGAAGCGACACTGTCATCAGCGCCAGTGGTTGCCGATTTACCCAACTACACGACGCTTACATCTGGCTCATTGTTAGAGGATAGCTGAAGATGTGTGGCATACCTAGAAGACTACAATACATCGCTCTCGATCTTGAAGACGTGGAGCGGTGCATCTTTATCATCTTTCGGCCTTGAGCAAGGCAACAAAGACGCGTGGGAAGACGGGGAGACTGAATCTCTCGATTGACTTCGACACGTCCAAGAATCGCGTGTTCTCAGGCTACAGCCTGTCAAGCCCTGTACGAACCACTTGCTTCAACGACACATTTCAGTCACAAATGAAGATTGAATCAATCATGGCCGGCTCGTTACAAAATTCGAGAAGTCTCTTCTACAAGGCTCCAAGCGTACATATCTGATGTCGCATCAAACGCAAAGGCTTGCTCCCGAAGCGACAGCGCGCACATTTGCTGCCGTCATCCTTTCCCCAACACTGATGAGAGTCTCTCAGTCATAGACACAGCATTGTCCCTCAACCCGAGTGGAGAAGGCTGACGCACGAATGAAAGCTTGGAAGCTTGCTGCGATTCGATCTACTCGCACTTCCTGCCATGAAGAATGCAATGCCCACGCCTGGCGTATTCATCACTCCCTTGGCCTTGATATACCCGCAACGCCTCTGGCGTGTACGTGAATATTCATTTCGAAGATCGCATCTCCCATGGCATCTACGACATGCTGCCAGGCGAGTCTCACGGGATGCTTCGAGCTCCACGATCCTGCCAACATGCGAATACTGCTGCCCGTGGGCGCCTCTCGCCATCGTGATTTTGTTATGGACCATTTTTTACCTACTTGCTTTGGTCGGCGCAACTTGACCGTGTAGGTGCAAGCTGGGCGGCCAAAATGGTAAGCGCCAACAATTTTTCCACTCTGTACCTGCTAGGCTTCGTCCGATTCAAAGTTCACACCCCCTTGGACGTCCGGTATGGTTTCGTGGCCTCCGATGGCGCTGCCAACGTTGATTTGCTCGCTTCCACGATGAATGCGGACATTTCTTGCCAATCTGATCTCCTCGTCTGGTATGAACGCTTGCTCGTCCCATTCCAGACCGGGACTAGATGCCTCAGGCTCACTCATAACCGAATCTTGCGAATCCTCATGTAATGTGCTACCATTTGCTTCCTGCTCGGCTTCAGGTCTGCTTACGTTGCACACTCCTGTGACTGCTTGGTCTTGATGACATTACCTCCTTCGGGATCATCAGTGGGATATGATGTAGGCACACGAACGGGAAATCGCCCCTCTCGAGTACCTTGGCCATCAGATCGCCTTGAGCGGCGCTCAAGACGAACGAGCTACCTGGTTGTGTTTTCAGCCACAGCCTCTCTGCTATTGTCGCAACCGCTTCAGCTAGCAGGCGGTATCGGGCATACATATTGTCCAGCCTCGGGCGATCGCGCTCGATCAATCGAAACGTGACCGACCTCACGTCGTCTGCCATCAGCACACGCTCGCCACCTCTATCAGCACGGCGTACGGCGCGCGGCAGAAACTCGTCAATCAGTGTGTGGTCCGTCGTCCGAGCGAAGAGCTCGTCAAGAGCGACAAGAAGATGTTTGCTCCACGTCATTGGGCTATCCTTTCTGAGAAGCGCTGTCAGAAGGCTTTCCAACAAAGAGCCTTCCACCTCTTTTCTCAGGATACGAATAAGGAGGGTAATGCTGGTGCCGTTCGCCCGCTCGATACTGACGATGCGGCGAGCCTTCTCACACTGGTTTGGTGTTGCCATATTGGTGTCTGATACTTGAGAAGTAGCTGCTTCGTCTGTGAGTCTTGACATGGGGTCGGTCGTGTCTTGATGTCTTGCAGGAAGGTTGGATTCACCTCAGGGGGCTTATAGTTACTGTCCTATACCAATTCCGGGCCATTCCCGGCGGCAGTACGCATGCCAGGCAACGCATATTTAGTCGGCGTGAATTCTTCTTGCACGACTTCAGTCATCCCGAACCACAACGCCATTTTGCGCTGCAGTCTGGTAGATCCAGTCACAGATCGGCTGCACATCCGCCTTCTTAATTGGAACCCTGTGGTTCCCATCCCACTCGATCACAGTCGTTGTCTTCGGGTCGTGATACTGCTTCAGCATCTTCCTATGCAGATGCAGCCCTTCATCATTCAAACCATGAACATGCAACGTCGGCAACCTCAAAATATGTGGCGATTCTCCTTCGTAGTGGAAGCCCTCACTGATCTCGCCTGGTCTCACGCAAGCCGGGCTCTTACTGTAGTCGCAGAACGAGACCAGAGGACTTCTGCCCGCCAACAGCACAGCGAATTTGTAGTCTGTGTCCGCCTTTCCCTCCTTCTCCTTCCGAATCTGCTGATCATACAGTAGACTCGCAGACAGCTTCGCACCTTGGCTGAATCCTATCAGTCCTACCCAAGGTCCTGTTCCTGGATCCTCCTTCTTGCAGGTCTCAATGCTGTACAGGATCTCTTCGATCGCTGCGTCATCGTCGATTGGTGGATGTTCAGGCAGCCATCGTAGCCATCTCCTGAATGGCCCGCAGTCTTGGTAGACCGGTACTATGCCTGGACCTGGATTGCAGAAGAACGGGCCGTCTGCGAAGACGAGCCGGGATGCTGGGAGTTGTCTTATGAGCGAGCGAGCTTGTTGTCGGAAGACGTCGCCCGTTACGCCGCCGCCGTGGAGGCAGAGTATCCGCGGTAGGTCAAGAGACTGAGCTTCGGGTAGAGGTGTTTGGCCGCGTGAGGCTGGTGCTGATGCCATGGTGAATGCTAATTTGTTGCCGGTGGTAGTCCGGAGGCCAGAGCTTGTAGTTCTAGTGTCCTCTAGAAATCTATCTGCTACTGGTCACTGTACATATGCGTCGGTCGGTATCAATTTGCCTACTGTAGGCACGAACAGAAGAACGTCGATGATAAGGAAGTATAACATGACCTGCGATTCCTATTCCAAGCGCCGAAGGAGCTGAGGTGACCACTACGCCGGCACTGATGCATCGTGGTGGAGCAGCCGGCGACTGATCCTCTGAACGTCCCGAACGTAACATGACATCTTCGCTGCTTACAGCGTTCGGCTGCCGAAGAAGCGCTCGAGTACGACACGACACGACACGACATGTCAGTGGTGACATGGTCGAGGAGAAACACAAAACGCGGTCCGTCGGCCGAGGCATCTTCCCTTCCTCGCCACTCGACTTCTCCCCACCAACAAACACCTCAGCATCGTCTGGCAACACATATTCTACGCCATAATATGCGTTGACTCGATTTGCTCGGCTCGAACAAGCTATGGCTTTGAAATCACGATCACCAAGCCGAGATGAATGAAGTGCAGAAAGCCTGCTTCGAGAACTCTGCTAAGCCCTTAGACGCCTCACACTATATACGTATCCACACCTGTCACCATCTCACTGCAATGCCTTCAGCACAGTCCCCTCCAGATCTCTCAGTGTCTCCTCCGGCGTCGTCATCGCAGCCATAAGATACAACACATTGCCCAGCACTCTCGAATGCACGACAGCATTCCCTGACCCATCACCCGCCAACATCTTATCCCTCAAACCCGTCGCCGCAGTTGAAGCATATCCACTCCCCGCAGGATCCTTTAGCGTGATCGCCAGGACCGAACCTAGGGCGAAGACATTATCCACATCCGCCTTGTGCGAAACGTTCGAAACGAAGTCCCAGCTCCACATACTCCACGCATGCTCGCTGCCCTGGTACGACACGCCATGAGAAGTGCCACGAGGACTCCAGTCTTCCTTGAAATTCTCCCAGGCTCCACCTCGGTCGAGATCTTGCAACTGGCGCAGACTCTCGTTTGCCACGGCGCAGCCCATTGGGTGAGCCGTGTAGCTGTGTCCATGAAGTAAGGCGTCGGTCTTGTCATTACTCAGGAAAGCCTCAAAAATACTCTGACTAGCAGTCGTAGTACAGAGAGGAAGAATACCACCCGTCAAGAGCTTCGCGTTCACAACGATGTCTGGATGCACGCCCAAGAAGGACGCGGCGCTGAAGCGGCCAAGACGGTACAGGCCTGTGAAGACCTCGTCGAAGATTACTGGAACCCCGGACCAGTCACGGTTGTCTTCGTTGGAGTGCTGGGTCGCGAGGAAGTCGCTCGGTTTCTCAACGTTGAACACGCGCGCTACTTCGACGAGGCAGCGCTGATAGAGTGGATCGGCGAACATCATGCCGCCAGCGCCAAGCAGAATAGGTTCGAGGATCAGGGCACCGAGCGTGAGGTTGCCCTCCGCAACCTTGGTGGAGATGGCCGTTTTGAGGTATTTCTTGTATGCATTGTACTCTGCCTCACGATTGTCGAAGTCGAAGAGGTCGCTGAAAGAGCCGAGGAGCTGAGTCTCGAATGGTGCGCCTTCGAAGGGCTCGACGAGCCATTGGCCGTCTCGCATTTTGACAGTGGGAAAGTCGAGCCAGAGCCCGCGACCTTTGTACCACTCAACTTTCTCGTTGAAGATGCTGGGTTCGGAACAGTCCATGGTTCCGATTGTATCGCCGTGGTAGCTGTTCTTCAGGCCGAGGATTGAGACGTCCTTGGGATCTTTCACTTGATACCGCTCGACGGAGGCTCGAAGTGCCATCTTCACCGCAACTTCCATGCCGGTGCTGCCGTTGTCCGAGTAGAAAACTTTGCTTAGACGCGGATTGCCGGACTTCTTGATCACAGTATGAGCGAGGTCGAGGCCAGGCTTGTGGATTGCGCCGCCGAACATGACATGGCCATACCTTCCAGCAGCGTGGGCTGCCGTCAGAGCGAGAGTCGGATTGCCATGGCCCAGACCTTGTGTCCACCATGACGCTGAGCCGTCGAACGCTGGTATGAGCAAAGACTTCTCGGGTTTGTCCTTCACGGCTGCTTCGTGCTTCGTCGAATAGCTCTGGAAATGGTCACCATACGCCGAGTCCCATGCCATGATCGTGTCCTTCGACCGCTCGGTGTGTTGAACAAACGGGTGCCAGATGGCCTGGTCAGCTTCCTCCGGCATTGATCGCAAGTCAGTGATCCGCTTGTCGTGATCGAGCAAAAATTGGTCTACAAAGGCAGATATCTGCACTCGCCCGCTCGATCGCTCGTAGAAGTCCCTCATCGCTTTTTGGTCTTCCTGAATGTTAGATTGCCGTCCCGGTGGAGGCGGGATGGCAATGGTGTTGATCTTGCGATCGCCAAAGTACTCTTTAAGGTAGGAGTGGTTGTCATATCCGTCCTCTGCAAACAGTGCTACCGAATGTACATAGTAGCCGCGAAGATGTAGTGACTCCCATGCCGAGATTGTAGTTCCAATGCCACCCAGTTGGTGGTCTCCAACAAGCAGGGTTGGCAGTCTAAATGGTCTGTATAGATCGGCCTGTGAGCTCCCAGATGGCGAAGGTGATAGGACCGCGCCAGCAGTTTCTACTATCGAGACTCCATCTCGTGCTTTCGCATGGCGACAGAGCTCTTCGTAGATGGCTGTCTGGACAGTTGCATCTGATATCGTCTGTTGCAATCAGTGACCGCACGGCCTGGAGACGTGTTCCTGAATTTACCTTGCCTGCCGATCGAACGGCCAGATGCGGACTGACTGGATCATCGAACTGGAACAAGCATTTCGTTGCCACTCCCGTCCCCAACGTCGAAATATGACTGCCCAAAAAATGTTTAGTCAGCTAGTGTTAGTGTTGAGGTAGTGAACGACAACCATCAACATGCAACCTCCTCACCCTCTAATCGCTTCATATAGATGGGGAAACATGTACAGAGAACTCACTGGTCGTCTGCCTCCTCCAAAGGCCCCGTGGAGACAGGTTTGAGATAATTCACCTCATCCAACCTCTTCTTAAACGCCCGGCAAAGAATGCTCGAGAAGATCGTCTTGCCGACACCAGTATTCGCACCATAAACCTGCAACACCCTCAACTTCGGCCACAAGACCGATCCCACCTGCCTCATCTTCCCAACATCACGGAGGAGGAACAGAAGTTGCCACGTGAGGTATGACAAGTGTCGTGGCAGCCACGCGAACTATCAACATGGCAAGACCCTAGCCGAGCTTCCCAAGCCAGCGAGCTCTAAAACCGAAGTCGGTGTACGGGCCCAGGGGCACCTCCAACGAAAGTCTAAAATGACCCGTGTAGTAAAGCCATTGGAAGTGGGGCATATCATAAATCTGCAGTAGAGCTATGTAAGTCATGCCAATAGCCTTTTTTGTTAATACATATTCTTCAAACAACATGAAACTTCCCAGCGCCTCCGGGCTCGAAGAAACCATCAGCGCACGCCTGGAGCAGAGATCTCAGAACTCAACGCTTCGACGCCTGACCACCAATCCGCCCGGCGCAATCGATTTTTCGAGCAATGACTTCCTCTCCTTAGCCTCATCAAAGGACCTTCGGGCCTGCTTTCTGCAAGAATTGCAGTCAGACCCCGCGCTGACCACCAACCTGGGATCTGGAGGATCCCGACTCCTCGATGGGAATTCCATATATGCTGAACAGCTCGAACAAGGCATAGCAGATTTCCACAATGCACTATCTGGTCTGCTATGTAACTCTGGGTTCGATGCGAATACAGGGCTGTTCTCGTGCTTGCCGCAGAGGGGAGACGTGATTGTGTACGATGAGTATATACACGCAAGCGTTCACGACGGGATGAGGTTATCTCGTGCCCGCAAGGCTACGTCGTTCAAGCACAACTCAGTGGATGCGTTGAAGGACGTGATCGAGGAATGTGTACGGCAGGATGCGGAGGTGGCGATAGGGAGGAGGAATGTGTTCATTGCTGTTGAGGCAGTCTACAGTATGGATGGAGATGTGGCGCCACTGAGAGAGATCGTAGCTTTGGTGAAACGGCTGCTACCGAAAGGCAACGGCCACATCATCGTCGACGAAGCACATTCGACAGGAGTATTTGGACCAAAAGGAAGAGGTCTGGTGTGCGAGCTTGGCCTGGAGAAGGAAATCACCGTGCGACTTCATACATTTGGCAAGGCATTGGCGTGCAATGGTGCGATATTGCTTTGCAGTCCAACGATCCGGACATACCTCATCAACTACGCCAGACCAATGATCTACACGACGTTCATGTCGTATCCAGCACTTGCGGCAATCCGGGCATCATATACGTGGCTCATGGAAGGCAAGACTGAACCTTTGGCCAGGAACCTGCAGCTTCTGATGCAGACCTTGCATGAGCGGCTGCTTGATATGCAGACATCGTTACAACTGCCAGCCCATCTCCACGGCCTGTTGCGAGGGCCAGTGATGTGTCCAGAGTCGCCCATATTCGCGGTGCTATCCTCGGAGCCGAAAGTACTGGCCGCGCATTGTCAAAGGTACGGCTTTGTGGTTCGAGGGATCGTGTCACCGACAGTTCCTGAAGGAACAGAGCGCGTGAGAGTATGTTTGCACGCCGGCAACACTGTCGAGCAAATTGAGGCGCTGGTAGAATGCATCCGACGTTGGGTAGTCCGGCGGGTCCACGAGGTTCAAGGTTCGCAGGAGATACGACCACGACTCTGAGTCTGGCAGCATCTATAGCCAGACTCAATAGCCAAGGCACATGCATATGTCGCTGGATTGCTGTGAAAAGTTTGAAGCTGTATAATAACTTCAATGCCTCATCATAAAGGCGTGTTCATGCCATATATACACTTCGAACGCCGTATTCCATCTCCTTCCGTCTCTACAGATGCATGTGCGGCGGTGCTGCAGTTGTGTCAGTATATATCGATACGAATAGTGTCGCATGATGCGTACGCTCCAAATTGGGACAAGGCAAGTTGCGCTCATACTTGCTGCCTCCGGGCGCGGTGGGTGGTCTGTATGGATCGGGGTGCTTCCACTTCTCCAATAGCTCTTCTGTTTGCTCTAGCAGTGCCTGTACCATCCCCTGTCAGTACCTGTCCTCCACCACATTGTGATGGTCGTTCGTACTCTTTGCTGTCTCGGCTGGGTAACGTGCTTGTTCGCTTCGAACAGTCCACGAATGTACATTGCCTGGCCGCGCCAGACATATCGGTGGACCGCCCAGTCAAGGGCCAGCTTGAGCGAGCGGCGATAGAGAGAGCTGTCGTATCGTGTTAGAGAGGGTGGTCTGGCTAGCCAACGGCATGGGGCTACACTACAGGACTTGTGTCTTGGAGGCCATGATGGAAGTCGTTCGTCGCAGGGTCAGAGGGCCGCTCAATATGATGTTGTCGACCTCTATTGCTTCGCCAGCCGTCCGGTACTCGCCGCGGTGGTGGTGATAGTGCGCGTGCAGTGAGCGCGAGACAGAGCTGCCGTTTGGTGGTCCCGCTGGTGTTCGGGATGGCCCGCGTGCTGGGACTTTGTGACGACGGAGGAAGATCTGTTGCTGCTGACCACATCACCGCACTTCTCTCCTCACACATCTCGTTCAACACGCCCGTACCGACTTGCAACTGAGAGCACTTCAAAGGCAGCTTGCCGTCTCTCAGGTCATGTCCAGCGCGCAATGCCTTCGCCGGCTGGCGACTCCTGCACCGCGTCCGGCCGCTCTTCTCCGACAGACTCCCGCTGCATCTAGAAAGCTCCTGCGCTCCTCTACGGGCCTCAGAACAATCTGTATATCACCGCGATCGTCGAAACCCTCTCCGGCGCTTCTTTCCACATCGTAGGTCCCTCGGTAGCACTAAGTGAGGCATATACTCATCCGCAAACAGGAATCCTTTCCAGCCTGTACAACTACGCCAGTTTAGCCTTACAAGTCGATGTCATGGTATGGAATGATCGGAGAAGCATAGCGAAGAGCTACTAATGTCGGTGCGCAGAGGAGCAAGTCGTCAAAGTGCCAGAAATGGCCGAGTCCATCTCAGAGGGTACCTTGAAACAATTCTCAAAACAGGTCGGAGACTACGTGGAGCTGGACGAGGAGATCGCAACGATCGAGACCGACAAGATTGATGTCGCCGTGAACGCGCCTGCTGCTGGTACTATCAAGGAGTTTCTCGCGAATGAAGAGGACACTGTCACGGTTGGTCAAGACTTGGTGAAGCTGGAGCTTGGAGGTGAACCTGGTCAGAAGTCGGAGCAGGCAAAGGAAGAGCCAAAGGAGCCAGCATCAGGCGACCAGAAGAAGCACAACGCGAGGGAGGATTCGAAGTCACAAGAGGCGCCTAAGCAGCAGTCAAAGCCTGAGCCCAAGAAGGAGGAGCCTAAGCAAGAGTCGCAACCCAAGAAGGATACCAAGAAGGAGGACCCGAAGTCGACCGAGCAAAGCTCAAAGACTGAGTCTCCATATGGCAGCCGCAACGAGAACCGCGTCAAGATGAACCGCATGCGCCTGAGGATAGCAGAACGCCTGAAGCAGTCGCAGAACACTGCCGCGTCACTTACCACATTCAACGAGGTCGACATGTCCGCGCTCATGGAGATGCGCAAGCAGTATAAGGATGAGATCCTCAAGAACACTGGCGTGAAGTTCGGCTTCATGAGCGCGTTTTCGAGAGCATCTATTCTCGCTATGAAGCATGTCCCAACTGTCAACGCCAGCATTGAAGGTCCAGGTGGAGGTGATACCATTGTCTACCGCGACTACGTTGACATCAGTGTGGCTGTTGCGACTGAGAAGGGTCTCGTCACACCAGTCGTGCGTAACGCTGAGAGCTTGGACATGCTCGGCATCGAGAAGGGCATTGCTGAGCTCGGCAAGAAGGTGAGCTGACACCCCAGGACTATTCTTCATCTCCATGACTGACATCATAATAGGCACGCGACAACAAGCTCACCATCGAAGACATGGCCGGCGGCACTTTCACCATCTCCAACGGCGGCGTTTTCGGCTCTCTCATGGGCACACCAATCATCAACCTTCCACAAACCGCCGTACTCGGTCTCCACGCTATCAAAGAAAAGCCCGTCGCAATCAACGGCAAAGTCGAGATCCGTCCTATGATGTACCTAGCCCTCACCTACGACCACAGATTACTGGACGGCAGAGAAGCTGTGACCTTCCTGGTCAAGATAAAGGAATACATCGAGGACCCGAAGAAGATGCTGCTGCTCTAGACGGCACACATTGGCAGTCTTCAGGGTCGGTTTCAGTTGTCGCAGACATTGCGTTGTGTTGTACAAATTAGCATGTTCCATTAGAATCATCAAAAGGTTCACATGAAGCTTCGGTCTTCTCCCATGCCATCCATCGCAGTGCCCTATGCACCATGTCAACCCAACGACGCGCCACACCAGTCAATACCAACTCGCCTTAATACCAATCCACACCCATCCACCATCCAAAACTAAAACATCGTAACCGTCTTCCTCACTAACCCATTCTCAAAAACGGCCCAGCACCTCCTCTGATATTGACATAACACCCGCTCTCGTCTTCCCTCCAACTCTATGAATAGCACTAACACGACTCTCAACCTCCACCTACATGACAGTCCGAATGCTCCTTAGCAATTGCCTGAGAATTCTCAACCATCGCCACTCGCCTCGTCGTCTCTGTCCGCATCGCTTGCGAATTTTCCATCGTGAATGAGGTAGAGATGTGTGGTGTCGAGGAATAGTCTTCAGGCCTGAAGGACCGATTGTGGAGAGCGGTGTAGCGGGGGCTCTTGCTATGGATTCGATTTCGGTGGCGGCTTGGAGGTGCGAGGGAGGTTGTGGAGGCGGAGGTTATGGGTTGGGTTGCATTTGGAGGGGAGTTCCTGTGGAGGAGGTTTTGTTCATGGCGATCCACGTTTGATGTACGTTTGACTGAAGGAGAAGGAAAACACAGGCGAGCGTTTACCTGGCGTCGATATGCGGCTGACAGGCTCGCTTGCATGCAAGAAGCCCGGCACCGGATCATACAACGCAGATCGTGACATAGAGAATTCACTGCTACGAAAAATGCATCCCTCGCTGGTACGTAACACGCTCCATCATGCCGTTTGTAACATCAAGGACTGCTGGCCGTTGTATTGAGGTGGGTAGTCGTGAAATTGGCGGAGCTGAACACGGTGGTCACAGCTCGCAGACAAGCCTTGCTGCATTGTTATGATCCGATCTTGACGCGACCAGCCCACGCGCCGAAGCTGTATAAAAGTCGGTAGAAACACAAGCGGTGTGGAACAACAGAAAGGGTGTCAACTCTTTGAAGTCTGATCAGATTGCTCAATTCTTGGTATCATCATAAGCCTGCTTGCCCTCATAGCCATCCGCTATCTCTGTGTGGGCGTAATGTACAGCCTTTCGCTTCTGGATCAGTCAGAAGTCATGCTTCAAAGCAATACGAGAAAGCATTCAGTGCACGCCATAACCTGAGCTCGTGCCCGCCGTCGATGAGCCCATTATCATCGCGAAACAACCCCATCTGCGCCAAGACCCAATGTGCCGTTGTTGAAAGAAGAAACCATCTAAAGCTCTTGAGACGGGCCTTTGCCTGGCTTTGTGCCGGTGGTCTTCTTGGGGAGTAGGTCTGGAAATCCCAAGTCAGTGATCTGATCTGGAGATTGTGGAGGTGGAGATGCTCACTCTGGTGAATGTTTGGCAGAACACCACCCTGTGCGATTGTGACGTGACCCAGAAGCTTGTTCAACTCCTCATCGTTTCGGATGGCGAGCTGAAGGTGACGTGGGATGATACGCGTCTTCTTGTTGTCACGGGCGGCGTTGCCAGCCAATTCGAGGATTTCAGCAGCCAGGTATTCGAGGACTGCGGCGAGGTAGACGGGAGCACCTGAAGATCAAGTCAGCTGATGGAACAAGCTGAAGTGCGAGTGTGATTGTGACTTACCAGCACCGACACGCTGGGCGTAGTTGCCCTTACGGAGGAGACGGTGGACACGACCGACAGGGAATGCGAGACCGGCCTTGGATGAACGGCTGTGAATGAATGTCAGTTTGCGCCGATGGAAGTAGACGTCGAAAAACGCGTTGTTTGGAACCAAAAAAGCGCGTCACAAAGGCGATGAAAGCCAGTGACCAACACCTGCAAACAGTGGAGGGAGACTTACGACTGCGCGTTGGACTTGGCACCGCTGGCCTTGCCTCCGGACTTGCCTCCAGTCATTTTAATGGATTTGGTGTGTTTGAACGGTTTGGGTGGGAAATGTGGTTATTGGTGACGGTGATGGCCGCTGGTGCTGGTCGTGGTGATGGATGCTGCTGTTGAGAGATGAAAGGGAAGAGAGAAGCTGGCGAAGTGCAGGTGGGAGGGCAGGCTTATAAAGTGCAGGCGAAAGAGTGCGGTTGTGGGGATCACTGCAGCGTGCAGCGCGAAGCGGGTGGCACGTGCACGCCACAACAATAGGTCGCGTTGATGTGGGAGCTTGCAGCGCTGAGCCCGCACTTTAAGAAGCGGGCTTGCCCTCGCAACTTCGCCAACGACTCTCTTCCTTTCCTCACTCAACACAGCAGCATCCATCGACCACCGACAGCAATTCATCAACAAACCACATTCAAACCACATCCAACACCCACGTCCATCAAATTCGATCTTCGAAATGGCACCAAAGGCTGCACAAAAGGTACTTTGACCCCAAAACGGGTTTCAGGCGCATTCGACACAGAAACTGACGTGTTTGCTTCCAGACCCCAACCACTGCCGGCAAGGCGCCAGCTGGCAAGGCCCCTGCTGAGAAGAAGGAGGCTGGCAAGAAGACCGCTGCCGCCACTGGTGACAAGAAGAAGCGCACCAAGACAAGAAAGGAGACCTACTCCTCATACATCTACAAGGGTACGACTTCCCTATCTTTTCGGCGCTTCACTTTGAAGTCGCATTTCATCAATGACTCATCTTGCTGACGCGTCTATCCACAGTGCTCAAGCAGGTCCACCCAGACACTGGTATCTCTAACCGCGCAATGTCCATCCTCAACTCCTTCGTCAACGACATCTTCGAGCGCGTCGCAACCGAGGCATCCAAGCTCGCCGCATACAACAAGAAGTCGACCATCTCGTCGCGCGAGATCCAGACATCCGTGCGACTGATCCTCCCCGGTGAACTCGCCAAGCACGCCGTGTCTGAGGGCACCAAGGCCGTCACAAAGTACTCTTCTTCGACCAAGTAAGCGCGCGCATCACCGTCACGGGTGTGATGGCACGGCGTTTGTTTTTATCCAAAGATGACACTTGGTTTCTGTCATACCAAGTTCGGGTCGGGGCTCATGAAGGTGGCCGAAGGCGTTTGATAATGCGATCATGGAATGGGTTTGCTTATGGTATTTCATTTTACAGTGCTCACAATACCACCAGCGCTACCGCAGCAGGCGGCGCGCATCGAGCATGATGGGCTGTACAGTAGTAACAGCGAGCAGTGCTCAGGCACAACAGCTTGAGATGAATGCATGATTTCGAAACATTACTGCCTGTTTGCCTCTTCTCATCTTTCGCATTTCGCTCTTCGCAAGCTGGCCCTGCTACAAACCAGCGTTCTCGCCTCTAAAGCGGCGTTTTGCTTTGAGAAACAGCGAAGTGCACTGCTGGCAGGTGCCGTCTGCTTCCGACGCGTAAAACACGCTAGTTGTACTTGCCAAAACAAACGGAATTTGGCTTCCTGAGGCCAAACTTTCTCCTTGGATGAAGCGCGACATTTGTGAAACTAGATCTGGTACCTGACACTTTGGCGAAATGGAATAGAAGCAGGTGCTTATTTGTGGAGGGTGCATTTCGACTGGAATGAAGGTTTCAAGATGCAGGGACACGGGACGGAGAGGAAGCAGATCGTTGGACTGATGGTGTCATATTTGGGGGTATCTATCGGCTTGGACCTGGAAGCTGCGCCGATGACCTGGCCGAATCCCTTCGAACGACGAAAAGCCGATTCCGAACGCCAGATATGCAGAATGCTCGAGATCGACTTCGCAGGCCATGTCCTCGTGACTTCCACACTGTACGGAATATGCAGCAACGGCGAAATTCTGCTGTGCCTCACAAATCTTCGTCATCAAACGATTCGTCCAAAGTTTCGACCTCATCTACGGCTCCAGCGCGCTCGTTCCCGGTCGCGTACTTTGGCTCCGTCTCGTGAACGTGGATAATCGCCTTACCCGGCATCTCCGAAACTGCTTGCCTCCACTCTTCGAATTCGTCCTTTGATTTGACCAGGAAGCCGAGAAGCATGGAGGGGTCCATTTCTGCGATACCTAGCCTGCGGACACGTCTAGTGTGGCAGGTTTCGATGTCTTCCGTGGCAGGTTGGGGGGATAGCATGGTTCTGGTGGTGTGAGGGTCGAGGTAGAAGAAGTTGTCGCCTTGATGGCCGATAAAATAGTGGCTGCTGCTGGGTCGTCCACCTGCGATTCCGACGCTTTGAGGAAGCTCGAGGGCTGCCTTGAGGGCGGCGTGGTAGGCTGGTGTGACTTTTTCGATCCCGAGGCGGATTCCGAGGACGATCAAGGTGGGCTGAAAGTTGTCGTTTGCGTCTTTCTGAGTTGCGATTTGCGTGAGGGAGTCGACGTAGACATCGCTGTCGTTTGGACGAGCGTAGACTTGAATTCCGGCTTCGTGGTACTTCTCTGTGAGCGCACTGGGGGGGGGAACTCAGTACTGATGTCTGGATATCTGACCACGAGCCACTTACCGTATGCATCTAGCAGTTGCGTTGGGACCGAACCACTCTCCAGGATATGTCCCACAAGCTTGAGCACCATGCTCCACAAACTTGTGTATCGACAGTGGAGACTCGGGGGTGTCTGCGAATAGAGAAAGGATGTCCCTGTATTCTCGCTCTTCGTCTCCCCTTCTCCAGTCTCTCCCCAGCCGGTTGATCAAGATCGCGTTGGCCAGTAGAGACTGTCCACTTCTGATCATGCATCCCCAACCAGTGTCTGACGTGAATCCGTCTTTGTTCGCAAAGTTCCGTAGCTTCGTCGTGAATGACATGGCTGAAGTTGCGGAAGCTTCGCTCGACTTGGGTATAGGTGGGAAGTTATTACGATACGTCAACCATATCCTCGACTCGACGTCTTCCAGGAACTCTGAAGGCCATCCTAGATCTTCTTCGTCCATGGACTTCGACAGTTGCACCTGATCGAAGCTCTTGACCAGCTCTTCGTCGTTGACTTCTCCATGCTCTTCTGCCTTGGTCGACGCCGGTAATGTAGAGGATTGTGTTACTATGGCCGAGTCGGCGTGTGATGCATCCGATTGCGATGACGGCGAAGTGCCAGAAGCAGTAGATGGTCTTGGTGCCTCATAGCCAGATGCGTAGGATCGTCCCAAACACCATATGGGCGACCAGTCCTCGTTCCTGGCAGGTCGATCGAAGATGTAGTCAACGGCGCGCTTGGAGAAGCGCGCGAACTCGTTCATGGCGAGCCGTAGAGGGAGAAGGTATTACAGGGAGCTGGCGATGGTTTGGCTTCTCTATGGCCAGTCAGATGTTCACGAGACCATCGGCGGTGGAGCAGTCGCATGTGATGTCAGGTTGGGTGGTTCAGCTGGCTGGGAGCTGCCTATCGTCAGGCGCGGCGGCGAGAGCAAGGTTCACAGCATACCGTCCCCAGGCAAATGTGTGCCCAGCTCCGATACACAGGCACAGACCAAGAGTCACGATGCCGCGCAGTGAATGACTGTGAGTGTGTGCCTGGTAGTGATTTGCCGGGCCGTGAGATGGCGGAGCGATAAGCTTTAGCCGCATCTGACTCCGAAGTCTGAAGGGTGAAGCATGTCATCGAGCCCACACATCGTGTCAAAGAGAACCGAGCTGGACTTGGTTGGTTGTCCTTCACGCCTACTGTGTAGTCAGACTCAGCACAGTCGCTCATTGCTTGTTGCTGTAAGCGATTGATTGCTAGTCAGAGACGGTCAAGGGTACTGCCGTACTGCACTGCTCGAGGAGCGCTGCATCGAGCAAAGCTGCACGATGGGCAAGAAGAAGGCACAGAATGGTCGCGCGAAGCAGAAGCAGAAGGCCAAGGGAGGCAACACGCCTCGCACTCCCAGACCAAACTATGCGCAGCAGCAGATGCCAGCGGACAGCGATTGGGGTTAGACACTCCGTTGCCACCATGTCATCCATTTGGTAGTCGCTGAGATATCGTTGCAGATGAGGATACGCCCGTCCACTTCCGTGGCTTTGCACAGCGGAATAGCCCATCTTTCACGCCCCGCAGCGCGAATGTCGCCCCGAAGCTGCGTCACACGGCCATCTCCTTCGTGAGCGCCGGCCTCAACACATCATCATTACCGCAACCTCGAGACACCGACGGCGAGAGCGCGGAGGGCGACGGAGACGATATCGATGACAGCAACCTGCAGACAAACATAATGGAGGCCGACATTGAGATTTCAGAGCAAGGCATGGCGAACATGCACATCCAGACCTCGCACATGGAGATTGAAGACGACAGCGCGACAATTTCCACGTCCAATGTCAACATCACTGGCGTCGATAAGAGCCCAGTGCGACGACCAGCGGATGCCATCATGTCAGACAGCCTGTTCATGGTAGACACTGTCGGCGACGCCAGCCTGGCTAGCAAGTCCAATACCAGCCGCAAGCGCCCTATCAAGCGAGCACCGTCACCTGCACGATCAGACTCCAGCGAAGAGGTCATTGTCTTCACCGGCCGCAACAAGCCAACCGTTGTCAATGATCCTGTCACGCGATCCGCGAAGCCCCCGCCTACGCCACCAACTCTTGCCTTAAGAACACAGAGCCCTCATGTGACGGACGATCTGCTCAACGCACTTAGAACAACCTCACAACCTTCGGCACTACCGACAAGCGGCTGGGGTGCTCGTCCGTCGCAGCAACCTACTCAGCCAAGTGACGCTTGGGAGCCTGCACCAGAGACACCATATTGGAAGAAGCGCAAAGGAAGGCCACGACCTGATCTTGGATCATCTGCTGCGGAGATTGACAGGCTCGAGCAGTCTCCACCCAAGGAGTCGAGAGTGCAATTTGCAGAGGTCAAAGGCAAGGAGAAGGAGCAGGACGCAGAGGACACAATCGCTACACTACAGGCTGACTGGAAGAAGACTTTACGCGAGAAGAAGGCGATGAAGCCCGACTTTCAAGACCTTGCCTCAACCGAGAGCTCGAAGTCTTCCAAGTCCTCGAAGCGCAGAAACAAACGCGGTAGGAAGAAGGACAATCGTGCAATGCGCGCAGCGATCACATCCGACGACGACGCGAGTGACGGTGAAGCGGCGTATGATGACTACATGGAGAACTTGAGGGCGCAACTAGATGGTGCTGATGACGACGATGCCGCGCTTTTGGCTTCACTGAAGGCAGATTCCCGCTTTCCCCCAGCTATGGTGGTCGATGGGCAGGAAATTGGTGATGATCAGCTTCTACCCAAGCACGAGAAGGACAACGGGGAGGCAGAAGGGGGCTGGAAATTGAATGACGACTCGGAGTGGGAAGACGAAGACGAATGCAGCGATATAAATCCGGATCCAGACGAATTATCATCCGGTGATTCACGCGACATGGACTCCTCCGATCTGGAGGATGAGCTGGAATATGCTGAGCGTGAGCAATGGGAAGATGAGGATGATCTAAGACAGCGCCGAGCGGAGCGCATGACGGACGAACAGATCGCGAGACTGCTTGCGAAGCAAGAAGAGCTGGGCATGGGCTCGGATGAACTCATTCTCGACAATGGTATGGACATCTCAGACGACGGCTTTGGCGACATCAATGCTGCTCGTGCAGGCTTGGGTGATTTGTCCAAGTACTCCTTTGGCCGCTCGGCAAAGACGCAACGTATGCGCAGACACAGGGCCGACCGCAAGGAGAGCTTTCCCGATGCATCAATGCTTGCAGATGCCGTTGATCAGTATGGCGAGAACGGTTTCGATATCATGGACTTCGACCGACCATCACTGCGTCCGCGGAAGAAGGGCAGGAAGGGTCAGCTCCCGGAAGAGCTCGAGATGATGTCTGACGAGGATCTCAAAGAAGAACTTCGAAGCCAGTGGGACAACGATCGCGGCAAGAAGGCGCTTAAGAAGGCCGGGCGCGAAGAGCTTCGACGTGAAGGCCTGCTCGGCTCCGCTGGTCGGAAGGGCAGGTCCGATTTGAGTCAGAAGTATCCAGTCGGCATGAACATGAGGCAGGTCCACGACGAACTTCGCGACTTCTTACAGAACGATGACCATTGTGAGCGCGCATTCCCTCCTATGGCTAAGATCGATAGGAAGGCATTACATGAGGTCGCGATGGCTCTCAACTTGAGCTCGAACTCGCGTGGCGCAGGCAAGAAGCGCTTCACTGTCGTCACCAAGACAGCACGAACTTCCGCATACGATCACGGCATGTTCAGCGATGTGATCAATGCATCATCTCGTGGCTTCTTGACCAATGCCAAGGCCACCAGGATGGCGAAGAGGAATGCGCGAGGAAGCACTCGAGGCGCTCGAGGCGGAGGCGGAGGACGCGGTGGTGGAATCAGTGCTGCCAGTGTTCGCCATGGCGAGCTTGTCGGTGCCGGTGCAGCGGAGATCAGCAGCAACAGCTTCGGGCATCGCATGATGGAGAAGATGGGCTGGAGCAAGGGAACGGCTCTCGGCAAGGATCGTGATGGTCTGCTCGTGCCAGTCGAGCAGCGTATGAGGGTCGGAACGGCCGGTCTGGGCTAGGCTGCTGCTGTGTAATGAGCATTGGGCATGGCGTTGTGGTGTTGGTCTCTGCAGGCATAGTGACAGACAAGAGAAGCATGCACGTTGAAGCCTGAGGCACCTAGTGCTCTTATAGTTAATCTGCGAGCTCAAGTCGTGGGACGACGATAACATGGTTCCCAGCGCTCTTGGATCCAGTTTGTTCTGGTTTTCTGTGTCCTGGAGTATTCTGGACATTTTCTACGTTGTTCTGGTGCCGTTCTATGTACTCTGTGTCGAGTACTGTCGTCGTTCACTTTTTCGAGCATTTGTTTTCCCAGAATTCAGCAAGCTCACTTCCCATTCATGCACTTCACGCTCGACATCTGCCACCCCGACCAACGTTGACATCGATTTTGCTATCAATGGCCGAACGATCATGACACGCGGCCAATATGCCATTGAAGACGATATAAATGTCTACCAAACATCCGAAGCATGGCGGGATGCGCTGGAAACATGCAAGAGACCTGAGATGCCGCCATAGCACGGTCCGCTAGAGTGAATATCACGCAGACAATTAGACAGGATTGACACAAACCGATGGCGACGAAGCACATGCGACGAGATACTTGGTACGGAACTTGCATCATCTGTGATTGACGCAATTGGAAGCGTTGTGTGTAAAGCAGCTCCCTTAGAGAACTAAACGACCACGGCAGTCCGGAATCGAGGCACGCCAGGTCAGCTTACAGCAATCGTAGGCGATGCTGATAACAGTCCATAACGGTACGCAGCAGTGAGGTGACTACGCTGCTGAACGAGCTGCTTGACGCCACTGCAACACCACCATCCTCTGATCGACAGCCACACATGACGCCACAGCCTTCGCATTCGACGGACGATGGCAGTCGCTGACTCGCTGTCTGATGCATTCACTTTGAGTTCGATCAAGGAAAAGATGCGGCGCAGCAGGTCCCTTCGTCCCTCGGCGTTTGCAACGCATTAGTGGCAGAGATCAGCCTTGGTGACATCACTCAGATGGAGCGATGGAGCTGCGGCAAGTTCGAGGCGCTTCCTACCAAGAGCTGATGCGAACCTCTTTGACTCCCAGCAGACACTCTGACCTCAAGTTGCTTGCTTTCGTGTTTCACAGCGCCTATAAGATATCGTAGTTCCAGAGCTGCGCTACGATCCACGCACGTACCATACATGTTCAAGGATATGAAGCTTAGGAAGGACCGCAAGGAGACCACTCCTCAACCGGAGCAGAAACTCCCAGCCGACCAAGCCCAGATGAAGGAAAAGAGAAGACTCAGTGGGCTCTTCGGTAGCAAGAAGAGAGGCGCACAGACGACGGAGCACGAGCCTGTCATCACCTCACCTATCGTTGGCAACAGCACCAAT
The DNA here is from genome assembly GCA_033816765.1 of Nothopassalora personata. NCBI lineage: Eukaryota > Fungi > Ascomycota > Dothideomycetes > Mycosphaerellales > Mycosphaerellaceae > Nothopassalora > Nothopassalora personata. The sequence goes on from CM066296.1 coordinate 347,357, forward strand.
GCCCTCAATGCCAACCCGTCACTGCAGAACTCGTCGCTGCAAGACTCCGCGTACGCAAGCAGCGAGCCCGATGCAACACCAGGCATCTCCAGGATCACGTCTTCAAACGCTATCCCCGTTGAGAACCATGGCCAAATACCTGGAGTCAGCGCAGAGAGAGACCTTACTCTCAACAAGCTTACTGGAGATGTCACGGATGACAACACCGGCGAAGTCGTGACCACTACAACGACGACGACGACTACGACGACGACCACAACCGTAGGAGGCAAGCCCGTAAGCACAGAGGTTGCAGTAGTGCCTGAATCTTCTTCGGAGCCTGTGAACCCCAACCTCGGCCACAGAGACAGCAATGTCTCCGAAATGCCAGACAATGCCGTGCCGCCACTTCGGCCGTCGCCGGGAGCGAACACACCAGTAGGCCAAGTTCAGCAGTCAGCGGGCAGTGTCAACAATGCACCAGCATTGAACCCACACGACCCAACACCGAACGTTCCGCAACGCAGTCCCAACCGCAGGTCTCGCGACCTAGGACAGACTGGACAGTCATCGTTCGCCCCCGCAAACCGGATCAGCGAAGCCAGCGAGCCAGACCCGGTGAGTCCCATCCAAGGCTCCAGTGGTGCAAATTTCAGCCATCCCGCCCGAGCCGGAGGACCCAATTCCCCAGCACCCATGGGCGGAGGCCTCTCCTCACACCCAGTCTCGCCCACCACCGCGGGTGGCTCTCCGCCATACCCGCACTCCAATGCCGGTGCGACCCAAGGTCTGACGGCCCAACCGCAGCAAACCCAAACCGGGACTTTCGCGAACCTCAAGGCTGCCGCGAAGGGTCTCCACGGTGTCGGAGAGACCTTGAGGGGCACGCTGAACAGTGAGATCGATAACAGGTTCCCCAGGAAGAATGCGGACAAGGCAGCAGCCGCGAACGCGAAGAACCAGAGCGTGTTGCAGACGGGCCAGCGAGAGCTGGAAGGTGTGAGAGTCGAACGGTGAGCCTGGTCCTCTTCCCCCCTCCTCCAGGTGCGATCATATCCATGAGTAGAAAGACTGAATACGTTGAAGCGATCGTGTGAAGATCCGACGACTCGGGACCGGCGACCAGGACGATTTCGCTGCCTCGAGAGCACAGCAAGGATAGCTTGATTCCGCGCCTTTAGGTTTGCTCGAGATGGCTGGTTGCTTTCGGCAGTCGGCCACGAGGGCTGAGTTAACCGCAGTGAACGGTATGCGGTCAAGCGGAATGAGATGCCATAAGATGCTCGGGACCAGTTCAGATTGTGAGATAGCTCAGATTGTCAATACTGTAAAAGTGGAGATTTAGAAATCGACGGATAGCGGCGACCAATGTCATGGTGTAGGTTACTTTTTATGATACCCTTCCCAGCGAGCTTCACCCGTCTTCGAACGTGAGGATTGCCGCGAGAGGAAATTCAGCGTCCTTCGTATCTTGGGGTTACCGCTGCTGTAGTGACAGCCGGCTGGTTTTGATCGAGAATTGAAGTCGATGATGGGCCTCCACGGCTTGAACGCAGCACGCGCAAAGCGAGCGATCAAAGAAGCTTCTCCTCGTGACAGTGGCAATCGCCTGACGTGAAAGCCATTCGCATGGCACTTCTCGCATATGTACACACTTATCGACCGTTACCCACTGGTCGTTGTAAAGCTCAAATCTATCAACACATCATCAAGATTCGATTGCTCCATCTGCCAGAATGCCCATGGCTGTTTTCGCACACTCCGAGCTGGTATCATGCGTGTCAAGAAGCGCTGAGTCATTTCCCGATCCGTTCTCCCCGTTGTCCTTTCCAAGCGCCGTCTCATGCACATCTCTCTCCGCGAACGTGCCCTCTGAACATCTTCTCAGCGCCGCGTGCACTCGCCGTATGGCCATGATCACTGGACTGGGCGGGATGCTGCTTGCGACATGTCGTCTCGTTAAAGTTACAGGCACAGTCGTACGTGGAGTATGCGTTTGTGCGACACCGCTCGAATATTGCCCAGGTCGCGGCTTTCGCGTGTCTGTCGAGGTAATGTCGATCGAAGTTGTGGTGACACCTTTCATGCCTCTCCCTCCACGCGGATGAAGTACGCCTTCGCCAGTTCGTATGCCGACCAACAAATGGCTGTGCTCGGTGCTGTGGTGATGATGCGTGCCTTCATGCCTCGGAAGAACCCATTGACACCTTCTCGTCTCCAGATAATGCCCGCTGCTGGCCATAGGCCTCTGCACTGTCTGATCTCAGCATCCGTAGAAGAACCTCGGGTTTGTAGCAATGTCTTGATGACGTCCAATGGTGTCGTCGCCGCTGCTGCAACACCGCCAGCTGTACCTCCAGCAATGCAATGTGTGAGCGGATCGTAGCCGGCCTTTCGGTGATTCTGCATGAACTTGGTCAAGGATTCGTACGCAGTGAACTGTAGTGCAGTGAATGGCACGGTCATCGTGAGTGTCGTTGGGTAGGAGACGTAGAACGCCCGGAGTCCCTCGTTCCGGAACACTGTTCGCGCGCAGTCGGTAATGGAGCGGTAGGTCGACCCGTGTATTTGCATTCGCTGCTTGATCACATCGAATGGGTTCATGAAGGCGTCGCTGGCAATGGTCGCTGCGGCCCCACTAGAGGCTGTACTTTGTCAGTCTCGTCGTCTCCAAAATCTGCTGTTCTCATCCCTACCAGCTGCCAGCGGATGGTGGCCCACGGCATTGCCACCCATCGCTTGCTTGACCATTTCGTATGTGGCAAAGTAGACTGCGTGCGCCGGACCTGTGCATGTGTCAATGACTGCCGAGCGCTTTTCCCTTTCGTTCGTGCGGTCGTACCTGCTCCGACCACGACGCTGGACACTCCCCGCCATAATGACATGTAACCCTCAGCTCTTGAGATGGTCGATATGGCATTGCCGATGCCGCTGTAAATGGCGCCGGGCGTCGGGCTGACGACTTGCATTCGCGTCTGGATGGCAGAATCAGCTGGCTGTCCTTGGCCTCGTTGTCCGGAAGTCCGAACGCACCTTCAGCAGATCGATGGGATACATGACCGTATGTTCCTGCGGCCCTGTCAGTGTCGATGGGGCCTTTCCGTGTGCGGCGCACGTACTGCAATGCCGGCGAAGGCGCCAGCAGCCATGTTGGCCGCGAGCGAGAAGTTAGGTGGAAGCGATTCATAGCTGAAGCACGCATCAGCAGTCCATATCCGCCCCTGTCTCTGTGCAATCGGGAGGCCACGCACTCGTATTCTTCCTGCTGCTCCAGCAACAGCTTATCATGCGCCGCCATATGGGCTGGCGAGCCAACGATCGTCCCCACGAGACTTGGTGTTGATGATGCCGACATGCGTTGGCAATTGCTTCCTGGACTGCTGGGAGAGCTTTCGTGCCGATATCAGATCCAGCGATGAATCCAAGCGACAGCTTACACGTCTCCGGGCCCAGAGAGAAACACGTGATCTGGCGTGCAAGATGGCGCGGTCCGCGTCGAATAAAGAGACAGAAGAGGGCAAAGGCGGAGAATGTGGTGATGTTGTTGTAGAGGAGGAATTGAAACTCTGTCCGTAGTACTTACTGTACCTAGTGCTCTGCAGCCAGACCTGGACCAGATGCTAGTACGCTAGAGCTCTGCGAAAGTTTGCTCTTTCACCGCCTCGGTCCTACTTCCGCTTAACGAGATGCACACCACCTGTTCATTAATGCATTACCAATGTCTTAGCCGTTGCCTCTTCTAATTTGTCCGGCTGTGTTACATATGCCTTGATGCGCGTGCTGCTTTGCTTTTTGGGACGGCAGACGCAGCTATCATGTCTATATACATGATGAACGCACGCGTTCCTTGTTCGCCATCTTCACAAATCTGGGGGCAGATCGCTGTCCGCTGTCCGCTGGGGCTTTGCTCCTCTGCGTTTCTCCTTATCAAGAGCCAGTGTCAGATTCTGCCGCGTGGAGCTCGTATAGTTGGAATATCACTTCGGCACAACGAGTTCCTTCTTTCACGTGCATCGTTGGCTGGTCAACCATCGATACACCTTGTCAGCATTCGCACCTGCCATACCATCTCGGAAATGCAACAACGTCTCTGACGTTGCCAACTCCGCTGAGATAGCACAGCAGTCGATCGAAGCCTAAGCCGAAGCCTCCATGCGGAACGCTTCCATATTTCCTCAGGTCATGGTACCAATCCATATTGCCTCCTGCGATACCTTTCTTCTGCATGGCCTCAAGCAGTACTTGTGGACGGTGCTCACGAAGGGAGCCTCCAACCAATTCTGCTAGATCAGGCACGAGCAGATCGAAGCATGCGACTGTATCAGTGCCTCTGATCTTCCCGCCATTGGAATTCGGAAGCATGTAGTAAGGCTTCTGAACAGCTGGATAGTCGGTGACGAAGACGGGCTTGCCTTGGCCAGAATATTTTGCGATCCAGCGCTCATGTTTGGTCTCCAGACCACTCTCGTATGCTAGGCTGAAGCCGGCCTTATTCAGCTCATCGATGGCTTGTCCATATGTGATTCGAGGCCAGACGTCTGCAGAGACAATCCCGTGCCATCTTTGCTCAAGGTCCGCGGGACTCGTGGACACATGGTCGCCAGGATCTGTCTCCTTAGCAGATGCTTCTCGTGCTCGAAGCAGTTCTTGGCTGAGTCTCGATGTCATCAAGTCTCTCACTACGCCTCGCATCATCCCTTCCACGACGTCCATGACTTCTTCCAAGTCATCTGCAAAACACTGCTCAGCCTCCAACATGTAGAACTCGCTAAGATGGCGAGCTGTATCACTCTTCTCCGCGCGAAATGTTGGTGACAGAGTCCACACTCTGTTCACTGCCTGCGCGAGTGCTTCCAGATGTAACTGTGATGAGACTGTAGTGTACTTGGGCGACCTGAAGAAGTGGTCCACCTGAGCTTCGTCTTCAGGCTTCAGATTTTGGGTCGTATCCTTAGATGCATTTGATGAGATACCGAAGACTTCGCCAGCACCTTCGCAATCGGACGAGGTGATGATTGGCGTGTGAGTCTGCACAAAGCCCTGTTCACCAAACCATCGTGTCAGGCTGGCAATAACTTGCGACCTCATTCGGAGTAGCAAGGCATTGGTCGGGGTCCTGGGCCGCAGGTGTGGTATCGTTCGAAGATATTCCGCAGTCTGGAACTTTGGCTGCAGTGGATTGTTCTCTGCATCATTCTCGCCTTGTACAGCAATCTCCCTCGTTTGAAGTTCGAAGCTCTGCTTCCCACCTTGAGATGGCTCCCAAGATCCTCTAAGCCGCACTGCTGTTCCATGCGACAGTTCTGCAGCTTGCTCCGGCTTCAAGACAGCCTGCAACGGATCGATGGTCGATCCATCACCGAGTGCGACGAAAGCGATGCGCTTTTGCTTCCTCACGGATCTGACCCAACCGTTGATTTCCACGTCATCGGATCGTTCATGATTTTGTAGAAGCTCTGCGATAGCTTTCGGCTTTTCCAATGGGTATGTCAAAGCGGTTGCCGAAGAAAAGGGGCGTGTGAATTTACGAAGCTTGAAAGCGCATGATGCTGGACACCAGGCTTGCATCGCCTGCAACATGCACAACACACCACGTCCGCGCAATATTTGCTCGAATGCTGATGGCAGCTTCTTGATGGAAAGCGTAGTTGGATGCAAGCATGTGAAACGTAACTAGCCTCGTGGCGCGTGCACAATCCTAGTGTGGCTTGTGCAGATGCGTATTTCCGATATGGCACGGCGCAAGCGACTCTGACGTAGGGCAAGTTGAGCTGCGCCCAAAGACAGACGAACACCACCACTGCCCGGCTGGGCATTCACATTAATGTTGATCTTGGACTTCAGGCATATGCCTCGATGAGAGCAAAACGATCCCGATGATGAGAAAGACGCCTTCGTCCGCGATGCAAAAGACGTACGACGAATGCTACCTGATCTGCTCGACGGCCATCTACTTCGAGGGCCAGGTATGTGTGTCGAGGAGAGAGGCGGTGTCCCGCGCTGCATCGCGACTGACCAGAAGACAACCACAGAACAATGAAGCCGAAGCGCTGCGAGCCTGGCGGAATGCGCTCGACCAGATCTACTACCACAATGCCTACAAGATGCCCTCCAACTACGCCCCGCGATCCGAGACCGAGAAGGCTTTGCAGGATTCACTGCGAGCCATGGAGCTGCAGTGCAAAGAAAGGGTAGACCTGCTGGAAGCACTGCGCAAGAGTCGCCTGGAAGCAGCAGAGGAGGCAAAGGCAGCCGCGGGAGGTGACAGCGGCCGTACTGGTCCCAACGTCCTTTCTAAGAGCAGAGAATCTTTGACCTCCGTACAGCAGCCACCATCGAATGGCCAGAGCAGTACTGCTGGCTGGTTAGGCAATGATACCATACCGCAAGCGACTTATGCGAGCATACCGAAGCCGCAAGCATTCACGGAACGGCGCCCCGCACCGCCTCCCCGACCTTCGTATAACACTAAAAAGAGCGCAGCAGATGATGTGCCGCGGACTAAGAGCCTGCAGACCGGAGTCTTTCCAAGCCTGACTCCACCTTTTGGCGAAAACTCTCGAACGAGGACGCCGAGTCCGGAAAAGAAGGGCGGTATGCTGAAGACATTGCGGGCGGGCAACAAGGACCGGGCGTCGTCCGGCGGAAAGATGGCGAGCAGTATGCGAAGTCGACCTCCACCAGCTGCTGCGAGTGCTGCGAGTGCTGCGAGCCTGAGCTGGACAGGGCGTCCACCCAGACCATCTGTACCACACAACGGCATGTCGAACCTTGCCACGAGCTCTGCCGCAACTGCAACATCATGGGATCCATACACCAGATCGCTGGTCGAGCGGCCCAAGCAAGACAACGCGTCACCGCCAGACCGGAGGGCCTCGGACCACGCATTTGTGCGACCACCTAGCCCCTCCGACTACATGCAGCACCAACACAGCAATAGCGACCATGAAGGACTCAACAAGACGCGTAGCTATCCACCGCCATACCCCGAATATCCTACTACGAACCCCTATGCACAAGCGGCCTTCGGCCACAGCAACAGTTCCGTAGATACAGAAAAGCCGCCTCCACCTCCACCGCACTCAGCCCCACCCGGGTCGAGTCTGTCCCAACCACCGCCAGCAACACTGGCCTCAGTGGGAGGACCAACATCGATATCATACATGAAGGAATACCCAAGCTCACCTGCGCGAACGAAGCGAGCACCACCTCCTGTGCCAAGTAAGCCAAGCGGCAGGAGTTCCGACTCGGATGTGCCATCACGATCAGCCGCTGGCAAAACAGTACCTGCTAGAACAAGCCCAAGTCCAGCCATACAGCGCAAAGCTGTTGGCGGTAGAGCCGCTGGCGTAGTCAATGCAATGGCAGAGCGGCAGAAACTCGACAATACGATCCCACGGACAAGCCAGACTGAATACTCAAGTAGCTCGAGTGCTGCTCCACGAAAAGCAAATGCGAAGCGGAAGATCGAGAGCAAGCCAGTACCAGCACGAGCGATGACCCCACCTACCACGGACGATTCTCCTGATTCTGATAATGCAGAATCACCTAGCGAAGAGAAGGAATGGGAGCAGCGAGTGAAGAACGTCATGAAGAAGTTACCAAAGGGCGTAGACGAAGCTGCAGCGAAGCAGATCTTCAATGAGATTGTCATTCAGGGCGATGAAGTGCACTGGGATGACGTCGCAGGTCTCGATATTGCAAAGTCTGCGCTGAAGGAGACTGTTGTCTATCCTTTCCTGCGACCAGATCTATTCATGGGACTTCGTGAGCCAGCCCGAGGTATGCTTCTTTTCGGACCACCCGGAACAGGAAAAACGATGCTTGCCCGTGCTGTGGCAACGGAGAGCAAAAGTGTCTTCTTCGCCATATCAGCTAGCAGCTTGACATCGAAATTCTTGGGTGAAAGCGAGAAACTTGTCCGTGCGCTCTTCGCACTGGCGAAAGAGCTAGCACCCAGTATCATCTTCGTGGACGAGATCGATTCTCTACTTGGAAGCCGCGGCGGCAGCAGCGAGCATGAAGCTACACGAAGGATCAAGACCGAGTTCCTGATCGGCTGGTCTGATCTACAGAAAGCCGCCGCAGGCCGCGAATCTACTACAGGTGATGCATCTCGAGTCTTAGTCCTCGCTGCTACGAACCTGCCCTGGGCGATCGATGAAGCTGCACGACGGCGATTCGTGAGAAGGCAGTATATACCTTTACCAGAAGACTTTGTCAGAGAACAACAGCTGAAGACTTTGCTCGCTGCACAACGCCACAGCCTCAACGATGGCGACATGAAAGTTCTAGTCCGCCTTACCGACGGCTTCTCAGGCTCCGACATCACTGCACTGGCAAAGGACGCTGCTATGGGGCCTCTTCGATCTCTAGGAGAACGACTTCTACACATGTCACCAGATGAAATCAGGCCAATTCAGATGAAGGACTTCGAGGCCAGTCTCGTGAATATCAGGCCAAGTGTCAGCAAACAGGGTCTCAAAGAGTTTGAAGACTGGGCGAGGGAGTTTGGAGAGCGTGGAGGATAGGGCCGTTCCAATTCTCGGAAGTCAAAGGTTATGGCGGATTGAACGAGACGAGGGAGGCCGGAGTTGCATGACGACGCTGCACGTGACCTTTGTGTGTACATGTATTACGATAGTGATGAGTGCGGGGTTAACAGAACGCATCCGATTGAACGCACTATCGGGGTGGGAGCATGACTTGATTCTCGTTGCGTTGTGCCCGCCTCTCCCGATCATCGTTTTGCACAACGAGATGGTCCTGAGACACATGCGCTCAGCGTCCAACGGTCAGCATGAGATACTGAGATATGAGCACAGGTAGCGAAGCTTTCTTCCTCAGGCTGTTACCTGGTTCGCAATGAACGCGCTCTGATATGTGCCAAGTATGTCATAGGCAGGGCGTGCCCGGTGCATGCGAATAAAGTTTCACACACGCGAATTCGCGTGTGCGATGCCAAGCATGTAGACCACTATCGCGATCGCGCCCATTCTCGCATGTCGATTATCGCATCGCACCTTTGAATACGCTTGTTTTCGCGTCGTGTCGTCGCCATAGGTGTTGTTGAAGCCTCGTGAAGGTGTTGCTTATCCAAATCTATCGTTGTTGCCGTACCTTATCGTCGCTCGGATACCTCACTGTCGCCAATCCATATGACAGCAGCATCAGCATGTGCTGTTCCGACTGTCCAGACAGGTTTGTATGGCACCTACACCGCTACGGGTCTATATCGGAGAGATGCAAGCGTGTGCGATCAACTGCAATGTAGGATATTCCGGAACGATTGCCCCCACCTGAGTACAGTAGCCACCAGCACTTCGGATCGGCTTCACGACCTTGATACGTACCTCGCCATCTCAATCTCTCGCATTTCCGTATGCGATAACGGGATAATTGTCACATAGATGATATAGTCGCGTTAAGGTGTTGTTAATGGGTGGATATCGAGTCGGCTCTCGGGCCGGATTTGCCGCATCTACGCCCTCAGCGCAAGGCCGCAGTAGTCATTATCTTTGCGAGGGCACTGCACCTTGGATTGCGACACAGCGACGACAGTGCGCGTAGATGCACGGTAGCAAGACGAAAGAACGCGGGATGATAGTGTCGGTGAGAGGAAGCCACACTCGTGAGAAAGAGGTAACTTCAAGACAAGAACTTTACATCTTTGCTAACTATGTTTTAGACCTCTCCCTGAGCAGAAGGTCCACATGGCCTCATGACCTAGCAATACCATTGGCTCTGTAGGTAAGAACAGCCGAATACTAACGACCAGGTCGATTTGGCGTAAGAACATTGTGCATACGTGACGGATGCATGCGGAAGGAAGGTACGGTGACTGTAGGTGTGCTCGTGACCTGGCATGCATTCCGGCGTTGATTAGAGCACTCTGAGGACATTCTTGCCATTATTAAAACATCGCGACTTCTCTGCTTCATCTTTTGCGCACGCGACAGATGTCGCGAATTGAGATCAGATCTTTCAGTAAACCTGAATCAATCGACGATCAACATCTTTCCTGAAGCAATAATCAATTTCTCCTGCCTGGCAATCGCGATACGCCAGATCAGCAGACACAACGTACCTCTCCACGATGCAGCCGATACCTTTGCAGCTATTACTTTGCAGCTTTCTCACCATAGCCGCTGCGCGACCTGGATTACCTCGAAGCCAACTCCGCGTAGCGGTCGCGCACTCTGAAGCGCAACATCCTCTGGGTGATGCAAATCAGATCATTCCGCCTCCAGAGCGAATCGACAACTCCTTGAACCCTAGCCATCCTTTCGACGCGAGAGAGAACTCGGTGGGCGTGGTATTTGCGGATCGAGATGGAGAGTTGCGGCATTTGTGGTTGCCACTAAGGAAGAGGGTATCCGTTCGTAAGTCTTGCCAGGAGTCGCATGTCTTCGTAGCTCTATGCTGACCTCATGCGTAGGAGATGCGCCTCAGCTCCCTTTACATCCTTGGGCAGCGCGCATCAGCACGTTTATCAATACGAGCCCGGAATTGGCGTCTACAGAGGTGCTGAACGACATTGTTTGTGAAGTATCAACACATGTTGTTGGCGCGTCGAGGCCGGCGAAGATCGAATTCTCCAAGAAGGATGGGCGTGTGGCGTTTGCGGACGAGGAAGACAATTTCTGGTTGGGCGACGAAGAAGTCGAGAGTTATCTGTGTCAGTGAATGTCCTGTGTCATCTCCTCATCTTGGATAGCTGTATTCCCAGATAGAAGGCCATCAACGCCGTGCAGGGAATGCCTCGTGGGCAACCTGGGGTAGGAAATTCATATAGGATCGGTCATAACTGTTCAAGCCGGCTCCCTGGGTGCCATGCCGACCATCTCATATGTGCCAGCTCCGTCTCTCCCTCGCCCTCCACTCCCCATGCTGAAGCCTGCTTCAGTATCTGGTGCTGTCGCTTGTCCGTTCTTCACTGTAGCTGGATCTGCCTGCTGCTTTGCTTTTGCACCAAAGGACATGGGCCTCAGCTCACGCCACTGACATGCCCATACTCCGAGCGAGATCATCAATGTGACAGATGCGACCTGTAGCAGCCACCAGGTAATGTTGGTAGGGATTGCTTTCGTATAAAGGGATGTGACGACGAGGTGGACAAAATGGATCGTGAGCGCGAAGTCGGGTACGAGCTTGCTACGTGCGATTAGGAGTAGGATAGGTATTACACTATGATCGACTGTTAGCATGACACTTGCAGAGCGTATTGCTATTGTCCTTACGTTAGGACCGAGTCCAGCATCCAGCAAAGGGCGAGTGTCCAGCCCGTGGTGACATCACCTCGCACCCTGTTCCAGTCAAAGAACATAGCCGGTTCCGGATGCTTGCCTGCAACGAAGGTCGTGAAGATAATCAACACGATCGCGCCCATATAGTAGAACAGCTGCAGCAGGAGGATCTGGGTGAGGATGCGCAAAGGAGCTAGGTCTGCCAGCGCGCCTGGACGCGGCGGACGTCGTCGGGGAGGCATATCATTGATGTGTCATGCACTACCATATAGTGGGTAGTGATGTGTGTATTGAAAACATCATGAAAGGTGGGTGTGTTGCCTTGATGACGGTCCACTCAAAGAAAGCTGTCTACAGCTGCTTCAAACCAACCCTTGAATCCTTGAATGCGGCTCTGCGAATCTCCGCCTCGCCTCGTGCACGCTGTCATTCAATTCGGGGCGAAAACATCAAATATTGACGGCGCCTAGCTGGAAGATAGTGGCGTGCATCGCCCGTGCCGAACCTCTGACCAATTGGACAGCGCTGGTAAGCAGCTGCAGCACCTCAATCTCGACTACTTCCATCACCAGCATTCTCTCTTCGCTCCTCTCCTCTCCACATACACCAATCTGCCGTTTCCTTTGTAGCCACGATGGCACAGGTGCAGCAGGATCAGGTCCACGGTGACTACCACCCCAAAGATGCCATTGGCGCCGCCATCAAAGCGACTCTCGTCACCGGCGGAGCGGGAACCTTCATATCGACCATCCAGAACACCTTGACCAAGCAGAATGTCGGCGCGTTCGGTATCTTCACGAAGTCGGGGACGACGATTGCGACTTTTGGTGCGTGAGACTGCAGGTCGACATGTGGTGGGCGCACGGGCCCGGGAAGCTAACAGGAGGAAACAGCTGCTATGGGAGGAGCGTACGAATTCACAAAGATTGCCGCGGCAAATCTTCGAGAGAAGGACGATACATGGAACTCGACGATTGGTGGTTTCTTCTCGGGAACGATGCTGGGTTTGAGGTGTAAGAACATGGAAGCGTAGGCCCACGGACCTGGACCAGACACTGACATGACGAAACAGTCCGCTCAGCACCAGCAGTCATCGGGTACGGCTCAGCACTGGCAGTCATCCTGTCAGCATTCACATTTACTGGTGGCCGACTCAACGGTTTCGCCAAGGACCCAGAGGTCGATGAGGTCGCGCGGAAAGAGTATATGAGGAAGAACAGGAGGCGGCCGATTGAGCAGACAGTCAACGAGCTGGGAGAGGGAAGAGGTGCGTAAAAGAGATCTGAAATGTGACATGTTCTCTTATCAGGGAATTCTGCGGTTGAAGCAGTGATATGCTAACATAACCTCACAGGGATTTACGCGCCGGGCTACGAGCAGCGAAGAGCAGAGCGCATCAAGGAGCGATACGGCATTGATGTGCCAGTCCAGTCACCACTTGAGGCTGCTTCGTAGACGAAGAACGATGATAAAGCGCTTGCAGCAGTGGCACTGTACATATACTTACAAACAGATTCCCTAGACTTGATGTCGGCTGGCCACTTAAGAATGAGTCCAACTCACGTTTTCACCTTGACCTCGAACCTCGCCACGCTCTGCAGCAGTCCGAAGTCGGTAAGACACGGTCACGATCAGCTTCTAGGCGACTCACCAAGGCACTCATGGTATCATTTTGACCTCACACCAAGAATGTAGCGCTGATGTCGCCTTGACAGATGCAGATTTCTCCAAAGATAATATGGCCGACCTACATGTTGGCTCGGGTGCTCTGCTATGGCTTTCGCGGGGCCAGTGACTTCTGTGGCGTTATAGCACGACACCTAACGCACGACGCAGCCTGCTCAGCGTATCAAAGCACCAAATATCGGCCTCCAAGACGTCCAACCCGTCACCACAACCACAGCTATCTTATCAGCACACAAATCAACATCAGCAACAAGCACAACAATACAACCGTAATCCGTTGCGCGAATACGCTACCTTCCACGCCTGCCACTGGCCGGTTCTACTTCTGCATTTGTCAATCCGTTTAGGATTTCTATTAAACTTGAGACATTGCCACTCACCTCGGCTCGGAGCATCAGTGCCCTCAGGCTTCCACAACCATGGCCAACTCGTCTTGTCGCAAGGCTCGCCCGGTGCAGTCAGCTCGCAAAGACAGGAACGATACCGCCCTGAGCCATTCAGACTTCCCTTCTCCCAAGCATGGTAGCGGAACCGACAATGCCGAAGATTCTCCTGCGCAATCTGAAGACGACGAAGGAGACGAAGAGGAAGAGGAGGAAGAGGAAGAAGAGGAAGAAGAAGAAGAAGGAGGAGGAGGAGGCCAAGATACAGATGAGGAGGAAGGAGATGATGTCGACGAGGAAGACGAGGAGGATGATCTTGAGAGAGATGATGCGAATGACAGTGCCCAGGACGAGGGCGACGGCGACTCTGACAATGTTACTGACGCAACATCTACGATGAACCCTGACGAGCGTATCGACATCGAGATGCAGGACGCCGACTTCGAAGATCCAGTCGTGCCCTAAAGGATTGCCCCGCATCCAGTCCAACATCTAGCCGTCCAGATCCGCGCCTTCGGACACTCAACTGAGTCCAACATCAGGCTGCACATGTCATCCTGATGGCGCTTGAGCGCATGGTCAGAGCATGGTGCATGCAGGTGCAGCTCCAGGCTTAGATGACTGACAGTCAGATGGCGCCGATCAGGGCAGTCCTGCAAGAGAGACACACTCATGTTGGCTTGGGACCAGTGAAAGCATCGAAGTTGTGGACCATGTCGATTGTATCACGATGGGCGCAACATCACACGAAATGGCGATAAAAAATGTGGGAGGCACGCACTTGGTTTAATGTAGACGGGCTATCTGGGAGCTGAATAGCTGAACACCAATTCAGCGTACTCACAGTATGCTTATCATTTCTTCTTGTCACCTTTCTCCTGCTGACATGCTCTTCACATCTAGGCTTCACATCTATTCTCCCAGGCAATAGTCTGACCTCCCGCGTCACAGCTTTCGGGTGGAGGCGTTTTTTGCTCCATGGCCTGGAAGACTATCAACACTGGAGCGACACAGTCGGCCTTCAATTGGCCTAGCACTCACGGACACCAGCGGGTGTTCTTTGGCTTGAGGACATGGCGAGCTGAGACGGCCTAGCTGAACCGCCTGTTCTATGGCATGGGATACTTGTTCACCGAGTGCGAAAAGGCGTCCTTGTGGAACCAGTCGGAGCACTCTGGCTTGACGACACCGCGAGCTGAGGAGGTGTAGCTGCGCTGTAATATTCCTAGCACATGTCTAGAGTTCTGCTGGCGAGTTAAGATGTGGCGTCTTCGCACGACAGAGTTGCATGAAGACCAGAAAAGCAGCATTTTCTCGTGACACTATTCGCCCCTCAACATCAGACACTAAGAGATGTCCTCTGGCCTGCGGACCTGGCGACCTGAGGTGGTGTCCATACGGCCATTCTATTCGCTCGACGCGCCAAGCATCTCTGCTAAATCAGCGAGGCGTTGATGAGGCGTTTGCGGATGGTAGGGTCGCCTGATCATCGAGATATTTACACTCGAGATCCAAGGTTTGCCTCTCCATACCAAAACATCCGGGGACGCCTGATGTCTTGACGACATGGCGACCTGGACTCGTGTTCTGAAGTGGTTGCATTCGCACAGGCGGCCGCTCTAGATTCAGCCACAGCCAACAATGCTTACTGATAATATGCATGCCGCCGAAAGTAGTTATCCGACTTCTCGAATTGGTTGTTCTCGTCCGATTGCGCAAGAAATATCGACATCAACAGGCAGGAAGGCAGCAACACCGCGCTCAGTCGTCAGCCGCGTAGACACCGCAGAGGCAGCAACACCGCTTCGACGCGCTTAAGCATGCTTCGGTACCGGCAGCCTGTGTTCTTGCTCAGTAGGCTCCTGAGGAGGTAATTTGATCGTCAAGGCACGATTTCCCAATCTGGTTGTATCACTTTTCTTCGTCCGGTGGGGCTTTGACTTCGAGAGCTGCGGTAGCTCGACGTTCTGCATTCAGAAGAGCTGGCGAGATGCCATAATCAGCCAGCCACTCGTACACTACATCTCAAAGACATGTTACCCGCAACGATGCTGCTGAGACCTCTTGCTGACGGCACTCGAGGAGCGAACGCTGACAGGCGTTCGTCTTGATCTCGGCGGCTCCAATCCAGACAAGTCTCTATGGACGTACTTCTGCCATGATCCGGCCCTCAAGGGCTCGGCAGTCGACGTGGAAACTTTCACGACGCCCCGAAGACAGCAACTCGCTCGACATCGGCGACATTGTGAAGATCTGGAACCAATCTGAAGCGGCGAGAGATGATGGAGGAGACGCTCAAGAGCGCAGTGGAGCTGAGTTTGGGGTCGAGGAGGACCAATTTTAGACCGAGGGTAAAGGGGGCTTTTAGACGGGAAGGTTGGGGAGGAATTCTATGGGATTTCGAGGCTGGCGGACTGGAAATATGCCGTGATGAGGAGGTGAGGAATTGTTCATGGGGAGATGGCGGTTGTGTGCGGTGTGGTGGGTACCTTAGGCGTGTTGTTGGCGCCGATTACGGTGCCGACGGTGGGATTGTGGATGGCGTCTGGCAGGAGATTGGTTATGGGCAGCGTGCTGTACACGTCTATCGAATCTATCGTCTACGACCAGCACCAACTCCCTCGCCGCCGCCGCCGCCACGCTCGGCCAGGCTGACGACTTCACTGATCCCAGCAGCTTCTTGTTCATCCTCAAGAGCCTGGATCTCCTCTCTGGAATCCCACCACTTCTGATCCGCACGATCAAAAGCTCGCTTCCGGATCTCCTTGACCCCTCTCGCCTCGGGGTTCCGCTCATACTTCATTGCCTCCAATATCACTTCCTGCCACTCATTAGAAGACCTCGCAAAGAAGTCCCGCAACGACTCAAACGGTCTCGGCATGGGCAAATTATCTTGCGGCGCGATGGGCTCCTGCTCAACATCCATCTCTGTCGCAGCAGTTGACGCCGAAGCCGCCACAGATGTATCGTCAGCAATAGATGGCGCTGCTGTCCTCGGCTCAGTCCCGTCCTGCTCGTCCTCATCTTCCTCTTCAGAGTCGTCTTCGTCATCCCCATCGCTCTCTTCATCCTCACTGCCCGCCCAGTCAGCGAGATCCTGTTTGAAGACTTCGGTCACTCCATCGAGTTTTCCGAGGTCTATTGCCCACATCTCGTCGAACGTAAACTCTTGATCGCCTTTCTCGAAGGTGCCGCCGAAGATGTACAGCGTATCCTCCTGTACAGCGAGCTGCGCATTAAAGCGAGGATGCGGCATTTCCCACATAGTCGGTTTCTCGATCTTCTGTTCGTCTTCGTCATCCTCGTTGGTCCCGGCTGCGGGAGCACCGGGCATGTCCTCATCTGCTGGGGAGCCTTTCCCTTCGACCAGAGCGAGGTTGCGGAGCAGTTCTTCCTCGTCTGCTTTGCCGCGTCCTCGCCTACTGCGTTCTGTGGTGTTTGCTTTCTTCGCTGACGTCCGTGGTCTCCGCAGGTTGAGTTGAAAGAAGCGGTTGCGGTCGATGTTATAGGCGTGGAGGAGGTTGAAGAATTCACTGTCAATGCCTTCCTCGCTCTCTTCTACGTCGTGGACGCCGCCGAAGGAGATGCCGCGGCCTTTGTGGTGCGCCATGGTTGCGCCCGCGCGAGGTGGGTTGGGGGCGTTGACGGGGCGTTTTCTGCGCTCCCATCGGACTGCCGGGGGTGTGTTGACTGGTGCGTCTGAAGCGGGAGGGGTGATTCTCAGGTACCAGGTGTCTTGATGCACAACTGGCTTCATGATCACGCGAGATGAGCCCGATTTGCCTCTTGCGCCTTTGCTGACTGCTGAGGCTTTGACTCGGGAGTAGCCCCCGTAGATCACAGCACCGGTTTCGTGCGGTAGTAGCGAGAACGATGATCTCGCGTCTGGCTGCTGCGAGGCAGGCGGCAGTTTCGGAGAGTACCACACATATCGCTGTGTGTCATAAAGCCAAACATCCTGCAGGTACTTCGTCTGCTGGCTCGTGTCTTGAAAGCCACCGAAGAGCACGATATAGTTCTTGAAGTAGGTCATGCGATGCCCACTCCTCGCAGGAGGACCGCCCTTGCCTTCAAGCTTCGTCCATTCCCTCGTTGAAGGCTCCAGTCTCCAGAAGTCGTTGTAGTGATAGAAAGTGCCTTGCTTTGGACTCGAGAATTCCCCACCGAACAGATAGATCCCACCCGAGTTGCCACCCTGGCACATAGCATGTCCGCTCCTCGGCAGCGGCGTATTCGGACTCGTGACTTTCCGCCATGAGTCTTGATTGATCTTGTAGACATAAAGATCATTGAAGAAAGACGCCAGAGCGCCGTTGTAGTACTCGCCACCAAAGAGGAAGAGCTCGCTACTATTGCTTGGCGAAGCCAGCAGTGTCGCCGAAGATCGTGGCGATGGAGGGACTGTGGTTGATTCCGTGACTTTCAGAAACTGCTCCTGCTCTTTTTGATATTGCGCAAGAATCGCATCGAGATCTGCATCTTCGGCATCACTGTCGTCGTCCTTGCCGGCGGCCTTTTTGCTGGTCTTTTTCTCCTTTTGCTTTTCCTTCTTCGCGGTCTTGGCTTCGACTCGTGCTTTTTTCTCGGCTTTCTTCTTTGCGTCTTTGGCTTTTGGCATATTGATGGAGTCTTGGGCAATGGTGTAGATTGAAAATGTCGTTGCACAAATTTAGAGACTCAGTGATCGGCGTTGCGAGGAAATTTGGGCTGAACTCCGCGTTTCATTCACCTTCCATGCCGAGCGGTGAACTCGTGGCATCTTCTGCCCAATGCACGCACTCCGAAGGAAGATGTCGACTGTCGCGCCGGCGAAGATCATCAGCCAAAAGTCGCACCAAATCGCAGGTATGCGGCGCTTGAGGCGTGGCTACAGTCACCAGTTACGTCACTGATCATGCAACAGGCGGACTCAAGGTCACGGAGCACTTCTTCGACGTACCCAAAGACTACTCTAAACCGGATGCCGGCACGATCAGAGTCTTCGCACGGAGTGTGCGCAAACACGAGAAACCCATAGTACCTACGGAAGACAAGGAGAAAGAACAGCTACCATGGATGTGCTACTTGAACGGCGGTCCAGGTCTGGAGTGCCGGCCACCCCAGAACTATCCCTTCGCAGACAGGGTCATCGAGAAGGGCTATCAGCTTATGTTCCTAGACCCTCGTGGCACAGGACTATCGACACCCGTTACCGCTTCGACACTGCAGATGAGAGGGACCAACGATGTGCAAGCAAACTACCTTAAGCTGTACCGTGCTGATAGTATCGTCCGCGACTGCGAGGCGATTCGGAAAGCCATCACTGCGGACTATCCTGAGGACAAGAAGAAATGGAGTATCATGGGTCAGAGCTTTGGTGGGTTCTGCAGCATCACTTACCTTTCTTTCCACCCGGAAGGGCTGCGAGAAAGCTTCATGTTTGGCGGTTTGCAGCCACTGGTGAAGTCGCCAACCGAAGTCTACCGGCGGCTGTATGTCAAGGTCAAAGAACGAAACGAGGCGTACTACGCTAAGTACCCCGAGGATGTTGAGCACGTCAAGACCATCATGAAGTACCTGTCTCGCTTCGGCGATGGCAAGATCAAGCTCCCGTCTGAAGGCAATCTCACCCGGCGCCGCTTTCGACAGCTTGGTATCAATCTCGGCTTCCACGGCGGTCTCGACATGGTCCACGATATTGTCCTGCGCGCCAGCTACGATATTGAAAGCTTCGGCCATCTCACTCGAGGATCGCTCGCCTCTATCGACAGCATGTCTCCGTTCGATAACCACATGATCTATGCCATCCTGCACGAGCCGATCTACTGTGTCGGCAATGCTCCCAACTGGTCCGCGCATCGCGTTCAGGACGAGTTCGCAGAGTTCGACATGGACCGCGAGGATGGTCCAATCTACTTCACCGGCGAGATGGTGTACCCGTGGATGTTCGAGGACTACGCCGAGCTGCGGAAAGTGCAAGATGTCGCGCACCGAGTCGCTTCTGACAGCGACTGGCCGGAACTTTTCGACGAGGAGCAGTTGGCGAAGAACGAGGTGCCGGTGTACGCTGCGAGTTATATGGAGGATATGTATGTCGACTCGGCGTTCGCATTGGAGACTGCCAAGAAGATCAAGGGGTGTAAGGTGTTCACGACGAACGTGATGTTCCACGATGCGATTCGGTCGAAGATGGACGAGGTGGTGAGGCAGGCCTTTGCGTTGAGGGATGATGTGCTTGACTAAAGGCAACTAGTAGTTCTATCGTTTCCGTGAGAGACGAGTGGATGGCAGATGCAACGCGATGCTGTGATGGCTGCATATTTTAAGGCCCCAGCCGCAGATCTGCCGATGAGGGGCAACAGGCTAACAGCGATCAAGATGTGAAGCAAAGTGGCACAAGAGGTCACTCGACCTCGCGCATTGAATGGCTGCCTTGTATATAGATAAATCGCACTGCAGTGTGACGTTGCGCGACAGAAGACCTGCTTCATACTTCATAGCGAGTCCTGTAGGTCTAACCCACAAGAGCCGAGCGCAAAGCTACTACTACTACTACTCTCCACGTCTCGACTCTGATCAGCGACAGCAGTTCTAGGAACAAGTTTCCAATATAGTGTGTGTGTGAGAGAGAGAGAGAGAGAGAGAGAGAGATATATATATATATATATATATATATCGTAATCATGGCAACGGCCGCGACGAAAGAGCAAGCACCGGCTGTGCACCTCACGGCCAACGACAAGTTCTTTCGATATTTCCAGCAGGAAGTCACAGGTGTGCACACGATTTCACGTCTCCGACGACTCCGTTCGCTGACAGTGACAAGACCTCCAAGAGCAACTGACCCGGATCGAGAGTCATGGTTCGTCTGGTGGCGAACGCGCTGACGCTGTAGACCATGTGAGATCAGTCATCGCTCGACTGTCTGGCGAAGTGCAGAATGCATCCTCATACATGGCAGCCTACGACCAACGCACGTATGGAGATGCCATCAAAGCCCTCAATGCCAAGCTCCAGGACGTCAAGACGGCGAATGCGCCTCGTCAGAAATTCTCCTTCAAGAACAAGCAGCTGTTCAGCGCGGAGAAGAACGAATCTGCCATCAGTTTGAACGATGCAGCAGAGCTGGCCAAGGAGAAAAGACTGGCTGCCAGCCATGCACACACTCCGCCGAATGAGAGCGAAGGTGTGGAGCGCGATACACAAGACAGTGACCCAGGGCCCGCTACTTCCAGTGCCCGAGCCCGGACGCCATCTTTCTCCGAAAGCAATGCTGTCTTCATCGATTCCTACGAGAAAGTCCACATTACGTTACCCTCAGCGGCCAGCCATGCGACAGGCTCGGGTACCGTCTCGAACGTACATCACTGCATCGTAGACATGTCGACTCCACCAATCACTGGGAAGCCATTCGCAGGACTGACCCTGAGGAACATCACATCCTCGCTCATCGTCTGTGGCCATGTCAACGGCGCAGCACATCTCACCAACATCAAGAACTCTATCATAGTGGTGGCGAGCCGACAGTTCAGGATGCACGACTCGTCGAATTGTGATGTCTACCTACTGGTGACCTCTCGACCCATCATCGAGGACTGTTCAGCCATTCGATTTGCACCTCTGCCGCACGCTTATATGACAGAGGAAGACCGGCATGTCGACAACAAGTGGTCGAACGTGGACGACTTCAAATGGCTCAGGAATGAGCAGAGTCCACACTGGAGTCCATTGGATCCCTCGAAGCGTGTTGCGGAGAAGGTCTGGAAGGACATTGTTCCCGGTGGCCATGATCTGAGCGTCGAGAATATTCTTGATGCCGTCAATGTTCCGAAGTGACCCCCGAATCGAGGAGTTGTGGCAAGAACATGTTTAAATAGGCAGCAGCGGGGTCGCGTGACAAGATGCTTGCTCCCTTACAAGTAAGTGCTGCTTCATTGCCTCATGACACGGAAGCTGCTTTACTACGATAACGAGCAAGCGAAACAGCCTTCACACAAATGCTCTCACTTTCTGAACAAGGGCCTTGCTGAATTTCCTTGCCGGCCGCCATACCAGAAACCTGAGCTTCAACATCGATCGCCCAGAGCGTGCTATGTATCTCCAGCGCCAGGACAGCATTATCTTGATGCGCGAAAGGTCCGCACGCATGTCTAGAGCACGCAGCAATCCAACAGGGCTGTCACGGTAGTCCGTGTCGTCTATGCGGACCACTGCGACCGACCCTTTCACGGACTTGTTCCAGAATCCTGACTATGACCATTGCTCCCCTCCGCCACCCTACTCGCTCCACGACACAGCATCAACAAGAACCACCATACAAAGCTCGCGTCGCAGCATCGCACCTGTGAACAGAAGTGCCGGAACCGATCCCAAAGTCCTACGGCTCCGCAAGTTCCTATCATTCTGCCTGGCAGTCGACTACGGTGTACACCTCCACAGTCCCGACTGCCTCGACAAAACCACCTGGTGCCACTTCATGAGCCTCTTCCTCATCGCCGCGAACCTGCTCTACAACATTGCCCCGCGGCAAAAGTACCCCTACCCGCTGGTCCCCTCGAAATGGCCGTCCTTCCTGACGCACCCACAGCTCAACAAGCACATCTTCGAACCCAGCAGGAAGCTCGGCATCCCCATCGACACCTCCATGTCGATGCTCTCAAACTTCGCACACCAGTGCCACGTCGCCGGCTACAGGTCCAACATCGATCACTACGCGTACCTCTGGGACCTAAAGGGTCTAGAAACAAAACTCCGCCGCGACCACGAATACCTCTTCGACCTAGTGCTCCCACCCGACGACGAGGCTCTGCGCGCAGCCATCGAGGAGAAACGCCTACGCGTCCGAGAAACATGGTTCACACCATTCCGACCAGCACCGGCGACACCCTCCAAGCGCGGCAGGAGGAACTTCGTGCGCGAACGTCGTCGCGACTGGCGTGGGGATCTTTTGACCACGGTGGAAGGGTTCCCACGAGATGAGAGGTTAACGATGTCATCCTTCAACTGGATGACCCGGCGCTGCAATCTATACCTACGACTTCTGCAGCTCCCGGGGGAGACGCTCGGCAAGCTGAGTCCTTGGGAACGGCACTGGTGGAACTATGTGCATAAGCGGGAGAGGAGGTTTTACGTCGTGGACGAGAAAGGGCTTGATCCGGGGCGGGGAGGACGGTTTCGGGTGGGACCTTGGAGTGCGTGTCGGAGCATCCAGTACGATGTCTTGGGTACGAGGGGATCGGGGATGAGGCTTATTTGGGGCCGAGTGTAACTTCTATGCGGTCAGGAAGTAGGCTCTGGGAGGGGTTGGGGTCTTAGTTATCGGTAACCTGATGTACATATATCACCCCTATGTTGGCTACTGTCTCGCCGCGCTTGTGTCCGGGTCTTCATCGTCACAAAGTGGGTATAGCTGCTCTGAACCTCATCTTACATGGGGATCAGTCCGTCCCGTTCCATATTCTGCGCGTCCAATTGTTGTATCATCGTGTGCTAGCCTGGCCTTCATCCCCTTGGACTCTTCACACAAGCCTATGTACTCGTATATGTGTTAATGTGCCGCAATGTTGCAGCTTTCCTTCTTGCTGTGATGGCCAAAGATCTTCCCGATACTTATTGTCCTCGACACCTTGGAAGGGTGTGTCGGATTCGGTGATGGGTCGGTCAACGTTGAGGTCACCTTCGAGTGCGGTGTATCGGATCTGCTTTGCATGCTTGCCTGCGAGGGCGTCAAAGGCCCCGTATCCTTCGGGAACAGTCCGAGCCGTGAGCCAGCGCTGTCATTCCCAGCACCAGGGGCGGCGTCTTTCTCGAAATAGGTTTGACCTTTCTTCTCAATATCGTGTTCTGTGTCCATGGTGAGTTGTGTCGGCGATGACGTGCTGCGTTTGCGGTCGGAGGAATAGGCGGAGTCGACCGGCCGTGTTACTGGCTCATTTCTTTGCCGACTTTGCAGTAGTGGTGGTATGTTGCGCAGCTTCTTGGACACACGCCGCGAAAATCCGTTGCTGTAGAGGAAGTCAGCGCATTCGTTCTCAGTGAAGACATCAACACTGCACTTACGTGATTGAAGTAAAGTCATTAGGCGGTGTCGTGCCGCTCGGCGGCACGTACTTGATCTGCGTCCCCGAATGGCTTCCTGCAGTACCGGCCACGGGCTTTCGAGGGATGACTTTGCTTGGCTTGGATGCCTCCCGAAGCGTGCCTTGGCTTCTAGATCGTTTGGATGAGGCTGTAGGCCGCTTCGGCGAGCTTTTGCTGACAATTTGCGCAGTAGTCTGGCTCTGTGATCGTCCGGGCTTCTGCAATGGCACTCTCGGGCGTGCATCTGTTCTGATATCCGGTGGATTGCTCGACAGCGGCCCGGAGACTGCTCGCAAATTGCCTCGACGGCGGGACGGACTCGCTTTCTCGGCATTCGATGAGCTTCTTGACCTGGGAGTTGGAGCGCATTCACGCGGTTGTTCATAACGTGTCGCGAAGGGCACAGGATGTGGCTTCGTCGTCGACACCTTCACTGCATTGGCATTGCTCTCCGGCTCTGAAGGTAAAGGCTTGTCCAACCACGGTCCAGGCTTGCGATAAACCACAGTATCTTTGGCAAACTTCGAGCGCAGAGCTGGCGACGAAGCTCCGGGAGTGCTCGGCGAGATAGTCCGGCTCTGAGGCTTGTTCCTTCTACTTGCCGCAGCAGCATGCTTGTTGATCTCTGCGATAACGTTCTGAAGAGCGACCAGCCCATTGCCCAGACTTTCGCCTTTTATCCTTAGCTCTTGAAGGTACTTGATCCAGCCGTGTTCATTACCACGCATTGCCGCAAAGACATCAGCTATCTCTGCATTGTCTGGCATGCCATCCCGTTCCACCTTGGACAAATAAGCCCCCAGCTCTTTCGTTGACTCGAGCCCGCTCGAGATGTCGTACAGCGCATCGTTCATGGCCTTTGCAGTTCGCCCAACAATCACCTCGATCTTGTCGTTGCCATTGACGATATCAGTGCGGAATTTCTTCTCATCAAGCATGGCGCTGAACACTTCCATGTGTTGCATCGGCAGCTTCAGGTACCTGATCCGTTCTTCTATGTCCGTGATGGCGAGCTCGAAGTCTTCCGAAGTGCGCTCCAGGAAGGAATCAACATCATTGACGTGGTTCTGCAGTATCTTGACGACCTCTTCACTGGACTTGGCTTGCGACTGCTGCAACAAGTGCATGCCAAACACGATCTGGGCCATGAGCTTGAGCAGAGGGTGGTACTTGGCGCCGGTCTTCTGCTTCCCTCTCGTCTGGCGGACGTCCTCATCCCGCGCGGGATCCAGCAGCTCACGGCGCCTCATCTCTGCGTCCTTGAAGTCCTTGACCGCACTGTCGTCCTGACCGCGCGTGCTCTCGTAAATAGACTCTTCGAACGCGCCTTGGAGAGAGGGGATGGGGTGCACCGGAGGGATATGGATCCCCGACTCCGAGTGGTCGTCGTCGTGATCATCGTGCTCGTCGCGGACTGACAGAGAGTGAAACTCATCCTCGCTCCCGCTGTCATAATGGGCTGCTACGGCGGCGACGGCCATGCCGGCGGACAGTGGCACACGCAGCAGCCGGCCGTTGTGCGGGTGAAACAATAGCAGTTGACTCGCTAGCTATATAGATAGCTGCAGATACTGCATGTAGCTGAACACAGGGCATATGTCAGCGCGCTATTGGCTGGGAAGTGCTCTGCACTGGCGCACATGACATATGGACATAGCCGCGAGCGGGAGGCGGAGGACGAGACCGGTAGGTTTCCTGCAGGCGACGACGCAAAGCGGGCGTATGAAGGAGTCGGACGGTGCAAGCTTGATGGCATGAGGTGGGTTATATGGTGTGGCACAAGGCCCGCAGCGCAGCTGTGAGCCTGTTTGCGCTGTGATGAGAGAGAGAGGGAGAGTAGAGAGAGCGACAGAGCTTTGGAGGGGAGTGAAACGCTGAAGTGTAAGACCAGCATGTGGCTGCGCAGGGGTCGTCAAGCTTCAAGGTACATACCATATATGTAACTACCGGGTATATGCGATCGACGCGGGCGTAGCACTCCCCGCGTACCTACCACACTACTGCAGCCAAATCCGGTCTATTTTCGAGCTGACCCTGCGAGCTCCACTCCACACCGCGGAGCAATGTACTGTACAGTAATGTACATAGCAGGACTTGCGACGTCCACGTGTTTCAGATCCATCCCCACCATAGAAATCCCGAAGCGTCACCAGACCTCTGCTGAGCCCGTGGGAAGCACTGCATCCAGCTGCACATGGTCAGACGCGTCGGCACATGGCGACTCCCCATGTCGAGCACACATTCCATGGCGACAGTCGGCTCCTCAACGCCACACTGGAGCAAAGGGCAGAGATACGGCAAGCGCTCACGACATTGCAGCAGCAACTACAACGACTCGAGGGCTCTCCGATCCAGGTCACTGCTGACATCAAGTGCCATGTCTCCGGATCGCAACCCAAGGAACACGCGTATTCTGTATCCATCACTGATGTTGCCTTCGACACTGCAGCATTCGCGCGATCCAAGGTATCGGCTACGCGCGATGGTGCTGTAGCAATGTCGCCAGCAGCACCAGGGCAGAACGATCGCAGGAGTTCTTTGATACGAAGCGCGCCAGACGACGATGATGTTGTGGAAGTTCAGGGACCAAAGAGAGCGCGTACTGATGGCCCGGATGGAAATGCTGATGATGGAAACGCCATGAAGCAAGTTAACGAGCTGTCGACGTTCGTGCGAAGTTGGCATGATGAGTGGACGCGACAGGGAGGCTGGTTGTTTGACACACTGAACGCCACCAACAAGCTGTCCACTGAGTCGAAAGCATCCATCGACAAAAAGCTAGACTCGGTCCAAGACATTCTTGGCCAGAGTATCAATGCTGCTAGTGCGACTACGATGGGCGAACTCGCCACCATCACGAAGCTGCTGCCATGGTTAGAACACTGCCGAAAGGCCAGTGCTGACAAAGGGCAGGCCAGGGAGGAGAAATGGCGATCGAGTTCCGCCACCTTTCATGATCAGACGCGACGGGATAGAGAAGCTGCGGAGCGGCGATTGGAGGAGAAAATGGAAGCGCAGCAGCGGCTGTTGATCAAAGTCGCGGAAGCGAATGGTGTCGATGTGGACGATTTGAGCGACAAACCGCGCAGCAGAGAGGAGAGCTTGGGCGCGCAGCTAAGGGCAGAGCTGAATCTTGAAGCAGCTCGTGCAGCTGGCAATGGAATCCTGACGAAGTATAACAACACGATCAACATCGACGACTGAACGGCGCTCAAGAGCGACACGCGCGAGTGAGTCTGGATCTACATAATCGAATCTGCGAGGATCACCACCCGCGCCACCTGATCCAGACATCTACAATTGTCTCAGGGTCTGACTGCTCAGAGTCTACAACGAGGTACCACCCGAAGTTGACACCTGCTATACACGCATGATTTGGCCAGACCAGAAGCTTCTCACCCACCTCGAGAGGTCGCACGTTGTCTTGTGGACCTTCCCAACGAAGGTTGCCGTGCTCCTGACTGACCTTACCAACGATCCAGCCAGTCTTTGAGCCTTCTGGATCATAATGCTGGCCTTCCTGCGCAGGCCAAGGCGTGATCACTCCCCAGCCTGGGTAGCTCTTACATGGCTCACGGCCAAGAACGATAGAGCCTGCCGCTATCAATGCCTCTGGCTTGTCGCTTCGGTCGGTGTAGACGCTCGCTACTTCTGCTAGAATGCGAAACCCGAGGTCTTTGAAGGACAGCAGGCTTTGGCCAGGATCGTTTACGGCGTGCTGTGGCCTTGCACGAGTGGCGAGTTGCTGCATGTCCATCACTGGGTAGACACCGCCATGAAACTCAACTGCGAAAGACTCTGAACACTTCTTGATCATGTCTCCATACTGCTTTCCTGTCTTGGACTCTTCAAGCAAATTCTGGATTGAGGTTGTTGTCGGTGTTGCACCAAGTGAAAGCACCACTTTTGAAGCATTGGCGTTGTTGCGGATGTTTGCTCCAGCGCTTTTGAGAAATGCCACCGCTCCCTCTTCAAGGCCGCGAAGCTCTTTAGCCATCGACTCTAGTGCTTCTTCGGGACTGCTGACATCGTACGAAAGGCCGTAATGTGTATAGATTCCGCCAAGAGTGAGCTTGCTTGACGCCGCAAGCGCATACGCGATGTCTGCCAGCTGTTTCGAATCCGCTGGAACACCTTCGCGATGATAGCCAACATCGATGTTCACCCAAACCGGAATTTGTCCTGGCCAAGTGTCGTCGTTCACTTCAGCCAGAAATTCGATGTGTGCAGGGTGATCGACGAAGAGGCCGACAGTCCCGTCACCAAGGATTCGAGCGATTGCAGCCAACCTCGGCACCGCAGATGGAACTACGGGAAGACCATACAGGACATTCACCTCGTCACCTCTCGCTTTACGCTTCAGGAGGAAAGGCGTCAGATGCTCGATCTCGCTCACTGTCGATGCCACCAGCTTGACTGACTTTGAGTCTGTGCCGACTTGCAGTTCTGATATCTCTGTTGTCTGTGGAACATTTAAGCAAGGACACTATTCTGAACGACCAAGAGAACCGTACCTTGTGAGTCTTTACATGTGCCCGAAACGATAGACCCAGCTTCTCGGCGGTCCCCAGCATCAGCCTACAGTTCCTCCTGACCACGGCCGCATCAATAATGGCGGCCGGTGCTTGCACATCCTTGATCTTCTGTCCGACGAACTGTAGCTTGAGTGATGCTTCCGAGGGGCTAGGGTACAGTGATGCTGCTCTGAAATCCTGCGTGCCTGTTCGTATAGAAGCAGCCATCTTGTTTGCTTGGACTACGAATTGCAATTCGAATGGATTTTTAAATACATGTTGGCCGGTCGCCGGACTCGGCCAGCGCCAGGAGATGGTTCCTGCGATCTGGTCTACATACGAATTGACACCGGTCAAGTCCTCTTCTTGAAGCTGCCATGTGACTCAATCACCTCGGACCGTTAAATCTCCAGCAAATACTGCAAACATTGGGTTTGCAAAACGTTATCCCGACGCCCTTCGAAGTACGAGGTGAAATCGTTAACGCTCAGTCAGCATACGTGGGGCCCGTCGGCTAGAGCTATGGCCGATCTCTTTTCGCCGCATCAAGTCACAGGCCCTCACAATCAATACTCGACCACATGCATTGACACGCTATTGCTCAACCAGACATTGCATCTCGTATACGAATGGAGAACCAGCCCAAGAGAAAAGCAGACCATTCGCTCGGCGGGGATGATAAGCGATCGAAGGTGTGCTTCAGTGTGATGAAATCATCAAATTACTGCTGCAAGAAAGCACATGGGCTGATATTACGCGCAGACCAAAAAGGAGTGGCGCGTTCCGAGGAAAAATGACCACGGTGCAGTATCCGCTAAAGCCATTCAGCCAGGGGATACTGGATTTTGGGTGACTTGCCAGAAGAACAAGGAAGGCAAATGTGTGCACGAAATGCGTGACTGGTTAACAGACCTGGCGGAACGTCTCTATCCTGAAACCCTGGAAGCAAAGGCGCCCGATGCGATGAATGAGGACGCAGGCGAGGAGGACGTCGACATTGAGAAAGCCATAGCAGCTGAAGTCAAGGATATTCGAAAACCTGCAGCAGCTCAGCTTTTCACTCCGATCAAGCTTGACATGCAGTGCGGTGAGTACTGGTAGACCTCAATTCTGGGCGCGGTGCTGATGCCCAGTGCAGTCGTGTTCTTCAAGACGATCGCACCAGTCGAGCCTGTCTCGTTGGTGAAAACGATTTGCGAAGAAGCCATGGCGGATAAACAGCGCAAGCGAACAAGATTCACGAAACGACTCTCACCCATGACCTTGATGGGCCGAGCATCAGCGGAAGGTCTGGAAAAGGTAGCGATAGAAGTGCTTGCACCGCATTTTCATCAAGAGCCTTTTCAGAGGCGGAAGGTACGCGGTAGCGGCCCAAAGGCCAGCTTAGAGCTCGAGCTGTACGACTTTATTTCCCGCCGGATCTAACACCTCATCCAGTTCGCAATCCGGCCTACTCTCCGAAACCACAACATCTTGTCGCGCGACGCAATCATCAAGCAGGTGGCGTCCATCGTCGGACAAGGCCACGTGGTCGACCTGCAGAACTACGAGCTTTTAATCGTGGTTGAAGTCTATCAGGTGCGTGGCTGAACTTGATTTCTCACATGCTTGCTAAACCAAGGAGTCCAGCGCTTTCGTTTGATGCTGACTGGGTACAGAACGTCTGCGGCGTCAGTGTGATCGATAACAGCTTCGAGAGGTTGAAGCGTTATAACATATCGGAAATCTTCGAGCCAACGCCGAAAGATGCAGAGGTGACTTGAATCACTAGCCTTGCAGAACAACTCGCGAGAGGTCATCGGCGTTCAAGACGTCGATCAAACCAAAGTCATTACGGAACCGCGCGAGGGCTCGGTCAATTATCTATAGAAAGAAACGGCTGCATTGTGGTGGGATCCACGATCGCAAGTGTTCCTCTTTGTGATTGCACAGGCGAATATATGAGGCGAGGAGGATCATCGGCCGTTCCGGATCACTGAAATTCTTCGCTTGCTGGAACGAGGCGCCTTGTTGCCGAAAGCTCAAAAGATCGCGGCCATGCGCTGCGATGCACCGATATCGAATATGCAAGCCCCAGCAGCAAGAACCCGGACATTTGCGGGCGGCAGCAAGATCTCTGGACACCCCTTTCCGATCATCTACATCTGCAGGGACGGCTTATCTACGATCTTGTGTTGCCTCAAAAACGTGCAAAGCGTGCGTTCCGCGTGGAAACCCAGGATCCCGACGTCCCGACAGCGAGTCGGTGGGGCACAACATCGCACTGGACTTCTGACCTAGCTTGTGGAACAAGCGCCCACCCAGATCGACATATCCGAACGCGCGGGTTTTCGTCGTGACGTCTTGCAAGTCGTGCAAGGTGTCTCGACAGCACTTCGGACTTGTCTTTCATGGTGCACCATTTGAGATTTGTTGCATTTCTTCCAGCGAAACCACACCACGCTTTCACTGGACTTCATTGGCCGGTGCGGATCGGCACTAGTACCTCAATAGACGAACGCTGACGACTTTCCTCGCTTCCCTCCGAGTCTATTTGATGGCGAGAACGCCAAATGGATCCTGCTTACGATCAAGCAGGGCGCGAAGTGAGAGAATTTCAAGACTGCGCAACTTGACCTTCCTATATGGGTCTTTGGCTTGCAGCCGTGACAGTCGTTGGCATGCAAGATTACCTAGTCATCAGGTCCTCGCTAGGGACCGAGCCCTCGGTTCTCGATCCGCGGTGTATGCCCACTGACATCGTATATATGCTACCACATAGATTGCACCACAAGCGCAATGGCGTTGACATGTAGGAGCATGACTATGTGGCGGTTGTAGCTAAACGACGTCGTCTTCTACACGTCAACGGACTCGGGCTTCATCGGTGAACGTGCAGTACTCGTCCGACATCCCCATCAACCATCATCTGTATCGACTGCCCAGCCCAGGGAGATGCCCGGTGTTTCTTGATCTTGCAGCTTACACGTTCCATTCAGACCGCACGAACGAGGGTGTCGTATAATCAAGACCGACGGGTCATCGAATACAAAATGACGGCCATCCTCTCGCCAATCTCATCACCACCTCAACCCATCTGCGAACCTCTCATTCCCACCAGCATGTCGAGACCGCCGGATCGTGGAACAGTTCACCAAGTCGCTGTCAAGGCACTACAGACCAAGGCCGTACGAATCGAAAGACTCGATGGCAGTGTCTTCAGGAACTTCCGCCTTCAACCAACATCAGACTACTTCTACGTCCTGAAATGCCGGCCATCCTCACACGTACGACTCCTCGGGCAAGAAGAAGAACGACTCCAAACCGAAGCTCTCGTCCTTCAATCTCTGCGAGATAGACCCGACATCCTGGCCCCGCGCCTCATCGAATACCACACCACGTCGATCCCCATAGGAAGCCCTTACCTCATCAGCGGACCTTTCAAGGGCTCTATCCTCTCTGACATAGAAGCCTCCCTCTCCCGCCAAGCTTTCGCTAGCATCGACAAGAGTCTCGGCCAATACGTACGTCAACTCTCCCACATCTGCGGCCCAGACTTCGGCGCCGTCCGCGCCGGAACTCCCCCAGGCTGCCCATCGTGGTCGAGGTGCTTCGCCGCCCTCCTGGAAACTATCCTCCGCGATGGCGAAGATGCCCTGGTCAGTTTACCCTACGACTTCATCCGCGATCAAGTCAGACGGCATAGGCAGGTTCTGGATCAGATTAGCCAGCCACGACTTGTGCTGTTGGAAATGGGTAGTGATCAGAATGTTATCGTCAATACGAATGACTATACCATTGCTGGCTTGCTGGACTTTTCGACGGCGATTTGGGGCGATCCGTTCATGAGTGATTGTTTTCACAAGCCGCGGGTTGGGTTCGCGGAGGGATTTGGGAGGTTACCTAACAGGGATAGAGATGAGAGGATTAGGCAGTATTTGTGAGTGCTGATGCGACACCCCGTGTGATTCCCGATGTGTGGTACTGCAGGCGTTATGTTGCGCGACCCATGGCTTGGAGGGGAACATGCTGACAGGATGCAGGTACGGGTTGTATCATTCGCTGTTGGCGGTTGTGAGGCATTGCTACAGGCCTAGCGGGGATGGGGATGAATTGGCCGCTAGGAAGACTTTGGTTAGTACCGCACTTCATGTCCTACGTTCGGCGGGGAAGGTGTCGGCATGTTGATGCTTTCCCTGTCGAGCACGTTGCTTGACCTGTGCCACGTGGTACTAATGGCTTCTTCTTCTGATAGACGCAGGCTCTCACCCAATTGGCGAATATCTCCCGAGGATGATACGCTCGATCTGATATGAATCGGAGACATTATGTCTGCTGACTACAGATCTGAACTGGCAATGCGAGATTGCCATTTACTAAATTGGTGGCGCGATACTGGAGATCTGCTTGACACGTGCGCCAAGCATCGCGGCCACCAGAGTGCTATTGAAGTCCTGCCTGAGGATAGAGATCGACAGTCAGTGCATGAACATGTGTCGGAGCGGGCCAGGTCAACCATCGCGACGACTACGATGCAGATGCCTCCTGCGCGAAACGAGCCGCTGCCAGAGTGCCATCGTTCATCGCCGACCGTGGACAGCCATGAATACCGATATCGACATGAACGGGTGTCAAGTCTCAGTGTTGGTTCGCGGATCAGAAGCCGGGCCACTTCTATGGCATAGTCTCGTGGTAACATGACGATTTTGAGGCAGGTCGCGTCGCACAAGCAGAGGCGGACACAATTTTGTATAGGGCCGAAGAGCGCCTCTGCTACATGGCAGCAGCTCGAAGCTGCAGCATAGAGTTTGGCGGTGGCGGCGTTCAGACGTAGCGCTGTGTTGGGGCTGAAAGTTTCAAGGACAGGACAAGAAAGTAATACTGCAGCTATACGGCGGAGAGATCTAGGAGCATGGTGATGCGCACATGCTTCTGTAGACTCGAAAGCACATAGCGGGCGACGGTCTATTAGCCGTGTCGATCAAACACCGCTAAGCCGAACAGAGTGAACAGCTGGCAGTTTGGTGGACCCTTGATTTCTAATTAGAGCCTAGAGCACGGAGGTAGTGTTGGTGGGGATACGTAGCTAGAACATTTGCACATATAATATAACACCTTGGTCTCTCTCTTCTTCTTGCGGGTCTCGGGGTACAACCAACGACACGCGCTCACTACCACCACCACCACCTCCTCCAACGCCACCACCACCAACCAGTAGTGATCCCACGACATACCATGCGTTATTCACAAGCACTGCTGGCTCTGGCCGGCCTGGCTATCGCCAGCGACGTCCATGAGCTTACCAAGGATACCTTCAAAGACTTTGTGACCGAGAACGAGCTTGTCCTCGCAGAATGTACGTGTAGCAGCTAAGGTCACCTGAGGCAGCACACCACTAAAAGCTGTCTACTAGTCTTCGCACCATGGTGCGGTCACTGCAAGGCGCTTGCACCGGAATACGAGGAGGCGGCGACAACACTGAAGGAGAAGAGCATTCCCCTGGCCAAGATCGACTGCACCGAGCAGCAGGATCTCTGCAAGGAATACGGCGTCGAGGGATACCCAACTCTCAAGGTCTTCCGTGGCGAGAAGAACATTTCGCCATACTCTGGCGCCCGAAAGGCAGACGCCATTGTCTCGTACATGACCAAGCAGTCCCTGCCAGCCGTCTCGCTCCTCACCACACAAGCCGCCCTCGACGAGTTCAAGACCGCCGACAAGGTTGTCCTCGTCGCATACCTCGATAAGGACGACAAGACCTCGAACGCCACGTACTCAGAGGTCGCTGAAGAGCTCCGGGACAGCTACCTCTTCGCAGCTACCTCTGACGCTGACGTGGCCAAGGCTGAGGGTGTGAAGGCACCCGCGATTGTCCTCTACAAGCAGTTCGACGAGGGCAAGAATGAGTTCACCGAGAAGTTCGACAAGAAGGCCATTACCGAGTTCGCCAAGGTCGCCGCGACTCCATTGGTTGGCGAGATTGGCCCAGAAACATATGCCGGATATATCGACGTAGGTTTTGACTGCACATCCTCGCTCACGATGACTAAACTGACAAATGCGTAGTCCGGCCTTCCACTCGCATACATCTTTGCCGAGACCGCCGAGGAGCGCGACTCGCTCGCCAAGGACCTCAAGCCAGTTGCTGAAGAGTACAAGGGCAAGGTCAGCTTCGCTACCATCGACGCCTCCGCCTTTGGCCAGCACGCTGGCAACCTCAATCTCGAAGTCGGCAAGTGGCCAGCTTTCGCCATCCAAGACGTCGCCAAGAACCAGAAGTTCCCATATCAGTCCGCCGGCGACATCAAGGAGCTCACCGCAAAGAAGATTGGTAAGTACGTGAAGGACTTCGTCGCTGGCAAGATCGAGCCAAGCATCAAGAGCGAGCCACTCCCTGAGAAGCGCGAGAAGGGCACCGTCCAGATCGTCGTCGCAAAGAACTACGAGGACATTGTCATAAACTCCGACAAGGACGTCCTTCTCGAGTTCTACGCTCCATGGTGCGGACACTGCAAGGCTCTTGCACCAAAGTACGATGAGCTTGCCAGCCTCTACAAGGCCTACGAGGACAAGATCGTCATCGCCAAGGTTGATGCTACTGCCAACGACGTCCCAGAAGAGATTTCGGGCTTCCCAACCATCAAGCTCTTCAAGAAGGGCGAGAAGTCCGAGCCAATCGACTACAACGGCTCGCGAACTGTTGAGGATCTCGCCAACTTCATCCGCGACAACGGCTCTGACAAGATCGACGCATACGTTGAAGCTGCTGGTGAGACTGAGACCGTTGAGACCGATGGCATGCCACAACAGGCTGCTGCTGCCACCGAGGGCGTGAAGGAGAAGGTCAAGGAGGAAGTGAAGAAGGCTGCTGAGGCCGCCAAGGATGCTATTCTTGATAGCGACGAGGTCGCTGACCACGACGAGTTGTAAGGGGCCCGTCGTGCGATGGGTTGTCTCTACGAATCTTACTTGTGCTATGCTATGACTATGACTATGGGCCTGGTGAGATTAGAAATGTTGGAATTGTTGGGGAGAATGGCGTGGTATGACATGACGCGTTCTGTATCCTGGTATCCTGCCTTTTCTTCCTAATCCTGTTCATCGATCCCAGCATGGCACCTCGAACGAGCGGTTGATACTGATGACTGACGAGTAGGGCCGCGCTACTGGTGTCGTATGCTGGCGCAAAGTGGAGTGGTGGATTGATGTGTTGCACTGATACGACAGCTTCCTCACTTCGTCTAGATTCGCACTTTTGGACCTGATCGCGTGTCATTTCCCGCCCTCTCAGCTCACAACGAGCATCGCCAGGGCACTGGAAGGCCTATGTTATACCTCGGAGAGCAAGCGAAAGTGGAATCGCCCTGACCCAACAACTCTTCCAGGCCAAATTCATACTGAAGCTGGAGGTCGCTTTACTGAGCTCGACATCTGAAAGCAGACCGAGAAGAAAAACACCGAGAGTGAGCGGCCAAAGACTATTGAAGCCAGAAGCCGCCTACTCGATCACGCTTGTAAATAAAACATTCATGACCTGATCTGCGCCATGTGCCGGTTGCTGCAGCCTGGATCGAGCATGGCCACGGTGATCATGAGGTCGACAAATTTGCCTTCAATCTTTCAGATGCCTCGTGGCGCGCCATGTGCTGGTCTCGCCGGCCGAGAAGCGTACCGCTGCGGTGCTGAAAACGCAGCGTGACTGCTCAGCAGCATTCGATACGTTGGACAAGGTTGGGAGCATGAGAAGGTGACGAGGGCACACAGAGTATCACCTGGTAAGGAGGGTCCATGCCAGATGTCCTTACATGATGATTTCACCCATCTGGGAGGCTTGATCCATTTGCTGCTCCTTGCTATTGCTGGCACGAACAAGGACGTCGGACTGAAAGTTTTCGACCCCACGACCATCGACCGAGTAGAGACGGCCTTCTCGCTTTTGCATGAAGATGTTTTTTGAAATTGCACCTGTGGTAGCGACTTCGTCTCGATGACCTACCTGCGACAGCTGGCGAAGCCGAATGTGTGAAGACCTCACTGAAAGCTTACCGGCGCTGAGACTTTTGTACACACAGAGGAGATGCTGGCCGACAGCGGACCACACGTATGTCGATACTATGCCAGATGCGGGCTCTGGTCATCCTTTCTGTTCAGGTTGTCGCATATCAAGAGCATGCGAATGCTCGAACCATCGGATCTTGCAGAGCCGCACATTGTACCGTATAGGCTTTCAATGGATGTCCTGCCCACATGTCGCCAGAACCGTGCCAGCCACAGCGGCCACGAGATCGCATCGCTTCTCTTGTGTTCCGAACCTGTGCCTTTTCGCGAGTGGTATCGAGCACTGCAGGTCTCGCGAGTCGACATTGTCGTAGCTGAATATAGATCACGTGGAGACGGTTTGCTCGTCGACGATGACTGGCCTTGATTTGCGCATATGATGTGTTGTGTTAGAGACAGAGGGCTCTCCGGGGTCATACCGGAGCCAGTAAGCTTGGCCCTAAAAGTTAGAGCTATATATACAGTTATGATTTCTGCTTCCAATGACGGCGCGGTTGGGTTAATCAGCTTTCACCTTGCCTTTTACCAGATGAAACCTTGGCTCACCGCAACACGCCGCGTTATTATTCTTTGGAAACACAAAATCCGACAGGGGATCTTTTTGCATCTTGTTTTCTAGCAGCCTGTTCGACTGTAGCAAGCCACAGTCAATCCTCTTCATATCAAAACATTCGTTCACACGTGATGGCGCGAAGCATGACTCAGCAGTGAAGACGACGACCTCGCTTTTGCATTTCCGACTTCTTCCACCTGAACAACACCTTCGATTGTCAATTTCGAGGACAAACAAGTCAGCGCACACTACCGAGATCAGCACTCGTGCCGACTCGATGCGCTGCCACCGAAAACTATCGCGACTGGACAATTGTGGCGGGTAGATGACCATGGAAGGAGCAACAGCTCAGAATGACCAACAGCAACCACAAGGAAGCAACCATACCGAGAACAGCAGTTCTCGACCCAGCTATCCAGACCCGAATCAAGGATCTGAGCATGGAGGCTACGTACCAATGCCAGCTAACGACAGTAACAACAGCTTCGGAGCATCACATGATGGATCAGCTGCTTGGTACATATCACCTAACACACAGGCTGTCCTGCAGCCGCAACTTACTGCTCAGTTCACAAACAACTGGATGGCTATGCCTCAGAGCGGCGGCGGACTAATTCCAAATGCATCCTTACCTGACCATCCTCTTTTCCAGATCCCGTCACTACCAGATCACCCTCTGTCCAATCATCCAATGCCACAGGTCGCTCCTGCTGTCAATGAGCGAGGCCTCACACAAGTACAAATCATAGAACAGCAATACCACACACGCCATGGTGACCCTGGATCTCAACTGCGAGGCGGCGAGAGCACATCATGGCTCGCTGGACAATGGGGCGAGGATACTGGAGGCAGAGCTGCGGCGAGCGCCGCTTACAGAGCTGCGGTGAATTACGGTGGGACTCACGAATGGGATCCCGATTTTGATCCGTACCTCGAAGACGCCTCGCGTCTGAGCGAGCTGTTGGGAGAGCCAGTTGTCAACGCCTCGAGCGCGACTCGTGGTGAACGTTCCGGACGTGGCCGTGGCCGTGGCCGTGGCGGTGTCAGTCGAGGTCGTGGTCGGGGTGGTTGGAGAAAACTGCTCAAAGGAACGGAGCATGCTGATCTGTTCCAAAAGCCTAAAACTGTTCACACCCGCCGTGGACGTGGAAGACCTCGTGGGCGACCTCGGAGGGCTACTGATGGTGGACCTGAGTTTAAGCAGTTCATGAAAAAGGCGCATGATCGCTTTCTTGATCAAAAGCTTGAAGAGGCTCTGGACAATGTCAGACAGGCGATTCAGCACAACCCAGAAGTGTACGCAGCACATATTCTTATCGTTCAGATCCTTGATGCAATGGGTCGGAAGGAAGATGCTGCCGAAGCAATGGAACATGGTGCCGCCACGGCGCGCGAACCTCGCGTGTGGGCTCAGGCCGCTGAGAAGATCCTGCAGCTGGCTGGCGATGAGCGACCGCTGGAACACGTCAAGCGGGCCATTCGCTGCTACAGTGAAGGACTCAAACTCAACAGCCGTTTCAGGGCTGACAAAGATTTGGAACTCGAGCTGCGTGGAGCAAAGTTCGAACTCTACAAGGAGGCTGGCATGACCCGAGACGCGCGCTTAGATGCCAAGAATATCGTGAAGGCATGGCCGTTCCATACGTATTACATCGGGCAGTGGGCGCAGTTGTGCGGAACATGGCACGATACCTCCGAGATGAAGGATGCAAAAGAGGCATACGAGGCAGCGTTTCGAGAGTACGAGGATGAGGACTCCTTTGGGCACCAGGACGACGAGACAGATTCGTGGAGCCATCTCAACATCTATCTCGATCTTTGCGATATGGTTGGGACTTTTGAACCTGGACTTTTCAGAGGCAAGCAATTGGCTCGCTGGTTTCTTGGACGCCAGGACGAGACTTTCTGGGACCACGTCAAGGATGACGACCGCGAGTTCGATGATGACAACGGCCGGCGAGCGTACCTACCAGAGTGGCAGCAAGGACGAGCCAGCCGCGACCTCGAGCTTTACGGTCGGGGTTTGCCTGTGGAGATTCGAGTCCGGTTTGGTCTGTTGAGACTGAAGTCTGGCTTTCAGCATTATCCCGAGGCGATGCGCCACTTCAAGGCTTTGCACAATTACGCCGACCAAATCGAGGACTACTACGACATCTTTTTGCAGGTTGGACAACGCCTGCATGAAGCCAATTACCGAGACGAAGCAATAAAATTCTATGACTTGGTTCGCACAGTGCCGATAGTGGAAGATCGCGACGAAGGAATTGAAGACAAAGTCTGGATGCAAATCGCTAATTGCTATAACCAAGCATTACGACACGAGGATGCTATCGCGTGCTACGAGATTGTCCATCGACACAAGCGCGCCAGCCAGGATTATACTGTCTGCTGTGCCCGTCTGTGCAAGCACTATGAAGATATTGGGGAGACGGACAAAGCACGGCAATTGTGCAATGAGCTGATCCTGTATAACCGACTCGATCTTCTGCATACTGCCGGTGTGAAGATGGCACCGCCGTCGTCGCAGAACATTGTCCGACCGCATAAGTACGATCTTAGTGCGCCTCGAGCGCCGCTGAGGCCACTGAAGCCGCCAGTCGTGTATAGGGAACTACGACCTGCAGGCGATCAGGCTGAAGTGCCGGCGACTCAGGGCACTTTTGGTGAGATGAGATTCGACCCAAGCGTCGGTACGATAACGACGCCGACAGCGGCTACCAGTCCAGTCAATCTTGGCCCCGTCTCCCAAAATGTGGAGCTACCTCCGGCGCCTCCAGATCATGTCGTGGCCGAGCTATTACCGAAGAAGCGTAAGCGTGGCAGGAAGAACGGATTGCTGCCCCCCGAAGAGGGCGACGATGATGGAGAAGGTAATGCCCCAAAGCGTCCAAGACTGGAGAAGACATACAATAAATCGCATGATGCCAAACGTCAAGCTCGTTTTGATCTCATCTATGATGCACGAGAGCGATGTCTTGCCAGCTTTGATGTCGTCAAGCAACACTGGCGAGCAATGAAAGCAGGTGAAGATGAAGACATTGTCGAGCAGTGGGTTGAGGCCGCCAATGTCATGCTGAGGGATTTCACAGACATGAAGGTCTTCTTTCCGGAGCGCGATAAGACTCTACCACTGGAGCTTACAGACGATCCTAGCAGGCCGTTCAGGAAGAACCAGCAGCGTCATGAGGACGTCGTGGGACCGAATGATTACCTCACCATCCCCTTTCACGATTGGCATCGCGTCTTCTCGGACCTCGCATTGTTCTATGCTGGAAGCGGCGAGCAGGATCGCTGCTACTATGTCGTGAAAGATGTCCTCCATGCGGCCAATGTCTTCTTCCTCGAGAAAACCCTCAAGTGGGCCAATTACGGGGTCGCTCTCTGCTGCGCTCTAGCATTCAACGACAGTTTCTACAGCATTGAACTTGTCCGAGAACTCATTCGCGAGAACGACTTCCGCGGTGGTACCCTCTTCCAACTCTTCGCGGCTGTCAACCGCTTCTCTTACGGCAGCAACTGGTTCAACTCCGGCCCAAGTCAGAAGTTCATGCTCCGAATGGTGAAGGCGTTCGACTTCCTAGCAATGGAGCCGCAGGTCCGGAACAGGATCGAATGGTCCATCCAGAAAGCAA
The DNA here is from genome assembly GCA_033816765.1 of Nothopassalora personata. Classification (NCBI taxonomy): domain Eukaryota; kingdom Fungi; phylum Ascomycota; class Dothideomycetes; order Mycosphaerellales; family Mycosphaerellaceae; genus Nothopassalora; species Nothopassalora personata. Next base: position 387,446 of record CM066296.1, read on the forward strand.
GCCTCGAAGAGAGAGTCAAGAAGTCAGAGGGCGAAAAGTTCGAACTCGACGCAGGAATACTGATGATGTACGGCCACATGGTCGCAGTCGCGAACCACAGCCACACGTCAATCCCATACTATCTACGAGCACTCGCCCTTGCGCCAGATAACGTCTGCGTCAGCTTGAGCCTCGCAACGATGTGGGTCCAGATCTCCATGAAGCGTCAGACGGACAATCGACAGTATGGCATCAACCAAGGCCTCAGCTTTCTGTATCGCTACTACCGCCTCCGCGCGGCTACTGGAAAGGCTCGGCACCTTCAAGAAGCTGAATACAACATGGGCCGCATGTGGCACTACCTTGGCCTAACGCACCTAGCTCTCCAAGCTTACGAGAAAGTCCTGGCTTTGAGCGAGAGGGTACGGGCGGAAGGAGAGGAGAGGAAAGTGGCTGGTGAGATGCCTGTGGAGGACGAGGTCGAAGATCTGGCGCATGAGGCGGCCTATGCATTGCAGGGCATCTTTGCTCTGGCGGGGAATGTGGAGGGCGCGAGAGCTATTACGCAGAAGTGGTTGGTGTTCTGATAACATGGGAGAGGCGTTCTTTGGGAGAGGTGTGTGCTGCGACAGATACCCAGGGTTGTAGTACATCGTTGTTTGCACCTAGCTACGCAAGTCCTGTTAGCATGATCATGGCAGGCTGCCTCCTCGTCCAACACTGGATGTCGAGGGTCGTGACTATATTCCAGTTGGAAGGCGATGTTGGTGTCATAAGGTGGGGCTCGATAGATCTTCGAGTATATGACAGTTACTGCAGGAGACAAGCGCGCGGCGCTCTGCCCATGCGCTACAATGTTCGACACGGGAAAGTTTGGTGCCCGCTATTCTTCGACACGGGAAAGTTTGGTGCCCGCTATTCAGTTCAGACTTTGACAGGGTCCTTGACCTCAGTACACATGTAGACAAGGACAAGATGTGCATATGGGCAAAAAGTTGTTATCACCCCAGGCTTCGAGGACAACTGCTACCGACAAATCGGTCTGAAGCAGATCTGACACATACGTGGGAAGCTACGCACGATCTGGTCTTGTGGCGTGCTCGCAGCGTGATACACGATGTCGAACCTCCCCCTTCGAGACATTTGGCCCTACGAGCTCGGTCTCGTTGCGATACTCTTCTAGCTTCTCAACGCTGCCTTCGCATCTCCCTCATCAGCTTTGTCGTCAGGCTTCTCCTTACGACGCATGACGACGTCCCAATTGTAGACACGAGCGGTGGCAACTTCCATTGTCTATGGTACAGTCAGCATTGGCAAGCAACATACCGCAAGGCCTGTGTAGCTCGTACCGTGATCTGTTCCCTCAGGAAGTCTAGGTCTTCTTCACAGTTGGCCAGACTCCCCTTGGCGGCTTCGAGTTTTCCGTCAAGGAGTGTTTCGGCTTCTGTGAGAGGGTATGCAAGCATTACGTTCGCCTGAGAAGTGTTAGCCATGTACCGAGAAGAAAGTTGTAGCTCTGCGCGTAGGCTTTGTTGAGATGGACTTACGCCAAGCCATAGGTAGACCTCTTCCGTCTGGTGGATGTTGGCTTTTGCGTATAGCGTATCGTTCAGCTCGAACGTAGTCTCCAGTGGCTCCGCATCAGACTTGATCCCCATATCAGCTCGAAGCACCTCAGCAACGTCAGACTCAACACACCTTCCTTGTCTGCAAGAACCGCACAGTCTCCAATGTCTTCTGGATATCAGGAATCTTATCCTTCAAGCCCGCCACCCGTCGTTGATTATTCGCCTCCATAAACTGATACTTGCTGCAAAGCCGCGGTCAGCATTCCTGCACCAAACCATCCTATCACCAAGACGCCATCTCCGAGACACAAATACGCACGAGATCATCTCCTGGAAGCTCTTGAGCGTTGGCTCGACATCTGCCCTCGTCGCGCAATGATCCTCGACCCGCTCCACGAAGGGCGCAAACGGGATCCCTCGCGCGTTGGTTGGCGCATCCTTGCCTCTGGTGTGGCTGCAATGTCAGTCTTTGTGAGTGCATGAGGAGGCGAAGGCCTGCTTACATCGCCTTCTCAACCGCAGCCATTGAAGTCGAACACCACCGCGTTCTGGGTTTATCATGAATGTGTCAGCCGGCAGAATCTAGCCTGGCTGGAGAAGGGTTGGTAAAAGTTCAGAGATTGATGGAAATGCGGTGCGGTTTTTTTGTGTCTTGGCCCCGTGGGATACGACTTGAAACGCCCCAATGGGTGATCACTCGCCACTACTTTTTGATATCTACGCGTGCTGGATGGGATGAGCCGTGACCAGGGTGTACACAGTACTGCGAATGTGTCGTTGCCGCAATGTTCTTCGCCAGCAACGACTTCCGCCTCGAGCGGGCGATCCCGTAGTTATGCAAAACTTGCGTGCACCGCCACAGTGTCTGCTGCTTATCTCTCCGAAACAACCTTGCAGCGGCCCCTCTAAACAAACCCGTCGCGTGCTATTTTAGACTTTCGCCGATGACGCTGCATAGCAGTCTAAACGCACCGCAGGTTGCTCTCCAGCATACCATAGCCCAACCGCGACAACGATCTCATTGCCGCCCTCTGAGATCTATCTCCAGCCAGCAACGTCAAAACCTTCTTCGCCACGAAACACGAGTCTGCATGATTAGAGCCACTGTCATGACCTTTCCGACGGTGTCGTGTCCACCGTATTCGCGATGCTAGCGCGGAAGCATGCCACAGGGCCGGGTCCCCCTCAGATTGTCCGAACCGTTTTGATCCAAGAACTTCTGCCGTTGGACATTTCGTTCTTGATCCAGCGAGCACTTCTCCGTCGCGCGGATCTGCATGTTCAACGAACGTATCGCCATCCTCTTCGACGTCAACACAGCGTTGGAGGAAGCGTGTCAGCAGGAAGCGACGGCAAGTGCGATGGTCAGCGATGCATTATGCACCCGCGGAACCATAGCAAGAGATTGGACGTTATTGCAGATACCGGATGCGGTAGCTGTGATGGCACCATTGTGTCCGCGGCACTGCTGAGACCAGGGTAGATTGGTTGTTTTTCGCATCTTCTTGGTCACGTGGCTCTGTCCATACCGTAACTTTCACGCCGCTGCGTCTTCCAGGTCTGCTTGTAGTTGGCTTGGGGCTTTGTCAGGTCAGCTGCTGCAAGACCGGATGGATTGCATTCATCACCATCATATGATTGTTCAGCCAGCCGCACTGCATTGCGCCGAACGACCCGCGCCCTTGGAACTTGCAGCCCGCCTTCTGTCGATGCCATACCTTCTTTCTCACCGGATGATAGCTACCACAGCCCCAGGCGATCGAAGCATCATAGTCGCCACGATCTAAGCCTCATGACATGCTCGCGAGCTCATGTCCGTAATCGTAAGATAAGGTTCTGCCACGTCGATGCATCCCCATACCCCAGGGCCGGGCAGAGCAATAGTTCAACCTGCATATGACAATCGCCCACTTGCTGCGAATCGTGTAATTTTGCTTGTCAATGACCACGCCCGATTAAGTTGATCGCTCGCATGGCTCTCGTGCCCGACTGCCTTGCCGTGACCTACCTTGCATACTTCCGTGCCAGCGAGAGTATTGAAGGCAATCTTGGCTGATGAGCAGCATCGTGAGGTGGAGAGGTGTGTGAGTCTTCGGATCGGTATTCCTTCTCGTTCTCTGTTTTCAGGCTTTGAATGTGCCGATGATGCAGTGATTGTTGGTGTCGGATGTCAGGTGTTGGCGGTGTGGGTGACATGCCAAGATAGTGTAGATGAGTGTTATGACTGAAGCAGAGCTGCAACGCTCTCCGCAATCATTGCAGAGGATTTAATTCTAGACGAGATGCTCTCAGTTGAGTTGTATCAAGAATGGAGTCAGCACTGGGGGCTATGAATGTGAGAGGAATACAAAGAGGATGTGAACTCGAGTCAGCTGTGTTGCATAGCTACGATACTAAGGAGCCACCATCGTACCCGCCAACAACAGCAGTGATCAATCTAAAGGTGTGCGTGGAGGCTTTCATAGCAACCATGCGAAAAGCAAATCCCGTCTGTATCCCAAACACCGCGCCAATTCCAATATGGCCCAAATCTATTCGTAAACCGTTCGCCATGCATAGTCCGTTAGATTGTATTGTGTCTCAAATAAAGTCGTCGTGGAGGGTTAGGACTTAGGCCAGTAATGCGATGACCGGCCAAGGCCATCACAAAACTGCTCCTCATCCATCACCCTCGTGAAGACACTCGATGCAACTTTCTGCCTCAACCCAAGGCGACTAAAGCAACTGAACGTCCAAAGTGTGTCGAAGCGGAAACAGAGCAAAGCAGCAATCGGAGCAAAACTTTATGGTCTCCAATCAAGACCCTCTCTGATCAACTTGCCAAGATCGGCAGCCCAAGGCTCCTTCATCATGGAGAAGTGGTGACCACCCATGACACCAAACTTCATATTGTTGCCACAAAGCTGATCCCAGCCATTACTTGCGAAGTCGGTTCGGTGGTTCAAGAGCCACTTCATCGGCGCTGGGTCCTCATCCTCAGCTGGTGGTGGACGCGGATCGCCTGGGTTGCCGGCAACACCGTCGGTACACCACACTGCGTAGGTCGGGCATGGACCTATTGTTGGCTTTGGGTCGTAGTCCGAGAGAGATCGAATGGCCGCGGAGAAGTGAGGCAGGAGCCACTTGGGAGTCTTGCTTGGGTCGCCAGTGCCGAGGAGACCGATCTCGTTGAAGAAAATGTGGAGACGGGCAGGTAGAGGGTCGAGGTTGACTGGGCAAGGTGAGTCAAGGAGTAGCAGCTTCTCGACCTTCTCGCCAGCGGCAAGGAGTGCTTGAGATACGGCGTAGGCAATGACGCCACCTGCTGACCAGCCGCCGAGGATGTATGGTCCCTTGGGTTGACGGCGCTTGATCTCGGCGAGGTAGATTAGAGACGAGACCTCGATGCCACATTGCCATTGTTCAGGATCTTTCATGAAAGGGCAGTTGAGACCGTATGCTGCAACATCTGGTCCAAGGTTGGGAATGCTGACGTAGCTGGTAGCCGAGCCTGATCCATCTGGCAGGAAGAAAATCTTCTTGGTTGCGACTTTAGCGTTGCCCTGGAGCAGGACGGAGGTAGCGGCAGGGTACTTCGAAATGTCCGTCTTGTTGATCTTCGCCAGCCTAGCGGAAACCTCGTTCATATCAGTCTTTGTTGACGTCTTGGGTGTGGTTGACGAGGCTTTTGGGGCCCTAGACTTCATGGGCCGCATACCGAGAGCGTTTTCTATGTCCAAGATAGTCGGATTTGTGGACAAGAAGGTTGACGGAAGATCAACACCAGTCTTCTCACGAAGCTCGCCGAGGATAGTCAGACTCATGAGCGAGTCCATACCCATCTCCGCGAGTTCGGCACCATCAGTGATCTCGGAGATATCGACACCCATCTCTTGTGCAACGACGTGGCGTGCAAGAGAAACATCGCCTACGTCTGCAAGAGTGTCACGGGTGGGCGAGTCGATCTCAGGCTTGCCTGCATCACTTGGTGCGGCACTCGGTGCACTGCTTGCGGGTGTGGAGAGAGGGTCGAAGGGTGTTGGCACATCGGTTGGTGGGATGCTGTCGTCGTCAGAGTCGTCCTCGGTGTCAGCTGCGCTGCTGCTGTCGCTACTGCTCGAGCCAGGGTCGAGTTGCGCGAAGTACTTCTTCATCTCGCCCACGGTCGGGTAGTCGGTGAAGAGCGTTGGGCTGATCTCCATGTCCAATTCCTCGCGGAAGATGGCAGAAATGGTCAATGATAGTAGCGAGTCGACACCCAGGTTCTCAAAGTGAGCATCGTCGACAAGTTCAGACACATCAACTTCAGTCTCCTTAGCCAAGATCTTCATGACTTTGTCCGTCAGGCCGCCCGAAGCCTGGGGCGCTGTGACCTTCTTCTGCTTGGGCTTCCTACTCGCGATGACAGGTGTAGGTGCTGCAGGTACCACAGTGCGCTTGATAGGTGCGGGAGCTGCCAGCTTGATTGGCGCTGGAGCTGGAGCACGAGCTGGAGTTTGCTTGACCATCGGCATTGGCGCTGGCGCTGCTTGGGCGGTAGAGCCCTTATTCGGTGGCAAGAAGGTGTTCAGGACACGGCGCGGGATCTGTTGGAACTTGATGCCTTCGCAGACAGCAACAATCTCATCGCCTTGCATAATGTACACGTCTCCCTTGGAGATGTTGTTTGGCTGTGGCAACATGCGAACGTAGTTGCGGAGTCGCATGCCGGCAATGAGCGGCTTGGAGAACTTCATTGCGCCCCAGCCGTGGGAAACGTAGACGTTCTGCTCAGAGTCGAGGAGGTCAGAAGCGTTGACAATGAAGCCGGAGATGTGGCAAGAGCCGTCGATGTGGTATGGCGCGCAGTAGAAGTCACCGTCGTCGGGCTTAGTTGGGAAGTCGAGGGTGGCAGATGCCTCTGTATTGGCACCATCCAAAACAACCTCGGCCATGGCTCTGTACTTGCTGTCGTAGTTGACGAGAGCCTTGAACAGCTTGTAAGCCATGCCACGCTGGACCTTGTGGGCACCGCCAGTCATGGTCTTGGCCGTGAGCATCTCCATCTGTGCCTTGACCATGAAGTTGTAGCGAGCCCATTCGTCGGCCCAAGCAGCCTTGTCCTCGTACTTGACAGTGCAGTGAGCATGTTCTTGAATCTTCTTACCATCTGGCTGGACGCTGCGGAAGTTGAGCTTCAGGATGCCTTGCTCCAAATCGGCGTTGGCTTCAAGCTCGATATGTTGACCTTGTGCGGGTTGTGGAATCTGAGCGATGAGAGGCTTGGGTACCTCCATGTTGCAGACGTTCATGCCGGGCGCCTCGGTGCCTGGTCGCGTCTGCTTCCAGATGTAGTCGGCGACAGTCAATGCCATGTCAGCATAGAGTGATGATGGGCACAAAGCAGCATTGTTGACCATGTGGCCGCAGACGACTGGATATAGCCTGCTGTCAGCCAGACTGGAGCGGACAACAACTCGTGCTTGGTTGGCGCTGTACTCCTCGCTGATGACCTTCTGACAAGAAGTCGACAAACGCTTGGCAGGGATCTCAACTGCTGGAACAGCGGCTGCAACCTCTTTCTCAACGATTACTTCTCTGGTCTGTGGCGCTTCACCCTTGGTGAGTGTCCAGTTGTTGTGATAGTCAAGCCAGTACTTCTTGTTGTCGAAGGCATATGTTGGGAGCTGGTACATCTCCTGCGCGTCGTTGAACTCGCGATGGTACTCATTGAAGTCAATGTATACACCAGCAGAAAACAGCTGGCACATGCTGTTGGCAATCGTCTTCCAAGCATCCTCGCCTCGTCGAAGCGAGGGAGCAGCCACAGTAGCGCCAATGGACGCCTTCACCATGCCCGAGCAGACAGGGTGGGCGCCAATCTCGAGCCAGGCAGTCTTCTCGTCGAAGACTTTCTCCTTCTGGCCGCTGGTGAGTGCAGTCCAGAAGTTGACAGTCTCACGAGCGTGACGTGCGAGGTACTCTGGGTTGATGACGCCTGCGTCGCGAATGATCTCGCCAGAGAGAGGTGAAAGCACTGGTACGGCAGGCTTGTTGAAGGTGACCGACGAAGCAATCTTCTTGAACTGGTCGAGAATCGGATCGACCTGGGCAGAATGAAATGCGAACGGCACATTGAGCTTGGTCGCCTTAAAGCCACGCTGAGTCAGAGTCTCGCTGGCCACGGCTACAACGTCGCCACCACCGCAGAGAACAGTCTCCTCTGGACCGTTGACGCAAGCAACCTCAGTCATCTTGTCGCCAAGGGCCTGGCGGATGGCCTCGACGCTGCCCTTGACAGCGAGCATGCCGTGTGTGTGTGGAGTGCAATCCTTCACCAGTAGCTCTGCTCTGCGGCCGACAAGAAGAATCATGTCAGAAGCCGAGATGACGCCAGCAACATGGAGTGCGGCATATTCACCCAGGCTGTGGCCAATGACGGTAGCTGGAGCCACGCCCCATGCTGCCCACATGTTGGCAAGAGCGACTTGAATACAAGCCATGCCCAGCTGTACTTTGACTGGCGACAGAGTCTGGACATCTGTGCCGTCAAGAAGCTCAAGGAATGATGGAAGACCCTGAATGCGCGCGAGCTGGTCGAGCTGATCGATGTCGTCACGGAAGCCCTTGAGGTCCTGGTATAGCTTTTGACCCAGGCCAGTGTACTGCGAGCCCTGCCCAGTGAAGCAGAATGCAGTTTTAGTAGCAGCCATTGGGGCAGGCTGATACGAGTCCTTTACTTGCGCTTGCAGACAATCGCCAGCCTTGGTAATGTCAGACAATGGGAAAGCCACGCGGTAGTTGTGCTGGATGCGACGCGCAGTCAAGGTGTAAGACAGCGATGAAAGAGCAGTGCTGCCATTCTCCTTGACATAATCTTGAAGATTGGCGATGTTGCGCTTCAAAGAGGCGATGGATCGTGCGGTCACAGTGATTGGCAGAGTGCTTCGTGGGTCAACGCCCTTTGATGCCTCGCGAACTGGACCGTCCTCAAGCAGCAGAGCGGTGTTACCGCCAGCAGCAGAGAAGTTGTTGAGGAAGACCTTGCGAGGAGCGGCGGTCTTGCGTGGCCAGTCGACTTCCTTCAAGGAAATGTTGACCTTACGGTCTTTTAAGTCAGCTGGGAATGACTTGTTCATCTCGCCCTTGACACCAACGTTGGCAGGAATCTTGTTGTTCTTCATCATTAGAAGAACTTTGTGGAGCGAGTTGATGCCTGAAGCTGCTTCAGCGTGACCAACATTGGCCTTGATGGCGCCCAAGAACACCGGCTGATCGTCGCGACGCTGGCGATGACGAGGAGCAAAGACGTTCGTGACCGAAGTCATCTCGATGCCGTCACCAGCTTGGGTACCAGTACCGTGCATTTCGACATAGCTGATTTCGTGAGCATCGACACCAGCATTGGCGAGAACTTGCTTGTACAAGAACTCTTGCGCGCCGGCGTGTGGGTGAGTAATCGAGACGGCTTCGGCAGAGTGGTTGGTGGCAGCGCCGAGAATGCACCCGAGGATGTTGTCCTTGTCAGCAACGGCGTCCTCATAACGCTTTAGAATGACGGAACCACAGGAGTCTCCACGGCAGTAGCCATCAGCAGCATTGTCGTACGTCTTGCAAGAACCTGTCTTTGACAAGAACTGACCCTTGGACAGACCGGAGAAAATGTCTGGGTTGGTCAAGACGTTGAGACCACCTGCGATGGCGGTATCGCAGTCACCAGCCCACAGTGAGGTACATGCAAGCTGAATGGCAGCGAGGGACGAAGAGCATGCTGTGTCGATGGAGTAAGATGGACCAGAGAACTTGAAGTAGTAGTTGATGCGGCCTGGGGCAAAGGCACGCACACCACCAGTGATGAAGTAGGTGTCGACGTTCTCAGCGGCGTTTATCTCACGCCAGTCGTCAGAAGTCTGACCGTAGAATGTGCCTATACGGTGAAGCTTCGTAGATGTGGTGCGATTTGGGACGTATCCGGACATCTCAAGTGCTTCATAAGCAGTAACTAGCGCAAGACGACCCATGGGATCTGTCTGAGCAGCCTCTCGAGGAGACATATTGAAGAATCGAGGGTCGAAAAGACCTGGTTCGTCGATGAAACAACCGAAAGGCGTGTGAGACTTGTTCTTGCCCTTTCCTGATGGATCGCAGTGAGCATCAGCATCGAAGCGATCGGCTGGGATTTTGCGGTGAACGTCCAATCCTTTGAGGAGCAGATCCCAAAGGGCCTCGTGGTTTGCAGCACTGGGGTAACGACCAGCCATGCCGACAATGGCGACCTTGTCGTTCTGAGTGCGGCCGACGTAGCCCTTGTTCTCCTCGAATGCCGTGTGGTCGATTACGGAGACATCGTTCTTGCCGCCCGCGTTCAGGGCGGACACAAGGCTGTTTGCGATGTTGCTAACACCCATGGCGTAGATTCTGGCGCCGAACTTGCTGGCGGCCATTTGCGTGACAACCTCCTCAAGAAGGTAGTCCCATCGCACTGGACGCCGAAGCATCTCACCCAGAGCCAGCTTAGCGAGCTCGTAGGCATTCTCGGCGACCATTGGCTTACCAGTAGCAGCAGAGTGTACGAGGGACGCTGGCATACGCTTCCTGAGCTCAAGAGCAGTATTGCCAGAGAGTATCTTATCGCAGTCGGCCTCGGTGAAGAGGTGCTCAGCATGGTACGGACCATAGACGGGGATCTGGACCCTATTGTTCTGAGAAAGGGCAGATTCTTGGAAGAATCGCTCCACAGTGGTTGGTGGGCCGGAGATGGTCAAAGCCATTGTGGAAACGGCGCTGATGTATGCCTGGTTGGACTGTGCGATTCCTTGCTCTTGGTGGAATGTAGCCAGAGCCTGCTTTGTGGCCTGCTCAGTCGTACCTGAAACGATGGTTGACCATGAAGCCTTGTCTTGACCTGCCTGACCGAGAACCGAGCGAAGGGTCTCGACAACAGCACCAGAGCGGAATGCAATCCGAACAAATTCCACGCCCAGTGTGACCAGCTCCTCTACAGTCTTTGCAGAGACAGTAGCAGTGGCGGCCAGGAGACCGGTGCAGAGACCAAGCACACGAGTGTCAGTCGCTGCCGGCAGCTTTGACTGGTGCTCCGAGAAGTACCCAATGTAGTGGCCGATCTGGGTGATTGTTACGAACGCAGACTCGAGCATTGGCACTTTGTCTCCCTTTTGATAGTATGCTTCGACCAAGTTGCTAACTGTCAGAAAATCGGGGATCGTGTTCCTCTGACTGCGGGCAAGGCTGCGGACTTCTTCGCGGAGAGCCAGAGCGACACGCTCGATAAAGTTGGACACAAGAGCATTGTCCTTGCGCAGGCACAATCGGTGGAGGAGAGGATACTGCTCGGCAGTCTGGTCGCCGAAAAGTAGAACGTTCGACATCGTGGCGGTGATTGGTGTGAAGTTGCTTGCGAGTTCCTTCGCTCGTCTGTTCGATCTAGTGAAATGATGGGGAGTAGTCTTGCTACAATGGCTGTCGTATGAATTGCTCTGTGATTCGACTGTGTCTAAGTACAGCAGTCCGTATGAGCAGAAAACCGTGGTGGCTAGGCACGGAAGAATGCTGTATGGTTAGGAGAGTTTTGCGGGCGAGCAATGATTATTGAAGAAAGATGAATGTTGTCGACTGTAATCTGGAGCGGCGAACCGTTAGGGTAGAGAGTAGACAATGTTGAATAGGCAGGTGGCTAGTCTGCTTGGATCAACGAGGGTGCATGAGAGATGCTGAGAGCGTACCAAGGCATTATGTACCGACTGGCGGTTAGCATTGACAGACCAGGGGTCTGGTGGATTCTTGATCGCGCGATGGTTTAGGCGTCCGGAGGGATCGACAGCAGGTAGCAGTCTGTGCTTGCTTGGAGCCGTGTGCCAAAACGAGCCATCGACGTTCACGAGGAATCAGACGCTTAGCTCCACCACCCACACTGGGCCATAAAACACTCCACTGCAGGCCGGAGTTCAGGGTAAGCAGATAGTGCTATCAATAGGCTCGAAGCAGGCCACGGATAGTGGGCAGTGATGAGATGAAGTCACGAAATCCGGCTCTCCATCTCCATCAGCGCCGCGGGCAGGCTAGCGGCATCGCCAAACAAATGCATTGCCTGATCAGGAAGAAATGGTCGCCGCACGCACGCTCCTTCTGCAGTGCTGCGACGATGAGCGGGCTGAGTGCTGAGTGCTGTTGGCTGTGGGCTGTGGGCTGTTGGCTGTTGGCTGTCGGCTTGCTGGGGAGGCCACAGACGCAGGTTGACGCTCGTTCTGAACCTTGAGCGCTGCGCTGCTTCACGGACAGCGGAGCAGTAGGCGTCGCGAGAGCGCGCAGTGTCCTTCCGGCCAGGCTCCATGCCACACGTTGTGTGTGTGTGATTTTAAGTGTTCCAAGTCGGTTCGTGCCGTTTTCTGTGTATCCCCTAGTGACTGACTGACGGGCCATGTTGATCGCTACCTTCCTCCGGCTGCGGCTCATCTGACACCACTTCCGGCACATGCAAGGCCTCTGCTGCACAGTGTTTCCGTTTTGATGTACATGATGCGTGCACAGTCGTCTTCCTTGCGGGCCACGCTTCGTGTAGCCATACTAGCGGATCTCGTGGTGACGCTTAGATGCTGATCGTCATGTGATATCGCAGCGCTCTGAAACAACTCTGCTCGTCTGTGGTTGTCCTGTGGTGGATCTATTCTAAGCAACGGTTTCCCGCGGCAAACTTCGGAGCAGACCCCCTGGCCCGACGCTATGTGACCCTTTGTAGACACCGATTTCGTTCCATACCTGAAGGTTTGAGCTAGATCACGGATTATACGGGTAATATCTTTAGCTTATGTGCAATCCACTGCCGATGCTAAGGAACCGAGGAGCCCGAAGTAGTATAGACGTACTTAGTAATGTTAAGCCTAATCCTCTAATCTATATTGCTCTATCTTACACTAATAACTTAGTATAGTTACTATCTTTAATTATAGCCTATTTAAGCTACTAGATTAACAGTTACGTAGGGCCGGATTGTTAGGTTTAGTATAACCTAATAATATTATAAGTTAAGAAGACAAGCTTAATCGGGTTTATTCTCGGGCCAATAGGAAGTTAAGGGAGAGTAATAAAGTAGTAGCTATCTTATCTTATAAAGACTAAGTAGTAGTAAGGTAGAGGTTAGGTTATAGTATATTCTAAACAGTGATATTAAATAGTAAGTTAAACGTATCGAAACTATAAGGGATTCTTAGCGTTCCTAAATATAAAGGAGAATACTTCTAGCTCGAAGCTGTTAGTAGGCGCGCTATGTCGCGCTAGCTCAATATGTCGTAGGCTCGATAGTCGTCGCGCTCTTATAGCGTCGCGCTACGTCTTATTAGCTTATACCGTCTCTATAAGCTATAAGGCATCGATTAGTTAGACGGGAGTCTTCGCTATATCGATCCGTAACACGGATCTAGTGTTCTTCACTTTAGACAATTACGTACGTAAGTAGACTATAGATAATAATAAGAATAAGTAGGATTTAATATCGCGTTATAGTAAGCTAATTAGTTACTTAAATTATTTACTTAATTTATACTTATATATTAGGCATTTTTAAAGCTAGTAGTATATTATATATATCTATCTTAGACTAAAGATTTGTTACGGGTAAACGACGTATATACTAAAGTTCTATAAAGTTTATAATAAGTTCGATATAGAAGAAAGGAGAAGTTATACGCTATCTAAAGAAAAGGTGTCGGAAAGCAATCCGAACGCATAGGCGCAGCCTATACTAAGAAACAGGGGCCCGCCCCTTACACTACTCCCCCCTTCCTCCTCCGCCGCCCCTAGCTATAGCTCCGCCCTAGAGCCTATTGTCCTAGGTGTTTTCGTTAGGCTCGCAATAGGAAGTGCCCGAGCTTCTCTTCCTTATTGTCTAGCCCCGCCGACGCCGAGACGAAGTATTGTTACCTAGGTAAGTGTAAGGTTTGCTATTGTCTACTAAGTAACAATAGCTATTATTACATGTAAACAATAGGAGCCTAGAACGTATCTTTAGGTTCTCGTTTTCTTTTTTTTCTTTTCTTTCTTTTTCTTATTACCTACCGCACGCGTAAGTCGCCCCTCCCCCTCCCCCCTAGCTAAGCGTCTCTAGCCTTAGGGGCATATTCGCGTATCTTATACCTATCGCTTAGGGAGACGACATTTTCCCTACGGGTTCCGATAGATACTAATAGTATGCCGTAAATAGAAACTACTACTACTATATCTCCTATTAATACTATTAAGTAAGTCTAAATAAATTCCTACGGAGACCGAAACATTCTAACCGGAGCCTAGCATAAAATAGCCTAACGCCGCATCTACTACGTCCCCTACGCCTCTACTAGCGTAGACTACATCTCCTAGTATATAAGTACCGGTCCTCGTCCTATTCTTATTAGGGTCCGCTAATTATCGTTAGGGCGCAACCGCGCGCGCCTACTAGGCCTACAATACTAATCGTAAGCATTACGAGAACATATATGTACCGCGCGGACCCCGAAGGAAAATTATCGTTAACCGCGCGTTTTAGGCCGGAGCTCGCCTACGCCGCCTATACTAAGTGGACCCGCGCTACTAACTAGAACCGCGCGTAAGTATCCTCCTTAGCGTCCTCCGCGACTTTTCTACCGGCTTACGGTCTTTTAGCGACGACGCTCGTACTAAGCTCCGCGCCGTCCTTAAAGCCTAGAAGGCTTTAAAGCCTCTCTAGCGTACTAGCATACTCTCCCGGTAAGTTTCTACGGACTCCGCCTCTTTATACGCGCTTACCGATTCTTTTAGTACGGTCGCCGCTAAGGTTATAGGCACTATAGCTAATGCCTAGCTTATCTTTAGGTAGACGTATATACTACGGGCCCCGTTACAAAACTATCGCTAACCGACCTCTTAGTCCCGGGGGCGCCCTACGCGACCTCTAGCTAGGCTAGCGCCGCGTGCGTTAGGCCTCGGCCTCTACTAACTAGCCTTCGGGCACCCTCGTCTTTCGCGCGGGCCGCGACCGGGCTATTATAGTATATAGCTATCTCGATAGGGATCGGGCTCCGCTACTTTTACGGCGGACGCCGCTAAAATAAAACGCTCTTAAACTTACCTATGCCTTCTTACTTCTCTCTATCTCCTAAAAAGACTCCCTAACCTAAAAGAACGCCTACCTTTTCCTAAACGCCTATGTCTACGCTAAATCCCTAGTAATCCTTACCTTTTTGCCTTTTCCCCCTTCTATTCGTATCCTATGCCTCCTTCGGTCCGTTATACGTTATTAGGTTACTAAATCTCCTCTCGAAGTTATCCGCGGCCGCTGTGTCCGCGAGGTACCCTAATAGTTCCTATGTAGGCTTATAGTATCCGGTCTATTTCACTAGGACTTTACGTACTCGGCCTCTACCTCTAACCTTAGTTCTAGCGTAAAGAATCTCTTCTACCTACTACTCTTCGTAAGACTAGATTATAATAAGGTCCGGCTATTTATTATCGATCTCCTATCCGGGTAAGGGGTCTTAGCTTATAGGTCGTAGTAAGTTAGGATAGAAAACCGGGTAGATCCCGTCGGGGATCCTAGATAAGCGTATAGACAACGGTAAGATTACTTCTACTACTATATACTTCGCGTGTCTATAGTCGAGGCTCTTCTTTAGTCGTATAGTAATATAGTTACGTAGATCTAGCTAAACTTCATTGCCTACACGATAGATTAGTACGGGCTTCCTATCCCGGTTAGCGTAGTCCTCCTATTTTTAGGCGGCTTCCGCTATGCTCGCCTAACATAGGTCCGTAATCTTTTACATCCTTTCTACGAATAGCGTTACCCGTTACGCGGCGTCTAACTAAGAGGTCTCTAGATCCGGTTATAACTAAACGGGTAATAGTGCCTCATATCCGTATACCGCGAAGAAGGGGCTTATTCCTAGCCTAGCGTAATACCGCGCGTTTAGAGTAAGTTGCGCCGTAGGGAGCTAGCGTTTCTAGTCGGACTGCTTATAGTTAATATAGTTACGAAGGTAAGCCTAGACTTCCTAGTTTAACCGTTCCGGGCCTCCGTTGGTTTATAGGTAGTAGGCGGAGCTAAGCCTCTATTTTACACCGGTTAAACGATAGAAGGTCCTCTAGAAGGTACTCGTCTAGTTAGTACCCCGGTTACTCGTAATAGCTTAAGGGAGGCTATAGTATCTTACCTAGTAGTCTAAGAACCTTTTAGCGTAGTCCTCGGCTTTTATAGTAGGCATCGCTTCTAAAACGACGGTCTTGCTTAGTCGATCCTTAATTACCTAGAGGTAAGTGTTCCCTTACGACTCGGGCATATCCGTTATAAAATCTATCGAGATCTCCTAGAAGAATCGGTCGGGGACCGGTAAGGGTTGTAGGAGGCCGTGTTTCTATTCCCTCTACACCTTATTCCTACCGTAGTAGTTATAGTTCCTTAAGAACTGCCTTACGTGCTTAGACTATAGGGGCTAGTAGAAGTTACGACTTAGTATCGATACTATAGAGTCCCGGCTAGGGTGGCCGTATACCGGTAAATCGTGCACGGATTAGATTAGCTTAGTTCGAAGGGTGTCGTTCTATAGAATCGCTATATCTCCCTCCTTATAGTCGGACTCCGTAGAACTAGGAGCTCTAGGCACCTAAATCCTACCGCGGTAGCGAAGATACCCGTTACGGTCGATACTATATTTACCTACTTACACCTTAAGTTTTACCTCGCTAGGAAGTAAACGCGCTCCTATCTTAATCGCGCGGTGTACCGCTTAGAACGTGCTATCCTTCTCGATAGTTCTTTCCTAGAGGTCGTTTAGCTCTTAGTCTTAGAAGGGTCCCTATAGTACGCCCGGTAAATCCGCCTCTTCTATAGCGGATAGTCCTTCGAACTACGTAGCTAAGATTCGTACTAACGAAACCTTTATAGTCGAGCTAGCGTCTACTACCTTCGAGCCCGGCTAATTCTTTACGATGTCCGGTTTAAGAAATCTACGATACCGTAATAACTTATCGTCCTATCTAAGCGTGTCCTACTCCCTTCGAGAAAGGGCATCCGGCACAATCGCCTCGGTGCCCGGCCTATACACTAGTAAAAACGAGAACTTTACAACTTCCTTAACCTACCGGATCTACCGTTCGGAGAGCTGTCTCTTCGTTATAAAGTATTCTAGGTTCTTATAGTCCGTCTAGATTATAAAGGGCCTATATGTTTTTAACTCGGGAGTCTATTCCTTAAGATAGGACACTACCGCGAGTATCTCCTTATCGTAAATGTCGTAGTTAATCTTAGCCTTATTAAGCTTCTTCGAGTAGAATCCTACTAGTCTTACGACTCCGTCCTTTTCTTATAGGAGGGCGCCTCTAAGCGTAAAGCCGCTATAGTCCGTTTCTAAAAACGTAGGGAGCTCCGGGTTCTAGTAGGCTAAAACTAGTGCTTTATAGTACTTGTCCTTTAGGGTCTTAAACGCATTAGCCTAACGATCTCCCTAGGAAAACACCTTGTTCTTACCGGTTAGCGACGTTAAGGGCTCGGTAAGCTTTAAATAGTTTAGAATAAATATTCGGTAGTAGTTCGCGAAGCCTAAGAACCGCCGCACTTCCTTCTAGGTAACTAGTGCCTTCTAGTCCTTTACTACTACTACCTTTTCGGGGTCGGGTCCTACTCCTATCCCGTCGGTATACAATGAACCCGAGGTACTTAACCTTCTTCTATATAAACTTATACTTCCCTAGATCTAGGAAAAGGCCTCCGTCCTAAAGCTTCTAGAGCACGATGCGAACCTTCTAGAAATGGTCCTCTTTTATTCCGTCGGAGTAAATAACGACGTCGTTAGCGTAGGCCGAGGTAAAGTCGTCTAGGTAGTCCCGTAACAAACTGTTAATATACCGCTAGAATGTTACGGGGGCCCCGGATAAACCGAACGGGTATACTAGCTATTCCTATAGACCGAATCTAGTTCGAAAAGCCGTCTTATACTCTTTACCTCGAGCTGTCCGGAGGTAATAGAATACGGTAACAACGTTAACCTTCGTAATCTATCTAGCGCCCGTTAGGTTCCGAATAGTTTCCGGGATTAATAGAAGCGGGTAACGGTCCTACTTAGTAATCGAGTTAGTGCTCTATAATCGTAGTAGAACCTAAGTCCTCCCCCGGGCTTCTTTACGAACAAGACGGGAGCCGCCGCTTCTAAGGTGGAAGGGCGAATGTAACCCTTACGCTATAGCTCCGTTAGCGACTTCCGGAGGATAAGTAGCTCGTCTTTCGACATACTGTAGAGCGGTCCCTAGGGCAATAGTTCCGGGTTTCCGTCGGCTTTCGTCCGTATCTCGATCTTATAGTTAAGGTCGCCGCGGTATAGAGCTAGTTTATTAGCTTCCCTAGTAGAAAATAACGGTAATATATCCTAAAGTTCTAGAGGCAAGTCCTTCTTAAGTTCCTCTCGCGTAGGCGGCTCCTTCTTACTAAGGGCTTTCTTAATATCTTCTACGGTTACCGCGGCAATCGTAGCGGAACGCCTACCCGACTCGTGTTCTTCGTAGTTACGCCCTTCGGGTACCTATTTCTTTACTAAGCTATAGTAGTACCGGCGCTTTTTAGGCGCGGTCCGGATCTAATTGTGCGCCTTCTACGGGTTTCCTAGGATTATAGGGAAGTCTAGATTAGGCACGACATAAGCATAAACTACCTAGTAGATCCCGGTAATTTCTATACGGAAGGCGACTACTCCTTCGATCGAGTTCCGCATTGCCTTCGTAAACCCTATAGCCTTGCGGCTCTTATTGCTAACATACGTGAGACCGAGGCCTTTCGCTAAGTCTCCGTTAATTATAGCGTAGCTTATGTATTCTTTATCGATAAGAGTAAACGTTCCGTAACTTTCGTTTAGGAGTACGTCGGTATATATAAGATTCCTATTTATAGAACTCTTAACTGCGTTCTACCCCTTTACTAGTGCTTCTTTATCTCCTAGTTCTAGCTTTTGACTAGGAGCTAGTCTTTTCCTATCTCTTCGGGATCCGACTTAAACCCGTCGTCCTCTAGAATCGGCGCGACCGAGGCCGCGTTAATCCTAGTAGGATCGACTGCTACGGCGTACGGGCATTCCTTTACTCGATGTCCGCTCGCTCTATAGCGGAAGTAGAGCTATTCTTAGCGCCTACGATCCCTCTCCGCGGTGTCTATCTATTTTACTCTCTACCTCCCTTTATCCTCCTTCCGATCTCTACGACTTCTAGAGCGGCCTCCGCTTATCCGGGTTAGTGCTATAATAGTGTTACTATCGGCATTAACCTAGCTACTAGCCGCTCTCGTAAAAGAACGGGTAGTAACTATAGCGGTCGTACTAGAGTCCTTATTATTATCCTTCTACCTCTTATAGGCTATTTTAAACTAGTCCGTATCCTCGAGGTTAGTTATAATCCGTTCGACCTCCCCCGTAAACTCGTAGTAGTCCTCCTTCTTCGGCATAGCCGCCGTATATATCCGAACGGGGTTCGAGAAGGTATTACGTAAGTAACTAATCTTCGCGTCGTCGCTCTAGTTCTCTCCGCCGGCGCTTAGTAGGAGTCCGTCGAATTTTATCTAGTAATCGTACTAAGGTTAACCGTTCGTATATTTAATCTTAGTAAGCTACTCTAGGGCCTTAGCGCGCTCGTTACTATTACCGAAGACTTTCTCGAGTTACGTAAAGAAAGTAACGGGGTCCTTCCTAAGTTCGCCGTCTCCCTTATCCTAGAAGTACCGTATCCTAGTACGCTCTCTCGCTAGTAAGGTGTCGTTAATCGCATCCTAGTAATACTCCTTAGAGAGCGTCGGTTTTAGGGCGGATCGCACCCTAAAAGAGCTCTTTAACCTTAAGAAGTAATCGCGGAATGTCTCTACCTTACCGTCCTAGGAAGGGGGGTTCTAACCTCTAGGACCCGACGGTTCTTCTCCGGTACGCGGCGAGGGCGCGGCGGCGTTTAGCGTCTATAGTAGCTGTCTTATTAGGTTACTAGTAGTTGTCTTATTATAAACTAGTAGCGAGACTGTAGGTGTTAACTAACGTCGAGCGTCTTCCAATTCTTTTAAAGCGGCGCGCGTTGCAATCAACTCGGCTTATATCTCTTCCTATCGCTAGTATAGTTACTAAAGCATAAGTTAGAAGTTTTTATTCGGGGCACTAGTCCCGGGGTTCACGCTTCGCGGCGACGTTATTACGTATCCCGTCTCTTTAATAGTAGGTACCTAGCTAATTCGAATAGATCTGTTAAGTTAAGACCTAATAGGATACGTAGTTAGTAGCGGAGTGGAGTAAGAGATTAATCTTTAACTAGCTAACAGCTATAGGGCATGTAGTAATATATTAGAAATCAATGCGTTAGTTGTGTTAGATGTCTATCTTAGCTAAAGGGGAGAGAAGGTGTCTTCCGATAAGCTAAGTTATCGTAGATGCCTTAGGCTATTAGATTACAACCTAACTATTAGCTCCCCTTAAGATACTATATCTTAACACTCCTACTTATCTTATATAGGAGGTTATAGTCTACTCTTCTCCTATTAGTAGTATTTAGACCTCTATAACAGGTTAAGCTAGCTTATAAACCTCTAGAAGTGTGGACTAGTCTTTAGCTTTATAAACCTATCTATAACTATCTTAGATGTTAGGGTGTACTTAATAGTAATAAGCCTTCTCTACTAAAGTTTCCTAACAGTATTGTAGGTAATGTTAATATGCTTTAACTTGTTATAAACATGTGCATCCCTTACTAGGGTAAGGGCAGCTTAGTTATTACCTCTTAATTAGACTAGTCTTAAGCTTAACATAGTCTCCTAGTTTCTAGTGATCCTTAGTTAATAGGAACAGTCTCCTACTAACTCTAGACAGTCTATCTCCCTTAGCAGTAAAGCTAGGAATTGGGATTGCTTTACATATGCATTTATAGCTATATATTTAGCTTCTATTATAGATGTTGCTATAGACTTTTGCTTCTTACTTATCTAGGAGACTAGTACCCTATAGAGGAAGAAGATATACCTAAGGATAGAGACTCTATCTACTTTGTCTATTGCATAATTAGAGTTATAGTATCTAACTAGGCATCCTTCTCTATGCCTAGAGAAGACAAGGCTAAGATTAGGATATAACCTTAGATACCTTGTAATCTTCTTTAAAGCCTTTATGTAGTAGGTAGATAGGTTACTTATAAATGAGCTTATCCTTCCTAGGGCAAAAGCAATGTCTAGCCTTATAATAGTTACTAGCTACATCTATGTACTATTAATACTCTAGTACTCTGCCTTGTTACACCTCTTATCTATGTAGCTTAAAGGTTTAAGAGTCTTATAGCTATCTATAGGTAAGTGTGTAGGTGCTGCCTTCTTATAGTTTATCCCTATCTTAGTAAGGTTATCCCTAATAAAGTGTCCCTAGTTAAGTTTTAGGATTCCTCTCCTCCTATCCCTTATAACTCTTATGCTAAGGATCTTTTTAGGTTTACTAAGATCTTTAATCTTAAAGACTTTACTAAGTTCTCTTTTAAACTAGAGAACATCTGTTAACTTTAGTGTAGCAATTGGAATGTTATCTATATGTGTAAGAATTATAATCTCTTTTTTCTTATAAATAAGTAGGCATGAATCCACCTCTAACTATGTAAATCTAATCTCTCTAAGCTTTAACACATAGAGTTAATTCCAATCTCTAGCTGCTTGCTTAAGTCTATATAAGCTTTTAAGGATCTTAAACACTATGTTTAGTAGAAGCTTAACTCCTAGTAGTAGTAATATAAAGATGTCCTTATAGAGGGTGCTTTCTATAAACGTATTGTTCACATCCACTTAGTGAAGATAGAGATCCTTCTTACACACAATAGCCATAAACACCCTAAGGGTGTCCTATCTAACTGTAGGCGTAAATGTCTCTATAAAGTTAATACTAAACTTCTATAAAAAGCCCCTTATAACTAGCCTAGCCTTAAACTTTTCAATGGCTCTAATAATGCTTCTTTTAACATTAAAGACCTATCTTAACGTAACTAAGTTTGCTCCTTTTAGTAGAACAGCATTCTCCTAGGTGTTGTTACTCTATAGAGCATCTAGCTCCTTCTAGATTGCTTCCTTCTAAAGGTGTCCCTATTTCTTATTATTTATAGTATCCTTGTAGGACTTTGGAATTAGTATCTCTTACTTGTATATAATAACTTCTATAGTTGCTATAAAGGCTATCTCCTCAACTTCTTCTAGGAATTTACTATCCTATAGTACTGAATCATCTACTAATTGCATAGCTATAAAGAAAGCTTAGTAGTAAGCAGCAAGGTTCTCTAAGATGTCTATTGCTTCTCCCACTTTAGTAGCTAGTTTAGGTATAGGGACTATAGATCTTAGGGCTTTCTGTTTCTATTCATAGCCCTTAACATTATAGTTAGCCCTCCTCTTACTAAGGGATGATCTAAGAGTAGTCACTTATGTCCTAGTAACATTCTTTTCCTAGAGATCTAGTAAGCTTATCTTAATTAGCTTATCGATTTTCTAAAATTCCCCTATATTCTTTAGAGGCTAGGGAAGTTATATAAACAGCTTTCTTAGCTAGGCTGTTACTAGGCTACTCTACTAAATGATTGAATAGTGAACAGGTTGCTTTAAGGATATGTTCTTCCTTAGCCTCCCTAAGGGTCTCCTAGCTAGTGCATTGCTTAATAGATTTAATTTTGTAACATTAAGATCTATATTACCTCTAGGTTAGTCCTTAAAGAAGTCTATATATATGTGTTGTTTTATAGCTTTTATGTCTAGTTCCTAAAAGAGCTAGGCCTTAGCTATATTTTCAACGTATCTAATAAACACTGCTTCTTTGCCTCTGTTTATTAGTTTATTACTTCTTACCTATTAAGGCTAGGATCTTATGTCTATGTAGACAATAGCTTTACATCCCTAAACCTTCAAATAGTTAATAGTTAGCTTAATACTATTAAAGGCTTCATCTAGTGAAACCTTGAACCTATTATAGTCTAGACCATTTAGTAGTTTGTTCCTTATGTAGGTTTAGGCTTCTAGTGCTTTAGGCTAGAATTCAATTAGCATCTTAGCCTCTTTAAGCATTGCCCTTATAGAGTCTTCTAAGGTTTGTATTAACCTTTTAACTAGTCTATTCTAGAGCGAGGTGTATGCCTTAGTATGCTCTAGCCCAATTCCTAAATCCTTCTCCTACTGCTTAACTAATGCAATAAGTTCCCTTATATTATTAAGCCTAACTGCTTTTAACTATGCTAATGATTTCCTCTCTACCTTAATCTTCTAGTTCTAGAGAGCAACTAGAGCATCTTCTCTTTTCTTAAGAGGATAGGTCTACTTTTTTCTAGAGAAGTTATTAACAATCTTAAGCTAGTATTTAAACCCTAGCCTTAATGTTAGCAGTAGACTACATATGTTAATAGATATAAGGGCAAGTCTTTTAGGTCTTCTCTTAGTAACTTTGCCTTTGTACTTCTTTATCTTTGCTATTAAACACACTCTACACTAGTAGAAGCCATCCCTAGGAATAGGAATAGGTTCTTTTAAGTCTGTTACCTTATAAAGATTCTAGAGCAAGTTCTTCCTAAAGTGTGCAAATCTTCTATACTAAAGCTCCTACTGTTTTAGGTTAGTCTCTAATTTAGCAGTTACAAAGGCATTCTCTATTAGTGGTGTATATAATAAGTGATGTGCCCTTTCTTATAGTAGAGGAGAAATCTTATTAATAAATGAAACCCCCCTAAGAAGCCTTGTCTAGACAACAGTTTAGCTAGAGGGGGATATAAGAGAAAATGAAGGAGGTTAGACACTAAACTACTTACTAAACTGGTTCTAAGAAACTAGGTTCACCCCTAGCTTAGGTATAAGTAGAACATCTTCTAAAACAACTTTCCTACTAGATCTCCTACTTATCTCTACAGTCCTAATATAAGTAGCTAACAAATACCCACCTCCTACTTTGATCTATTTCTTCTTTGTTAAGGGAGTTATAGATCTAAAGAGGCAGTTCTAGTCAGTTATATAGGATGAAGTATAAGAATTAAGTAACTACTCTAATAAGGGGAACTTGCCTTAGACTTCTGTAGTTAAGTAAGCTACTTTATTATACTTATTATTATTAGACATTGTCTTCTAGGATAAGTTGCATAAGTTAGGTAGCTCTTAGGTAGAGAAACCTTTCCTAGTCTTCCTTGTTTTAGAGGAAGGAGACTGGGCCTAGTTCTTCTAGAGTAATAGCATGTTAGAGCTAAGTTTCTTTACTATTTTCTTAAGTTCCTCTATAGAGGACTTCTCTCTTAGTGTTCTTCTTAAAGATAGTAGTAGAGATCTTCTCTTCTTAATATATATTATATTCTAGGAGGATAGTGCTTAGGAATAGGATCTAAGGACCTTCTTTGCCTTAGAGAGACTAGGGCAGTCCTTAATAAGATAGTCCTTCTTATAGAGAAGGTAGGAAAGTGATCTTACCTAACCTAAGGGCCTAACCTAGGTAGCTACTATACTATACTTAGCCTTAGAGGGATTCAATCTAGCCTCTTAAGCCTTAAGAATCTTTAAGGTCCTTTTATAATCTATCTTTAGCCAAGCTATAATAGTATCCCTAGCTACATAGTAGTTAGGTAGTAGTAAGCTTAAAAGCTAGGTTATTCTTATATTAGCTTTCCTATAGTGCTAGCCCTCTAGGTCAACATTAGCAATCCTCCTTCTAAGAGACACTAGGTGTACCTATACAGATCTAATAGTGAACTCTTTACTTATCTTAAAGTTCATAAACTGTTTTGTAAGCTTATATACATAGGTTAGTAACACCTAGCTATACTTATTCTAGAGATGCACCTATATCTTAGTAGCTTTTCTAGATTCGTAAGAGCCCTTAAGCTCAAATTTATCTTCTTCTATAATCCTACTTAGGATACTAAAGCAGCAAGCTACATTTTGTTTTGTCTATATTAGTATATTAAGAATCTCTTTAATCTTAGTCTCTTCCTAGAGTTTTAGGTTCTTGCCCTTAATGTTGTTAAATAACACTTCTAACAGGTTATTAATTGTAAAGAATGCTAACTAGCTCTCTATCTTATATCTCTAAAGGTTGAACTATCTCTTCTAGTTGTCTCTCCTAAGAATTGGGATTTTGGTTCCCTTCTCTTCTCCTTTCTCTTAGTGTGAATCTATAATAAATTAAATATAATAAAACAAGGTGTATATGCTTCAAGGTCGTAGCTTAGGTCCTGCTAAGGCTTTTAGTGTAGAATAGTAAGGTTCGTAGGTGTAGATACTAAGGCCTGCTTAGTAGGGTAAAGAAAGAGCGGTGTAGTCTCGGAGCTAGGACATAGGTCTGTCTCTCCTAGCAGAGTTCTAAATGACTTACTTAAAGTCCTTCTTAATAGTATCTCGATGCAGTTCTGCCTATAGAGTGTCTTTAAGGTATTAGCTTATGGTAAGCCGTATAGAGTCCTTTTCTAGATTACCTATCACTTAGTATTAAACCAAGCTCCTTAATAGGATAGATAGGGTAGACTTCTACTTCCTAGATGTTTTCTACTATAATAGTAAGGGATACAAGTAACCTGTACTAATATAGGTTGCTCTTACTCCTACACAAACCCGGGCTTATAACCTGTTAAGTTAAGACCTAATAGGATACGTAGTTAGCAGCGGAGTAGAGTAAGAGATTAATCTTCAACTAGCTAATAGCTACAGGGCATGTAGCAATATATTAGGAACCAATGCGTTAGTTGTGTTAGATGTCTATCTTAGCTAAAGGGGAGAGAAGGTGTCTTCCGACAAGCTAAGTTATCGTAGATGCCTTAGGCTATTAGATTACAACCTAACTGTTAGCTCCCCTTAAGATGCTACATCTTAACAAGATCGAACTTAATATTACGGGTAAACGACGTATACACTAAAGTTCTATAAAGTTTATAATAAGTTCGATATAGAAGAAAGGGGAAGTTATACGCTATCCGAAGAAAAGGTGTCGGAAAGCAATCCGAACGCATAGGCGCAGCCTATGCTAAGAAATAGGGACCCGCCCCTTACAAGATTACTATAAATAAAGAGGCTATAGACACCTAATTAAAGCTATCTATCTTTTAGTAGTTAATATTTAAGACTTAATAGACTAAAACCTAATTATACTTAGATAATAAAAAACTTTCTTAGCTTATACGCGTTATAGGTAAATAGGCTAATTTACTATCTAATTGTATAATCTCTTAGCTTATATATAGTAAAGAGCTCTAACTAACGGTTAAATTTATCCTATTAGTTAGGCTAGATCTATTAATACTAGCTATAATAACTCATAATAGGAGTTCTAATAGAAGTTCTACGTAGGTCTACTAGTACTATATAGTAGGGATAGATTTATATTCCTATAGTAACAATATAAGGTTTATTCTAAAGACACTAAATACATGTAGTAAATTAGTAAGCGCTCGGGCTTATAAGTAATGCGTTATAGTATTAATTAGTAAGTTAATTAGCTAGTTAAATTATTTACTTACTTAGGCTTATATATTAATAAATTAAAGGACCGGTTTAAAGTAGACAGTATATTACATATGTCTATCTAAGACTGTATGTGCTTGAAAAGGACAGGTGTAAGTGAATGACTAATCTAGTCACGTGAATGGATCTCAAGATTTGAGCCTGATTGAAAGCCTGATTGCACCGGATTGTGACATACCCTAGTTCCAGACTTCCAGACCCAGTAATTTCACACACTCCTTATTAGATTACGGAGGTAGCGTGGCATCAACTCAATTATCGGTCAACCAAGGGATACAGCAGCAGCTTACCTGGTCATTATCAATTGTGAATGATTCTTGCGCCGCAAACAGCACATTTTGTCAAGTGGGCACGCGGATTGCATGTAGAAGGCCTGACAGTACTATCTATGCAAGCGATAATGCTTGCCTGCATTGCTCCGTCCTGCGGGTCTGAGCCGCTCATACAACGTCCGCATGCTGTGCGACTGCTACATCGCTCCAGTTTATGCACGACTTCTAAATATTGTGCACGCACCGCCACATGGGCAAAAAGCTTGTTGCGCCCGGCCAGCCTCAATTTTGGAGACAACGCGCTTGGAGATTACAACGGCAACGACCACTGGTTCATCAGTGCATCACCATCAGGCCCTCTCTTCCCGTCATCTCACTTGCAGAACATGTCATGCCGCTCACTCCAGTCCTCGTGGCGATGCCCGGAGCTCCTCCAACAGGCAGATACAACCCGCTGCCACACATATAATTCGACTCAGTGGAGCCTCGAAGTCGCCGACAAGGTCGTCAAGCATCACGTTATGCCGACCTAGCCATATGAGGGCACCGATACGGCCACAGATCTGGCGTTGCGTGCAACGACTGCTACGCGCAAGTTTGGAAGTGCCTTTGCCAGGACAACTGCCCGAGTCTACTTTCGATAGGGCTCAGAAGACCATGCATCGCGAGCCTCGGCAAAGGAAAGGATCATGCTCCGAGAAGATCCCGCACTACAGTACAAGCCACTTTCATATGCTCCGGAAGCGCCGGCCGACCTAGCACTTCTGATTCTCCGAACATGTCGTGTAATGAAGACGACATGGCTGTAGGCACTGATAGAGAATCAGTTCTCGTGGCAGGTGGCATCCTCCGCGGCATTTGACCCGGCATAGCCTCCACGAGCATCAACGGGGTCGGACTCCATTTTGCGTTGGCTCCTGGCACATGTGCCTTCACACAAGCAGCTGGTTGCTACGTACGAGCGCGATGGCGGTCATGACACAACAGCGATGACAGGTCACCTATCTCAAATTGCCTGCTCCTCGCGGTGATCGAGAGCTGGTTTCGAAAGGACTGAGCCCTGATGAAACGATAACTCTCCATCGACTGCTGTTGCACGAAATGACACCTCCACCTTGCGATATCCATCGGGAAGGACCCATGCACGCTCCCCGTTCTGGGGGAGTTCTCTTAGGCCCTTAACAGCTCCCACACGGTGAGAGCGAGTGGATCAAGTCTGTGTCGTGAATACCACGGGAGCTGGCGGCGAATCTGATCGCCACTCATCACGTCGTGGAGTCCTGTGTAGATTGGATTAAAGCCCCCGAGCGACGGACTTTCAAGGTTCGAAGCCCTCTCGTGCAGTTTGCTATACATCGCGCAGCGCTTTGGGCTCAACAGCGCTCTTGAGCCAAGGTT
Organism: Nothopassalora personata; assembly: GCA_033816765.1. NCBI lineage: Eukaryota > Fungi > Ascomycota > Dothideomycetes > Mycosphaerellales > Mycosphaerellaceae > Nothopassalora > Nothopassalora personata. Next base: position 415,114 of record CM066296.1, read on the forward strand.
TTGGTACTGTCAATGGCAGGAGACGCTCAGCAGCGGACATGTCATCGAGATCGGCCGCTGCATGCTCGGGTTACAGCTGCCATCCAGATGAGCCTGCGATAACAGCTCCAGCCAGCGTGAAAGGGCAACAACGCACGCATCGGATGAATGCAACCAGCATATACCTTGCTACATCTTCCAAGTATCCAGTCCAGTAACCGCTGGAATGGATATTGGCTGTCTGGCTGAAGTTCAAGGACCAGGCTTGGTGAAGCCTCGCGATATCCAAGGGTGGGCTGCTGTGTGCTGCCACCCCGATTTCGGCTGCGACACTGAGACATCATACAGCTCTAAGCAATCGTTCGGCACGTTGACCCGACCTTTGCTCGGCAGCCTTTGGTGGCACACCGCCTGCTGATCGTGCTCGAACGCTTCCTGTCGCGCTTCGATCATGCAAGCTCCTTGCACTCGATAGCACAAGCGAAACACCAAAAGCGACAAGCTTATCATGGTAGCCTTGGTCATGGTAGCCTTGGTCATGGTAGCCTTGGCTGCAAAGGGTCGGGGGTGTCTCTGTGACATACCGATAGCAACAGACCTCATGCATATTGCTGCATTCGAACTTCGCCCGCAACTGACAGTGTATGAACCTATGTCAGCACGCCAAGGCACCACAACGGACCACGGAGCCTGTGTCTCGAGCGTGTGCTTGAAGCATGCGCCTCTTGCGCATACACCCTCCAGTAGCGCTCAAGCCGACTGTGCACGACAGTCTGTATCTCCTCGAAGAGTATGTGATATCATCGGGCATGTCGATCATGCTGACTTGGAAAGTCTCCATTGCGTGAGCTACCATTCTCACGGTAAGTTACTGGACAGGCGGACAGCTGATGTCAATCTATACCACTGATCCTTGATGGGCCAGCGGCCATGACTGACTCCAACGAACAGACACAAAAACATACATCGCAGCAAATTGGCTCGCACTTGATTGCAGTGAGATACTGGGAGAGATTCTCTTAGGCGGGAAAAGCAGACCTGACCTTGGAATGGAGTCACCATGCGGAGACATGTTTCACTGTTTTCTTCCAAAGAAGGCGTCGGCTTATACCACTCATGATACTCGAGACCCTGGAGCCGACTACGGCACAGAACATGCAGTGGTTGCTGGCCATAAGGTTAATCATTGTGATTTGAATTTACTCTCAACGAGGCATTCCTGCGATTCGACGAGCTTCTGTAATACGGAAGAGACTCTGATCGCGTCATGCACTGCGAATACAAGCGGTCTGGTTGTTCTCGCGAACTTGACCGATATCCATCGCGCATCGCGCATCGAAACCGGCCTTGAGGATCTCTTCTGAAGAAAATCAAGCACAAGCCCAAGCCGTGCGCCAACATGTTTTCATCGAGTTGTCGACTAATGAAAACCAAGCATTGTATAGCTGGGGCGCTCTCGAAGCGCACTCATTCGCGATCGTGAGTCGCAATACCGGCATGGATATCGAAAGGTGGGTACTGTTATGACAAGGGCGCAACTTGGAGGCAGCATCAGCCTGAGGCACCATTCATGGAGAGAACTAGCTGATGTCGACTCGGCTGCATTATCCCTTGTTGTTTGCACAGCTGGACAATTGTCCCAAGCGCTAGTAGGCGATGCCTGAACAATGGCTGGCAGTGTGCATAAGGCGTATTGCGCATGATCGCGCCTCGCTGACTTGTGGAAATGTGTATCGAACACAATCTACAGGACTTCCTCCGAACAATTATGCGTGCGGCCGCCTGCAAGCACGCCCGAGTCACGTCACCGCAATGTGCAAAAGAGAGCAGTTCGGCTTGCCGGGATCTTCACACCCAGGTCCCAGTACCTGCATGAAGTCTGTATGGACCTGGCTTTGTGCTTGGATCCCATGAACGCTATAAAGCAACGTCTCGCAGGGTGTACCACACTGTCTCAGATCCATCACGGCGGTAAGCCCTGTTGGATCTTGTTCAAGCCTTCTGAGACCGAGTCAATCGACCAGCGCTTGCCAGCCCTTCGTTGCTCAACTCACCGCGTTCCGATAGCCGAGCACGTCACAAGACACAGGGACTCCTCATGGTTGCGAGGCTGGCTGGCTCAACCAGAGCGGCCTCAGGCTTCCATCTTGGACTTCCCCACCTCACTCACAACCATTGTCCAACGTCTGGCCGGCAGAGAGTCTTTGTGCACCTATTACGAAAAATGACGGTCCGCTTCTCATGGAGCAGTACATCTTTTGTCGGGTCGGCTTGAACCAATCGGATCAACAACTATGCCCTATGACAAGTGCGGGCCCGTTTGTCGATTCTTCAGCATCGAACAGGTACAGTCTAGCATAAAAGCAGGATGTTTCACTTGGCTGCTACAGGGAAGTTTCCAAAGGGTCTCGAGAGTTTCGTGCACAAAGCTGTGACGTCCAGCCTCTAAGGCCTTGACCGCTGTGCTTTGAACAACTGGACCAATAGCGTGGTTTCTCAGGACATGGTCGTTGGTATGTAGTCCTGCAAGTCATAGAGATTGTTCCGGTTTCCGCTCCATCAGAAGCAGGGATCCGTCGGCTGCACGGCTGCGGCTTGCAACCGCACTGACCCTGTTCGAATCCTTAAACTTACTTCAACCTCACGTCAAGTTTCTGACGTGCGCGACAATGAGCCTGCATCACAGCCGGCTGCTGGGAACGCGCATACAGGTCTCGGGTTCAGCATTAAATCCACCGCATTGCAGAATTGACAAAGTGTCCAGCTCCGGCTTCCGGTTGCGGCGGCAAACACGATCGATCGCAACATCGTCCTGATAAACACTGAGATCTGAGTAGCGATCCGCGATTCGCGAGAGTTGGTATGCCCTGCTACTCGATCTACGTCGGAGTCTCACTATTGCCGGATCCCGCAGAGCACCGACCTCGTGGGAATCGTCTTAGCTACGCGAAGAAGGTGGGCGGCACACAAATTTCGTCAGTGGACTAACCACGCGTGTTTGCATCCTAGCCGTCATCTGTCAACCTCGTCCTGGTAACCAAGGGCTGATCGCGGTACCGGACGATGGCGCAAGACCCGCGTTCTCACCACGGTCCTCTTGTTGAGCCTTGAACAGAGTAATGAAACGCAGGACTTGTAGAGTCTGGGCGGGGACTGCGACCGGATTTTTGGGACACTCGCATGTAACTCGCAACCTTAGGCATCGTTTTCGTACGTTTCATGAAATGAACGCTGGAGCATAGCGTCGTCTCATCATCGAGACTGCAGTCTGGGGCACCAGCCAGATAACAACGACCAGGGAGACCTCCGCTAACGCCGAGTTATGCTTTTCGCAAAAGTCGCTATGTTCATACAGCTGTATTCTAACCTCTAAGTACTCAAAATAAGCCTAGATCATAAGCGTAGAGAGTGAATTGCAAGACCTCGTTCCCAAAGCTTTGTGAGGCCCCCCTTTTAGGAGTTAGGCCGGCCAATTTTGGTCGGGTCGTTATCCTCGAGCCCAAAAGGGGAAGTTTAGAAACTGCCCTCGGATTTTGACTATGTCGGATATTGCCCGAAATCTGGCCTAAAGCTGCCCGTCTTGTTCAGTTTATCTGGTCAATAGCAGACGTCTACCTAGTCGTTAGTATTCGGCGAAGTAACATTGGACATGACGACGGCTTGATAAGCAACGCAGAAAGCTCGCTCCGATGTAGACCTAGCTCACAAATTCATGTCTTGGAGGCTCCGCTCGCTGCCAGCGCATAGCGACACCCGCCACTGTGTTCGGGAGAGCGGCAAACAAAGTACTTCCCAGACACAACATTGATGATCCACGCTGATGCTGCGCTTTAGTACAAGTTTCACTCTGGAGGCTGGAATGCATTGCGAAATGTTAATTTCTTCAGCAGTCACGTTCACCGCGTTCCGGCATACGGCCATGATGTCAAAGGGCGCGGTGTTGTTGTGGTAAGGCTTGGGTAGCTTGTCATGCTTCGCACCACGGACAAAATCTGCCGTCCGTTGATTGACGCGGCAGCTACTGTCGATCATTGTGGTTGTCTGCTCGGACATGACAGCTGTCTTGTGAAGTTTTTTGTGCTTGAGGCGCTCGATCGGCAAGGTTAGCCTTTGGCTCCGATCAGCGGGCGGAAGCTTTCGCAGAACGGAGACATTCCGAGTTCACACAGTCCGCCAAGCGGTATTTCTATGCGCGACTGGTCATCTATCGAGGTTTGCACATGTGCTCGACTTCCTTAACCTGGACAGCCAAGAGCGGCCTGTTAAGCTCCATGATCACGGCTCCTCTACCCCTCGTCCTTGAGCAAGTACGCTGATGGCTGACGACAAGTCTGAGATCTCGATCAAGCTTGACATCACAGTAGTGCCTATGACGACGACGAATGCTTCACTGGTCCGACAAGTAACAAACGACCAAGCAAAACCCCTCGTCCCTAACTGCGCATACAGCTGCACTGAAGTCCGAATGAGACTTTCGCACAATAACAGCACATACTTGTCCGCCGGCTGCGCATGATCTTCAAGGTCAGGCTTGTGAAATTCTGCAGTGTCAATACCCCGGTCATGGATATGCAGAGGCACATTCGATCCACGGAGAAGAACTCCACATTGCAAGAAGTTTCCCATCACTATGAAGTTAAGAGAATGTCTCGGACATATCGATGAGGCGGCAAGGCGGAACGCCCGGTTATGGAGCATGTGATATGTGCCTTAGGTCAGACACTTCAACATAGATGCAAGTCCCATGTTTCATCGGAGCCTATGGCGTCTGGCGTCGTTGCTCGGCGCAATTGCCAGCGTTAATGCTGCTGCCCGCTCATGGAAGGAGCTCATGTACTTTGCCGTGTGAGGCTTGCACATAAAAGTGCGGACCATGTGTTCTTGTGACTTACGCCTTGGCTTGAAGGCGTAAAATGGCTGATATCGATACGCCTCAACTGTTTGCAAAGGTGCGCGTGACATGACCCTCAATCAAGGCAGATGTATTGAACTCCACAATTGAGCGCCACAATCATGGCGAGCAATGGCGAGCGTCCTGAACAGGACAGCACAGGGTGCAGCCACTGCGAGGGCGCAACATCTCTATGCATAGACCTCCGATCCTTAGCGAAAGATAGGAGTCAGCCATGGCGTGGAAGGCTGCTGGGCGTGGCTTCTCGAAGCATTCCACTGGTCTATGTGTCTCCTAGCTCGCAATATGCATTGTGATGTGCACTCTTAGCTCAGCACTTCGCAGCTATTTCGATGTCCCCAACGGCAGAGCAGATGGAAGGAGCGATAGGCTGCGAAGTTTCGCGTTCACGGCTGCCCAGGGCTGTGTTGTCGTGCTCCAAGCATTTGTCGGGCATTCCCAGCAAATACATAAGGCAGCGCGGGTGAGATACCACTATCGGCACTCATGTGATGAGCATCGATAAAGATTATCAGCTTACGAAACTCGTGGATGCTTTTCCAGGCACGCAGTCCTGCTCAGTGCTCATCACCTCCAGACCCTACAGGGCTGAAGAGCTGAGCAGAATCCGGTGAGCCACACCCTTTCGCGACTCTCACACCTTGCAGGAACGCCGTATAGCGTGCTTGAAGCAGGAATCGGACCTTGCCAACTGAGGAAGTTGGCTTGCCATTTGCGTGACCGCTGACGGTGATCATGTTTCCTTCGAGTCTAGCGAAATGCATCTTACTCCGACGCTTGAGCAATGTCAGTCATTGCGGCAGTGCCGAGTGATCCTTTTGCACTTCGCTTGAAGATAACCCCCGGCTGCTGCTCTGCATCTCCAGCAAGAGAGTCTTGGCTGAGCGGCTTCAATCAGGTTCTGGACTTCGTACCGAAGCTGCACAAAGAGTAGCGAAGCATTCAGCTCAGGCAGCCAGCAACATGAATTCGGCGCAGCTCGACACATGGCCTCCACCCTACGTGCAACATTCCCAAGGCAGTGGTCATTCACACGTGAATCCATGATCGTGGAGCTCAGTCGTGCCGTCACGCCGTGCTACACGTAAAACGCGCGTGGTAGTACGAGTGAGCAACATATGACCCATAGATTTGTCCTCGGCGATACGCTGTGTGACTCGAAAGTCCCGCCGCATTCTCTAGCGTGCTGGTCATCTTTGGTCGAGCTTCGAGTCTCGCAGATTTGCAATCATGACAGCGGCTCCTTGCTGCCACGGTCGTGCCGAAAGTGAAATCTCACGAAACATATTACTATTGCATGCTTGTGAGCCAAGATGAGGTGTCGATTGTGGAAGGACTGCAGCAGATCTTCGGGCAGGATTGATTTGGTACGAACAGTGGAGCAGCGCTGGTCCGAGAGAATATCGAGAATGATGAGTATCCCACAATTGCATTTGGCCAAGGTTCAACGATGTATGTCTCCAAGTATAGGCGCTGCTACATTCGTCTCGCTGCCGTTCACGAGACGACACTATTGGCGTCGAGTACGAGCAACGTGGAGCCCCATCGTTGTTTGTGGAGCCCAATATAGATGACGTCTTGAAGGACGTAGCTGCGTCTATCCGAAGTAGTGTGGCTGATTGAGAGCTGGGACGCAGAAACGTGGACTTCCGCCAGTGGAAACATTGCAGCTCAACGCTATCTGTGCTCGTCAATTCTCCGCAGGGCTGAAAAGTGTCCGGTGATAATTCGTCCTATACTTTAGTCTGTAAATGTGCATGTTCTGATCACTCAACATGGCAGATCCACCTTGGGTATGGGATTCTAGTGCTCGTAACGCAGATGAAGTGTGACCTGTTGAGGATCGAGGCGCGATTACCTCATCGCTTGAACGCCTTTTCATTCGAGCGGTCGTTAGAACTAAGACTGGCGTAAACTGCGGGGCAGATGCGAAATGACTTTCATTCAATTTTTCCCTCGTCCAGAAAATTGCTTGCGAATGCTCTCAACAATGGCGTTTCGCAAGCTTTGCCCAGAAGTCACCCGCAGATGCCGCCTCCCGGTGGCAGACTTACCAGAGTACTGATTTCTTCCAACCTTGGTACAATTGACTTTCGGTAGGAATCCGGTGTATGGCCCGAGTGACAGGAGTGCCGTGTTCCGTACGGCACCATCCGTACGCCTCCACAGTGATTTCTAAGAATGCCAGGAAGACAAATTCCTTGACAGCTTCAGCAGTCTGTGCGCTGGGTCGCAAGAACTGCCTTATCGAGCTCTGCCCTATGCCAGAAATTTCATCGCCAGACTGGGTTGCCAACGCGGTAAGAGCAGCCTGCATACTGAGCTGAACAAATGTTCCGATCAGCGGCTATGATGTGCGGATCAGCCGGGGAGGCAGACATGGACTCCCAAAAAAGAGAGATAGGCACGAAGCCACCGCTGGATCGCGTCAGTGGCATGGTCGTGGCGTGCGATACCCGCGGGCGTGTCATCCAGCAATGTCAGCAAGGGGATCTGGCTCCGCATACGCTTGTGCAAATTGTGAACGTGAGGATAGAAGTCGATGTCGTGGTTGTGGTGGTTTGACTTTGACTGCATGAGCCACAGGTTGGCGACTATGGCGCCGAATGAAAGTATTTTAGAAGGGGCAACAAGAGCCGGCTCCATAGACTCCGACACCTCTTTGTCGACTGCAATAGTTCAAGTAATCAGGCACGGAAATTGCTATGGAGTGCCGACTGAAGACGCAGTATAAGGAAGCATCGAGGACCTGTGATTCCCGCGAGGAGCAATTTCACGACTTGTCGTAGCGAACAACAAGACAGAATGGACCGCGTCACCTCGAAAAGACTACAATGGATTGGTACGCCATCTATCGAACTGCATAGGCGGCTGGATGCGACTGGAGAGCCCCTTGCGACGTGCTCATCAATATCGGCAGCTATCAGACTCAGCACCTTTTCTGGCAGGAACACATCTGTAGCCCCTCCGGTTGGCCACTCTTCACGGACCGCAACCCTATCGTTGGGATCGGACGCCATAATTACCAGTGCTCCATATGTGTACTATAGTAATCTCGGCCATTCAGCCTACCGGAGTGCTGACGCCGTCGAATGTGGCGAATTTCGAAATAAGGCAGTCATTGTGCTGTGCTGACAAGCACCTGGACGGAGCCTCGCTATCGTATCGAGCACCCTGAAGAGTGCTTGATGTTCGTCCTGATAACAGAAGGCGGCAACATGCTGACGCTGGTGGGCTCAGGCAAGATACGGCAGAGGTTGCTGCATGTCTTAGTGTCGTACCTGTGCTGAGCTGCTGCATCCTATCACGACACTGCTCAGCCCACCAGAGCAGGTTGTTCGAGCAACAGAATAAATGAAGCCCGATATAGATCAACGGTTGCCAATATTTAGAAACATGCTTGACCTCAACACAGTTGATCGACAGAGCTAGCCGTAACGTCGTCTTTTCTTGTCGGTTTCTCATCGATTCAAAACACTAATGCGAAATGCGCAACTCGCAATCTGCCTGATCGTGGTATGCAGCGGGACGCGAAGAAACTGCGCGACGTCGTGTCGTTCCTTATCGTGTCATTGCTCGAGCTGGATGCGAATAGCACACAACATCTCTAACGTCTAAGATGTTACTGCTGTGTTGCATTGTCTGCGATAGCGGTTAGCTAGATGGGAGCCTCCAGTCTGCGCGCTACTGCAAGCTTCCGAAGCGCCAGCTTGTGTCGTCCATCACCGTTCGCAACTCGGCAACGCGCTCCCTCAAAAGTGAACGTGTAGCAGAAGATGAAATTCAAACAGCCACTAGGAACGGTTGTGAAGCTTGATAGAGACTAGAAATGCTTTGTCGAGGACAGGTACAAACTTCTGTTGACAAACATACCATCCTCGGTATGTAGTGGTTAATATTGGCCCGACAGGACCTATGTTGGAGTCTGCTGACGTGTAACACGAATACGTTATCGCAGGAGCATTTTGAGTGTCCGCTGCGGTCGAAGCAGCGCGATTAAGAGCAAAGCGAGGCGAAAGCAGTAATTCGGGCAACCAACGGTCGTCGGCACCGAGACGTGGAGGCACTTTATGTGCGCTGATGGCATCTTCGTCGGCCGCGCCACTCTCGCGTGCCAGTATTGGCACACAGGATGCGAAACCCCGACTGCTGAGTTGAGGTCAGGGAGTGGTGCTATTCAGGGAATCGGGAGTGTGATGCTATGGTCAGAATCAGTGTCGAGTGGCAGGCCTCGCTTCCTTTGAACATAGTCGCTCGCCCTTCCGCACCGAGTTCCACGTTGGTGGTGGTGCACACACAGGCTATGTATGCATTCGAGGCGGGACTATGGCGGCCGGGTGTGAGATCACGCACGATGACATTGCTCTCGCACGCCGCTGGTGCGCTGGCAATTTGGCAAGACGTGTAGGCTGGGGCTCTCTGCAGCTTCCTAAAGCAGGGTACGAAAATCGGCCGTTTTGAGGAGGCGATTATCAATGTGGAGGATGCGGGAGGGCTAGCAGAGTTTCGCTTGGATGAAATGCGCCAAGCTGACCGCCGAGCGACGACAGGGATTCCGAGCCTCGAACCTAGCGCGAAGGTAAGCATCCCTGACGCCTGCCGCATTGTGCAGTAGCGCCATCTGAACACGGCAGGCACCCCTGCCGGGCCCTGGCCGCTTGTGGCTGCAACATCCAGGTCTAGCTAGTAAGTGCTACCGTGCAACTCAAGCATCTCCCGCCAGGGGCTGGCCTTGCACTGCTCACCCCAGCGCCAGTGGCCGTGCCGTCTATACACAGTCGACTGGCGCTACGATCTGCGAGTGGCAGAAAAAAGCTCCGATTGTTCGCACGCTCGTGCGGAATCCCTGCCGCGGAAGCTTTCTGCTAGGGCCAACATAATCTAGATATCATTGACGAGCTCGCTGCGGCCGCTGCTCGCGTTCCACCTTGCAAGGGAGTTTGGCGCCCGTCAGACGTGCATTGAGGCCAACGAGTGTATAAGTCATGGACCAGACCAGTAGGCCGATCTGCAGCTGAATACTCTGGTGGCCGACGGGCGACTTCAACCATCAGCACCAGCCTTGCACCTTGTACGTGCTGCCACCGCTTGCTGAGCCATCTCGCATCCTGTTCAAGGTTCCTCATCGTTCGGCACTCCAGCTTTCTTGGGCCACTTATTCTCGGCGCTATCGCTTCCACTGATCCTGTTGGCGTCGTGTTTTATTATCTGCATGCGGTCCCCCATCTTCGGCTCTGGATCTGCTTGCACTCTGATTATTTCTCCGACTGTCGACTCGTCCGGCACCAGTCGATCGACCTCACCGTCACGAAGTAGCGACCATGGTGTTCTGCACCTACTGCGGACAGTCCTTCACCCGGGATGAACACTTGGAGAGGCACATCCTAACGCGTATGTTGTTGTCTTCTTCCCGCATCAGCCTTGCCAAGAGGTCGTCTGTCTTATAGAAGCAAGACAACTAACCGATATGCATAGACACAAACGTGAAGCCGTTCAAATGCTTTACATGTCATATGTCCTTTGCGAGAAGGTTCGTTGACCATCGCTATCCAGCATTCCCATCGATCGAGGCACTAATGCTTGACCAGGGATCTCCTTCAACGACATTACACAGTTCATGGCAGGGATCAGAACCAACAAGAGATTCCCGCTGCGAATGGCATGATACCAAAGTCGGCGGGACGGACACCCATTGCCTGTAGCAACTGTGCCAAGACAAAGACAAAGTGTGATAAGAAGTTCCCTTGTTCGAGATGTGCAGGCAGGAACTTGCGGTGCACACTCCGCCCCACTCGACGAGCATCGAAGAACGCCAATCGGGTTGGGATACCTCCGGAGGGTGCAATCGCTCTTCCCAACGGTGTTATTCAGACTCCCGGCATTGAGAATGGCGCACACATACAGCCGCCTACTGGCAGTCCACAACAGCAACCGCCGACGATCAAGCCAGCGAGCCCGAAGAACTCCATGGCCGCGATCCCAGAAGAGAAGCCTGCAGCGCAACCAGCAGTCGATGGCCCGCCGACCCAATATGCGGAACAGCCCACCAGTGGGCCATCACCCACCGACTTCTCGCCGGCGATGCACGATGGATTCATGCATACCACACCAATGTCAGGTTTCCACGATCTTCCCAACATGAGTAAGGACAGCTCGGAGGCTGGGTCGAGTCCTGACTTCATGCTCGACTGGAGTCAGATGCAGATGCCCATCGGATATGATGGCATGGTTGCGCCTCATATGTTGATGAATCCGGATATGGGGTTCGACCCGAGCCTTGTGCTTGCTGACGGACATGATGGTCTGCTCTCAATCATGCCTGATGTTGCAAATGGCATGGCACCACCGCTCGTCACACCCTTGGAAACACCCAAGATCGAGCGATCATTCTCAGCAATGGACCTTAGCAACTCGGCAGCAGCGTTCCAGCAACATCGCCAGTCAATGGCATCGGTCCATTCATCATCTCACTCAGCTCCACCCCCACTTGCAGATATTAACGGCGAGATGCCGGCAATCGTTGCCGCCCAGGATGCTTGGTCGGTTTTCAAGTGCACTCCCATCGTACCATCCGCCTCTTGTCCGAAGACTGCAAAGGCGAATCTGGAGCGTCTCGAAGAAACCCTGAAAAACCATGAAGGCTGGAGCACTTGGAGTCCACAATGGGAAGACGCCGACCTAGCTGGAGGTGACCATCTAACTGTCATGCAATTGCATGAGAGTACCCGAGACAAATTACTCGCCATTACTCAAAGCTTCCTCCACAAAGCTCTAGAGATCCATCGGGAAGGCCACGACCGCCGATCATCAGGGTCTGGCTACCATACGCCGAGCTCACATTATACTTCGAGCTTCGTATTACTACCACCAGCTCGTGTCCTGGAGTTCTTCTTACGCTCATACGCAAATTGCTTTGAGCGGTATTACCCGCTCACGTCACGAGGTATTCTGGATGCCAATGAGCTCATGCATTGCTACAATGATCGTGCCGCAAGCTTACTGGTCCTAATGATGATCGCCCAAGGTGCCATGAACATCCCGTCGACTGATGCTCGCATGCTCACTGGAGGTCTGACGGAAGCTTGCCGCATCTCGCTCTTCGATCTCATTGAGAGAAACATCATCATGTCCGGGGATCCTATTGTGCTTCACTCGGCCCTGCTCTTTACCGTTCAGGCTGCATGGAGCGGCGATAAGTGGCAGATGGACATTGCCATGGGGCAAAGGGGAATGTACTTTGCAATGCTCCGACACTCAGGCATCCTCGAGAAGACTTCGCAGCAGTCGAACATCACCAGTACCCACCCAAATGCGGATCAGCTCTGGAGCGAGTGGATCCAGAACGAGTCGAGGAGTCGACTGATCTACTCGTGGGTTTTAGTTGACCAAGACCTGGCTCTCTTCCATGATAGTGCGCCGCTGTTCTCGGTGACAGAATTCGGTGCTCCAATGCCAGACGCTGATCGCCTGTGGAATGCAAAGAGTGCTGCCGAGTGGTCTTCGATCTTTGAGCAGGTTCACGAGTTCTCCGGTGGTTACTCCTCGGTTGGCTCCGGGGCGAGGCCGCTGTCATTGCGAGACCTCTTCCGCCACTTCCTGGATGATGAGATGATTCCTCTTGGTATCGAGATGACACCACTACAGCTTCGTCTACTGCTGCATCCTCTCCAATCACTCGTCTGCCAATATAGTCAGTTACTGAGTTGCTTCTCGGACATGCTCTCAAAGCGAGATAGCAACGCTGCTCGTAAGGTCAGCGCCTCATCTACGAGAAGCAGGCTCGAGGAAGTCCAGTTACTTCTTGGACGTTGGTTCGACTTGGCAGAGCGGTACCTCAAGGCCAACCCGACATGTGCGATGATGCAAACCAATCTGATCATCTTCCACTTGATCAGTCTCAACGCCGTAACCAATTTCCCAGAGATTGAGCGATTAGCTCGACGAGAGAACTTCGACGGCACCTATCAGCAGCTTGCGTGGACGCACAAGCGATGCATCCACGATGTCGAGGAAGCAGTCTTCCATTGTGGCCAGGTATTCCGGTTAATCCGCGCGATGCCTCGAGGCATTCGTCCTCCATGGTGGGCAGGCGCCATCTACCGCGTCGCGCTTATCCTGTGGACGGATAGTCTCACGCACAAGGAGACAGCATCGCCCAACAACAATGGCATGTTCCCGGTCCCTGGCCCATCATTCGCCATCGACAATCTCTCCGCAGATCACCCCCTCATCATCCGCTACCTCACGAAGCGAGAAGGCGTTCCTTGTGTGACGAAGCGGGACGGGTCGCAGATGCCTCTCGACCGAGCGTATTCCGTGCTGCAACACTCGATCGAAGTTATCGATGAAGGAGCCGCCAATCGTTTCGCCGATGGTATTCGGTCCAAGTTGGAAAGACTGGCTCGAGGTTAAGTCATGATACGTGGTCTGTATCGCCGGCATCGATAGACCACCAGATCAGCGGCACCATTCATCCAGCTCGCGGTAGCAGACCAGATGCGCTCCTGTCGGTGATCCAACGCACCAGCTTTGACGCGTGTTGATGATTACCATAACGGCCATATAATGTTTTTGTTCCATTGATACCACAGTTGTTGCTTCCAGCGTTGGTCGGGATGTGAGTCACAGCAAGCGGGGTCGGCATGGGTGGGTAGTCTCCAAGTGGTCCCGATTTTGGAAGCCTCAGCCGGACGGCAGGCACATCGGTGGACGACGATATAGACAGCCGCAGTTACGTTCTCTGCGAACAGCTACAGCGTCACGACCGCTCACGATATGATGTTTGGACTCTTGTGCGACGATATTGAGGAGCAGGACAAACCTCTCAGCAGATTCTCGAGAGAGGACGCACATAATGCTAAATACATGCACTGCTTGATCCTTCACCCGCACCACCACTCCACTCGAGACTGTTCTTTGTTGGAAAGCATCTGTGCGTGGTGCCTTGCAGTCCGAACCGTTTTCACGCTACTGCATCTAAATAGCAAATCTCCCTTTGTCAGAGCTGCGATAGTGAGGAGAAGTCCGTTGCGCAAAGTGCCTTAACCCGGTCAATCTGACCCCGACTGGTCACCAATTGGCCTTCCCCCAGCTTCTCTTGCATCGGGTACAACCCACAGTCTGCTGTGCCTGTGTTAGTCACTCTGTACAGGGTAACTTGCTGTCTACAAGCAGCCTGATGGGTTGAGATAGCGTTTGTTGCTGTGTAATGGTGAAGGCTTACTGCGCTCTCTCAAACCGGCTCTCCAGATATGTGCCGAGCGAGGCAGCTCTTCGCATCGAGTTGCAGACTGAGTTCGGCACAACCACCGGACTATCCAGTAGAGATGGCCGATCAGGACATCGCATGTCCGGCTTTGCAGATCTCGTCCAAAGAGAGCAATGTCTGGTCAGCAGGATACTGTAGACGAGGCAGTTGTACACGCATGTTGTACCTGCATCCAACCTGTCGTCGTGAAGACTGATTCCATGAATGGCTGGACCTTGCCTCTTGGTCGTCTTTGTGGCGGCTCGCAGCGCAAGACAGACCGATAGAACGCCGAGCTTGCACACGAAACAGTGGTCTGCACAGCATCGGTCCGGGATTCACCGACAAGATGGCCGTGTGAAGCATTGTCCGGTCGATCCTGCCGTTTTCGTAAGGCAGTCCAATGCCAGCGCGCGCTCAGGAGTACTCCTAGGCGTCCATCACGGCGTCCATAGCGTGAGAACGCCGACATTGCGGCCAGCATGGTACCTGATTCTTCACATGTCCGGCGCCAGTAGCTTTCTTCGATTCACGCACAAGAATGATTGGTGCGCCTGAAGTACCCTCTTGCGGACGCAGGAGGAGCACTGGAGATCGTTGTCGTGAAGACGAAATTTGGGTTTAGAAACAGAGAGCCAAGCTCGGAGAATATCACTCGGAGCCAGAGTCATGCTTTCCAGCTCGTCAAGAAATGTTCCAGTGGCCCTCCGCTGGCTCTATCAAGTCGTCAGTTCGACGGCTGGCCTTTGGCGTGCATTGAGACCATTTGGAAACTCCCACTTCGCCAGAAAACATGATGTGAATGACGACTTGAAGTTGTTGTACCGACTGTGGGGGACCCGGCTCGGAGAACTAAAATGGTGTGCCGAACGGCAGGTACGACTGGTCAGCCAGTCAAGATCTCGTTCCTGCCTCGGCTCAAAGCTAAAGAAAGAAACCCGAACATGGGTAGCATGGCCAAACACAATCATCTTGAGCCACCTCGCGCTTCGCTCTTTCGAAGCCGGCACCGAAGACGTTACCTTCGCGCTGCGCGCCTACTCTCGTCCACCACAGCAAACACCTCTCAAGTGATCTTCCAGCCCTGACCAGAACCAAAAGCCCGATCATGGCGGCAAAAGTGGAGCCGGGAGGGGAGAATCGCTCTGCGCTACTTGCCCGAGCCATGGACCAGCCAGCACACTCTTCGGACAATAGCAGAGGCTTGGTCGCTGGATGTATCGTGTCACCTTGTCAACCCCAACGTGTCTGGTGGATGTTGAAGTTCTAGGGGACTGATATATCAATCCCTCCGCATCCGCTACCGACCAAACGATGTCCTACAACATCAGCAACCATCACCAAAGACTCTCCATCGACCCTCTCGGAGCAATCGCCAAGTACAACTCACTTCAAGCACACTTCCTCAACCCAACCCTACCAACAACAATGTCTGCATCCCACGCCGTCGAGACCTCCCGCCTGGATGGCAAGGTCGCCCTCGTCACTGGCTCCGGCCGTGGTATTGGTGCCGCTATGGCGACCGAGCTCGCACGCCGCGGTGCAAAGGTCGTCGTCAACTATGCTAACTCCGCCGAGGCTGCCAACCAAGTCGTCGACCAGATCAAGAAGAATGGCGGCGACGCTATCGCTCTGAAGGCTGACGTTGGCGATGTCGCTCAGACAACCAAGCTCATGGACCAGGCTGTCGAACACTACGGCCAGCTCGACATTGTCTGCTCCAACTCTGGCGTTGTCTCTTTCGGCCACTTGAAGGATGTTACCGAGGAGGAGTTCGACCGTGTGTTCCGTATCAACACCCGTGGCCAGTTCTTCGTTGCCCGTGAGGCGTACAAGCACTTGAGCGTTGGCGGTCGCATTATCCTCATGGGCTCCATAACTGGTCAGGCCAAGGGTGTGCCAAAGCACACTGTCTACTCCGGATCAAAGGGTGCCATTGAGACTTTCGTCCGATGCATGGCTATCGACTGCGGTGACAAGAAGATTACTGTCAACTGCGTTGCTCCAGGTGGTATCAAGACTGATATGTACCACGCTGTGTGTCGCGAGTACATTCCAAACGGTGACAAGCTCAGCGATGACCAGGTCGATGAGGTAAGTCTTCAATGCCGCAATTCTGCCCAATCAATCCCATACTGACTTCGACATAGTACGCCAAGACTTGGTCTCCAATGCAGCGTGTGGGTCAGCCCATTGACATTGCTCGTGTTGTCTGCTTCCTCGCTTCCCAGGACGGCGAGTGGGTGAACGGCAAGGTCATTGGCATTGACGGTGCCGCATGCATGTAAATGACTTACGTCATAACCTCGCGTAATCGGGGCACTTGCACTTTGGGTGGAAGCGTGTTCAAAAGCAGGATTATCACGATATGATTGGAACAACGGATCGATGAATAAATGGCCGGTGGTGTTGCAATGCGGATGAGTTTGAGTGGTTATCAAAATGTGCAGCGTTCGGAGAAGACGGTTGCAGAGCACGATAGATGCCCGATTCAAGTGCTGAATAATGGCCATTACTGTAGCAGGAAATCCAGGCACTGCTGCAACACATTTCAGTCCACAAATACTTGAATCTGGTCCGTAAAGCTGGTCCAGTGCTGGCGCAGCAGCTCATCAAGATCTTGCCAGTCTTCGACATCATGTTGCTCAGGCTCG
The DNA here is from genome assembly GCA_033816765.1 of Nothopassalora personata. NCBI lineage: Eukaryota > Fungi > Ascomycota > Dothideomycetes > Mycosphaerellales > Mycosphaerellaceae > Nothopassalora > Nothopassalora personata. The sequence continues at coordinate 431,906 of CM066296.1, forward strand.
AGCAAACACCTAAACGACATGGGCAGACATTATTCGAGGTACCGGTTCGCTATAACCCACCATTCGCTCGAGGGCCACACCCAAACGAGAATGAGCTGGTTTGCCTACACTCACACGACAAGAGCCTTCTATAGCACAAGCTATCCGGGCAGGCAAAAATCCAAAGAGTCCATATTCAAGAGTGTCCAATCTGGAATAGTTTGCGCTTTTGGGATTGTTAGTACGTACCTTATTGCGACAGTTTAAAAATAGTAGGTTAACCCGGTCAGAATTCCTTCAAACTTAAGGCTCTAGGGTCAGATTTGGGAGGCCTAAACACTGCCCTAGATGTTGGTGGCCGCATTATCGTTTAGGTGTAGACAATCCCGCTCATTGTCGTTTGGGTGTTGCCCTCTCGGAGTGAGGGTGCAAGCGCAGCGCTCCCTCGTCCCTCGGATCGTAAATTCATCGTCCGTTAAGGATCTGCATTCGCTGCGGAGTTACCGCCGAAGACGATCTTGGAACGCCAAAACATAGCGTAACGCAATCGAGACTTAGCTTGGTGAAGGTTTAGCCCGTTCAGCTTGTAGCAGCCTTAGATGCTCCGTAGCGATAGTACTATAAAGTCTTCGATGCAAGCCTGAGCTTAGCTGAAAGCTTACGTTGAAGCATCCGTAGTTCCGCATCCTGTAGCTGGAGCTTGTCAACGTTGTGGTTCTTGTCATATCGACGGATGCAAATCATGAATCATTGCAGGGAATTGAAAGACGAACTCCGAAGAGGCTGAAACTTATCCTGAGCGATCCACATATCCCATACTAGACCTGGACAAGGCCCTGCGCTCAGTTTAATGAAGAAACTGTCCAAAGTCGATGGTACCTGCATGTATCAGACCTAGATACAAAACTGTCCGAAGTGCGGGACGCTACGGGACATTCTGTCTCGCTTATCTTAAAGTTCAGATAGCGGTTCACGCTATAAGTTATCCGAGGATCAATTAAAATCCTCGCGTTTCAGCTGTCGTTGTGCCAAATAATCTGCATACCATTGTCGTCATAGAAACAGGCGGCGATTCAAGCCAGAGCCTCATACAGCTGCCGGCGAGGTTGTGGCGTCGATACTGGAAGGACGCGCTATGTCTGTTTTCCCGATTGGATCTCGCAAGCGGTGTAGTGGCATAACGGCTGAGCTGGTATCATCTCCGTTGAGGCCCTTACTGCTACCGTCGCTGCGCCGCATTTTCCTCAGAATGGGTAGCAGCAAGCGAGCTGCGACATACAGCGACGTGAGCAGTCGCGGACCGTCGATCTCAATTTTCGAAGAAGATGTGTTGTTGCAGAGGCATGATTTTGCTGTCCTTCACTTTTCGGCGCTTGGCTGGTTCGCCCTGGACATGGGTAGCGACCTCTGTTCGTTCTTGCATGTTCACATTGGCGGTATCGGCATCTGCTGGCTCTGATCCACGACTTCGCTGGAAGCAGAACAATCTCTGCTCTTCAACGGAGAACTGCTCCATGGCCATTCTTGACTTCTGGCCAGCACTTCCAAAGCTGAGCTCCAGGCGCGGCAGATCGTTCACTGTCGAATGCTCAGCGGTTCTTCGATGCTCGGCGTAACCAGTTGCCATATGGACCCAGCTATTCGCGAGACTGGAAGCTTTGCTCAAGTGACCCATAGCCATCTCAACTGCGCAACGCCTAAGCAGTGTTATCGATCGCCTCCTGGAGCATAAGCAGTGAATGAACGAACCTTTTGTCCAGAGACCATCCCACTTGCTGAGCTATCTTGTCTGCTCCATGCTGATCGTCAAATTGGCAGCGAAGCACACAGAACGTGTCGAGGCTTGGGAACTGGTTAAGGTACTGAAGGCACCACTTGGTGACGTTCTGATCCGCGAGAAATACCTTCTGGAGATAGCTCAATGTACCATAACGTTGTGCCGAATATGCCCACTCTCGCAGGATGGAGTCGGAAAGGCAACTCTTGTCGTGGTCTCCCTTCTGGACGACCAAACTTCGGAGGTTAGGCAACTCATTGATGTACATCAACTCGTCCACCGAACAGCTGAGTTGGAAGATGGCCAAATCTGTGAGCCAAGCGATTGAGGGGCTGGCGGCCCATTGAATGTTGTTCTTGAGCCCGTGGCGTTGGCAATTGCTATCAGCCCGCCATCGCCGTTGCTCAAACTTGAGGCCGCCAACCGAGGCGAAGAGTTGCCAGAGGCGGACATTGTCAAGCAGATAGTATTTGATGGTCGACCACAAGCGCTCGAGGATGTGTACAGGTAGCGGGCGTAGGGCATTCTCGTCAAGCGCACCCAAGTTGCGGAGCAAAGTTCGCATCGCTACGTCCTGCAGAGAGCGGCTGATATGGCGTTCCTCAATGGTAGGAGGCTTCACGCCCCTGCGGTGCCTATTGGGATGGCACCTGCAGCGTTTCTTCACATGCATGGTCGTCTCGTGGAATATTTGTCCGCTTTCCCTGTCGAACGGCATCTTGTGATTAGCGCGTGGAATGTGCTGTCGGGTACACCGATCAGGTCACAGCTTAGTGTGTCGAAAGCTTTTGAAGCAAGATGATCGCTTGCGGGACATTTGCTGTCATTCTTGCTCTTGGCGGGTGATGTCGTTGTGTCGTCGATGTTGCTCACGCGGTGGACGCGAAGTTGTAGTTGAGATAAACCAGACCCCGAGGTTCGATCGAAGAAGCTTAGCTCTTGCTTGGGGTCTGACTGGGATAACATCTGAGACATCAGAGCAGAAGAAACCCGTGTTTAGGAGGACAATACCATTTCTACGATGGCTTGGACCACGGTCACGCTTTAGGCTTTAGGGTCGTCCCAAAATTTTGCCATTTTATCTATGCGATCTGTGGTATCATAATGTCTTCTAGAGCTTCGAGCATTACCCACGCCAAAAGAAGAACGACTTGCTCTGCGTTCATCAGTGGTATCAGTACAGCAAAAAGACAAGACCTCGCGTTTCCAACGCCTACGCTAAAAGCAGAAACAGCAAAGCACTGCGATTGTCCGTTTCATACTCTTTCATTGCCCCTCAAGATACGCGAGCCTCTAGAGGGCCCAGCTTCACATGTTCTGCCCCTCCTGGAGATCTTTCAAAATATTCTTTCGAAACTCCGTGATTGCCACTAGGCTAGTTTCGAGTCCGCTCTTCTTTTCAAAGCGCGAAAGGCATAGAAACCGATCGCCTTGTTCGCTCTTGAATGCCCGCTCGAATGAATCGAGTTGATATGCTCCAGGAAGGAGCTTCAGTCGTTCAGCGTGGCATAATCTTGCATGTGGTACGTTGAATCGAAGACGACGTACCCGTGGTGGAGCTCCCGGTCGCCCTAGAACTTGAATGCATCTCTCACTAGTAGCATGCGCCACTTCTTGTACCTCTGGTCTTCTGTTAGGATGAATCGCTCAAAGCCGTCAAGCTCGTAGCATTTCGCGGAGATTGATCGGTGGCCTGGCCATTAGTCGAGCATAGGATCAATCTCTTGATCGGCTTTGGCGATGTGAGGCTCGTCTGGAACCGGTGGCTCATATGTTTGTGGCGCCCAGCAATCGAGCTCGGGGTCATTCTCTTGATCGGCTTTGTCGTCATTGGACTCGCCTAGGACAGACCGCTGATGTCGTTATCGCGCCCGGGAACCAAGCTCAAAGATCTTCGAAGCAGCTTTATGCTCAGAGAGTCAGGCTCTGAGATGGCTTCCAATTGTTCTTCCGACCACGTTTCGAGCTCAATGGCTTCTTCCTCTGGTACTGCGACGTCGAGCCCTCTGTAGCCGAGCGTTGACACTTCTGACACTTCTCTCAACCACTAGTCAAGCTCAATGACCTCCTTCTTAACTCTTGCACCATTTGGCTTGGCCGGAGCTTTCCCATTCGTGGACACATTACCGTTCACACTGCCTTTCGCACTCGCTACCATCTTCGCGCTGACAGGCCCAGAATTTGCAGAAGACTTCTGATGCGAGGGTTGCTGCGCAGGCGCCGGAGGCTTTCCAGTAGCCTGGAGTGCGTCACCTTGCTTGGAAGCGGCACCTGTCCCCGCCGTAGAGCTTCTGATAGTCTGATCAATGCGCTCGATGGCTTCGGCAGCCCCTTTGAGTACTGCCACGAAGGTTCCGTCACCCAGCCCATACCAGAGATTGCTATGGAACTTTGACAATTCCAACAGTGTTTTGCCAATGGTAAATGCGGAAAGTTCTCCCTTCGAGAAGTTGGTAGAAATGCTCCAACTTCTCACGATACCATTGTTCGTCTTCCTGTCCTTGAGCTCCACCTTCAGAACTATAGCTGGCAAAGGTGCGCTGTAGCTGACGGTGTATAGCGTTGGGTGCCGAATGTGTACGAAGACGTCCTTCGATGGCAGATGCGCAGACTCGAGGTTGTCTAGGGCGCGCAAGACAGGCAATGAGACTTGCAGGGTCTGACATAGCGCAGCAAAGCTAGAGCCCCTGTCAATGATCATGTTCAGCAATTTCTCGAAGACGACTCGCGCTCTGAATTGCGGGTTGCTGGCCTTTGGTTCCAGTGCAAGTGTTGCGGGTGAACCGCTATCGCTAGCAAGGCCAACAGTCGCAGTAAGTTCAGGTGACTCGTGGTACACGAAGGAGACCTTGGACAGACTGACGCTGGTCGCTCTGAACTTGTAGCCAATGATATTAGCAATGAAGCTGTTCAGCCGCTGACAAGCCTTGAGTCGTGAGCAGATCTCGTCGAGGTATGGTGCTCCAAATGGCGTGCGCAGTCGGAGAGCCAATGCACCAGATGCGTTCATAGCGACGTCCGCGTTTCGACTCTTCGAAGCCAGATACTCTTGGAGATGGTTGAGCTGCCCTTTTTCAACAGTCAAGCGTAAGTCATACCTAGCCATTGCCGCTTCATCATCCGCGCCTGACTGCTTAGCGGCCACTCCATTGTGAGTGACTCGCAATGATGTGATCGAGGAGCCCTTGCTGAAAGTGTCTTTCAAGAAGTCGCTGTTGCCCAGGAAGACCGAGGTCTCCCGATCGTTGTCCTCCAATGTTTCCGAGGAATTGTGCAGAGATATTGACGCCAGCACATCGGTCTTGTGTGAAAGTTTGGCTGCAGTGAGTTCCTGTGTGAGAACAGCACAAGACACTTCTGTTGCCGCTGCTTGCTCGATCTGCAACAATGAAGTGCGCGAGAGAGCTGGCTTCCCAGACCGCCGGCCGTGTGTTGGTATCACTCGTGCCTCGGATATCACTCTGACCGCGCCACGCCTGTCTGAGGTCGGTCTGTCTAACAGTCGCACTGCCCACCACTTCTCCCCGGCAAGCGAGAAAGTTGCGAAAAGCGCCCATTGCTTGGCCCAGCTTTTGCTGCATACATAAGCTCTGATTGCAGCATTCCCGAATACTTGCTTAATGTTGTCTTTTGGAAAGTCTTCGCGGAGTCGGCTCCATCCAGCGAGATTGGCAGCCACATCGACACGATCTTTCATCATGTCACACAATGCACCTGCAAGCGCTGATGCTGGATCCACCTTCTCGTCGCCGTTGATGGCTTGCTCGCACCTGGTGGCTCGCTGGTTGGCTGGTGAGACAGACGTTTTGCCGGTCACAGGTTCTTGCCGCACCACAACCCTGTCCTGGAGGCCAGCGATGGATATCCGCAAAGAGCATGCCTCTGGCGCGGTGTCTGACGTGTCAAGCTGTACATCGAGGTTCGCGTCTGGGCCTGCCAGCGTCTGTAAGCGGTCTTTGACTGAAATTAGTGACCACGATATGTGCCTTGCAATGACTTCAGACAATATTTGTTCGACGTCGAGGTTCTCCCAGTCAATCTTGAGCTCGGCATCTTTCATCTCTACTCCTCGCCTGAACCAACGTAGTGACAAATGCGGAGTAGGAGGCCGCCTCGATCGCCGCGTTGAATCCTTGCCGGTGGAAACGCCTATCTCTATCCAGCTTTTGCGACCAGGCACAGCAGTCCAGTATTGTAAAGTGACCACTCGGCGATGCGTTTGTACACTCAGACAGTCGAACCATTTCTCTTGCGATATCCTTGCGATCTGACTCTTGAGCACGTTGATCTTGTGTGTGAGAACAAAGTTGTGAAGAAAGTCATAGCAGCCCTGCAGGCCTTTCGCGCTCAGCTCTGCATTCGTTCTCATCTCTAGTGCTGCACGCAAGGCTTCTTGCAACCCGGTGGGTGCTGGATCGAACAGGAATCTGATATCGATGAGATAAAATTGGCCTGTGGGTTCCTCATCTGCCACTGATAGATCGACCTCAAACTCTCCGGGAACTCGAAATGTCGCACGTCCATTGGCGATGCTGAAGTCGTTGAAATGAACTGGCAGGTCTTCATGAAGGTTCAGACGTGTGGCGAGCGTGACGTTCATGCCTTGTAACGCCTTCAGCAGCTGCTTCGCAGTCATGCGGTTTTGCTGCACGAAGTTCAAGTTCGGCAAGCGACTTGCCTTCCCAGTGGCTAAAAGATCAAGAGCGCCCTGTATGTTTGGACTTCGCTGCTTCACCAACTCTGTCGCCTTTTTCGAATTGCCGATGCTCCAGATCGCCGCATCTTGCGCACGTTGTTCCTTACCCTGCGCGACTCTGACATCGATGAGCGTGCACATATCGTCGCCAGTGCTCTTCGCCCAGTCAGCAAGCACAGCGCTCTTCATGAAACGATCCCTCTGGCTCTTGGCGAACTCCATGAAAGTCCGTTTTTTCGCAATACTATCTTGTGATGTGTCAACGCCTTGCGGAACTATACCATTCGGCTGGCTAGTCGGCACTACCAAGGGCGTCTCAGCCAACTTGGTGACATGGTCAAGCAGATCCGAGTAACATGCTTGCGCTGTTCGCTCGATCATCTTGCCCATAGGCTTCCACACCTGACGGTCCTCTTGCCACGACTTGTCCAGCTCTGGTGGGGCCTCAGTCCCAGTCATGGCTATGTCTGTGCTCGCGCCAGATCCATTTGTGGTCGGAGGCACGTTCTGCGTGGATGTGCCGTTGGGTATGGGACCATTTGTAGCATTGGTCGCAGGGCCGTTGACCTGCGGCGCAGACCCATGTTGTGTAAAGTCCGGCTTCTTGGGGAGGCCTGCTATTTGTGCCTGGCTGCGATCTTTCTTCAGGTCTTGCGACCCGATCGCTCCTTGCTGGTCCATGATCAACCTGCCTGGCATTTCCTCGCCGCCTCCCGCACCAGCACTTCCTCCCTCGTCGCCGCTCCACGCACCTCCACCACCTGGCACCTCCACCGCGTTCCCCTCTTTCCGAGTCGTTGCGCGCAATCTGTCCACTGTGCCGTTCCTCCACGTTCAGGTCATTTCTTGCTGTGATCCTACAGTCCTTGTTTCCGGCCAGTGAATTGCGGTGGAGTCGGTGAGTAGAATGCGCAAGTAGTAAGAACTGCGCCGATAGTAGTGATTCTGCACGTGTCGTGTTGTTGTGGTGGAGGGCGACCGTGGGTGACGGAAGAGGAAAGGTGAACGGTCCGCGATGTGATGTCAGCGCCGCGGGATTGTCGCCTGTCGCAAGCACACGTGACGTGCTCGTTCCCGTGCTGATTCAGGTACCCGTACCGCGTTGGCTGCTCTGAGTAGTGGTGAGTGTATGGTGTTGTTCAGGCGCGTCAGCAGCGCGGTCGGTGGGTGACTTCCTACTCGAACGAAGCGGGAAGGTGGATTGAAGGCTGCAGATATCCCTGCAAGCTAAGCGAGCTCTGGACATTCACCGTGAAGGAATATCGATCTCAACATGGCACTCATCAATATCCTGTACGCACATTCGCCTCTGCATCTGAAGCTCTTGATTAGCACACTGAGAAGGCACGCCTCGAACGATGATGGTTAAGGCTCTGCAAACGTTCATTACAGCCAGTTGCGGCATGCTGTGTCCTCGAGTGAACGATCGGCGACTGCGCAATCATTGTGTTACGGGAGTCGTCAAGTACAGACAACATGATCGTCGTAATCACGTCGCCATCGAACCTCTTTTTACCACTCCAAGTATTCGATGCGACGTATGCGGCATCGTGGCTCAGAACCCATACTATGATGCTCGTCTGAATGCCAGTAGCGCCATTTCAGGAAACCGTTGCCAGCATCGTCGAGCCCGAGAAAGAACATTCATATTAAAGGCTGTATATTGCCCTCCATCACCAACGGCAAGGGGAGATGTACTGTTTAAACGTCGACAGTGTAACTGCAACGCATCTCGTGGACCAGGTCACTTCGCCAAGCAGCTCATCACTAGCGCATCGCCCTTGTCCATGCTCAGAGGCCATGTGCACACCATCATCTCAACAAGTACGCTTGCCTTATCGCGATACGCGCCCACATTATGCCTTCACGTACTCATGACCTCTCGCTACATCATTTGACATCGTCGACTGAAATATTTCGACCTTGCGAGTACTTTCACTCGTCTTTGAGGTGTTTCAGCATGGAGGAAGGCTACTTTTAGCTTCATTTAATGTCTAGCCGCGGATCGCAAGTGCAAGTGGAGCCGAGAGCGTCTCCGCTGACACATCGCTCACAGCACTCCGACGATCATGCCATCAACACCCCTAGTGCAGCATCGTCACCAGCATCGTGTCGCAGAGACGCTCATCGATACGAAGAGGACTACTCAAGTCGTGAAGAGACTGAGAACGACCTAGCGGATGATGAGCTATCTTTCTCCTCCACACTTTCCGCGGAGGCGACCTGCATAATGGGTCCTACCGACGACGATACAGCAGGATCCATCGAACCGTCATATCCAGGTGAGGACCCCAGGCCGACTTCGAACAAGGAATTACTAGGCTTCTACACGTATTCTTTCGCAGCGGAAGTCTTCGTGGTCTGCGGACTTGGAGCTTTCATCCCCATCACGCTTGAGGATCTGGCGAGGGCGAGCGCGACTGCAGTTCTGGCACACGATCACACCAAATCATGCAGACCTCACGGAATCGAAAGCTCTTTGGGTCCTTTAGCGAGCCTCTTCGCGCGAGAGGGCAACGAGACCAGGAAAGGCTCACAATGTGTGTTCCGCGTCCTGGGCATGGAAGTTAACACTGCTTCTTTCGCAATGTACACCTTCTCCCTTAGCGTCCTGATCCAAGCTCTGGTAGTTGTTACGATGTCTGGAGCAGCAGATCACGGTCGGTATCGGAAGTCCTTGATGATCGGATTTGCCATAGTTGGAGCTGTGGCAACGATGCTGTTCCTCCCTGTCACTCCTGCAGTGTATTTGCTCGGCAGCCTTTGGGCGGTTATTGGCAACGTTTGCTTCGGAGCCAGCTTTGTGCTGCTGAACTCCTTCTTGCCTTTGTTGGTGAGATGGCACCCTTCTGTCAGGCCGCAGGCAGAGGCAAGACAGTGGACGGAGAGTGAGAGATCAGGTGATGACGACGGGGTAAGTCTTTTGACGATTCTGCTTCAAGCAGAGCGCCCTTGCTCCTGCAAACATGACGACTTGCACGCTTTGGGGCCTGTTCTTTGCTTACAAAAGCACAGTATGAGCATGCAGATGACGATCAGACGGAAGACCCAGCTTCGTTACAGCTGGTAAACTCAAGAACCTCGTTGTTGCCCACAGACGGCGAGACCTCGCCGTACCCGCATTCGCGAGCTGCAGCATCGTCCGAGATGCAATTGTCCACGAAGATCTCTTCCTATGGCGTCGGAATTGGGTATATGGCCGCGGTTATCGTTCAGGTCCTCTCAGTCTTCCTCTTAAAGTCGACTGGCGGCAATCTCTTCTCACTGCGACTTGTGCTCTTCGTCATTGGCGGTTGGTGGCTCTGTTTCACCATCCCAGCAGCATTTATGCTTCGACCACGGCCTGGACCCCCACTCTCAGCTGGCAAGGCTCGTAGCTGGATTGGCTACCTGACGTACTCATGGAGAAACCTTGGAAAAACAATCATCCGCGCTCGCCGTTTGCAGGATGTTCTCCTGTTCCTGGGAGCCTGGTTCATGATCAGCGATGCAGTAGCAACTGTCTCCGGCACTGCTATCCTCTTCGCAAAGACTACTCTCGGCATGGATTCCTCAGCACTCGCAATGATCAACGTGATCGTGACTATCTCTGGTATCTTCGGTGCCTTCACCTGGTCAAAGCTGTCTCGCGCTTTGCAACTCAAGCCGTCGCAGACAATCCTGACTTGCATCTGCTTATTTGAGCTCATCCCTCTATACGGTCTTCTCGGCTACATTCCTGCTATCCAGCGATATGGGTCCTTTGGTCTTCAGCAGGAATGGGAAATGTATCCGCTTGGTGCAGTGTATGGCCTGGTGCTTGGTGGTTTGGGCTCGTACTGCCGATCTTTATACGGCGAGCTTATTCCTCCTGGCAGCGAGGCCGCCTTCTACGCATTGTACGCTATCACTGACAAAGGCAGCAGCATATTCGGACCGGCCATTGTTGGTGCTATCACTGATGCGACTGGCGACATTCGGCCCGCGTTCTGGTTCCTAGCTGTTCTAATCGGTCTACCTATACCGCTCATGTTCCTGGTCAACGTTGAGAGAGGGAAGAGAGAGGGAGAGAAGCTGGCACGAGAGACGGCGCCTGAAGATCTCGATCTACACGATTCGACATTCCTGGAGGAGGCTGATACTCGAGGCGGAATATACTCGAATACCGAACAATGAATGAAATATTCAAGTAGAAACACTAGTCTCTATTGCTGCCTGGGCCCAAGCTCATGTCAGCATCTATATTCACTTCACAAACCAGACCTCTGCGCCACCCGGGCCTTCGATTATTTGGCGCTAACGCCATCCCTTTATACCGCCTCAGACTCGAAAATGCCACGTGCACAACAGCGTCTGTCGCATTCATCTTTCGACCGATCTGCGACAAAACTTACGCCGAGAGTGGCTGGGATATATCCCTGAACATCGGATCAACTGCACGTGCTACGTTGCCTGTGCATTTCACAGTGGAAGACTGATTAAACCTCAGAAACCCGCGACTGTGGTGGTCCTCCGGCAGAGGAAACCACCGCTTGTTCGGATCAAGGTGTGTTCTCCGAAATTGTATCATACCCCAGTCGATATCGCATCCACGAGGTCTAGGCAATCTCGAAGGCTCTCGTGGGTGTTCGGTGTCTCTACCTTTGATGGAAAGCATGATGGCAATCGTCAGGATATGTGAATGATAGAGTGTATTGATTGAAGCAGTCAAAGCATATGAATAAAGTGAGAAGCAAATGCTGTTGCTACATCAGCAGAGACATATAGGAGTAGTCGGGCACGCATGTTTCAGAGTAACAGATACGTCAGAACATAGTCACGTGACCTTGGATTCTGGCTCTTACTCCTGCTTGCGACGACAGGCCCAACACCGACCGCGACTGCACTAGCATTCCCTTGCCACCCTTTGCAGAGTCAAAGACGTCGGGAACGAACAGGCAAGCTATCTACTACCCACTTGTTCACTTGGCCACCACCACCACCACCTCTCTTCGCACAGCGCGCGCACTGCGCGTTCACCAGCACCCCCTCGAGCATCTTCGCGACGTCCTTGATCAACTCTCTCACTGCAAGACCTCTTTGTCCTTCTGCATTACCGAGCGCTGTGCGCATCCCACTCCTGCACCGCAGCCCACTCTCCGCCCCAGCGACCACCAGCACTGCATAATACTCCTCTGGCCATAGCTGCACTAGCACCAGCACCAGCACCAGCTTCACCACATCACAGCACTCTCCGATCCTGCTCTCTACCACACGCACACAGCTCTCCTTCACGTTCGTCTCTGTACGTAGGAGCAGACAGTCAAGCAATACAATCAGACCGCTCGCGTTGGCATAGTCACATCTCTGGTACAGCACACTCTCACATCGTCACACCGAGTCATCACAATGGCCGAAACACCCACCGAAACCCCAGTCGCGACCCAGAAGCGCCCACTCGAGGAGCCATCTTCACCTTCTGGACCAAACGACCAGCCGGATGCCAAGCGCCCAGCCCTCGACAAGATCTTGAAGGAGGATACTGCGGACACGAGCGAAACCCCCCGCCAGCCAGCACCAGAGCCATCTGCCGATGTCGACGGCACTGAAGCTGCACCTGTCGAGGCAGACGCAGAGGATGCCGCCGCGCCCAAGATCGATGCTGATGTGACGGACAAGCAAGGTGACACAGTCGTGCCAGATGCGCCCACGAATGGCCTGCAGCTCGACAGCGCAAACCTGCCACCACAGCAGGCTACAGCAGCAGTCCCGACCAACGGCGCAGCAGATGACCGCCAGTCTTCGCAAGCACCCATGCCTTACCACCAACAAGATGAGTCCTCATGGCTTCACGTACGCGCCATCATCTCCAGTGCAGAGGCGGCGACCGTTATCGGTAAGGGAGGCGAGAACGTCACGCAGATCCGTCGCATGGCTGGTGCCAAGTGCACCGTGAGCGAGTACACCCGTGGTGCAGTCGAGCGCATTCTCACTGTCAGCGGCCTCGTGGACGCCGTGGCCAAAGCGTTCGGTCTCATCATCCGCACCCTCAACCAAGAGCCTCTCGACCAGCCCTCCACTCCCCAATCCAAGACATACCCGCTCCGCCTCCTCGTCCCACACATCCTCATTGGCTCCATCATCGGCAAGCAGGGCGTGCGCATCCGCGAGATCCAAGAGGCATCCGGTGCACGCCTCAATGCGTCCGAGTCCTGCCTTCCTCTTTCCACCGAGCGCTCGCTCGTCGTTCTTGGTGTCGCAGACGCAGTCCACATTGCTACTTACTACGTTGGCAGCACTCTGGTCGAGCAGCTGACTGATCGCTTCGGTGGTCCTGCAGCTTCCAACTACGCTGGCAGACATGGCGGACCACAAGGTGTCGTTCCAGGCGGCATGCAAGTTGTGCCGTATGTGCCTCAGCACGCCGGCGGACAGATGGGTCACCCAGAATACAATCGCAACAAGCAGCACGCGCCAACTCAGCGCACTCCAGCTCAGCCATTCGGACAACCGTACATGCAAGGACAGACTCCTCTGCCACCTCAGCAGGCCCCGATGGGCTATGGTGCTGGTTCGCCGCGCGCACCGTACGTCGGAGCTGGCCCACAACAGCCCCAGCCATACGGACATGCAGCACCGCAAGCTCATGGGGGACCTCCACAACAGCCGATGCAAGGCATGGTACCTGGTCAACCAATCACACAACAAATTTTCATCCCGAACGACATGGTCGGCGCAATCATCGGCAAAGGCGGTGCTAAGATCAACGAAATTCGCCAACTCAGCGGCAGCGTCATCAAGATTAACGAACCTCAGGACAACAACAACGAGCGTCTGGTAACCATCACTGGCACACAAGAATGCAACCAGATGGCTCTCTACATGTTGTACTCGAGGCTGGGTGAGTCAAGCAAGAACTCCAACTCTATCATGCCCCGATAGATGGCGGAAGGACTGTTCCACGGAACCCTTTGTACGAGTACTGGATCAGATCACGCACGCATTGTCACACATACCATCGGATTCTCCTTTGGCGTCGGACATTGGGGTTGCTAATGTGCTTTTTCTAGCGGACCTGCGCTCTGCGGAAAGTGGCAGCAGTGGCAATGGCAAGCAGTAAGCTCAGAGAATGGCTGCATGGAAAAGGAGAGGATTCTCGTAGCCGACGCGATGGGGGATGCGACCTTGCTGTATCTGGGACTGGTCAGTAAGGAGACAATGAATGTCCATGCATTGGTTGGTGTTTGAACGGTTGTGGATGTGGTTTCACACAAGACAAGATTGGATCGGAATGTAATTGTTGCGCCACGTGCGGTATGCGCGCGTCCAAGCACAAGCAAGCTTTGCTGTGGAATGGATGGGGCAAACAGCATTTCAGGTCTGCACCTCCTCGCAAGCGTGTATGCTATGCGCTTTAGGGCAAGCAGTCTCTCACACACACGCCGTTCTTCTTTCACCTTGGCTCGTAGAGGTCGACATCAAAGAATTCCTGCACGTCTCACTAATTGTCAGTGACCGCGGCATGAATGTGCTGTGCTGTATACATGTGCTGTCCGCTTCCGGCTGCAGAGGCACTGATGCAGTCCGCCGCATGCGACAAAGACATACAGATGTATTGTGAAGATCATGCTTGCGTGGTGCAATGTTATGACTACTCAACTTCCCTGCTGTCTGTGACTTTCTCTCGTACTTGCATCTTGAGGCTCTGCTCTGCTCTGCTCTGGTTCGCTCTGTGCTTCTCATCTTGGACTTGGGTCTGCTAGTCTACTGTTCGTCGTACGCTTGCCAACGAAGGACAAAGAAACGAACAGCACGAGACCAGACACTACCACTCCCTCAATCGCAGAGCCATCCATCACCAACCACACCACCATCACCGTGTCGAAACCGCAACCCTGGATCCAATCGAAACTCCAGTCTGGTTCCGCCGCCTCGCCACCGTCCCTCAAACTCCACCACAACAAATTCTCACGGCCTCCCCCTCACTCATGGCCACAGCTCTCACGCCCCTAGGCCTCCCCGCCCTCGAAATGCCCTCACCCACCACGTCCGAAACTTCCTCAACCCAATCCACCGGCTCCACAGATAACCACCAACACCGCCCCCTCACCACTCAAACATCACAAGGCGTACCCAACCCCGACCCCCCTTCCCGCCCCTGCCGCACCCACCGCGCTCCATCCCGTCCCAATCTCCGCACCGCGTTCAAGGATTTCACATCCTTCGCTACCGTCCTCGTTGGTGAGGAAGGCTCCAAAGCGAGACCGCTTACGCCATATCTCGTGCATAAGGAGCTGCTGGCCGGCGCGAGTCCCTTCTTCGCTGCGGCGTTGAATGGGAGTTTCGCGGAGGGATTGGAGCAGGTTGTCAGACTGCCCGAGGAGAAGCCGGAGACGTGGGAATGGTTTGTGCAGTGGCTTTATACGGGGGCGTTGACGGTGCAGCCGGTGGGAAGTGAGGTTTGGAGTGCAGGGCAGCAGCGGACTAGGGGACATCCTGGCGGAGTTGCTCCGCCGCTAGGAGGGTGTTATGATTTGCATCTTGATGGGGACTTGAGGAATCAGCAGGGGAGTCCGAAGTACTTTTTGTTGTTGGAGTTGTATGCTTTGTCGGATAGGATGTTGACGACGCCGCTCAGCAATCATGTCTTGAGCACGATAGCGAGACTGTCGGAGCAGACGAATTCAGTGCCGACGCCGTCGGATACTTGGATCCTGTATGATGGGATCCGGGAGAGTGCGCCGTTGCGGAAATTGGTGTTGGACCTGTTTGCGTATAAGAAGACGGACAAGCTGCTGGAGACTCACAAGGATGAGTGGCATCCCAGGTTCCTGAGGGAATTGGTTGTGAAGTGAGTACTCTGGGACAGCTGAGAGATCGCGAGTGGATGCTAATCCGGTGATACAGGTTGAAGAGACCGGGACCGGAGATGTTGGAGAGGCATTCTCTTGTGGCTTGGAGGCCGAGGAGCTGGAGTAGCTCGAAGGCTTGCGAGGGATGCAAGGAGATCCTGAGGCCGAATATCAGTGGAGATCGGTGTTGTGCTTGTGAGAAGGTAAGACTGCCGCCCAGAGCAGGATTCTGTCAGGTTGCTAACATCTGGTATCGCAGGCCTTCTGCTCGGAATGTGTTCGACGCCACGCTGGCGAAGGATGGACTCTGCCCAACGACGTTAGTGGATGCAAGCCGTGGGTAGGCAGAGGGATGTGCCAGAGATACCACGAACACAGCGAAGGTGAGGCGTGTGGGTGACCGTCCGGTCGTCAGACTTTACGTTGCTGGCCGAGATTCCGGGTGCAGCATGCATAGCGGCGGTGTCTTGTTGGATTTGTATCGTACATGTAGAACATACAGGAAGGATCACTCCTCTACCTCCTTATGATCGCTCTCCTCAACATAGGCCAAACGCCACCATAGTTGCGTAGGTAAGAAAAGTAGTATGCTAGACCGAAGACTGCACCACCTATGTGGGCTGCGTGGCCAGTCCTGGTTTGGCCTCGGTCGAGGTAGTACGCGTCGATGCCGAAGTAAACGGCGGTTATTGCGAACAGAGGGATGTGGACGGGAATGAAGATGAATCTCAGAGGCGCAAACGGTAGGAGGCAAGTCGCGGTTCCTGCAAGTCCCATCACCAGGCCACTCGCTCCCAAGCTTCGTACGATAGTCCTAGTTCGCTCTCCTCCAAACGCTCCCCAGATGTTTTTGGCTTGTGGCTGGTGTCGAGAACGCCGATGCCACAGACCTGCAAGAGATCCGACGAGGGCGCTGCCAAGTCCAGCCGCCAGAAGGTGGAAACCGCCAACACCGGCCTTGGCCACGAGGCCGCCGAAGGTGTATAGACCGAACATGTTGAAGGCAAAGTGATCAAGGTTGTCGTGGGAGAAAGCGCAGGTAAGGACGGTATAGTAGCGTCCCGCTTTGATGCTGTCAATAGAAGTCATGAAGTTGTCGGTCATGAATTGCAGCAGTCTCCCGTCCCTGGTGGCTTTGGCATACTGCCAGGTGGCGAAGACTGCGGAGTTGAGGCCGATGAGTGTCCATACGACTGTCATGGCCGAGCGGTAGGCGGGAGCTGCACGGCCATACGTTGCGTAGGACCGGAAGAGGCTGGTGGCGGAGCGGCCTTGCGTTGATATTGTGCGGTGGCGCGGCCGTGATGTGAAGAATGGGGGGGTGTGCGTGTTGGACATGGTTCTGAAGGACCTTCGTGCTGAAGACTGGATCTGAGGATTGAGTGTTGGGAGAGGAAACCTCGGGAGACGGCTCGCCCGCAGTGTCAACATGGCTGATGATTTTGGCGAAAAGGACGATGAGATGAGATGTGTGCGGTTTTGCCCTTGCCCTTGCCCTTGGTTGGACTTGGCCTTGCTGTTCGCTAATAAGCAGACCCACAGTTGTGGCACACAACAGGAACGGGGGGACACAACAGGAACGATCAGATCAAGCGGGAAGAGATGAAGAAGAGCGCTAGAATGCAAGTGAATGTCCACCGACCATGTCATCAATGGTTGTGGTTGTCTTATGCTTGTGGTTGGTTGTAGGAAGCTTGCGGCGGATCGTGAGTCGTGACGCTTGCGCCCCGTTCCAGAGATCAGCATTCCATTCCATTCGCTCGTTTCGACGTCAAAGCTCATGCTCCGGCTCAGGCTCAGGCTCAGGTCAGGATCAGGCTCAGGCTCAGGTTCATGCGCATGCTGCCTCACATCAGATCTCCATTCATCATATTCCTCACCAACACTCACCAACACTCACCACCAAGTCACACTAGAGCGAAGTCCTCTTCTGCAGCTCTTCGCCAGCCTCAATCGCCGCTGCCACAACACCACAGCTGATCGCGCGCTGAAGTCGCAGACACTGCTACAATATCGTGCACCAGAACGAACTCACCACCCACCCACCATCCACACAGCCACGCGCGTGAGCTGTCCAGCGTACATTCTCCAAGAGACAATCGCTGCCGTTCTCACCAACACGAACACCGATCACGTCCTTCCTTCCGGCTCCCGCCGCTTGTCCTGTGCACATCCCAAGTGGAAGACACCACCACCACCACTCTCTCTCGGCCTGCCCGCATCTTGGCCTGGCGATAAAGGCGAGGCGCGTCCAGCACCGTCGAGTGCATACTCCCCCTCCTCCGATTCCACCCGCCTCCCACACACACCCCCCCACCCACACACACCAACTCCCTCACACAATGGCGGACGGGCTTGCGAACAAGCTCGAAGCGACCTCGCTAAACGACTCTACACAATCCGGCGACTGGAAGCAAGGCTTGACAGCGCCCGCGAAAGATGGCAGGCAGCAAACAGAGGATGTCACCGCGACGAAGGGCCTGGAATTCGAAGAGTTTTACCTGAAGAGAGAGCTCTTGATGGGCATATACGAAGCAGGGTTCGAGAAGCCCTCGCCCATCCAAGAAGAGACGATACCAGTCGCGCTATCGGGCCGCGATGTCCTCGCGCGAGCCAAGAACGGCACTGGGAAGACGGCAGCCTTCGTCATACCTACACTCGAGCGCATCAACCCCAGGTCGGATAAGATTCAGGCTTTGCTCCTTGTGCCCACGAGAGAATTGGCCTTGCAGACGTCGCAAGTGTGCAAGACCCTTGGAAAGCATCTCGGTGTCAACGTCATGGTCACCACGGGAGGAACGGGACTCCGCGACGACATTGTGCGACTCAATGACCCCGTACACATAGTTGTCGGGACACCTGGTCGTATTTTGGACTTGGCTGGAAAGGGTGTCGCCGACCTGTCGGAAGCCAAGACTTTCGTCATGGATGAAGCCGACAAGTTGCTGTCGCCAGAATTCACAGTCACCATTGAGCAGCTGCTCAAGTTTCACCCCAAGGACCGGCAGGTCATGTTGTTTTCTGCCACCTTTCCCGTCGTCGTCAAGGATTTCAAAGACAAGCACATGAACGACCCTCATGAGATCAACCTCATGGACGAACTCACCCTGCGTGGTATTACCCAGTACTACGCCTTCGTGGACGAAAAGCAGAAGGTGCATTGCTTGAACACGCTTTTTAGCAGATTGCAAATCAACCAGTCCATCATTTTCTGCAACAGCACCACCAGAGTAGAGTTGCTGGCCAAGAAGATTACAGAGCTTGGATACTCTTGCTTCTACTCACACGCAAAGATGCTGCAACAGCACCGAAACCGCGTCTTCCACGACTTCCGCAACGGCGCCATGCGCAATCTTGTCTGCTCAGATCTCCTGACGCGTGGTATCGATATCCAAGCTGTCAACGTGGTCATCAACTTCGACTTTCCCAAGAACGCCGAAACATATCTTCATCGTATCGGTCGCTCTGGGCGTTTTGGACATCTCGGTCTGGCTATCAACCTGATCAACTGGGATGATCGGTTCAACCTGTACCGCATCGAACAGGAGCTTGGAACGGAGATTCAGCCTATCCCGCAATCCATTGACAAAAAGCTGTACGTTTACGACACACCCGAGAACATTCCTCGACCGATCAACACGGCGCCACAACCGAGGCAGCAACAACAGCAGCAGCAGGCAGCGCAGAATGCTGGTAGACAGCAAGGGATAGGGTCCGACCTGCAGAACCCCGCCAACCGCACCGGTGGCTACGGCCGCGGCAGAGGAGGAGGCTATGGCAGAGGCCGTGGTGGACCTCGCAACGAGCAGAACGGCTTCCAGGGCCAACAGAGACAGAGCGGCTACCAGCAGCGGCCTAATCAGCAGATGGCACCCGCTGGTCCTCCCGCGGCTCAGGCTTAGGGCTCGAGCCTCGACTTGACCTATCTGGGGCGATCTGTAGGAGTATGCTTGGCGTTTTGGGTGCAGTTTTCAAGAAAGGCAGGCAGGCTGCTGGGCGGCGAGCCAGCTGGAGTTTTTGATGGGCATGACTGACGATACCCGGTTCTTAAGCTCCGGCGTGTTGACGTTTCCGATCGAGATGTGGTTCTGCGGCCTGATGACCTGGCTGGTGTGCTACTGCATAGCTTTCCCTTTTCTCGACGTCTCTCTCCTGGACTCTGTTGTGTACTGCGCCACAGGACCCGCGCGACTCCCAGCACAATATCATATTCACCTTCGACATACTACACCACCACCCGACGACAACGGCAAACGACAATATTGGTACTTTCATCGATTCTGACGACCCACAGGATTGAACATCGACAACTGCAATCACAGCTTCTGCTTGTGGATCAAGCTGGCCATATTGCGCTCAAGCGAGCGCTACCGTACAGGCTCACACGACCATGTTGATCACATCTTCTTCACTCGTTCAGAAGATGCACGATCAGTCTATGCTACGACCATCTGGAAGCCCCTCTTTACCTTGCGCACTTTATGGTAGAAGGGACCACCACGTCAAACACACTGGTTCCTCTGGCCGCTGGAGCAAGGAGGCGGCAGATGGTTGGACTGCCTAGTAGAAAGAAATGAGAAAACCTTTTTGAGGACATGATTGAGACTCAGTTCATGGGATAGGTACGAGTCTCCTTTGAGCAGACTGGCCGGCCCTCATGTAGAATGCTCAATGCAAATACACTCCTCTCCTCAGTCTTCAGCATTCCAACCTTTGACACGGTTTCTCATCGCGACCACGATCTCAACGATCAACGTGAGAAGCACCATAAAGTAGACAACATGTCGATGCTGCTTTACACGCGTGCCAATACTTCCACCCCTAAGCCCTCCTCAACGCCTCAGCTCTCGAACTCGAATTCGGATCTAAATAAGGCGCCTCGCCAATCCCCACAGCACGGTTTCCAAACCTCTCACCCAGTCCATCGTAATCGAACGTCGCAGTATGGAACACACTCCGATTATCCCAGATTGCTGTCTCACACGTTAGCCCAAGGTCACCCCCCTCTCATCAGCAACCCCTCTCCTCCCGACCATCAAAACTCACCAATATCGTTCTCATTCCTCCACTTAAACCTCACAGTCAGATCATGGTTCTCATAAATGACCCTCTTGAACTTGGCGAGCAGCTCCTCCGACTCGTCTGGATGCAGTTCATTAATCCGTTTCGGAAAGGGACCAAGGGCGTAAACACTCTTCCACCCCGTCACGGGATTAGTCCGCACCACGGGGTGCACCGCCGATAATTCTCCGCCGACGTTCTGCGCGCTGCCGCGCGGGGCCGTGTAGATTTTCACCTTGGCGGGATCCGCGGCGGCCGCTTTGAGGAAGCCGTCGCCGCTGAAGGTGGCGGTTAGGGTCTCGAGGAAGTTCTGGTAGGCGGGGGAGAAGCGGTCGAAGATGTCGTAGCCGCTGGCCCAGAGCGTGTCGCCGCCGGTTTGGGGGAGTTGGGTGAGGCGGAGGGAGGTGTAGTCGGCGGGGATGGGCTCGAATTGGATGTCTGAGTGCCATTGGGCGGCGTCGTAGCGGCGCTTGTGGGCTTGCAGCTCGTGTTTGAAGAGTTGTTTTCGGTGCTCGGAGCTGATGTGGCTGATTTCGTGGTCGCCGACGCCGAATTCGGAGGTGTTGTTGAAGACGGGGTGGATGTGGAGGGTGGAGTCGCTGGGTTTGCCGGTGAGTTGTCCCAACTTGTGGACCAGGTGCTTTTGGAGGTGGTTGGTGAGGTTGTCCTGGGCGCGGAAGAAGACGACGCCGCGTTCGGAGACTGTGAGGGAGGTCAGTCGGTTGGTGATGGGGTATGGGGGTGGGGATTGGGGATTGGGGGTCTGACTGGTGATTGCGAGGTCACGGAGGAGTTCATCGGCGTTTGGGGCATTGATCAAGTCGTCTACGATGTTGACGCCTAGGAACTCGCGACCGATGGCTGGGGTTGTGTCTTCATATTTGAAGCTGTCCAAGGCACCAGTCTGCTTCAATGGCTCTGGGTGTGAAGCTTTGCTCTTGAGTGGAGAGTCATGAATGGGGGGGAGCTGGTCAGAAAGAATGCCGGGTGCCATTGTGTCAAGATGGGTCAAAGCAGTGTCTCTCACATGTACAGTAGAACAGAACAGACGAGACCACCTACGTCCCAAACAAACCCTACATATCTATTTATCAACAACGTCGTGGATACATATGTGGGGGCACGGCACGCATATCAAGCACGCCATCTGATAGCTGCATGACAAACACAGATCAACGATTCGCACGGCACATGGTTACCGCGTGCTCGCTACAGTCAATCATCCGTGATATCACACCTCCTGTATGCGCAGGACGACATGCCATCTCTTTATGTTCCGTCTTCTTCATGAGCCTTAGAACTGTAGCACTAGTTTTAGTTAGAAGATACTGCCCAAAGCTCTCGTCTTGGCCATGTTGCCGCTGACAATTGCATATTATGCTTTTGCAGCAGTAGTTCTATCGAAACAGCCCAGCAGTCGATGACATGACCTCCATATCTCCAAACTACCAACACCAACGCCGCAGCAGAGCCAATCATTGCAGTCACTCTCGCATCCTTCGGGCTTTGCATATCATATATCGTACATACGTGTTGATGGCCACCTCGCCGAACGACTTCCTGTTCCAACCAGCAATGGCCACTCACAGTCACAGATGGACGCGCGAGCAGGCTCTGCGCGTCCGAGAGAACGCCCGCCGTAGCAACAACGATGCCGACTACGCCGCATCGGCAGATCTCGCCGAGGACGATGAAATGTTGACCTTCAAAAAGAAAGCCGACAGGAAGAGGCCGGTCTGGGAGCCTGCACCGAAGAGTGCTAACGCTGTCCTCGCCAATATCGAGACTGGCCCAAGCAGTGAGGAGGATGCCATGAACTCACTGCTTCGGCAAGGGTGCCGTTGGCCTCCCAAGCACTATCGGAAAGATCATGAGTGTCGAATTCCAGCACTGCGACTGGAGGCTTTGCGGCACATCAAGCGCTGGAAGAAGGCCCGTCCGATCTTGGAGCTCATGATGGATAAACTTCCAGATGAGCTCAATCTGCTCATTCTGCAGCATGTCGTACTCGACACGCAGAAGCATCTGCACTTCAAGCGACAAGATGAGCCACGTCGACTTACTGACCAAGCAAGCTTGCTGCTGGGCAGATGGGAAGGCGTCGACCCGCTCATCCCCTTGGCGGAACAAGCAATCCTTGAAAATACCATCGTCAAGTGCGACGTTGAGTTTCAGCGAGCAGCGACTGGTCCAGAGAAGATAGCTGTTCTCCCTACTCTGGTAAGAAGTCTACCACATCCCATCCGGCATCTACAACTGCAACTCCGATTCGAGATACCTGCAGGTCGCCAAAAATACCCAGCGGCAATATACACCGCAACATCTGGCATGGCGTCGCTCTATTCTCAGTTGCCTAGCTTGCGATCACTCCATCTTCTGATGCTCATCGAATTGAGCCATGCGCCAAGAGATCCTCATCGCGGTGGCGGAAGCCCTCCAATCTTGAGAACGTGTCGCAAGGGCTTCAGCGGCGAAAGCACTTTCTTGCAGGCCATCGCAGATCTCGTCGATGCGGCAAGGACTGCTCGGCCCGGGATCACGACTACTATTGAGATCAGGTACGATCATGAATACCAGTGGTATTCGCCGCCAATGTGGAAGCCATTGCCTGGTATCATGAGCGTTGAGGCCGGGGCGTTGTCGGCTACAGACGTGGTTCGCGAAGCGGAAATGAAGTGGGCATGATCATTGATAAAGGAGCGAATCGTATACCCTCCACGTCCATGCTGTAGAAAGACACTGGAAGATGATGTCCGGATAGGAGCAGAATTAGCCTGCACATCGAGTCGGCCAGCCTCTTGCTTCGATCGCTTTCGATCCAAATCCCATCCGCTTCATTGTTTCTCGTTCCATATCTGTATCACTGCCGCTGCCTTCCACATTCACAAGACATATAGCTCAGAACCATGCCGAGTGCACCACAGCTGTCTGGCTGACCTCGCAAAGGAGCAAGATGCCAAGCCAGCAACCGCACTCCCAGTCATCGCAGCTCCAGTGCCCACGACCTTCGATCTTGACTTATCCTTAGAGCAAAATCTCCCCTGGACATATGCAACGGATCTAGGCGCTGCAGCAGCGTGCTGAACTGGTACCACAGTCCGCCTGGGAGTCCTCACGAAGTGCGAACCATCCACCAAAAGTCATCAGCATCGCATAAAGCCCTCCAGCGCAAGAAGATGATACTCTCGACACAGCCCCAACAAAAAGCTCCCAGAACGCGATCCCTTGGCTCTGCTGCCGGCAGTCCACGCAGTCACGCACTCCAACGTGCTCAGCTACATGACTAACTCCGCCCAACAACCTCCATCGAATCCTTCAGGCTTCAACAAAGGTCAAGAAGAGTCTCCCCCACCCCCCACCCCCCACCCCCCTTCCCATCTCCAGCCACGCAAAAGTCCATCGAACTCGAGGTACAGAAATCCAGTGACAGAGCACGCAGGCCCATGAGTCGAATGAGAACTACTTTCTAGCGTACAGCAAAAAGTCGCAAGTCCCGCGCTATACCATAGAATCCAGCCGCCCAGGGCATGTGCTGTCTATCCCCAGCTACTACAAGCACGAGAATTCGTGTCCCTGACAATGCCTCCAGCGGACTTCGAACAGCGACACGATCCAGATTGGCGGCGATCCTGGGCGGAATTGTGCTGCCGGTTCACGTGTACGAGCGTCGCACTGCATGTAACGTGACGATCGCGAATAGTGCCACAAGCTCTGCTTCCCACTGCACACAGACAGACTAGTATAAGTGATGAATGAGGTGACTTGGAAGTGCATGGCGTGGCAAAATCAGTCAGAGGAGAAGAAGTCCGCCGAGTACCGTACTCGGACACTCAAAGCGGAACGTTACAGTCGTGACAGACTCCCTTCTCTACATGGATCAGAAACAGGTCTGAGTGCTTGAAGGCGAATCAAGGCATGACAAAAATACCGCAATGCTCATGCCTCTCTACTAATATACATATATATCAAACATCCCATTTCATGCCATTCCAATCCACATCAAGATATCAACATGCTGTCCCCGCCAAGCAATTGTAGATGCCACCAATATCCCGTGCTTGCAAATAATCAATAGTTCAAACATGGACGACCAGCGTACCTGTGCACATCAGTAAGCTGCCCGTGTCCTTCGAGCTGGGGTTGTACTCACGACCTAGATCAAGGTCTCACACACCAGAGTAAACAGAATCCGCCAACCACTCATCCTGCGCGCCGCGGCCTTCCCTCTTCTTGACGGTCCGTGTGCTGAAAGAGCGGAAGAGCTCGCCACCACGAGCAAAGAAATGTCGAAGTTTCTCGCCGAAGCGCTTGATGTGGAATTCCGTCTTGCTCATGCCAACACCATCGTATGTGTGAGCACGACTACCGGCCTCCAGTCGAGCCCCTGCCATGGAGCCAGCATCGTATGCAGTGTTGTCGTCAAAGGACTGGCCCCGCACCTGTTCGACACGAACCTGCTTGCCCTTGCCCTTGAAGCCAGTCAGCCGCTTGCGGAATGAAGCAGTACGATCGCGATCAGAGCTGTTGTCGGAGAAGAAGGACCGAACCTCATCCAAGTTGAAGCTAGCAGGTGGAGTGAGTGCGCTCGTGGGATAGCGATCTCCAGGCTTGTGAGACAGCTGAGACTGACGAGTCGAAGTGCTGCGACCGAGAGACGACTTGCCGAGCGTCTTCGTGGCATCATCGTCGGTCGTGAGACCAGACAGTCCAGTCTTGAACTTCTTCGAGATGGAACCAATGATGGAACGTTTGGAATGCTGTCGTCGATGAGATGGACTGACACCGGTGAGCTGTTCGGTTGTGATGGATGCGCTGGATGGTAAATTGTTCGTGGTGATAGAGCCAATGTCAATGCCCTGCTCGGTGGGATCGAGAGGCTTGGTGAGATCTAGAGACTTGGTGCGACGTTCACGAAGCACCTCGCTGACGAAAGAGTTGCGAGTGTGGGCGACCGACGGCACAGAAAGGTCGATGTCAACTTTGCTCCCCCAAGGGTAGTTGTCATCATTGTTCCAAGGTCGGCTGGCTCCCGACATCACCATCGAACGCTTGCCATTTCGCGTAATTGGGTTCATTTCCTTGGGTAGCATCTGTGCGACCTCTTCCTCGGTGGTCGGTGCTTGGGCTCGCAATACCACAGACATCGGTCGTGATAGATCTGATGGCGCCGAGGCCGAACCGCTGAGGTAAGGCTGCTTGCCGTCTGTCGCATTGGGTGGTAGACCATCTACTGAAGTCGACTCAGGTAGTGGAGGCAACTCTTTGTTCAGGCTGGCTCTGCTCATGCGAGGTGCAATTGAGTCGTGCGTGCCATTCTTGACGATCTCTTCAGCTCGCTCGGCAAGAGTGCGGAAGCCGGCTGAGGTGCGGTTGGTCATGACAGTATCAGGACGAGCGAGTTCTGTGCTGAGTCGATGCAAGCTTTCTCGATCGGCCTTGAAGATAGTGTCGAGCTGGAAGTTCGACAGATTGCGCAAACCTGGGATGAGTTCCGACAGCCGGTCTGACAGGCCACCGACAGTGGGTATGGACAGTCGGCTTGCCTGTTGGGCGACATTCAGGAAGTCTTCAGGCGATAGAGGACGCTTGTCAGGCTCAACACCCTCGACTTGTGTTGTTTCTTGAATCTGAAGAGCAGGTACAAGGGCTTTCTCGTGGTCTTCTTCCAGTTCTGCCTCTGTCTCGGACTCTTCTTCACTGACAGCCGGCTGATCCAGGAAGCTGAACTCTTCGGGCTTGCTGAAGAAGCTGGTGTATCGCTCTCGTAGAGGCTCAGTGCTGTGTGGACGTTGTGGCGAAGGGCAGTAGATGCCAGTGAAATCACGGCGACGTACCATCTCCGTCGACGTGGTCGTGCGGCACTCGAGGGCTTCATTGAGCCGATCGATGAGATCGGTCCGGCTGAAGTTGAGAGATGGCAAATCTCGAGTGTCTCCAAGAGGACGATTGTGCTGACGAGCCTGGCGTCTAGCTTTGGCCTTGTCGGCAGACTCTTGTAGACGGCGCTCCTGCATGGCTTTCACTGCCGCTATCCGGGCAGGCAGAGGAAATGCAGCACCGCTTGACGATCGCCTATGAGAAGAGATGCTCATGTCCTCAACAGACTCTTCTTTCAGGCCGGGAAGGTGCGTGCTCCCAAAACGATTGTGCATGCTGTTGCCATTGCCGCCATTGGTGAAGCGGAAATCCAGACCTCCTTCGCGAGATGAGAGACTTGAGTCGGTGGTAGCAGGTGACGGCTTCCTGATGATAGACTTGCCTTTGCTCGCGGCGGCCTCGCTACTTGGCTGAAGCTGACGATACGGCTCAGTCTTCTTCGTGATGTTCAGTGGCGCTACCAATTCATCAGCAAACGTGACCGAGCTTCGTCGCGCGGCCTTCAAGTCTGCAGTCAGGGCATTTTGCTGGCCCAGGGCCACATCATGTCTGAATCTGCTGTCTGGCGTCGAGCTGGGCGAAACCTCCACGATCTGTGGCTTGCCGATCGAAATCGAGCCGTGTGGGAGCGAGAATCGAACAGCAATGTCGGTAACCATGTCGGAAGCACTGGTCAGAGTCGTGTCGCCGACGGTGCTGATGTCACCTGGTAAGGAGAATCGGTTGGTGTTGGTCGTACTGTTGTCAGTGGCCATCGCTCGTGGCCTTAGCTGTACACTCTTGGAATACGTCTTTGGAGTACGTGGAGTCGGCGGAGGCAGGTTCTCATCGGGTTGCAGGGGCTCTGGCTCGTTGCGCGTGTCGAAGTTCGTCGCATCTGTCTTGTCCAACATGCTGACATTGAGCGTTTCATCGATGTTGAGCGTCTGTGTTTGGACTGGGCTCACAGCAGAGCTTCTCTTGATCTCTTCACCTGGTAACAAAGGACTGACGGGACTCCTGTCCATGTCACGGTCCAGCTCGGGATTGACGGGCGTATGATCGAAGTTCCGGTCCAAATCAGCGGCCGTTGCGGGAGGTTCTGGCGTTGGTGATTCCTTGATATGGGACAAGTGTTCCCCGGAAGTCTGCTTCGAGGATTGCTCTTGTAGAGTCATGGTATCGGCATCGAGCGCCAAAGGATCCCGAGACTGTGTCTCCTCAGAAGCGACTGTGGTGTCAACGGCACGCGAGAAGCGCATGGCATAGTCAATACCGGTCGGAGGAGTTGCAGGAATCGATTGCGTCTCAGAGACGGAGCCATGCTGGTCAGCAAAGTCCACGGCATCGACTTCTTCTGAAACATCAGGCTTGGGGTCTTCTGTAGCTGTCTGTGCCTCCTGTTGCTCCGCGTCGAACTGCTTCTGAAGCTGCACCATAAGATGAGTCGTGGTGTCATCGACCTGCATCTGTGTATTGTCCACGCTTGAAGGACCCAGTTCAGCCTTGACCATCGCCCGTGTGATAGGGCGAGATTGACGTTGAGGTGCCTCAATTGCTTCGAGCTCAGGCAGCTTGACAGGGGAGGCTGGCAGTTCAACAGGTGCATCAAACTCTTCGATGAGCGTGAAGCGAGGTGTCTCGTTGGCGGCGAGCTCGTGATAGTCAACCAGTTCAGAGACATCCTCTTGATCCTGATCAACGTCAAGCTTACCGGCATACTGGCGACTAGCATTCTCGTGCTCCTGTCGAGCAGCAGCGGCAGCCTCTGCGGCCGCCTTTGACTCCAACATGGCTCTGACACGCTGCACGAAGCCTGTCTGAGGTGGTACCGAAGGATGAGGTACGTCCATATCGGGCTCATGGATAGGTCTTTCGAGGCCATCAGCATAGTCAAAGTACTTGGCTGGCAGTACCGGTTCGCTCGAGGAATCTGGCAAGTCAACGAGATCTGGATTGATGAAAGCTGGATCAACCATGACTTGGATCGTGGTCTGGTCTTTCGGTGTTGGCGGATTGGAAGACGTCGGCGCCGATGAGGATGATGCAGGATCTGAGCCGGAAGGTCCGCCATCTGTCATTGGGGTGTCTGGGCGGCGAGGCAACATACGGGCCATGCGTGCAGCATTGTGGAACTTGTGATGAGCCTGCGGGTTGACAGTCGGTGGCGGGCCGTGATATCCAGGGTGCTGAGGAGGACCGTACGGGCTGTAGCCGGGTCTGGAAGGACCGTAGTAAGCTGGCTGAGGCGGGTACTGTCCAGGCGGCGGCTGCATGACGTGTTGCGGTGGAGGCATCATAGGCTGTGCCATTTGATGGTGCATACCAGGTGCCGGTGCTGGACGCATCGGCCCAGAACGATAGCTGTATGGATTCGGAACGTATCCAGGTCCTGGTCCTGGGCTGCTGTTGACAGCTGCTGCCGGCGGTGGTGGCCCAACGTGGAGATGGACAGGATCAGGCCCGTAAGGATTGTAGTCACCACCATATGCATGATACGGCTGGACAGGTGGAGGATGAGAGCCTGCGACGGGCATTCTCCTCGGCATTGGCTGACCACCTGGCATTGGTGCGTATCCGTCACTCAGAGCGGGCGACGGCGATCGGAAGCCGGGACGCTTGAGTCTTGTTGGGTACACAAACTGACGATTGTCCGGCATAGGAGGAACTGGTCCGGGCGGCATGCGAGCCGAACGGCGTGGCTCATGGCCTTGGCTCCTCAAACTTGTGGCGGATCGATGCCTGGGAAGCGGATGAGCTGGGGGAGCTGAGGTCATCGAGTACGACCGAGGGTCTCTGGTATCTGGAGTCGGTGGCATTGGCTCGAGTGGTGGCTTGCCAAGATGTCCGTTTAGTGGTAGGGAAGGTGGCATGCTCTGCAAGCTGGTGAAGGAACCCCGACGCTGGGTGGTGGAAGTGTTATCCCATTGAGAGCTAACTCGTGATGTCTGAGATGGTGCATAGCTGTGGTTGGAGAAAGCGCCGGAAGTATGGTGTTGTGAGGGTCTAGACCCGTGGCCCCGTCTCTGCTGAGTTGCTCGGGGCATAGAAGGCAGCCGTGACGTGTTGAATGAAAGGGCGCCAATGTCGCCAGTATCGGTTGATGTCTTAAGCATACTGAGGACGCCCGCGTTGGACAGCGTATCGTTCGGAGGCATGCTGGGTGGGGGTGATCTGACCGCTGAGCGTGAGGCTCCCGTCGCACCGGAGACGTTGCTGGCACGGCTGTTGCGGCCGCTGACGCTGGAGACGTTGTCAGTGAAAGGCATTGTGCCGCCTCTCGAAGCGTGTAGTGAACGAGGGACAAGACCAAGACGTGCTATCCAAATGAGCAAGAAGACCAGAAGACTGGCGAGAAATGCGATGTGGTATGGGTGGTGGGTGAGGAGAGAAGACAAGATCGCGAGGGCGAGCGAGGAAGTGTCTGTTGATGGGAGGGGCCAATACGTGCCTGCCATGTGATGATGATGATGATGATGATGATGATGTTGCTGCTGCTGCTGCTGCTGCTGCTGCTGCCACTGCCACCTTGGAGCGCGCTTGCGAGCTGTGTGTGAGCTGGTGAGCAGTTGCGACGATCGGCGGTGAGAGAGTCGGACTTGCCTCGTCGTCATACGATCGATGCGAGCCACTTCGAAAGCCCGTAGGCGACGACGACAAACACAATCGAGGCGACGAAGACGAGGGGCACGTCTGCCATGTACTGGGCGACAGGTGATGATGGCGCGACGGTCGATTGGTGGCGTGGGCGTGGGCGTGGGCGGTCGGCGTCGCGTCGGGGCATTGCGTCTTCTGGTGGACGGCTTCCTGAGTTGTCTTCGTTAGGGAGCTTCTCGTATTGTTCATCTGATTTGATTGTGTTGCTCTGGCATAGTGAGTCGAGGCTACCGAATAGATCAGCCTCGCAGGCGTAGGTCGGTTAGCGGTCTCGTGGCAGCCACGATCTGTTGCGTGCAGGAAGCAAAATACATGAGACATGATGTGCCCGCCGGCGCGCCTTCCATACGGTAAGCTGTGCTTGCCACATTGACATATGCACAGAACGCGTCACAGAAACACGACCAAAAGTGGAACCGGCTCACAGATCGGGGCGAGTCAAACCAATCTAAGCCTGATACTTGCGCTCATCCGGGTATCTCGTGCTACCCACGCGCCACCACGCGCCTGCCATGCCTGTTGAACCGTTCTTGCTATCCTTGGCAGGCTCCCCGCTGCGCATGTTCCCCTCTATTGTGGTGCCGGCACTGCCTCTCCGACTGGCTGTTTTTGGCCGTCTGGTGCACTTGCTACGCCATTCGCTGGCTGACCCTCTCCGACGTGGCTCTCGGTCGCTGGAATCGTGTCGTCCTTGCGAGGCTTCGCCCACTGTGGATCTTGCCCTGTAGTAGAAGCAGTCAGTATGCTGCTCTGTCGTGTTCGCCTTATGTTCTGCAAAATGACCACTTACATGGACCATCATCGCTCAAAGCACATCCACCGGGGCATGAGCACTTTCCGCCAAACTCGGATGGCAAGTTCTCAGCGGGTACCTGTTCCAACACCTCCTTCTGGTAGCTGGAACCCAAGACGTGGATCTTCGCGACCGTAACCGGATCCAGGAACCTCTTAACGACCGCAAATATGCTGCTGAAACCCCATGGTGTGTTGATCAGGTACATCTTGCCCAGTCGCTCCGGATAGTAGTTCTGGCTGATAGCCGACGCCTTCTGGATGTACCCGTACACTTGTCCTGCCTTGGACAATCCGACGCCCTTGAAGTCCATGATTGTGCAGCAGGTCTCGAGGAGGTGTCCAGCCTTGCGTGAGCAAGCGGGTAGGCGCGGGTCGGCCATCTTCTCGTACTCGACGACCAAGTTCTGCAGCATGCGCTCATCCGTGGTGATGGCTCGCATCTTTTCTAGGTCGATCTTGCCGAACTGCTCGATGTACACGGGTCGTCCGTCCTTGTCGGTCTTGTGGTAGTATTGTGGGTAGTATGCCATGATCTGTGGCTTCTCCTTGTAGTCGAAGTTCTTTACGAGCTGGTCTACACCGCCCCCAAACTCGTTCCGCCATTTCTCGCAGTCGACGAACCTTTGCAAGCCACGTCAGTACGCCTCGTTCGCTCAGTATCGTTCATTTACTCACATGATCTTTGCGTTCTCCACGTTGAACTTGCGGGCTCTGAGGAACCGCAAGAGAGTCAGTGTGTCCAAGTTCTTCTTGTACCCTGCCTGCTCGAGCATCGTCCGTAGCTGGAATACAGCCGCATCCTGCTCCTTTGTGGTGTGACCTGGGTGACCTGGCTGTGGGTGAGGCGCGGTAGTAGGGTAGTCGTAGTGGTCATATTTGGGATCGAGCTCCATGTGCGGATTCTGGTGGTCTGCCATGCCGGGCACGGTGATTGACTTGTTCCTGTCTATAGTTGTCGTCGGTCAGCTTGTCTAGGTGGTAGGGTTTCGGTCTTGTAGTGGGAGTGGGAGGCTGTTAGAGAACAGGTGATAACTGGTCGTTGGCAGTTAATTTGTTCATCCTCCAGGAGCAAGATGATGCTGGAAATGCGGGCGGCGGGATGAGCTGCGCCACGTTTCCAATTGGTCCCTGCGGGATCCACATCGGCCACACGAAGAGAACGTGCGGTCAAGACTGGTCACGTCGTCTTCTTGGACACGATGACAGAAGGCTTTACATCCAATGCTGGTAGAGCGGCGCTTACATCATGTGTTGCTTGCATTACTACGCTAATCAGCTGGGCTAGACTCGCCGTAGCTGCCATGTCCATCCGTGTCCTGCCGTACACATCATGTTACCCTGCATGAGACCGCGTCACACACGCGCCTCCGGTCATTACAATATCATCCTTGGAATTGCGCTCCCAACACCAGCTTAGGGTCGACCTCACTGAGTGGCATCAGCTTGCCCACCATCTTCGAGATGCTCCGATCTGGGAAGCGATAGTCTCGCGCGTGGCCAGACTTGCGACCTTGCTTATTACTGTACTGCTTCGCCAACGTCTCGAGGACTCCACCTTCGACTTCGTACACGTCGGTGATTGCACCGCTGCGGCGCTTGTTGAGCTCTGCCTCGGACTCGTCGATTATCTCCTGTATGTAGGCATCCTCAAAGCCCTCTCTCGACTCGAAGGTGACCTGGCACGCCGCGGGGATGCGCTCCAGGATCTGCTCCAGGATCCAACCCTTCGAGTCGGTTGTTTGCTTCTCGTACTCCCTCTCGATTACAGAGATGCGAAGGCTCTTGAGACTGGTCAAAAGTTGTAGCTGCTTCCACGGCAGTTGAGAGAACCATGCTGCCTCGAAGCCTGATCTGTCGGCCGCGTTGCAAACCAGCATCAAGGAAGTAAGTCTTGACAAGAGACTTTCTGGTAGAAGGCGCTGCGAAACGACCAGGGTGCTCGTATGAAGGACAACAGTCGCACAGACTGTATTCTCCTCATACATGATCTGCTTCGCCTCCTCGTAAATCTGCTGGCATACGCCTAAAATGCTAGGACTGCACTCGCTTAGTTTGTAATAGTTCGCTCCGCAGGAGTTTCTGGAGACTGTATGAGGATAGATCACGTCTTTGTGACGACGGCGGTCTGCCGTGTATGCGTACTGGATCCTCGTTAGACCAATGTGCCCATCTCTGGCAAGTAGCAATCGATAAATGATGTTTCGCATCTCAGCTGGGAGCTCCAGGAAACGGAACGGTTTGAAGACCGACGCAGGAGATGCAGAGGCACAGAATTCTTGAGAGCTTGCGTGGTCCTCTACTTCACCATCCGCTACGTCTTCCTCCGGCGCTTCCTCTTCATCCTCCGCGTCCTGCTCTACGCTGCCCTCGTGGTAAGATGGAGGCTCGTCTGCATAAGCAGTCTCGAGAGCGTCCAACCCGTCATCAGCCCAACTGGCAACATCAGCAATTTCGCCAATATCGTCTGGCATGCTGCGTAGTGTGATCAAAGCCGCAACCACATCGCCTTGGCTGAGCCCATTATAGAATAGATCGGTGATGTGAGCTGCCAAAACTTTTGCTCCCTCGGGATATGTGACAACAGCTCCTTGCAGAATCCTCACGGCAAGCGCGGCCACAAATGCGGCAATACGCGGATGGTTTCTCGGGAACTTGATGTGAGGCTCCAGGCTGCTGGGTGGGGAATGCGGCGCTGAAGGAGCGGTGGTGTCTGCGGAAGTTTGCGTTGATGCTGCACCGGCATCGGCAACTTGCTCACTGGAGGCAGGCTCTGCCGCAGTGGTCGTTGGTAAATTAGTCGTCTTCGTGTAAGGCGGTACTGTAGGCAGTCTCGCTCGCACAGCCGCATCGAACAGCAGGCGAGCGAAGCGGACCACCTCTGGATGCGTCTTTTCAACTTCCTGCAGACCAGATAGGATTGCAGGGACACCAGAGGTCACATTCCCCTCAATGACATCTTTCACCACTTGATCACCAGCAATGTCTGCACATCCCCAAACCGCAGGCCTGTTCTTCGCAAATCGCACGAGTGCTTTCGAGAGTGGATCAGTGGCAGCTGGTAGTGATACGGCGTCCAAGCCATCGTTGTTTCGGAACGACCGTAGTCCATTGAGCTGAAGTCGTGATTGCCCTGGGCCAAAGAAGCTAGAGGCGCTGCCACCAAATGAAGGCGTTGGCGCTGGCTGTCGGCTGCTGAGCTGTGGGCTCGAGCCCAGACCAAAGGACATCGGCGTAGTACCGAATGGAGATGCAGGTAGGTGCGTGGTCTGGGTGAAGCCTGACGTCGCGCTGGACGCGAAGGATGAGAATGAACTGGGAATTTCTAAAGGTGGCGGAGGCGTCCCAGTAAAGTCGAACGGCATGTCGTGTGAGATGAGATGTAGCGTGTTGCGTGCGAGATGCCGTATTCGTTGATTGTTTTATGTGGGGCTGGTGAGAAGTAGTGGTTCGGAAGTTGGGATGACCGCGGAAAGCGGGCTGAAGTTATGAACAAGCTCCAACGCGTCTTCGCACGCTAGTGACGTTTGTACAAGGGTTGGAGTGAATGGCCGTTTGCGAAGCGCCTATATTCACGTGGCCGCCGCCTCTCCATCGCCTGACTTTCCATTCGTCTCTTTCGGAATCACTTTCAACGAGAAGTCCACGTGCTTCACTCCCTGATGAATGCTCGATGAACTGATAATATCAATATCATCGCAAACATAATCCGCAACGTTCTCCTCCGTCAAACCACCGCTCACCTCAATCAATGCCCTCGCGTTCGCGCCTCTTCCCCACCTGTCCTTGAGATTCTTCGACGCCACCCTGACACCATCAGGCGTGAAGTTATCCAACATGACCACATCCGCGCCCGCCTTGATCGCTGTCTCGGCCTCCTCTTCGGTTTGGCACTCCACTTCAACTTTGACCGCAAAGCCACCCGACGCCTTCGCAGCTGCTACAGCAGTCGGAATCGAGCCTCCGCAAGCCCAGACGTGGTTGTCCTTGAGCATTGTCATCGCGCTCAAATCTTGCCTGTGCGGGTCACAGCCCCCTACCAACATCCCATACTTCTCCACCAGCCTGAATCCCGGCGTGGTCTTCCTCGTTCCCGCTAGCGTGTTCTTGTACCCAGCTTCCCTCAGCAATCGCAGCAGCGAATGCGCCTTCGTCGCAATCCCGGAGCACCTCGCAAGCAGATTCAGAGCCACCCTCTCGCCCAGTAGGACGCATCGGACTGGTCCCCGGACGGTCGCGATGTGCTGCTTTGCTTCCTGGCCGACGAAGTCACCTTCGCTAACAGACCACTCGACAGTGCAGTCGAGTTGCTTGAAGACTTCATCGAAGAAGGGCACGCCGGCGAGGACGCCTGCGCTCTTTGCCAGAAGCCTTGCTTCAGCTGGACCGTCACCGACGACGAAACCGCCGTAGTCGAAGCTTGGGGTGTCTTCCTCCAGCCAGAGGCCTACAGTCTTCTTCCAGGATGGTGGTAGGAGGTTTGCTGGATTGCCGTGCTTTGGGGCGCCTTCGGTTATGGGCATGTTGATGTTTGTCGTGAATGCCGGGAAATAGTAGGAGAGTGCGTGATGAGAGTTATTGCTTGTGAGAGTGTCACTTCACTTACTGTTTATCTGGATGGATCTGTGTGTGGCGGCCAGAACCGCGTCGATGACTATTACAGTGGCCGATGTCGTCCAAAGTCAAACAGACCCCTGTCGTGCATGAGCCGGAGCTAGATCTTCCAGCTTGACTTCACTCTCTTCTACACTGGACGGGCACACGTGCTCGCGATGCAATCAAATATGTACCACATGCAGTAGCGAGCGTAACGTGATGGAATGAGCATTATCTTCTTGATTGAGAAGCGAATTTTTTATGCTCCGGCGTACATCGAGGTTCATGATCGGAAGCAAGGGTGGCACTGCAAAGCATGCAATATGATGTCTGTATTTGAGGTACTCAAGCTTGGTGGCCACGATGACGGGCGAAACAGGTTCCAGCATGCATACCGAGTTATCTTGAAAGGAATAATTCGACCGCACCGGTCAATCCATCAGCACTTTCATTTCACCTTTGATTCTGTAGTGCGGGGCTCGAACCAGAGTGGTCATGACGATCCATTGACATCTTTGATAGGTCTGCACGGGATGTTTAAACCCACTGCACCATAGCTCAGCGAGACAAGCACTGAGCGAAGCACAAGACACTAGCGATACACCGTGGAAGAACTTAGAAGCCCTCCACGCGGCGTCCAAATTAGTCCGTCCCCTGTAACTGCACCTCCCCAGATGTCTTGATGCCCAGGCCACCCTAAAACCTCAAACAAATTGGTCCATAATAGAGCAGAGGCTTGCTATTGCCACAGTTCTTTCCGTTTAGATATGCGGCGTTGCGTTGTGGTGATATTGCGCATCGGATTTTGCGAATTCTGGTGGAATCCGCTCACGTGTACAGGCTAATCTGGCCACCGCGTGCCCTCGTCCATGGCCACGACGAGGGCCACTCCCTCAAGTCACCATACGTGAGGATGCAGCCCCAAAGCCAGGCCCGACCCAGAGCCTGATCAAAGTCACCGTCTCGGGCACAAATTCGAAGACTGGCGTGGGCAATAGCGCTCTCTGTCGTGACAGTGCTTACACGAGGTCCACGGCTGACATATGTTATATAGCGAAGGACCGCTTCCACTGCCTCCTCAAAACCATACGAATACAGGCGACGACATTGCCGGCGTCGTCGGAAGTGTCGACAAAGATATTTGTCCCTTTCACCCGGCTCGCCTCCCTCCACAACCTCAGAACTCCTCACGGATTTTTCGCAGAGCACGCCATAGGCAAAGAACACAGCATGTTCAGCCCTACGCAAGCAGCACGCGGCTGAGGTCTGCGTGGCATGCGATCAATCCATATACGTCCTTAGCTGCTCAGCTGACCTAGCGCAAACGCGACTCTGACACTGAATCCAGGCACGTTTTACTTACCGGAGCATGTGTCATTCGAAGTAGCGGTCACCATCTCCCTCGCAGCTATGACTGCCGCCATAGGTTTCTTCGTTAGTCTGGGACTTCCCGAACCGTGGTGTACTGACGATAATAGGAGGAAAGTATGCGAAGGAAGAGTAGTCATCTACGGCGCCGCCACTGTCGTCGGCCCCCCCAATCAAGCTAGTGCATAGAAGCGACGTCCATCCTATTATTGCTGTGGCGGGAGGTAGTCAAGATTCCGTCAAAAGGCTCTAAGATCAAGACCGAGGAGATGTTCTAGTCGACTATAGAGACGGCGATGGAGCTCTTGTTTCTGGTATCAAGGCCTCAGTGCCGCTGGGACTGAGTTTGACCGTTTACCGATATATCTTTCGGTCCTAGCCATCGTTTCCACACTCGCCATCGCGCCACCAGACTTCTCCCAACGACATTGCCCCCACTGTCCGCTTTCAAAACAGCAATCAAGGCGTCTTCGTCCAAGAAGCAGCCCTCCATGGCATTAAAATCACTGCAAATGCACCCACTCTTGCAGTCCATACCTCAGCATACCAACCCATCCAAGACTACAACGGAAACTACCCCGTCATTATGGTCGACCCAGACGCCTCATACCTGGAGAACCCAACCAGGAGATTCATCCTCCACTGGATGCAACTCAACATGACGCAGTCCAACAACACCTCAAGCTTAGGCCAGACTGTCCAAGGAGGTCGTGTTGTCGAGAACGCCACAGCGCCAGTTGTCGAATAACGCCGTCCCTCACCCTCAACCAACTCAAGCGCGTCTCGATATATCATCTACACCTTCCGGCAAAGACCGGACTTCACCATTCCTTCCCAATGGTCTGGTCTCAGCAACAGCAACAGGCCAGGATTCAACTTGACCAAGTTCATCAGCGATACTGGTATTGGAGAGCCTGCTGCTGCTGACTATTTCTCTGTCAGCAATCAAACGAATGTGCCGGCGAACTTTACGGCTGCGCCTGGAGGGGAGCATCCGAGAGGTGATGGGACTGCTGTGACAAGTGTGGATACTTATAGGCCTACGAGGAGTGCTGCGGGAGGTAGCGCGGGAGGAAGTTCGAGTAATTCGTCGGCTGGGGCGGCGATGATTATAGGTGTTGGCTGCTTTGATGTGAGCAGACAGGTGGAATTCATCAAGCGCAGAGTTTTGGGTATCGGGCTTCTCGTCAATGCTTTCTCATTCGGTTGGGTATCATCTTATTGTATGCATGCTTTTCACGCCGTGTTCGTCTTGGTTCGGTTGAAAATGCCTGGCAACTCCTCGCGCCTTCGCTCGTCTGCTGTACGCTCTTCGCTTCCCTCTCTCTCATAATCTGTCGTCTTCGCACGCCCACCCCTCACTTGAACTCATTTGGCCAGCACTTCTCCTTCGGCCAGGCATCGCTGTGAGTATCGGCGTGCTGCTCGAGGATCCTCAGGTTGGTGTTGTCCTTCCATCATGTTAGCCCTCGTCTTCCGTTCTCCGTCACCTGCTTCTCCTCACCAACTCCTTCCGACAGTACGCGCAGATCGACTTTGGCTTTGCTGCCTTGACTGGGGTGCCGTTGGCGAGGACTGGGGCACGAGTTCCTGCTGCGTCGGCCTTCTTCTGTTCCTTGCGGACGCGGTCTTTCTTGGAGATGGGCATCTTCGCTGGTATGGCGTGGCAGGATATGTGCTGGTGTGTTGGTGTTCTTGTGTGAAGTGCTCGAGGGTGGAGACGCGAGCGGAGAACGCGTTCAAGAGAGGAAGAAAATGGCTGTCAATAGCGCGAGAGGCTTACATAATACCGCGTCGGCAAGTGAAGGCCAGACTCCATCTGCGGCATTGACCTCAACACTTCAACCCACACGTTTTAGAGTGCTACGCTTACGGAGACCAATACCATGACCTCGCTGCCACGACATCAGCAGGTCCCTAGATGTATGGAGAAGATGAGTAGAGTCCGATATGGGCGCCCAAGCAATAACGCTTCGGCCGACACCTGGTTGGTCATCAATAGCAGAGTCTTTCTACGTGTCGCCCACGAAACGTCTAGATGTATGGGAGATGCTTCGCTGATCATTTTGAACCCTACTAGATCATCATGTTGCAGCTTGGGGTTTGCGCCACCATCTTGGCTGGGCGGGGCGCATGCTCCTACAAGCACTGCACCGCAAAGAAGCATTCTCGATCAGAGCGAGTCCCTTGTGCCACCAGCATAGAGACATGAGACCGGATCATCATGGATCCACTGACTATCGCCGTCTCTGTCTCAAGCTTACTGATAGCGACAGCCCGGGTCAGCAGCACCATTCACGATATCACAGGAAAAGCCTCGCGCGCCAGCACTACGCTCAGTGCGATCTCGGCAGAATGCAGCATAGTCTCTTCGACGTTGTCTCAGGTCGAGAACCTGGTTAAATCGGACCCGAATGCCATCAACAGCAAGCTGTCAGAATCAGTGTCCACGAATCCAGAAGTGCCTTCGCTGGAAGACAACCTGCGCAATGCACTTACAAGCTGCGATGTCACCATCGTGGCACTGTCAGACACGCTTGGAAAATGTACTGCGAAGAGTGGACGTAATTTTCTAGGCAAAGCCAAATTCCTCTGGAATGAGCAAGAGCTGCAAGAACGCCTGCAGACGTTGCGTGGACTGAATCAGGCATTGACGGGTCTGCTGGCTGCGATACAAGCGTAAGTGTTCCAGTCAGTCAGCATAATTGCCGAAAGCACTAACGCATTTCAGCGATTCACTTACAAGTGTCCAGCGGATCTTGAGCGATAATACCGCCGTCCTGGAGTCAATGATGCGACGTTCAAGGACATATCGTAAGAAGTATGTACCAAGCATTCTGAGTGATGCCGAAGTCACTTTATTCGAGTTCGATAATCAGGTTGTGGATAGTCCAGCTTACAGGCGTGCGTTCCATTCTTTCCAGGCTTCGACTGGATCTCGGACTTTAGTCGAGGTGAACGAGACTCGTCAGGACGATAGCTCGTTTGTGGTTATCGACAAACACAAAGATAAACTTTCTTCCACGAAAGACGACCATGGGCCTCAAGCTCAACACGAAGGTCAGGTGCGTTGTGAGGTTGCCTCGCCGACTTCATCGGCAAGCGAATCTGCGATGGTCACTATGCGAGCATCCCAACCTCCTAAATCCAAAGGTAGCTTTTGTGAAGAACAGTAGCAAGCGGCGAATGAAGCGTTAAGGGAAGCCGTGAGCGCAGACGATGCCGAAAAAGTCGTGCAGGCGGTTGCGCAAGGTGGCAACATATTCCACACAGATGCTGATGGTATGCAGCCAATACACCTAGCTGCGAAAGGCGGGCAGGTGGAGGCACTGAAGACATTGGTCAGTCTTGGCGCCGACGTAGAAGCACAAGCATCAAACGACCAAGGCAGTCGCGCACTGCACCTCGCCTGCGAGCACAAGAGACCACGGACAGCTTTACATCTGATCCAAATAGCCAAAGTGGACATACACGCCGCCGATAAGACGGGTAACAGACCTCTCAACAGGGCTGCTATCAAAGGCGAGCTCCAGATCATCAAGGCTCTACTGGCAGCCGGTGCGGACATCGAGTGTGATGGCTTCTGGGGTTGGCATCCTCTACACCACGCAGCTGGCAATCTCCAGGTCCTGGCTACACAGCTCTTGGTGCAGCGAGGAGCAGATCTCGAGGCAGAGAATACGAACGGAGAAACGCCGCTGCATATTGCAGCAGAATTTGGCGCTGCAGTAGTCATCGAATTATTAATCACCAAGGGTGCGCAGATCGACGCCATTGATCACGCTGGCGACCAACCTCTGATCAAAGCAGTGTCGAAGGGGAAAACTGTCGCGACAGATGTCCTCCTGAAGAAGGGCGCAGACATCGAAGCTTTCGAGAGTACAGGCGGCACAGCACTACATGTGGCGGCTGAGAAGGGCAACCTGCCAGTCGCAGAGATCTTGTTGGCTCGGGGATCCCGCCTCACCGCGATTGACAAGGAAAGCAATCAGCCGTTGCACGTGGCAGTGACTTATGGGCATCTGCCAGTCGCGAAGCTTATGATCGAGCACGGCGCTGACATCGAGGCCAGAGGCGCAAGTGGATGGCGGCCTATACATCACGCCACACGCAACGGGCGTGTCGAAATACTGATGTACCTCATTGAGAAAGGTGTTGGACTCAATCATGGTGCTGACCAAGGTGATCAGCCACTACACCTTGGGAGTAGATGGAGCCAGGATGCCGCTATTAAAGAACCCCTTGAAGCGGGCGCCGACATCGAAGCCCGAGGAGAATATAATCAAACACCTCTCCACATAGCGGTTGAGATCTCGAACGAGAGCTTGGTAAAGCTGCTGATCGACCACAAAGCAGACATATACGCCTGGATGGGCAATGAGTCACCTCTACACCGTGCTGCTATTGTCAACAAAGTTGAATATGGTCGACTTCTGATCAAGGCAGGTGTTCCTCCGGATCAAGTAAGCAAGTCAGGAGACCAGGCCATACACCTCGCAGCTCTAAAAGGATGCAACGCCTTTATAGACATGCTGCTCGAACAGGGAGTCGATATCAATACCTACAACCAAGGCAAGGGATCGTTTCCGTTACTCACAGCAGCGGCATATGGCAAAACAGAATGCGTGGCTTACATCTTGACGAAGTTTCCAGATCTGGAACAAAGTACGCCCATTGGGGATGCCTCGCTGATCATGGCTTGCTGGCATCAGCATATTGAGTGTGTGAAACTTCTGCTGAAAGCCGGCGCCAAGATTGACGGGACTTCAACAGCCGGCATGTCGCCTTTGCATTGTGCTGTCTCGAAGAATAACTTGGAAATTGCAAGAGTTCTTGTTGAGAATGGCGCTGATTTGACTCTGAATACACACAATGGTAGGACGCCATTGCAGAGTGCGGAAAATTTGAAGTTCGAGGAGATTGCTGAGCTGTTGCGCACCGCTGCGAAGTAAATGGCTCTGTGCTCAGCTGCCGGAAATTGTGTCTCACTACATCCACGCTCTAGAAAGTATGAGCTATCTCTCGAAGGGACGCTTGTCGGCCGTCAACAGCATCGACCGCCGCATGGCCATTAAGCACACGAGGAGCAAGGCGCCTTTGAGTCGGCAAATGTCAGTTACAAGCAGACGAAGTGCTCCGGACTTCGAGCGACTACCCAATTAGTAACCATAAGACACTTTATTCTGGGGCCAAGAAGTAGATTGGACGCAAGTGGACCTGCTCTCATGCACGTGTCAATTCGTCATTCGCTACAATACTTTTACCGATCACTTTTGAATTTCCCAGATGGCCATATCTGTTGCTTGCATACGATCTGATTCTCCACCTCAGGGAATCTCCTGCTATGAAGACTTCTGGTCTACCGTCGCGCCGCTCTCTTGTGCAAACGGGGAATACAGTCGGATAGGCTTTGCGTAGACCTTGAACACAATTGCAACGCCACAGAAGGCTGTTGCAATCGCTGCCAGTAGGAAGAGAGCATTGTTCGCTCGCGCCCAAGTCCTTGAACATATTGGGAGCG
Source organism: Nothopassalora personata (assembly GCA_033816765.1). NCBI lineage: Eukaryota > Fungi > Ascomycota > Dothideomycetes > Mycosphaerellales > Mycosphaerellaceae > Nothopassalora > Nothopassalora personata. Next base: position 474,019 of record CM066296.1, read on the forward strand.
AACAATGGGAACACACCACTCAGCACTGCTCGTAGAAAGGCCACGGGCGTTTGCTGATCCGGCAAACGACGTGCATGTGTCAGTGAGATAAGCGCATAGAACGCTGTCGAACTCGACGATACCTTGGCCGACAAGTATAGGCGCGCAAACCGACACCCAGATCGTAATGTCTGAGGTCAGCGGCGGCACAGTGCAAGCAAACCACCAGAGACCGACGGCCAACACTGGAGCCGCGATGTAGTAGCCCAGAAGTTCTGCCTCTGGTTCCAGGGGCATCTTTCTCTTCGCACCAATATTCTTGATGTGAAAGTCGTATAATCGCGGGATGAACGTGAACCCGACGCAAACTCTGATCGCGAGAAAGGTGAGAGAGCTGCTTTTCTCATCCATGCCAAAGTCAGAATGATGCTTGACATGCAGAGCCTCCGCGAAGAGAATGATGGAGCCGAAGCTCACAGCAGCCATGAGTGCCACGAGGAAGACTAGAGGCTCCGTAAACCATAGCCTCAATGACAGAAGCAGATTCGACCTCACGAATTCCAACGTCGTGAACGTACTGCCGCAAGATCAGAGTAGACCTGCTCTTCTTCATGAAGAAGCAAGAGATTGTCATGATACCCATACTGATAGCTGCATCAGAATAGGGGGCGGGGGTCGGGGGGGAAGCTTTCCCCGAAGCCCTGTTCGAACTACTTCTCGGCGATCATGGTCCGGAAAATCAAAGAACCCATTGTACCTTAGGGCTATCTGGCCTAGAATGGGTTGTGCAAAAGGCAGCACGTCGATGATCAAGCCATGAAGACCAGACAGAGCTCGAGAGCTCTGCTGGATCCATAAGCAACCTCAGTCTATATGGATGATCTCCTTCTCCTTCACCACTGCACCCAACTTCACAGCCTCAAGATCCTTCGCAATGGCATTGGCAAGACTGCCAAAATTAGTCTTACCCTCCTTCGCCGCCTTCTCAACACGATACTTCTCTCCTAGAGCTTGCATGACCTCTTTATGCGCTGCACCAGGCATCGACTTCTTCAGACTGGCAAAGTGCTCTTTCACAAACGCCGCATAGCCCGTTACCGGAGGAGCACCAGCAGCCTTCCCACCAGTAGCCAGCGTCGAAGTCCCCGCTCCGCTACTTCCTTTTCCTGCAGCACCTTTCCTCGGCATCGGTTTGATCTGAACCAATTCCTTTTTACACCTCCCGCACCGATGCCGGGCTGAATCAATACTCTTCGAATGTCTCTTGAATTCCGTCCCACACTCCACATCGACACACTGCCAGATATATTTGTACTCAATCTCGTACGTATGCTTGGTCGTGACTTCCACGCCTCTGGACCCAAAGGCTGTAGTGCACTTCCTGCCCCACTGCTTGAAACTCGCGCCGTGGGGTTGGTCCTTGATGCCTGAGACCATGAAATTTGCTAAATGGCAGAACTCGTGAGCGATGACGTTGAGGAGGCGATCCTCGTCATCGATTACCTTGGAGGCGAGCTCTATGGAGGCGTGGTGTTTGTGGCTTGTGGTTATTGTGCCGTCGCGGGATTTGATTTTTGTGCTTTCGCGTCGCCAGTTGGCGCGACCGGCGGTGGAGTTGAGGGTCTTAGACCAGAGAAGTTGGACGCCACCTGTGGAGGCTGAGAGTTCTGCGATTTTGCCGGCAGTCACCGTGCGGTCGAGCTCGGAGAGAAAGGACTCTGCCAGGGCGTGCTTCCGGGCTTCAAAGTCTTTGCGAATGTCGAGCTGTGCTTTCGTGCGTTTCGTTGGGCTGTTCCGTTTACCTGGTGATGTGGTGGGTGATGTTGGTTCGTCGTTGGGCTGGAATTTGAGCTTTCGAGGTGACTTGAGTGGCTTTTGTGGGGAGTATTGATCGTTCCAATCATTCACAGCGTCCGCTGTCCAGAAAGCGTCTAGACTTGGGTGGAATGGTTGCGCTGGGATTGGAGCTCCGATTCTCTTGGAGGGCGATTTCAGCTTCGAAGGAGATGCTGGCGGCGGTGGCGGCGTTGATGGTCTATCGATCGGGTCGTGCTTGCTCGTGCTGCATAGACGAGGTGGCGAAAGCTGCTTGATTGTGGCATGGTCTTTCTCCTTGTCAGAAGTGTCGAAAAAGTATTTTGCGTTGTTGCACATCGTTTTCTGTCTAGGCACAGCCTTTTGCTCGTCATCGAACATGCTCAATGCTTCGAACTGCTTTGACAAGCTTGCAAGAGGCCGGGCTACTGGTGGCTTTGGTGCGGAAAGTTCTCGTGGTCGGGAGTTGAACCATTTGCGCGGGCTCGGTAACTCATCGTCAGAGGAGCTTTGAGACTCTTCGACGGAGCCACACCAAATGCTCTCCTCGACATCGGTCTCCTCTGCTCCGTCGTCGACCTCCGGCGCCGAAGGTACGGGCTGGTGCGTTGGGTAAGATAGTCCTTCTACTGAAACCCGCTTAGTTTCGGCGACATGATTGGGTCTCTGCCGTGTGCGGCTTCTTTTCTCCTTCCGATCGTCCCGGATGGTCAAAGAACTGGCGCTCGAAAGTGATTGTAGTGGCGCCAAACGTATTCGAGACTCTGGCTGAGACTTTGTGACCTTGATTGCAGTGTCTCGTGAAGCTTCCGAATCCTCAGCACTTGACTCATCAGATATGACCCGTCGAGTTCGCTGTCGCCGTACAGTCCTTGGTCTGTCGCTGTCGTCTGCATTGTCCTGTGCGGTGTGTTGACGCCGCTCAATAGCCTCAGCGGTCACAGCCGATTGTATAGGCTCTTGCCGTACTCTCGCCATCTCTCATCTACAATGATGAAGCTGTAGAGACTAAGAATCGCATGTATGATGGTGGTGGTGGTGAGGTCGTGAAAATGTTCGCATCGGGAAATCTGTTTTGCTGGCGTTGTCATGCCAACCGGGGCTCATCTAGCTGCCGTCAATATTTGATTTAGGTGCCCTCAACTGAATGGCAGCGTGCACCGACTGTCTCTGCCGACCTCTTTCACAGACCACGACAATCATTCATCGAGATTAACGCTCCATGCTGTCCATTGCTCACCACCGTGATGCTTATGTCCGTCGTTGGCGCGATGTCCAAGCCTGACTGGAGCACAAGATGTGATCTTGGATGTCACCCGATGCTCGTTCAACAATGACTTGACTGACACTGCATGATGGCACCTAGTCTATCACGAACTTGGCCGGAGGCTCTGTGGAATTTTCGGGCGTCATGCGCGTCCTCAAAACCATACCAAGTGATGCGAGATTGCCTGTCCGACGCCAATAGTCTTTAGCTTGGCCCTAGACGAGGCCAGGGAAAGCGGACGGTGTGTTCACTGTGGTGATGTCTTTAAACGCTGCTGAACACGCACGTTTTGCCGAAGGTCGCATTCTCAACGCCACGAAAGACATCGATTCAACCACTCTGGAGTTCTTTGAGCAGCAGCGCTATCGTCAATGGTCAATGGGAGCACTTCGCACTCAAATCTGCCAAGTCTTTCGGGATCGACGAGAAGATGCTATACGCCATCGAATACTATCGTCCCTGGAAGACGCTCAGGCAACGTTTCGATCATACCGGCAGAGTGGCAGCGTGGGGACTCATTTGCTTGACTATGAGAAGCTGCAGAAAGCGCTCAACTTTAAGGCAACACGTCACTGGGCAGCTTATGGGAGACGCTTCATCACGATGAAGAATCAACACTTTATCGGAATGTGCCATTCTGCAGTCATAGCAGGCGACAGCGTTGTTCTACTTCGTGGCGCCAGGACGCCCTTCGTATTGCGAAAGGCCCAGGTAAGGAGTGTTGATGGTGAGACGTAGTGGAGGATGCTGGGAGACGCATACGTGCATGGTCTCAGTCTGCGAACAGATGCTGGTGAAGAACAACAAGCCGCTAACTGAGCAGAAGCTGCGGCTTTGCCGTTGCAACAGTTTCGACTTGCATAGCGGCGCTGCGGACGACCTTGGCTGTGAAGGCGAGTCGAAAGAAGGCTGTACTTCGAGCTATCGCGACAGCTTGTGCGTCAGTCTGGCAAGCTGACCAAGTGAAGCGCTGTCTGATGACGAATATTTTGAAGCTTGGATGGTCCAGGTTTGCACACTGCATAATGGCCGACTTTTTCTTCATGATTGTCTACTCGATGATGGACAACACCTCGGAGCAGACACCGAAGCTCTTTACACTTCCGCCGGAGGTTCGCAATGAGATCTATGAGCTCGTCCTCGGTGAGGTCGAGACAGGCGCTGGCGTCTGGGTTCATCTTACGCGATCACCGAAGTATCTGGTCTTGCACATCTGCCGCCAGATTCGCCAAAAGACGAGCCAGATGCATCATCGAAGACGCGAAAAATATTGGGGCGGCAACAAATTCTTCTACTATATATCTTCAGCCAAAAGATCTCGCCATGGTCATGCGGAAGGTTCACGCTTATGTCACCTGCAGAGTTGACCATGATTAATCGCCTCGAACTGAATGTTCACCTAACGAACCCGACGGAGTGGGCGATTCGGCACATATACGAATTCACTAGTTTTTAGACGTGGGGTGTGGAGGACAGAGACAATTGCCAGAAAAGAGCCTGTACCGCCGATCTCCTTCGACCCCCTGGTCCTGCAAAATGTCACTGACACTTTTAATGGTTTGCTGGAACAAGCACTGTGTCGCTGGCTTTATCGACTGAGCGCGATGTTAGTACTGGTAGCATTTGGGGTGTGGCACACTTTGTCAGCTCTTGCCAGGAAGATAATCGTCCAAAAGACTGGACTGTGGTGCTTCGAGAGCCCAATAGCAGACATTATGTGTGGAAAATCCTGGTTTCGAGCAGTATTGGCACTGTTGTGCCAGGCTTCCATACACTCACTGCAAGCCTCTCTGTCCCTGGGCCAAGCTGATCAAGGCAGCAGCTTCACACATTCTAGAAGTCTTTCGAGCGGTATGGACACCCTTTGATGGATGATGAACGGACAAGATGCCATCACCATCGGAAAAATCTCGCTGCTTTCGTTGCAAGACATCCAAAGCACGTCAGTTCCGCCAAGATTGTCGCCATCTTTCTAGAATAACTTGCGGCGCAGCACAAGGCAAGTCATACCACGTCGTACTGTATGTCCACTAGAACGCATATAACGCCATTGTTCCCTCGCAGCATTGGAGAAAGGACGTTTTCTTACTTCCACCAGTTCTGAGAGCCGCTGGACTCGGTCTCCTGCGCTGAAGTGCAGCAAGGATATCGCCTGGCATGTCGATCTGCATCGTTTGAAACTCGTAGGCTACTCCGCACATCGTCCGATCTCGCTCTTGTTTTTCTTTTCTCTTCGTTTCTCATCGCCTCTTTGTCACGAAAGAAAAGTCAGACATCAGCACTGATAACGCCGGCCGATCGCTCAACAGTGGGGTCGACCCGCATGTAATCAAGCCAAGGCAACAAGTGGAGACAGCTCCAGTTCGATGGCTTTGACATCGGGTCAGGGATCCGCTAGGAATTCACGCGACATAAATAGGCCACGACAAGCTTCACATAATCCTAGCGTCGAAAGTCTTCGTAAAGTACATTGGACGGCCATTGATTAGGACCAGCGGCCAACATGTCACCAGCCCTGACACAATCCTCCCCAGAGGCTCCCCACGTCCTTTCGGGCCAACACATCGATCGCAAGATATTCCCAGACGGCATCAAAACCTCCGGCCAGCACAATCCCATATACGAACTTCTCAGACCATATCTAGACTTCCCAAAGCAGATTTCGGGACCTACTGTATGGAAGGCCGAGGATTATCGCAACAATCCGGAGAGGTGGACTCATGGCTTCAGTCAGGAGGAGATTGCCGAGCTGGGAGCTGCTGCTGATGCCTTCATTGCGAGCGGGACGCCTTTGACGGGCATGGCAAAGTCGTTGTTTCCACTGCCGAAGCTGGAGGGCTCTTTTTACGGCTGTGAGGAATGAGATTGTGAATGGGAAGGGGTTTATCCTGTTTAAGAATATTCCTATGAGGGAATGGGGGTTGCATAAGTCAGCTGTAGGTCAACTTTCTGGTGGATTGGAAGGGGCCATCGACGCTGATACTTGGTCGCAGGTTGCATACATGGGTCTCGGCGCATACTTTGGGTACTTTGTGTCACAGAATGGCAAAGGGCATGTCCTAGGCCATGTGAAAGATCTGGGCGAGGATCCAACCCAGAAGGACAAAGTACGGATCTACAGGACGAACGCCAAGCAGTACTTTCACACGGACGGTGCTGATCTCGTGGGTCTGCTATGCATGGCGAAGGCATTGGAGGGTGGCGCATCGGACATCGTCTCCACTCACCATGTCTTCAACACGCTGCAACGAGAACACCCAGATGTCGTCGAGACACTCGTTGAGCCGAACTGGTACTTTGATCGCAAGGGCGAGCAGAGCGAAGGCGAAGATCCTTGGTACAAATCCGCCATAATCTTCCTGGAGAACGATCCTCAAGGCTCCCCACGAGTATGGGCCAAGTTCGACCCTAACAACGTGACATCGCTGGCGAGATACAGCTCCGGTCCCGATGCGAAGATCCCGCCACTTTCGAACAGGCAGAAGCACGCATTGCAGGTCTTCGAGGAGACTTGCACGAGGCTAGCCCTGCATATGGTTCTAGATCCTGGGGACATTCAGCTTTTGAGCAACACTGTAAGTGGACTGAAGGGCGGTGCCCGACGCCTTCGCTCGTCTTAGATGCCTGCTGACCTCGAATGCTTTGCTTTTAGCACGTCTTCCATGCAAGCTAATGGGAAATTTCCCACGTGGATCTCGAGGTAGCCAATGCTCTATAGGACCGCATACAAGGACTACCCGCCAGGGAGCGTTGATGAAGAAGGCCGGCCAGTCCTGAGAAGGCATCTCATGCGGCTGTGGCTGAGTGTACCTGAGGGTGAGGGCGGATGGAAGCTGCCTTTCCATGACAGCAAGGAGAAGAAGAGGGGCGGGATCCAAGTGAATGATAATGCAGCTCAATGTCCAATAGGATGCAGAGTAGGCAGAGAGTGGATGACGAAAATGTACAGTAGATCAACGGGCCAAGGATTTGCTGTCGGGCCGTTCCGCGTGTGGGGCTGGCTGGTCGGCTTTCTCTGATAGAACAGACCAGACAGACCTATCGTACAGTACTACTTTGCTCCTGACGTTCGATTGCGTCCGTGACGACGGCGGCGGCGACGACGACGACGTTCACACGCCCGCACGCACACTCCCACGCACCGCCCGAGACCTGACGCGGGGCGCGGTAGTGCTATCTCTCACATCATGTTTCTCGCTTTCCGATGAGGGTGAATTTCGGCCGGTCGCGTTGCTTAGTTCTACTGTAGAACTATCCTCAACGACGAAAACCCGGTCCGCGATGGGCGAATCCAAGACGAAGAGATCACGCGCGGGCTGCGAGACATGTCGTGCTCGCAAGGTCCGCTGCGACGAGCGCCATCCGATCTGCTACAACTGTGATCGCTTGGGTCTGCCCTGTACCCCATCGGGAATCACCAAGCACGCAAGCCTGGCCTCACCGCACCCGGTGACGAACGGCGCCTATACTGGAACGGGACTCAAGCGGAAGCGCACCTATCGGTCCTGTGCGGAATGCAGGACGTCCAAGACCAGATGTTCTGGTCATAAGCCGACGTGTGTCAGATGTGGCGAGAAGAAGTTGCGCTGTACTTACGAGGACGATTCCGAGCCGGCATGGAAGCAGCGAGTGGCCATGACCGCGCTTGTATCCGAGCAAGGCTCGCCTGCATTGGTAAGTCTTTCCGAGAGTGCAGAGTCTTGATTCGTCATGGTGGACACCACACACAGGTCGACATCGCGACATGTGGCCACTCTTGGCTGACTAGTGTCTCAGGTCAACGGCACAGAGCACAATGCATCAACGCCAGAGAGCGGCGTCACACCACCAAGCACGGTGGAGTCTATCACGCCCACGGCGAGCGTGGCAGGACTGGCATCTCCAGGTCTCACTGCGCACGCGCAGAGCAACGGGCTTGAAGACCTTAGCTGGGTGATTATGCCCGATCTTCCAGATCATACTCGTACTCGACTACTCGTTGAACGATACTTTGCTAATGTGCACCATCTTCGCTGCTTCGCGTTCCTGCACAAGCCGTCCTTCCTGCAACGGCTAGATGCTGACGCCAACAAGAAGCATGAAGGCAACCCGCTGCTACATATCGTTTGTGCACTGGGGGCTCTCTTTCATGCCGTCGAGACGGAGACCAGCCGGAATGCAACCCTACCTTTTGATGCACTCGAAGCTGGTAAACATTGGGCGACCCACGCACAGAGCTTCCTACTCTCGCGGTTGCACAAGATTTCTGTCGAGAACCTTATGGCAGCTGTGTTGCTGCACGATTACGAGATCCGAATGGGCAACTACTCAAACGCGTTCATGCTGAGCGCTATCACTGCTCGAATGGCACAGGCGCTACAGATTAACCTGGAGCACTCTACGGATGTACTTTGTCGGGAGACTGGTAGTGGACCTTCTGCGAGCGTCAAAGAGTCTCGTCGACGACTCATGTGGTGCTGTTACATCACCGACTCCCTCGTAGGCAGTGGCATCGATCAGTTGACTCTGATCGACGAAGCCGACATCAAGATTCAGCTTCCATGCAACGAGCGCAACTTCGTGCTCGAGGAACCGTGTATTACGGAGACGTTGGAACCTGGCCAAATGCTCAAGTTTCTCCCTCCGGAGCTGCTCCCGACCTACCCGCAAGACTGCATGGGCATGACAGCGTTCTACCTCCGCCACATAGCCACACGCCGTAAGGTACTCAAGTACATCAAGCATCTTGACACGGCTAAGATGCCCTGGCTCCCGGACTCAGAGTTTGCTCAACTCGATGCCGAGCTCAGGTTCTGGTATGACAATCTGCCAGCGAATCTCCAGTTTACGCCAACGACTTTATACATCAGGCAGGAGACGTCGCAGGTGGGCGCGCTGTGCGCTCTCCACTATGCCTACCACCAGACAATGTGTGATTTGTACAGAGTGGGCGCGCCGGGTCTCTACAAACTCCGCTCAGCGTTTGCCTATCCTCCTGAGCAGGCCGACTTCCATCGCCACTTGCAGTCGACGCTTTTTGGCCACGCCAAAAGCCTTGCCACGATCATGGCCGAGGCCTTGCGTCACGGTCCACACGCGATTGCAGATAGCTGGCTGCCCACGATTCTGTACGATTCGTGCAAGATCATGCTTTTCTACCTGACACAGTTGCTGGACCCGTCGACTGAGGCAAGCAAGATATTGCTGGCGGAAACTATACCTCTTGTACGAAATAACGTCAAGGCCTTGAACATCATGAAGTCCATGTATGCCTCAGCCAAAACCCTAGCGAAAGCCGCGCATAACATGTTGGAAAAGGTGGGTATCGACATCGAGGAAGGCCGATGCGGCAGCCAGAGCTTCATCCCGGACGACCCCTATGCGAACAACGAAGACCCGCAAATTGATGGCACAGCTGCATCTGCGCCCGGGACACCTGCGCAAAGCGCGCCGGATTACATACTCAACCCACTTTCGATATACAATCTGGCCCGGAAGTCAATTCCTGAGAAGCACGAACCGCAGAAGCAGACGCCTGTGCTTCATGGGATGACAGGGTCATCTACGATGCAATATACCCCACCTCAGCGCATGTCTCCTTCTCAACATCCCTACCACCTAGCTCCTCAGCTGAATGACGAGTCTGCATTGGCGCCGGAGTTGAGGTCCGAAGCTGTACCCGCTGATCAGATCAATTTCGATGAGCTCCAATCGTTATTCACTAGCGACCCAACTGGCTGGACTTGGCAGCCTGCTGAAACGGCGGTCGGGTCGAGGATAGAGGCAGCCGGGTTGCCACCTTGGGAGTCAACGTCGCTGGAAGGACAACTTGATGCCTGGCTTCCTACCTTCGCTCTCGACCCTTGATGCGTGCCAAAATGAACTGAGGTTGCCCGGCGTCATACAAGGAAAGCTTTACGGCACAATGTGACCAGGGACGGAGTATATGTAGGCTGCAGGGCATACAGAATCGTTGGCCTGCAGTCATCACGCCATCACAGGAACGTCCACTAGTGCAATGACCGGAGCACGTCCCTAAGGCCAGCGGAATCTGCGTCCTGTTCTGTATTGGCTCGCTCACGCTCTGATTCGCAACCACTCTTCAAACAGGCCATGCGTCTGCTCTTTGCTGCCGAGTTGTCGTTCTGGGTGCCTGGTCGACTGCGGCATATGTACCATCCGTTCTTGTGATTTTGGTTACCGCTAAGCATTGCATGTGCATGGCACGCCCATCGAACCTGATGGACAGTCTGTCTCGGCCTTGGGCCAATCCGGCACGAAGACCGTGAGCTTTTTGTCGTCGAGAAGCGGGCAGTGGCCTGTGCGAACATTGCACGCAGGCGCATTGTTGTCCCGATCTGCAATATGGCGCATGATCGGAGACGGTCAGCGCTCCGTCGACTTTGAGCTACCCATTGGTATGCGCTACTTCGTTGTGGATCCGCGCCCTTCACAACGTTGACTTCTTGGTCGATTTTGACTTTTGACTCAAGTCTGGGCATCTTCGTAGCTGCTTCTCCTCGTGTCTATTAATGAACGTCTCTCAGAATCGCTCTCTCGCAGTAGATTAGCGCAATGGCGAGATCACATCCTGCGAATGCGGCACATTCTGCAGAGCGACTGCCTTCTCTGGTCTGGATCGTATCTTACGTCCAGCATGCTTACGGCATTCGAGCAGTGCTTGCCAAAGTTCTGACACATCCATGGTTGTTGAGTACCTGCATACGCTCCATGGCTAGCGTCGGGTGTATGGCAGATGCTACACTGCGTCCATGAGCGAACCCATTTTTCCCGTCTTGTGAGGCAGCTATGATGCTCCCCGATGCGCATACGGCTCACGGTATGCGCCTAAGCGAGACCTCTAGGTTCAGTCGGCGGTCATCCTTTGACGGTCCCAAGTACGATTGGTCTGCGTTCCGGCCGTGGCCATGACCGCTTGGCTTCTTCTGGCGATGACATTCTATGAGGGTGGCTGAATACGTAGAATACCCTTGACCCTTTGTCTTCGGCATATCGACTTGGATAGCGATAGATCGATCGATCGCTATCAACAATTCGTTGCTTGCGTGTCTGCTTTCTCGGAGAAGACTCTCCTGGACTGTCAAAAAAATGGTCCACAGCGGCATAGCAGACATCGTTGGAGAGCGACCTTATACTAGAGCGGCGAGCTTATCTTAGGGTGATGTCGAGCCTCTTTGTGTTCGTTGGCATCGTCCCCAGAACGCACCTAGGCTATCTGTGAAGCTCACCACGCACACTATACCGCTTTCTGTGCTAGTCCTAGAACTACTCCAGTCTACTCGCCGAACGACGTGATCGGTGAAATTCTTTTCCCACCTACTCACGCCTGGCAAGACTCCAGAGTGCTTCGGAGCATGTATCGAGGGCATACAGCGACACTTTGTCCTCAATCCTCAAGCATTCGCCCCTGGTGTTCACCCAGCTCATCATTGCAACAACGATTACCATATCCCGCGCGGCCGCTTTGCTACGCCATCTTACAGCCCTCAATACACACATCCCGAGTACTGGAACAGTATCAGGCGATATCAGTCTCACCGAGGTCACTTTAAAGGGAATTTCCAGAGCGTCCCTTTGAAAAATATGACCGTGGTGTGATTGCTTCGCCGCAGTACTACGGTAACGGCAATACTGGGTATCCTGTCAATCAAAGTCAGAACACGAGACTCATACCACAGATGCTGCAGTGTGCGTACGGAAACTCTCAGCGGGCGCCCTTGGATCTGAACAAACGTGGAGTACCTACCCTGGCTTGATTAATGGTTACCATGGAGTTGGACCCGCGGCCTACGACCACTGCATTTCCACGATACTGCCTTCATCTCGAACTGCTCGCTCAGCTCAGACGCCGATACCTCCAGCATCGCCTACACTGGAAAGAGCCCCACCACGGAAACCAGGCTACCAGCTCTTGCGACAGCCTAGAGACGGACCTGAATGGGCTTGGCATACTGTATGATGGCGATAGGAGAACAGAATTCGAGTCGAAAGTTTAGGGTCCACAAGCCAATAGCACCCCCGTCGAAGCACACGGACGGGTCCTTCATCGTGAAGAGCCTCACCAAAGAAGACTTACATAATTCGCTTCAGTCCAGGACACGAGAGACGCAGCCACACAATCAACGCAGCTTTGATGATGCCTTCCGCAATGCTGAAAACGTCTACATGATCTTCTATTTCGATAATTTCGGCGGATACTTTGGCAGCTGGCTACGCTCGGATGATCACGTCACCTCTGACGAAGTCTTCGCCAAAGGATCCTGCCGGTACGTTCAACATATCCGTGAAGCGGCATGACATCCTCAAGATCACCGAGACAGCTGCGACGGACCCTGCGCCCTCTGGCTACATCATTGATGACACAGTACGCAGGACCCCTGTTCTGGAAACTACAGCATGAAGACACCGGTGTGGTTTCTAGTACCTTGAGCGCCCTTGATGTGGCGCTCTTCCACGAGAGCTATGAGGAGACGTTACGGAAGGCATGACGACAAGGAGGTCTGCAATCCTTGCGAGGCGTTATATGTACCATGTGGAGGAGTCGCCGGAAGATGGGGTGTAGCATTACGCATGTGATATTTGCATTTCGGGGTGCTCGCGCTTGCTGTATATTCTTATACAGTAGCCAGACACCATTCCTGCACCTCTTGACCCAAGGCTTGAACTATCGGCATCTTCCGGTCAAGACTGCTGAGGCGTGCCTTATCCGGCTTGGCGGCATCCTCGTGCAACTATCGCGATCCTCGGTTCAAAAATGCCTGTCGGTAGTTTTATCATCCTTGCAACATCAGAAATCGCTTGTCATCCTGGTCTCTGTGCCCTCGGTCAACTATGCGGAAGACTTTCGCCTGGTGATGCTCACAGCCGATCCTAATTATTCGAGGCATAAATGCTACCACATGCGCACTCTGCCGCCGGAAGTGCTTCCCCGTTAGTTGCCCGGAGAGCAGCTCGCCTCCTGCAGGCAGAGCAGATGTTCCAAGCAGCACCAACGTATGTGCTATGGCCCGTGTGGAGACAGGCGGAAAAGGGGCAGTAAGGAACAAAAGGGCAGCGACAGACAAGGGAAGCCACAATTGCGAAATCCCTGCGAGGCTCACCTGATATCAGAAGCCGTTGCATCTCCTCGACTTACCCGACGAACTCTGGTCCAGAATCTGCAAGATGCCCATCGACGACATGCCGACGGTCGAAGAGCCCTTCTACCAGGTTCTTGAGTACGTGTGAAAGTATACATAAATGGCTACCTAGCCCCTCCATTCAGGGGCGTCCCTTTTGGGAGTTTTATAGTACTCACCCCACCGACGCCCCACACCCCAACAATCGTCCATATACTCATCCACGCCCGCGACCTGCAGCCGTCACTCCAGTTCGCCAGGTAGTACGCGCAGGAACCTCAACTGCTACTACAACACGAAGTTCGCTCTGTATCTCCCAGGCTGGGAGCTCAACATCTCGCGTCGTCCATACCTCGAACAGATCGATCAGTGGCCGCAGGTCATTGGACGCAGCGGCCGCCTTCAGATTCGTGGTATGTATACCATCTGGGTTGTGTATCCGACAGATCATCGTCCCGAGGAAGTCCATGAGGCAAGAATGACATTGCCGCGCGCCTGGGCGAGGTCCTTCGAGCTTGGCGCGGTGGAGGAAGTTAAGCCCGTGAGATACAGCTTGCGAAAGGAGGGGAGGATTGAGACCTACCGCTTGGGGATGAGCAAGATTAAGTTCACCTAAGTCAGCATTCCGGAACTCAAATATGGGGGTCGGGGAAGAAGAAAGGGGGCTTTTCTTCCATCAAGCTCACTTAAGCTGGTCAGCGTCAAATGCGCGTGGCGCGAAGAGCGTCGAGCACAAGATAGCATTGATGGAGACGTATGAAAGCCGCAACGTACAGGAATGATGCAGAAAACCCCAAACTCTTTTCCCATCTTCCCGTCTCTTCTTGCAGTTCACGTGGCTCGTGCGAATGGAGTTTCAAAAAGTGGAAGGATTTCAGACGAGGTAGATGTCTTCTTTGATGATGGCTTTTTCCAACGCCGTCAACTCTTTGCCGCTATCTTCCGTCAATGCCTCTTTGATCTTCTCGGACACGTGCCTGGAGCGCGCGCACCATGCAATAATGTATCCTTCTCTGAACAATTGGCCGTACGCTTCGAAATGAGTGGGCAGCTCTGCTACTCCGAGGACTCTGGCGAGTCGCTTCGATGCGTCTGCTGTGATCGGAGGGCTGTAATGAGATCTGAGCGTGACAGAAGTGGGTCTCATCGATATTCCACTATCAAAAGCGTAGAGCCCCGTCAAGCAGAACTGCGGGATCTCCAGCCCTCCCCACCGCGCGACTTGAGTTCTTGAACGGGGGCCTGATAGACCTCGCAAATAGCCCCCTGGCGTCTTAGTAAGGTCATTGTACCATTTGTTCAGCCTCCCTTGCGTGATACCGTACGTCTCAAGCACAGGACCGTGAACTCTACGGACGAAATCAGAGACATCTATACACGGGACCCAATTCATGCATCTAAGTCCCTGTTGAGGCAGATGGTGCTGAATATGAATCTGCCAGATATTGTAACCAAGTTTCCAAAATGCATCCCAAGTGACGGCTCGTGCAGCATCGTTGACCTGTACGCCCCGCCTCATAAACAGATCCATCATGATGTGAATAGTCAAAATGTAGGGGTCTTTGTTGGGCCAGAGCCCTCTTCGGGCCACGAGTTCGGCCAGAGTTTCAAGATAGTCGAATTGGAGGATATCGAAGTCCTGTACGCTCGCGAGCTTGTCCAGCATCGATATCTGGAGAGGTAGCTTGGCCAGAAGAAGTGGAAGATTAGATTTGTTGTCGATGAGTTGCCGGAAGTGCTTGCAAACTCTTCTGTATTGCAGGATTTGCGTGAGGCACAGGTAGGACAGGACATGCAGAAGTATCTCCATCGGGAACTCAAGCACAGGCACTGAGTTGATGATGCGAGGTTCTGGCCAGTGACATTCCTGAGCAGATGCCTTGATTACATCGTCGCGGAGCGATGCTGTCTCGGCTCGATTGGACCCGGGTCCGGCATGCACGTGACTAGTCGCCACAGACTCGGGTTCCAGCGCACTGATAGAGGCAGATGGCCTCCTGGTATCTCGAAGCTCGACAACATAAGAGTTTTGGGAGTGCTTCAAGGCAGTGCTCGGATATTCAAACTCTGGCGTTACGCCGGCCCTTGGTGTCGGAAGTCCTCCACCCACGACACAATCACTGCCTTCGGCTTCTGGTCCAGCAAT
This sequence comes from Nothopassalora personata, assembly GCA_033816765.1. Classification (NCBI taxonomy): domain Eukaryota; kingdom Fungi; phylum Ascomycota; class Dothideomycetes; order Mycosphaerellales; family Mycosphaerellaceae; genus Nothopassalora; species Nothopassalora personata. The sequence goes on from CM066296.1 coordinate 489,344, forward strand.
GAGCGCAGCTGCCGTACTTCCGCCTCCACCTTGAAATGGCTCGCTAGCAGCATCGTGCATCTCAAAGCTCTTCACAGTGACCTGATCATCCTCAATGACTGAATCCGCTTCGCCGACACCGTCCTGTTCGCTGAGGGCATCATGCTCCACATCCTGTTCCTCATGCTCGAATCCAGATTCCGACATGTCATCGGCATCATTCTGTTCGGAAGCGTCCCCAGGTCCGGTATCTTGTCCATCGCCTCCAAGCTCAGAGTCGAGGTCTCTGTCCTCGACCTCGTGATCAACCTCAAAGTCGACGTCTGTATTTTCGGCTTCATAGTAGTCGGAGAAGCCTCGTGAACCGATACGGAGAATGGTGAAAGGAGGGTCAATTCCTGAGAGAGGGCCGACAGACGGTAAGTTGCGGATGCTTATCGACGAAAGCTGGAAGTGTGGCATTAGTCGCATTAGGACCTTTCTGAGGCTCCTGACGCCATGAGGAGCACTGCCAGACACTCCTTGCCTGCTTCCGTTCGCAAGAGCGCCCACAGACCTGGTGTTTGGAGTCTCGACAGGACGGGTCGCACTGTCGTTGAATGCATCTGGACCAGAAGGATCATCTTCGTGATTGGACAAAGGGGTGATGGTAACCGAGGTGAATTCGAATATGAGCTTGAACTTGTCCAGGAGGATGTGAGCTCTGTAATCCATCACCACCTCGCCAGCATCGTGGTCGTGAAAGAAATCGTCGATCCCCTTTGCGATGGCTGCGTGGTACGTGTCCTTGCGGACTTCGCAGCCCGATTTCTTGGCGAGGTCTGCCTCGCTTATCAGCACTTTTGCCGACGCGAGAATACTAGCGAGTGTACAGCTCTGCACTAGAGCCTCTATCTTGACCTGCTCTTGCATCATGCCAAGTGATGGCAGTCCTCGATATCTGTGGTGCAGTGTCAGAAAAATCGAGAAGGAGAAGGGCTGTGCGAAAAGAGGGAATTTGACACCTATGACCAGTTTAGCATGGCAAGGTCAAAGTAAGTTTTTTGGTGGAGACTTTTCCCAGGAGATGTGAAGTCCCCAGTACGTGGAAACACCTCCACCAAAGCCCTGGCAACGCCATCAATGGCGAAAGGAGGAGTCTTCTGATTATCCGGACTCATCCGCTAATAGATGATTCTGGGAAACTGGGCAAGCAAACATACGACCAATGAGCATTGCTTAGATCAAAGGTGCACCTACTACGTCCGAATCATGATTCCTGTATATCTACTCCATCTGTGGGTATGATAGCCAATCTTGAATGTAGCCCGGGTGATGATGATGGCGACGACGAGGTACTTTGATACCCCAGTCGTGATGAGTAGGATCTCGCAAAGTTGTGGTAAACGTGGTTGGGTTTGTAAGTATGATGGCGTAGCAGCTCCACGCGTGAAGTCCATATTGCCGATTGAGCAGAGTGCAGAAGCCGCACAGATGTAATGTCTATATCGTAAGAGTGGTAATAAGTGAGATCAAAAGGTGAGAGCCAATTCTGAAGTTGCACCTCTAGAGAGCCGAGTGAACAGAGTTTCGGCGGTTGCCGTATCGGAGGACAGATCTCGTGCAAGCCTGATCGGCCATCAGCTCATAGCAGTACAGCTCTTGCAACGGCAGCGTCACATTCTCTTCCTCAGTTGTCGTTCGCACTGGTCGCTGGAATCGCATGTCGCTCATTGCAGTGACACGCTGCAATATTCCAGAGTGTCCGACGCTAGACCATATACGGGGCTCCAACATCCAGTGGGGAAGGTGGCTTCACCAGCAAAATTTTGATGACGACAGTGTCAGGTTAGCAGAAAGCCTTGCTTCTGTCGTCAGATTCTGAACTCAAGTGGCGTATCAGGGATGTTGTCGAGGTTGCTTCAGGAGCCCAATAACATGGTATATGAGCGCCTGCCAACCTGTAAGTCTTGTCCCGAGGCAGTTTATCGTCGTACCAAGGACGGCTTCACAACAATCACACACGATCAAAATGGTTCTTTCGTGAGAAGATGGGATCCTCAACATGACACAACACTAACCACATCATTGTAAGCTCACTATCTACCACTCCCAGCCGCAGTCGGACTCTGAGGAGGCACCTTCTTGCTCGGCGGCCCAATCGTACCCACAGGCTTCGCAGCAGCAGCACCCGGAATAAAAGGCTTAGCCTCAGGCCTCGGACTGTTCGACCCATTAGTGCTCCCATTCATCAAGCTAGCTCCACCAGATCCTGATCCCGAAGTGATGTCGCCTTCACTCGTCTTGCGCTCTTCCGTGGCACCAGCACTAGCGTTCGGCTGTACAGACCAAGAATTCTGGTGACGGTGGTCTCCAGGAACGAACGTGAAGTCGTCGCCATTGTCTGTGAAGCCGGAGTACTGGCTAAGCATTGAGGAGCTTCTACCACGAGGGGCAACACCGCCGGGGCGTGCGTGTGCGCCAGCAGGGGAAGCGTGGTGCTGAAAGGGGGAGCCAAAGGGTTGGGAGAATGAAACAGGAGGAAAGCCATTCGTTTGAGGACTGATCTGACCATTGGAGCCACCAGGGAGCACGCCTTCTGGAGTCGGTGGCGAAGAGTACCCAGGATAACCAGGAGGCGGTTGGGTCTGCCACCCAGCGAGCGCAGCAGAAGCAGCGTAAGCACCGTTGGCTTTACTCATGTGAATATTGGCTTCGGCCTCTATGTGTGCGATGAGTGAAGTCCACTTCTCTTGCTCCTTTTCACGCCGATGGTATTCCTGAGCACGGTCAAGGTCGTGCTTCTGCTTGGCTGTCAATTTGGCCTGGTGCTCCCGCTGGAGACTCTCGAGGTCTTGAGCACGTTGAGCGCTTCTAGCTCCGAGCTTCTCTCTTTTCGACTCAGAAGCCTTGATATCATTCTTGAGGGCATCTAATTCGCGATCCTGCTCGGCCCTGACCTTTTCAAAATCATGTTCGGCGGCTTTCTTGGCATCCAGAGCGGATTGATAAGCTGATCTCTTGATTTGCGACTCCCGTATTTGGTCTGCAGGAATCTCACCAAGAGCTTCGATCTGACTCTTGATCTCGGCTGCAGCTTCCTCTGCCTGATTCTTGTGCTGACTGAGCTGCTGTTGGCGACTCTTTTGACGATCATCAATGGCGGAAGAATGAAGCTTGCTCCGCAGAGAGTTGATCTCCTTCTTGATATCGGCGTGGGCAGCGCGCTGGTCTTTCTTCGATTTTCGTCCACGATGTCGAGTTTCGTCTAACTTGGCTTGCGCAAACATGATCGATTGCTTCAGAGTGGTCGTTGGTGAAGACGGGCGAAGGGCTTGATGCTGTGGCGGACGTGGAGCAGCTGCGGCCTGTTCAGGTGTTCGTGCAGACTGCGTAATCAATCTCGCAGAGCACAGTACTCTTTGATTGGCAATGTTGACGACCTCGCACAGGTAGCTGCTCCTAGCAGCTAGACCGAAGATCTCGCCCACGTAGCGATCGCCAGTGTCCTCCCCGTCCTCACTTGTCATGATCCTGGTCGAGCTCCATGCGGCACCGTTGATGCGGATGAAGAAGGGCTTGGATCTATCGATGCCTGTTGGAACAGGTGGCGAATTGTCCTTACTGTCCACGTTTTCCGAAGCAGTCTCTGGAGAGAGCTCCACAGCGAAAATGATCTCGGTATCTCGAACCTCACATATCCAGATACGATCGGTAGTGGTACTCGTAGCGCTTACGAATGGATTAGTCGTGTTGTTATCCATAGCAGTAGCTTCTCGAGCATCGTCAGCCGCATCCCGCTGCTCCATTTCTTTAACGAAAGTGACCTTTGTACTAGCAATAGCTGCCCAAAGTGGCTGCTGACTTCGAACCTGATTAGCTTGTTTCCGCTTCTTCTTACTACTGGATTCTCGCTGCTTAGGCGCTGGTGGCAGCCCAGGAGGACGACCATCAGTGCTTCCAGAGATGTGCGGAGGCTGGAGGCCATCAGACAGTCCAATGGATGAGCGATGCGGTGGCTCGGCTCCAGCGGTAGCTTCTGTATCGGTTTTGGTAATCGTGGGTAATGTCTGATCCTTTTCGTTTGCTTTGGCATTTGCGAGAGTGCGGCGTATACATGTCGTTACGCCCTGCGAAACTATGTGTATTCCAAGGATAGTGCGAATGGCGGTAAGGGCCATTCCACGCTCAAGTGGCGTTGCTGAATCGACAGATGTTGCAAAACTAGGCGCATCAAGAGGTAGCCCAATGTCCAGTTTGTGTAGTACAGAGCGGAGGTAGTCCAGAGCGGTAAGATGAATCGCTTTATACCGGAGCACATGGACCACGCAGACAATGATTGAACATGTCGCTATACTGTACGTCGGCCCGCCAGTCGTCGCAGCTGCTCCACTGAGCGAGACCGCAACGACTGCATGAGCCAAGTCCAGAAAAATATTCTGCACCGGTTTCCAAACCAGCGACCAGCAGACCCAGAACAAGACGTCAACCATGAATATCGTAAACATGGCAGGATAGCCAAAATTCGAGGAATTGAACATCTCCTTGATGTTGGGTAGAGTTGAAAGAGATATGCCGGCGGTAGGCGGGACGAAAGTAAGCGAAGCGAACAGGGTCTGGATCACCAGTACCAAGGTTGGCGGCAGAGACAGCAGGAGGATGAGGATCGAGATGGCATCGCGCAGAGGATAGTAGGTCAATATGGTGGAGACAGCAGATAGCGTACCCCGAGGCGGAGCTACGTAGGCCTTGCCATTGTCTACGGCGAGAGAGACGTCCGCACTGGGCGAGGGAGAGGTCTGCTCGTGTGCCTGGTCTGCCATCTCACCACAAGGCCCTACACTCTCTGTGGAAGCGTTGGAGGAAGTCCTGTCTCTTTCTGCGCTGACTGAGCGGGACGCATAGTCCTTGCGAGCAGCAGCGGAGGGGTCGGAGGCGCTGGCGGTGGCGGTGGTGTCTGAGGGTCGCGGGAACTTGAAGCCCGAGTTCAGACCTCTCGAGGGGAGGGCCGGCGGTGTGACGACAGACGCTGCGGTGGGCTTCCCATTGCCATTGGGCTCCCCGTTCAGCTGTCCGTTGGATCTCTGCCTGGTGACTCGTTTGCCTGGCGGTATGAGACCCTCCTCGTGTCTCTTGTCGTGGTGATTCGCGGTGCTCTTCGTCTTGCCCTTCTGAGGCATTCAATATATCGGTCCCTCCTGGCTCGTCTAAGTTGCGACGGCGAGCCAGACGGGATGTGTAGAAGGCCGGTGGGGCGTGAAGGATATGGGTTGTGGAATAATGAGGAGGGCAAGGTAGATGCTTCACGATAGAAACGAGGCAACGGCAAGCGCCGCAGGTTGAAAGCACGGACGACCAAAAGTTTCTGGCCCGACGGGATACTGGTAATGCTGAATCTACCACGGCAAGGCGACACCTTACCGCGCACAAGACATACAGACAGATAGATTCTTTGCACAGCGGTGTCGGCATACTTTGGGCTTGCCATTGTCGTTGATTAGCCTGCGGTAACCTGTGATTTCGCGCCTAAGGCACTGTTGGTGCACCGACGATCACTGCACGACAGCAGAATTGCTCGACGAGACAGTAGCGTAGCATGACTCACCAATGATCGTCCGGCAAGACTGCGGAGGCAGACTGACTACTAATCAGCCTGCAATATCCTGGCAGCTCCATCTCGCCATCCTGGATGTCATGGTGAACCGCGAAAAGCAGGGCGGCGGCTGCGATGCACAGTTTGAAGGAGCCAAGCTCGTCCACGTACACTTGCAAACGTGCAGGTTTGAAAGCGCCAGCGGAGCTACGAGGTACTGTACTGTATGTAAGCAGTACATGTGTTTCATGTGTAATCTGCCGATCATCCGGCACTGATGAGGCTTAGTGTTGCTTGCTTGCATGCAGTCTGTCCAGAGGTCTCGCGTCGAATGTCAAGAAACTCTGCCCATTGCTGCTGCATCCCTCACAAGCTTTGCCCCGTGGTTGTCTGCGGGACTACTGTGTGTGACCAAATCCTGGTGATTCGTATGTGCCTTTCCGGGCTGTTGATCGGATGTGGTCCCGACTGTCGGCTGATCCCGTGTCGCTTGTTTTGGCAAGTACACATGGCTAAATCACGCAAAAAAAAAATACGATGTGACTATGGCTTGAAACAGATATACAATGATAGCTCGTAAAATTTGCTCCACGCTGCGCGCACAAAATACAAAGCGGTGGTGTTGGTTGGACGCGACGCGCCTAGACGCAAGACAGCTGCGTCATGGCTACTGAACATCGAACCTGAGACGCCTGCCTCGAGCACCTTAATACCTTCTTAATACGGCCACTTTGTATGCGCCAAAGCTGTGGAGCACTATTCAGCGAGTCGAACGATATTCGGTCCGTCCTATTCGGACTTTGCTGACGTCTCATCCTGCAATGGCGCTCCGCCACACCGTCGCACCCGCGGGGAGTGCGTCTGGCCAATGTCAGATGTCAAGGGTGGCTTGTGTCAACGTCGTCCGATGGTACAGGTTCACTCATCACGCAAGTTTGCACGAAGATGAGCACGTTACGCAAAATCAGCTGCTAGCGCTTCCCATATCCTCGACTGCATCTTCTCTATCCCACGACTGCAGCTCTAGCTGTCGAACCTGGGCCAGCAAGTTGGACACTCGCTGCCTATTCTGCCGCTTTGCGGCTTCCTGCAGTCTCCAAGTCTCCTGTAGCACATCGAGCATGAAAGGTTGTATTGGTGTCTTCTTCCTCCTAATGTAGTCGTACAGCACGCAATCTTCCACAACGCGCGCCGCAGGTCGTTGATGGAGTTCGCTCAGAATAATGACGTGCAGGTCGAATGTGTCGGTCCCTTCAGTGGGCTCTGTGCCGAGTCTGTGGTATATCGTGACGTGGTCTGGGTATGTCATGGGCTATAATTGTCAGCTCCCACAGCGCTTCTTCGTCCGGCACGAAGGGGAAGACTCACGAATTTGAACTCGGTTGTAATCTTCCTCAAAATCAAGCCCTCTCCATTCGGTGTCCAGAGACCGTTCCAGTCCGCCGCATGCTCAGGATCGATATATCGTCCATACTTACTGGCCCATCCGATCCTGCCCGTCTCCGCGTAGCGATTATAGACAACGTTGTTGACATGACCCTTTGACTTACCTTAGCCTACATACAGGGCAATGCGAGCGAAGCGATCGAGCAACGTGTGCGCAGCGAGCGCCACGGAGAATCAAAGTCTTACCATCGAGTCCTGCTCGCCCCAGACTACAGGCAACCGAAACCTAAAACATGAGAGTCAGTAGATATCGAGCAATAAGGGAGAAGATTCATGCTATCGTGCCCCAGCAAGCAAGTTTTCTCAGCACATCCCTATAGGGCTCTGCTGAGGTGCGGTGATGTCGCTGTCTAAGACAGTCTAGCCACCTCGCTAGCCTGGACACGACTGCATGTACTGTCTAGAATTTACTAACATGCTACGTCTATGCTTCCCCGTCAGGAAACCCTCACTGCCTGCGAGGAGTTCGCGCCACTCGGTGCCGAGGACTTTGAGGATGTGGGAGGCTTCGAGGATTTGTTGAGGCGTAAGGCCGAAGGTGATGCAGTGGCCTAGGCGATGTTTTACGTCGGAGAGCCAGCGCGGGTTTGAGGTTGTGGTAGGCGATGATGTTGAATAGCGTCGGGATGAGTGCACAGGTCGCATGGCCCTGGGAAGTGAAGCGTGCGCTGCATATCGCACGCTACTGATACTACCTCCCGCTACCATCGCGCGAGAGGTTCAGATGTTGTGCAATCGGTGAAGGGAGTGAAGATGCTGATAGACTTTGTTCGTGGTCGATTCCAGTCAATGCCTTCGGCTGTGGCCGAGCCAGAAGTTCGGGATGCATGTGGGGCGCGAGCTCAATTGCTCTCGTACGTCATTGATGAAGACCAGCGAAAGAATTTGTCCATGCACCCGCTGGCATAGATCCGGTACATAATCAAGTCCTCATCTAGCATGCCATCAACACAGCTCCGCCACGAGGTTATCCGGCTCTACAAAGGTATGTTTCGGAAGCCGATCACCCAGAAGAGGTCACTGAAAACGACGTAGAGCTCCTCTACTTGGGAAGAGAATATCCTCTGGGCTATGGCTACTTCAAGCCACGGCTGCACAAAGCGTTCAAGGCGAAGTCTGGTCTCCAAGATGAGGATGAGATCCGCAAGGGTATCGCTCAAGGAGAATATGTGAAGAAAGGTAGGTCTTGTGCCCTTGATTACTTCACCGCAATTCTAACAATTTCACGATAGAGATAGAAGCTCTGTAAGTCTCCACAAATCCCTGGCGAATCCTCTAGACTGGTATCACGCATGCAGACTGATACAAATGCCCTCTCCAGATACTACCTCAAACGCTACCGCGCGTTGAAGAAACGTTACGAAACCCAATACCCTACCAAAACACCACCCAAGCGATCTGGCATTAATCAATCATCATCTGGATACTCACTGGAAGACTTCGTGGCCCACCAAGCTCCAATCTCAAGACACTCCCCAGCCAGCGCGGCCTTCGAAGGATCCAGCAGATCAGTCATCATACCCGACCACCACGTCGCCCACTCCTCAGAGGTCTTTCCACTGACCTCCTTCAACATGGGCTCCATACTCTCAATCATCTGCAGCACCGTCATCAGCGCCGTATGTCTCAATGCAGCCTGATCAGGCGTCAAAGGACCTCTGGCCCTTTTCTCCCTCGATCCGGTAGACATTGGAGAATCATGCCCATTACTGACGTCCTTCTCCTGACTCGCCTTCTTCTCCCAGCGCAGCTCTGACAACGGAATCGCCACACGCCGCTGCTTCACATCCTCCAAATCCGGCTCTCGCAGCATCATATCCGCAAGCCTGACACAGGGCGTTGGATGCAATTTCCTCCTATCCAGCGCTTCCGTAATCCATTGGTTCGTCTTCTGAATGTACTTATTCTGCGTCGGTACGAAAGGATGACCCGTAGCGAGGGCGAAACTCGCCGTCTCCTCTGCGACCTCCTGCTCATCACCATTCCTCGAACGCGGCGGCGCCACATCCGGTAACATCGACCGCAAGACATAATCCGAATCCCAACACTCCAGAGTTCCACCTTTCTTGATAATTCGGATAGAATCATTGAAAATCCTCTCCGAATGTGAATGCAGCGGCATTGACAGGCTCATATCCTTGATCATCACTACATCGAATTCCTCCTCTTGAAATGGGTACGGCATCCGGCGAATATCATGCTGCACAAACTTCCAATTAACGCCTTGCTTGCGATGATCCGGGGCTAGAGGCGCAATATCCAAGCCGACAAATTCTACATCTGTCGCCCCTCGCTCCGCGAACCGATTGTGGCAAAGGGCACTCCAGAAACCACTCCCACAGCCGATTTCGAGTACTTTCTTCGGCTTATCGTCGCCTCGCCAGCGAGGTGAACATAAAGGTCCCCCGAGCAGCGTCACCATTAACAGGGTGCGTAGATCCTGCCGTTGCAGTTCCGAGAGGTCGCAAGGTAGGGGATAAGGGACATTTCTAAGGTACCGCCTGCCATCCCGGAGTTCGAAGGGATTGCTTAGTAATTCTTGGTCGCTGTCTCCAGAGGTACTCCCGGCGGATATTGTGCGGTGAATAGATAGCTGCGAGTTGAGGAATGTGCTGCTGACGCTCTGCATCTTGAGGGTGGAAGTCATGCCGGAGTGGGCAAGTTATCGTGCAACCAAGGTTTCTTGTTGGCGACGGGGTTCGGAACCAACCAGCGGGTGCTCGTACTCTCGCTTCGCTCGTTCACTAAGGGTAATGTTTTTGGATCTTTATTGAGCAATCCTGGAGTCCCGTGATGAGACCGCAGTGAGGCCTGGTCTAAACCCGTAGATGTGTGGCGGATCTGAGAGCTTTTTATCACGGATAGAAGCGTTTATCAACGGTTCATGGCGTTGCGCAGCGATTTCAGCGAGTCGTGCTTCAATGTAGGATGCTTACACCGGGGGTGGGTTTGAGCGCTCCGTCGTGGGCCTGCGCGAGTTTATTAGCCAACCTTGCAAGTCGCGCTCCGTCGTTACGGTTTGATGCTGCATGTATGGAGCTCTGTTAAAAGTGAACGCCTGCTAAACGTGGGCCTTGCATCCATGAACTCTATCTTCGCAAGCTCGGCAAGTTGGGCGCGCTGGCGAATGATGGTGTGGGCATGGGGCGTTGTATGTCGGTAGTCGATCCGGATGTGGGCCATTGGCGAGCTCCGAGCGCAGCACGCGATCGAGAAGGGTGGGAGGGATGCGGGCGTGGGGCATGTAATGCAGAGTCAAAGCGTGAAGCACGCCTTGGGCAGATCTCGGTGTGCAAGAGGCACAGTTCCATTATCCAACGAGACCCGATAGAAGCGCGTGGAGTAAATGAAAGCTTGACAGAGCCTACTGTAGGGTATCCCGAATACTGTACTGTACCTACGGGCGAAGGCGCTCTGTGCGACGGTGGCGTTGACGTTGTATTTGCCGGCAGAACGCGCAGATTCAGATGATGTTTCCTCCAATTATGGTTGCGAGGGCGGTATTTGGAGACTTCGCCGTGGAGGCGGAGATACTACGTAGTGCAGCTGCAGAGGTGATGACTACCGATGGCTGCTGGATGCTGGGGCATAGTAGATATAGCTTGGCCGCCTTGTTTGTGCAGTGTGTGGTGGCGTTGGTCCAGGTACGACGCAGTTCATGGTCGCCTCAGGAAGATACCTCCTAGCACAGGCTTTCGACGAGCCATGGTAGAGAGTGCACATTGCATCTTTGAGAGTCGACTTCCGGCGGAAGATCAGATCTAGACACGTGACGTCTGCAACGGCACTAGCTCGCTAGCTCTTTCGATCAACACAACGCAGCTTCTCGGTATCGATGTCAAGGACTCGCGTCAGTGCCACAAACCGACAGTCGACCACCACCCGCCCATCGCAAGGCATAACACAGATACGTCCGTCGCTGTCAATTATCTGCATTTACTGGTTACCACCATTCCATCGATACCTCCCCCCCCCCCCGCTGGCCTGCGCGATCGCCAATTCCGACGACCATTCCGTCATAGCCATTTCGCACTGCTATTCACGCACCGCGCCCCCAATCGACCTCGATTGACACCGGGACCGCAGCAGATAGCAGGACTCGATAGGGCAGACGCAGAGAGGCCAATATCTGTCGTTCATGACGTGCGCTCATGTACAGGAAAGTAGGGCCAGAACCTCCTCCTCCCTAGAGATCAGCGCGCGCATTCTTCTCACCAGTGCGCGTTCATCTGGTGATGGCAGATGCTTTCCGGTTCAATACCGGCCAGCAGTATTACTACCAGAACAGCCACACCTCGCACCCGCGCCGCTCCCCCGTCAACAACAATAGAGGACTCTTCAATCCCACCGCCGACACACCCTCACCAAATCGCTCTCCCGGGACCAACTCGCCGTACAGCATGTACAACAATCACAACCACCGACAGAACCATAGCCTGCTCAACAACGGTGGTGCCGCGCATCAAAACTTCCAGCCGCAGGTGAACTTGGGCCAGGCGTTCGCTAAGAATGTATCACATGCGCACCAAAGTCACCACCTCAATAACCAGCACAATGACCACAGCGCACTTCACAACACATTCGGCAGTCACCAACACACCGTCTCCAACAGCACCCTCTCCCACACAACACCGCAGTTCACGCCCGCTCACCTCCAGAACGGAACTCCCGACCATTCATCCTCGATCGAGCCGGCGACCGAACACTGGGCAGAGCAGCTGCGAGAGTACAACAAGCTGAGGATGGCGGAGCAGAAAGTGCACTGGTACGCGAGGACCGCTGGCAGCGTGAACCGCTTCCCCGGTATAGCATCTGCGAACAACAACGAGCACGTGCAGTCAGAAGAGCACGGCGAGAGACGGCGAGTTGCTGATGAGTCTGATGACATGGGCACGTGGGACTGCATGGATCTGTGCGGGCAGGGACTGAAGGCAATGGCACCTGCATTGTTCAAGCACTATCCGAAGCTCAAGAAGGTATACCTGAATTGGAACAAGATCCGAAGCATACCACCGCAGATAGGGCAGATGCGCTTCCTGACGATGCTGGACCTCTCGAACAACGATCTCCACTGGCTGCCACCCGAGATCGGCATGCTCACGAACTTGAAGAAGCTGAATCTATACGACAACAATCTGGACGATCTGCCGTATGAGCTCGGTTCGCTGTACCAACTAGAAATGCTCGGTATTGAGGGCAATCCAATGCGACCCGACTTCAAGGAAAAGCTCATGCAGAGCGGCACCAAAGAGTTGATCCGCTTTCTGCGTGAGAGTGCGCCGAGTAAGTAATGTGCAGGTGTCGTGAGACGTGTTCATTCCCTAATCAGAAATAGAGCCAGAACCGCCCATGGACAGACCGTGGAGACCACTTGTCGAGGACACGCCAGAAGGAGCAGATACGTTCAGACTTCTAAGCTGGAACATCTTATGCGATCGTAGTGCGACCGAATCCCAGTTCGGCTACACCCCGAAGGAAGCGCTGGCTTGGTCTCGGAGGAAATACATGATTCTGGACGAAATGACCGGCAGGAATCCGGATGTCATGTGCATACAAGAAATGGACGGCGAGAACTACAACGAATTCTTCCGACCGGAGCTGGCTGCGCACGATTACAAGGCGGTCTTCACGCCAAAGTCCCGAGCGCAGACGATGGCGGAGAAGGAAGCGAAATCCGTTGATGGTTCTGCCATCTTCTTCAAGAACAGCAAGTACATACTCCTGGACAAGCAAGTGATTAACTTCTCAAGAGAGGCCATCAGCCGGCCAGACATGAAGGGCGAACACGATGTGTACAACCGTGTCATGCCGCGGGATCATGTTGCCATTGTTGCTTTCTTGGAAAACCGCGCGACCGGGTCCAGGATGATCGTTGCCAACACGCATTTGACCTGGCAGCCAGAGCACAGTGACATCAAGATCGTCCAGATTGCAATCATGATGGACTACATCAACAAGATGAGCAATGAATACGCCAAGTGGCCACCGTGCAAGGAAAAGGATCTCTTCAAGTACAATGACGCGGACAAACTGGATGGAACCGATGGGGGAAAGCCAGAATACGCGCCTTCGATGAAGTACGACGAGCCGACCCAACTCCCATTACTAGTCTGCGGCGACTTCAACTCCACCAAGGACTCGGGTGTGTACGAGCTCATAGCACAAGGCTCGCTCTCCAACGCCCACTCCGAACTCGGCAGCAACAAGTACGGTGACTTTACACGACACGGCATGTCCCACCCCTTCAGCTTGAAGAGCGCCTACGGGACCATCGGCGAACTTCCTTTCACTAACTACACGCCGGACTTCCGACAAGTCATCGACTGGGTCTTTTACTCGACGAATACAATGCAAGTCCTTGGTCTGCTGGATAGAGTGGACACAGAGTACATGCGGAGAGTGCCTGGTTTCCCTAACCACTACTTCCCGTCCGACCATCTCCCGCTGATGATTGAGTTCCAGGTGAAGGAGCGGAAAGAGCGGAAAGTTACGGAGACGGACTTTGGGACCTCGAGGAGGGGGTCTAGGAGCTGATCTGGTATTGGAATTTCGGTGGCAAGATGGAGAAATTGAAGGCACAGCGCGTTCGTTTTTGATGACGACTGTACAGACGAACGGGCGGCGTACGTTTGCGCGGTGTTTGCATTGTTTCCAGGCAAAGCAGGCAGCGCAAAATGATGTCGGCGTTACTTGAGCTTTTGGAAAGGTGTGCACAAGCTTCTTCTACACTGGCGTATGATGGGAGCGTTGAGTGTTTTAGTTGAGAACATGTCAGTGGCCTTGCTTATGCTGTTTTATGACTGACCTTTGCATGTTAGTGCGGGTCTGTCGTGGGTGGGACTATATGGGATTATGATGCTCTTCACGTTTTCACTGCCTCTCTGTCTGTTCTTTCGTCTCGGAGTCTGGATTGCATATGTGTCTGACTTGAGATTCAGGCGGAATGGTTGTCCTGTCTGCGCTCAGATGTGGCGCAAGTGAGATGAGGACGTGCGGGCCGGCGGCGTCCTCAGTCTTCTTCGTGCCTGCGCCTTTTAAGAGACACTGGACGGACACAGCCCACAAGCCTTCGCAGCAGTCAGAAGAGCGCAAGATCCCCAACTTCCTGGATACGTCGAACAATCTCTCCAAGGTCACAATAATGAAATTCATGGAATTGCCCCCGGAGATCCGTAATATGATATACAGAGAGCTCCTGATGCTGTCCGTCCCAGTCAAGATATCACATCAGCCTTCGTCAGCTGAAGTGATTCGTGGCCTTGGGTGGAAGCCGGCAGAAAGCGACTCTCCTAGTGCTGCCATCTTGCTCACCTGTCGCGCGATACACGCTGAAGCTTCTTCGATACTTTACGGCTGTAATAGCTTCCAGGTGGAAAGTCCAGAGTATGCCTCTTTCTTATTGCGCACTGGATCCCAGTCGAGGCATATTCGGTATCTGGAGATCATCGAAGATTCTTCTTTTGCACAGAACCCTATCACGACGCTCGCGATCGCCGAAGTTCCTTCGATAACCACCTGCTGCTTCGCGCCGTCCTGGACCAGGTTCTACCGAACTCCAACGGACTTGGCGAGAGCGATGCTTCCATACCTGGCCATGATCTGTGGGAATGGCACGACGCGGACGCATATTGCAAGGATATTTGAGGCACTGCGGCTGCGGACGAAGCCCAGCATGGAACTGTTCCTCGAGGATGAGGGAGACATCCTACTGGAGAAGACGAAAACGGAGCTTTACCCACTGCTCGAAGGCGCACTAGATGTGCGGAATGCTCGGTCATGACATTGAGGCTTGAGTATCTGATTTTAGACCCCCTTTGAGCGTCGCGGTCTTGCCCTTCCATGCATTCAGGCATCACTCCTCGAAGGCGTGGAATACACCACTCGAGCCGTACTGAGCTGAGCGCTCTTGTCGGAGACAGTCCCCACTTGCCTCCAGCCGTTGGCCGGTGAGCCATCACCGGCAGTAGCGCTTGCCAGTGTCTGCCATGCGCGAGTACCTCCAGGGCTGGGTCACCTACCAAGCTAACCTGAAGCGCTCCATTCACGAGCATACCGACGGTGGATAGAAGGGACGCTGCGAATACCTGAGCAGATAGTGGGTTCCGGCTCGTACAGAAATGTCGCACTACGAAATCGTTCTCGCTGGTATCTGTCACAGCATCCGCGCCATGGAAAGCGCTGTGTGACGGGAAAACTTGGCCACGCCCCTGAACCATGCCTCGACACCTTGCAGTATCTCTGGCGTCTTGAAGTTGACCGTGAGCGAGCCTCTGTCGCGCCAATCATCTCCAAGCGCTTGAGAAAGCATGACTCGTTCAGACTCATGTCATTATGAGTATACCCGCGGTATGCACCGGTGTCTTTACCACAGCCAGATCAACCCGCGCGGCAGCACATGTCACGTCTGCCCTTCGAAGTTCCGCCGAGGAGCCATGGCGAGGATCACGGACGAACGTAGCGTGGTATACAAGCATGCGGCCGAGAGAATCATTCAAGAGTCTATCCTACATCTAGGCAATCTACCTAAAAACCGCCTCGAGTTTTAACCCTGTCTCCCATTAGGTCAACACAGGTTCAGAACCCGGCCGATGAGACGCTTGGGTTATGAAAAAAGCATACCAATGATATTGGTAAGGACCGAGACATCCTCATCCGGCGTCCAGATGCACAGAACCATGCCTCTCGCCTGGTATGCCTCGAACCTGTCGACTGATTCAAAGAGGAAAGTGCCAAGAACATCGGTTATGCACTCAGTTGTCCTAAACACCAACGCTCGGTTCTTTCCGGTGCTAAGTGAACCATGCTCTTTACAATGGTGGCTGATGAATGCCATTATTTCGCCTCGTTGACAAAGCTCATTCACGGATTTGTGCTCGGTGCTGATACACCTCATGCAGTCCAAGACACAAAAGACCTTCGCACTCCCATCCCACCGTTTTTCCCAAAAGCATTGCATCGAAACATGCTACCACCAAGCAACACCCACGACTCCAAGCCTATAGGCCTCCTCGACATCCCGCCTGAGCTCCGCCTCGAGATCTACCCATACCTCCTCACAGGCCAACACACCATTCAACTCTGGCCAACGCAGCGCTTCGTGCTGGACAAGACCGGAAAGTCTTCTGCAAGGACCAGGACGTACCTTACTCGTCGTCCCGACGCGGCCAATCCCGGAATCTCCGCCGCTATCCTCCGGACTTGCAAACTCATCTATCAAGAAGCGAGCTCTCTGCTCTACACCAGCAACAGATTTTCCACCCATGGCGCCAATCTCCCACGCTTTGTCGGCCAGATTGGCGCCAATGCGCAGCTCCTTCGCCACATCGAATTGAAAGGGGTCCGGACAGGACAGGAGGTGATCCAGGTCTTTGATGCACTACAACAAGCCACGGGTCTATTGGAGCTCGTGATTTGCTACGACATTGGCACGGATGGATTGATCAAGCATCTGATTCCCGTGGTGCGGTCTTGGACCAAAAGTCGAGGACTCAGTGCCAATGCGAAGGGTTGGGAGAACGTCCTGAATGTCATCAAGATCAAGTCGAAGGAGCAGCAAGTCGAGGTCCTTCAGAAGGAGGCTCGGAAGGTGATTCTGGAGGAATTGTCGAAGGAGACGAACTCTCTAACATCGACTCCTGTAGCGAAGTAAGAGAAGTACGCTAGACACTGCTGCCGGTAGCTCATTGTCATGTATGCAGATCGAAGCGATGCACTTGCGCTATCCATAAATCTCTTCTAGCCATCTCAATTGTATCGCACTTACGCCTCGTGCATAGGCCTTGTTCGTGAAAACGAATTCGTTGTACATGATCGCTTCCACTTTCCGTCCGAACAGTACACTACTAGGGTGAATCGCGACAGTCTGGCTGCCAGGTGGGAAGGTCTTGTAGCTTTTGTCAGGGCAAAGATATGCGACGTTCTACAAAAGACATTAGCATCCATATATGAAGATGGAGGCCGACAACGGCGCATCAGCACCGCGTAATGTCTCGTTGTGTCCGAGACGGATCTTCGCGACGCGCTGTCAACACTTGTAGTCGTACGTACCTTGCTGTAGCCTCGCAGAAAACACTTCAAAACGCTTTCCTGGGTGCCCTCATCCACTGTCGTTCGTACTGAAGCATTAGGAGAGAGCTGCTTGCACTGGGCGATAAGCTGCTTCCGCACATCCATAACGCTCCTCATGGCACGATGTGATATCATGTGATCACGACACCACCTCTTACGATCAGTGTTCTCAGCGGCGTAGCCCTGCACAGCTGCCATGACCGTAAGATGATCGCCCTGGCGCTTGATAAGTTGTGAACGTGCTTCAGCAGCCCTTTCGCGGCCTTCTTCTGTATCCAATGTGAGGAATATGCTCTTCTCCTGCGTGCTTAGGCATGCGACAATATCGATGACCTCAAGCAGGCAGTCGCGCTTCACTGCTTCGAGCAGAACACGGCAAAGGGAGGGAGTGAGTGGCAGTCGCGACGCTTTCCGACCGTCTTCGTTGATGCGACCTGAGTCGTCTAGAAAGCCTAGCTGATGTAGCTGAAGTAGGGACCGCTCGAGCGCTTCACGTGGTGGTGGCGATAGGAATGGAAAGTTGACAATATCGTCAATACGTCGCGCCTTCATCTTCAGAACTGCGTCGCTGAGGTCACATCGCAGTATCTCAGGCTTCGCATCCCTTTCCAAGCTATTGTAGTCCTTTTGCGTGAACAATCGATAGCACTGCCCCGGAGACTCTCTTCCTGCACGACCCTTCCTCTGGTCGGCAGACGAGCGTGATATGGGCTTGATCAGGAGCGATTCAAGGCCAAGCTTGTTGCGAAACTGCTTGATCTTGGCCTTTCCTGTGTCGATGACAGACTTTACACCAGGTACTGTCACCGAAGTTTCCGCTATGTTGGTTGACAAAATCACCTTTCGTGTATTGGGAGGAGCTGGCTCGAAGACCAGCTGTTGCTGATCCTGAGGTAATGCCGCGTACAGTGGTCTGACCAGTAGTTTCGGAAAGTCGTTGGTGAGGTTCTCAGCGAATTCATCGACCAGCTTCTGTAGTGATACAATCGTCTCCTGTCCTGTTAGAAAGACAAGCACATCTCCGGGCATGGGCTCCGTGCAGTGTATCCGGAAAATCCTCTGAAGCGCGGTGTCGACCACATCCTCCGTCGGCGTGTCGAGGTAGTGCAACTTTACAGGGTACTGCCTCCCCTCAACGTGGCAATCCGATACGCCAGCTCTCGCTCCAACTGGCTCGGAAGGCATAAGCTGTGTCGAAGCGCTACGAGGCGCTGGTTTCGTTTTGTCGCCAATCACCCCCAAAATGCCGTCGCCTTCTGATCTCGAAGCCACCACATCTTTCCCATCGCCAGCAGCCTGGTCCTCGAACGGCGCCTCAAAGAAGCCCTTCAATTGCCCCACATTAGCAGTAGCACTCATAACCACCACCCTAAGCTCCTTCCTCCTCTTACACAAACCCTTCAAGAACCCCAAGATCAAATCCACATCAACACTCCTCTCATGCACCTCGTCAACGACCACAACCCCATACTTTTCAAGCTGACCATCCCTAAGCATCTCCTGCAATAGCATTCCTTCCGTAAGGTACTTGATCCGGGTGTCCTTGGAGGTGCGGTCATCGAACCTAACGCTGTACCCGACTTCCTTGCCCACGTGACTGCTACGTTCGTCGGCCACGCGTTTCGCAAGGGTTATGGCAGCGACGCGTCGAGGTTGGGTAATTGCGATTGAGGAGTTTTTGGGAAGCCACGGGGCCGAGAGGAGGAATTGAGGTAGTTGTGTCGATTTTCCAGATCCTGTTTCGCCGGACAGCACCAGGACTTGATTCTCTTTGAGGGAGTCTAGGATGTTGTTCTGTCGAGTCCAGATGGGTAGTTTTCTTCTTTGCTCAAAAAGTCGCGCTTTTTTCGCTGAGCGAGGAGAACATGAGTGTGAGGCCGACGGAGGTGAGCCTGGATCTGGCGAGGAGGAAGGCGCATCCTGCCTTTTGCGCTTCAGATTCTTGTACTTCCGTTGATTAGCGGTGCTCTGTGCCATACTATGTGGTTGATGTTGTTGATTGAAATAGACATAAATTTGAGAGGCGAAGTTAAGGACGGAAAATCTACGGGCAGCCTCCATTTTCGACTACGGGCAGCCCCCAATCTGACTAATCAATCAAATCACATACCTAACCCCTAGCCATCCGCTGCACTTGGGTCCTCCCACGAGATCCTCCCTCCCTCCGGCGGCCCCTCCTACCGTAGGCCCTCCCAAGTTTGCTGTAGCTACAGGAAAGATAGATGCTAGTCGCTCTCGCCGGGCAGGCAAGCGCATTTTGGAGTCTTGGAAGGCCAATCAAATCTTGATTGATGACTAAGACTGGGGGCTGCCCATAGATTTTCCGAATTAAGAATTGAGCGTGCAGATTTTGATTGGCAGCAGGAGCGCGGTAGCTAGTGCGGGACGACGGCTACGATCCGCATTGCATGAGCTACCAGTCATGTGACGCGCTAGCATCATGAGTCGAGAGATGAAATGCTGTGGTGCTGAATGGCACTCGCAGTACATACCACAGGTCCACAAAGCAGTACTGACAAACGAGAGATACTTGATGTGTGGTGTATGTGTTGATTGTTGTGTCTATGAAGGTGGAAGAAAGGCAGCGATATATATCTAGCTTGTGTACGGGCACGGACCCATAACCTATTCACTTCAAGTGAGATCCCACACAATTGACAAAGAACACCGCGCACTCGAACGATCTGCAGCCTTGAGCTTCGTAGGTCGAGCCCGACCAGTATACTGGCTTCGCTACCGCCCAAGCTCACTGCAGCCCAGCTACCAGGTACCTCTGATAGTTCTCAGTACCTGCATGAGCACTACCATTGAATGAGGACCAGGCAAGACTCCAACTGGCGAGCAATGCGTCCACGCTAATGGCAGCACCCATGGTGGCCACCAACCCAGCCTTCGCCCAATATTACATCCCGTCTTCATGGCTGTTCCCTGGATCTATACACGCCATCTGATGCTGCATAAGCTCTACCATTCCATCAGACTGAGGAGCTGAGAGCACAACATCGTCTACTAACCCGACTTCCTCCCAGAGAAATGCACTCCATGTCTCGGAAGAGATTATCTCCTCGACCATAGGTCTCAGTGATCATTCGAGTCTGGAGCGAGAACAAGACCATTCTCATACTCACCGAGACCTTTGGACCACATGGTCAATTCCGTCTCATCAGGGGCATGCATGATCGTGGCCAGGGAGGGGTGGGTGCAAGACAAGAACCCGTTTTATGATGAAGTTGTTCGGTTGACTCAACTTGTGGGCCTGGATAGCCATGCGTTGCGTGCCTTGCTGGTCTAGGTCGTAATTTCTACTGCAATCAAGAAGACCGTACTGTCAGTGCAATATGAGCTCACATATGGCAGGTGTTGCGAAAGTTTTAGTGCATGCTGTTCGGTCGCATTCGCAGAAGATATTGAACTGAACATGTAGTGGAGTCAATCGGATGCGCTGGATGGCATTGCTCGCTGTCGTGAGAGGGGTTTAGTAGTCCTCAGGAGTGAACAATTAAGCATCTAGATGTGTTAGTGCCGTGATAGTGATGCCACAGAACATGCAGATGACATGTTCTCTTCATCAAAAAGTTTTCCATTCAACGTCTCTTCGGGTATCAACAGTAATCGAAAAGAGAAGCATTCGCATATCGCTGACTTGACGTTGTCCGGAAGCACGGCCGAGAAAAGAGGTATTGTGCTTCCTTCCACTCAGTCGACCATAGACCGTGTACCGCCCCGTAATGGCCCCATCCAAGTGCGCCGATGTGAGAGATGATGAGACTGGGTGATCCCGCATGATCGTTGTTTCTATGTGATTCGTGTCTGATTCGATGGTCGTCAATAGGGTACGTCACGTTGCCGCCTCTTACTGAGCCTGCGCTGATGCGAGGGAGGAGAGTCGTGGCGTAAAGGTGTGATCTTATCATCGTACGTTTCCTAATCGTCGTCCGGATTGGCCACCTAGAGTACTGTCAGTACATGACGCAGCAACGAGCGCATCAGGGATTTGTCATACCCTTAAAATCCTCCTCGAGTAGTCCTGGTTATCTGCCAGGCTGCCCACACTGTTCCGTCGGGCGCCCGCTTCGGGATCTAGTCGTTGATCGCTGAGCCCACTGTAGCCTGTGCCCGGTGGTTTCCTCTCGCTCGCGCCGCGCATGAAGTCCGACACTTGGTTCTTTTTTCTGAACTCTTCTTCCGCCTCCTTTTGCTTCTTCCTGCGGATGAAGAAGATTAGACCGCCGATGAGACCGGCCAGTGCTACCACACCAACTACAACGCCAGCAGCAATGCCAGCTGTATTGGTACCACCACCGCCGCCGCCGCCGCCCGCTGACGACGATGACGCTGATTGCGGGTCGCTCGTGGCGTACTGTGTAACGACTACTGTCGAGCCGCCTGCTATCGTGCTGGAGACGACAGTCGCCTTTCCTGCGGTTGATGGTGCTTCGGTGGCCGAGCTGTCGGAGGAGGAGGGTGAGGAAGGTGATGATGTTGATGTTGAGGAGCTGCCGCCCGCGTATGAGACAGCGTCTGCGTCGCCGTTGACTGCGTACATCGAATAGAAGCCTTTGCCACCACCTGATCGTCTTGTCAGTCGTTGACGCATATCCGGAATGTCAGAGCAAGACTTACACTTCTCTGAAGGATATCCCTGGCAGTTGATCGAGCACTTGCTGTCGTCAACCTTATCAGACAGCGGTGGCCCTTCGTCACCACACAAGCAAGTGTCGCCTCCGGTAAGGGCCATGACGGCGCTGCCCGCACATTGCTCCAAACAATAGCCGGAAGCCTGGTACGTGTACGAGCCAAGGTTGGTCATGTTCCCAGCAGACGAGAAGCAGCCCATGAAACCGTTGGGTACTCGCTTCTCTATTCGTTTCACGTGAATCGAGTCTGCGTGCCCTGCGTGCGCCATGGCGGAGGCTGTTAGGAGGGACAGAAGGGTCAAGGTGTGAGCCGCACACGCGGTCGTGGATGTGAGTGTCGATGGCATCGTGGCGGAAGGATATGGTCGAGTCTGCGGATGCAAGGAGGTGAAGATGCAGACAAAGATGGCGATTCAAGCAAAGTGATGGCGAAGGCCTGGGCGAGTGTGTCAGTATGTACAATTTGCCGCAGGTGTTCGCTATTCATCACTAAGGGGCAGTAAGGAAAATGAGGTGGTGCATGATGAAAGGGCATGTGACGTGCAGGCAATAATTAGAAGATGCGTACCTCTTTGTTTGCGGCTTTGCGGCTGCCCGACCGCGAACAGGTGACGGTCGGTGGTGCGGCTTCCTTCACTCGACGACTCGATCTGCTCTTCTCACTCGCCTAGTCGCTGCCACGCGCCGCCCCGCCACGCAGGCAGTATTCAATGGGTGTTTGTTGATGTCGGTCGTGTCGCGATGCTATCTCCTCGTCGGCGTTGCCGCTGATGGCTGACTTGGCGTTTCTCCGTAACTCGTCGCTTGTTCGTCCAAATGGCGCCAACTGATCGGGTGACAGGTCCTGCTGCTTGCCTCTCGCTGTACCACGAGCAAAAAGCCGGTAATTGATGCTGCACTCGTTCGCGTTTCAGGAAGGATCGTGGTGGTCACGGTCGCATGGACTCGTCCCAATTCCGCACACTTGCCGCGGTGCACGCCCAACGAATGTGATGAAAGAAACGAACGCCTCTTCCCGTAAAGAGTGACAGTGCAAGCGGTGTGTCGTATCGATATGGTCGTGGTGGTGGTTGAGAAAGGAACGTGGTGACAGAGTAGCAGTGTTGGCCTGGTGCGAACAAGTGGAGGGCCAGTCGAAGGGGATGGGATGGATCGTCTGCCAAGTAAGGCTAATAACGTAGGTACAGAGCGCAGGCCTGACGAGCCACCCGCAGACGGGACAGGAGTCCGGCCAGCGCCCTGATTCGCTGTCGTCGTTGAGCCTCTCAACATCGTCTCGCTGCTGAAACAGCAATCACTTCCACGCACTCTGCATGTCATACACTTGGCAGACGCCTCCAAGCTGCCTCTGAACTTGCACAAGCTATATGCTGGAATCCATTTGTCGCCAATGTCGGCGGCATTTGCCCTCCACGCCGCTGCAAGCGTGAGAAGATTGCGTCCTCATCAATTTCCAGGGCCGAATCCTTGCTGAATCCTTCTTTCCCGTCTCCGCGTGCTCATCAAAGAACTACAGCCGTCGAGTCTCTCTTCGTCCATACATGTTGTACCTTACAGGTTACAGACGTCATGGACAATATCTCGCATCATCGCCTTCCTCCTCAGCACCCTCGTGTCGCAGCGCAACAATCTTTGCCACACCTGCAGAAAGCGGCCGTTTCAGAGCCGCGGATAAGCCCGTTAATGAAACACGAGTCGTCGCCACATTCAAGCTGAACAGTGCTGTGGAACAGCACACCGAGAGCGTGATCGCTGGTACCTTTGATTTGCACACGTTCAGAGCCGCCGCGACTCTTTCGCATATCAGGCTGTTTCTTTGTTTGTTACTTGTTACCAGAATCGCAGAACGCCACGAGGTGAGCGCGTCTATCTGCCGCTTCAACCAATAGCACAGCTGGCATAAGAGGAGCATAAAGTTTTGTATAGAAAGCTCAACGCTCCCAAGACAAACCCAAGTAACCACGTGACACATGTCAAGAGTCCAAGACCTGCTGCGGCCTGCTTTCGCAGCGCCGGCCTCGGAGACCAAGACCGACCGATGCTTACCGACCAGGGAACCATCCGCCTTGCAGAGCATCATCACGATGGCACGCGCGTGCTGCCCACCTCCGTAGTTTGGCTTGGCTTGGCATGGCTTCAAGGCTGCTTTGAACAACGAGACATTTCAGACACGTTAACACGCCGTATGGCCTTTTTTTTCGTAAGCTATCATACGTCCGTCGGCTCCGATAACTTGGCGAAGCCTTCCGGGAAGCGTATCGACCCACGCGTTAATCTAATCATTTTGGTGAAGCCGGCCGCGGAAGTGGGCCGCTTTTCACGTCCCAGCGCGTGGATGGGTAAGTAATTTCATCAGCAAGTCTAGACCTGCTCTCGAACGACCTCTCCCGCAAGACCATGCGCGTCTCGCCATCGGCACAAGTTCGCAGAACAATATCGATACTGTACCATCAGGCTCGAGATAGCACCCGACTTCGCAAGTCTTGCGAGCCCGCTTATGCGGAAATGCACCTGTCAGGAGAACAATCATCGGCGCCCAGAATGCGCTCCCCGGAATATTCGTTCGACAGCGAAGCAGAGATCGCGTGGCTTAAGACTTTAGCCTCATGCAACGTGTGGCGCTCGTTGACACCGTGACACTGAGAGTAGATGAACATGTTTTATTCTTGCGTGACCATGTGGACGGTCTACTGAAGTGAATATGGTCCAGTACAATGGCGTGGTATCCCATGTCGCTGTGAGGTGCATTGCATACTACCCAACTACGAAGCCTGTCCCTTTGACAGCGAGGCTGATCTGACATTGACTCTCCTGCTGATCATGCTCACAGTAACGAATTCTCACTAAGAGGCCGGCGCCCAATCGCAACCACCATGTCCACCTCCTAAATCAGCATACTGCTGGTCCTTCCGTCAACAGGGGGGTCATACTCATGTGGAGCAAGCTCACATGCGACGTTCCATATCGCAGCCATGATCAGGCAAAACAGCGCCGCGAACATCGCGCCGTGCTCCCGCTTACGGAGGATAACAACAGCAACTATGCTGCTACACAATCCATGCAAAGCTCAAAAGTAAGCAGTCATTGTTAGAAGACTCCACATGAAGCCAGCGCGTGCTGTGTTCGCAGCGAGTAATACCGCACCAATCGTGCGGTGCGGCACAAGCTGCTGAGGATGAGGCCCGGTAGGCTTGACAGGACTTCTCGAAGGTAGTATGCTGGGATTGAATGCCCGCCGCGCGACTCTCTGCGATAAACAAGCTTTTCTCTGTTGTGAAGGACGCCTTCGAGGTTGCCGCTGAAAGCATCCATCAGCAGGACCGTAGCATTGCCTTCGAGGCTTGCGGAAATGCACGAACACCTGCGTGCAGGAACGTCGTTTGTCCTCGTTGGTAGGTTCGATGGACACGATAGAGCAACACCCTACAAGCCGAAGCGCGCTTTGATGACTGCAATCACCAACATGTCAGCTCAATGTCATCCAAGACCATTTGTGAAAACACAGTAAGACTTACTCCCCGTAGCAGCACTCTTCTTCTGCTTGCCGACGAACTTGTTGACATCTTCTAACCAATTCGCCGAATTCCTCTCAAGATTATCCATATTATCGCCCACCAGCCCCAACTTCTCCGTCCGCTCCGCCAGCTGTCGCTGCATGTAACCCCAATACCCCTCATCGCTCTGCGCAACGTTCGCCGCCGCGGCACTGGACCGTCCAGCTTTGCGTCGTTGTTCCTCTTCATCACGGGCTTGGGCGATCATGCGCTTGCTGGGAGGCCGGTCGGGTCCGCCGATGAGGATGTCCATATCTGACGGGGTGATGTACTGAGTTCCTGTCACCCACTGCATATTCGAGATTGTCGGACGAGGAGGTATGAGGCGCTCGGGGGAGAAGAGGCGGTCTTGACGGCGAATGAGGGGCTCGCCCGTGCCGAAAAGGTTCAGGAGCGCGAGTTCGCTGGGTCCTGTGAAAGCGAGTATTGTGCCGGTCGGGGAGATGGTCGCTTTGTGCAGTTGGCGTACGTCTAGGCCGGTGGACTGATTGTTGATGTTGGTGAGGTCTATTGAGGCGAGTTCTCGTAGGGCGGGAATCGAGTAGGCGCGTGCGTGACCATCGCCGAATAAGGCTAGGAGGGCATAGCCGTGGTCTTGACGGTGGACTATGCCGGCTTTGTCGCAGAAGAAGGAATCGAAGGATTTGTGGGCACCTTTGGAGGTTGCGGGGCGGAAGACGTGAATGCTGGTTGGAGTTACTGCTACGAGGGCACCGTTGACTTTGAGGCCGGTACGGAGACTTCCCAATGCTGTCTGCGAGGCTGCTGCGGGACGGCCTGAGTCAGCGTTAATTGGTGCGATGTACATGATCTTGCTGCTGTCAAGCTGGACGTGACCAGCATACTGTGCTGTATAGCGTCCGCTTGGGTCAGGTATAATCTTGAAGCTAGCCAAGTTGCCCACATTCGTGCCGGCATGGAGCAGGATTGAGCTATAGCCCTCGCCTTCGAGAGTCATGATGCTGAAGTTCAGTGATGTGACCCATTCTGGCTTGTTGCCTGCGCTGCTGGATCGTCTCCGAAGACTTCCTGACTTCTGATGCTTCACAAAGTCCTGCACGGAAGTGTTCAAGATGACGGCGGGCCCGCGAAGATCGATCAGAACGATGCTGCCGCCTTCAAATCCTGCAGCGACGAAGCCAATCTCGGAGTTGCAAACTGCTGTGACCGGGCCATCCTTCTGATCGAGTAATGTGCAAGGACAAAGACCCTCGCTGAGCGATGGCTCGACTCGATCGGCAATGTTTGTCAATGCACCAGACTGATTTGGTCGCGCCGGTGGCGGTTCTCTGCCGGCGTTCCTGTTGGCGCCCCAGCGGAAGACCACTACTTCGCCGCTGCCCATGCCGATTGTCAGCTCGGCACTATTGCCCGCGAATGAGGTTTCGGTGATATCGATCTCGTTCCAGCGACCAACCGCTCTCGCGACGTCGACCTGCAGGACTTTCTCATTCTCGATTTCGTCACCATAGCCAGGATCCCACAGCCGGACTGTACCATCTGCATGGATGCTCTGAGCTATGCTTCTTGTCTCGTACCTCCTCAGATGGCTTGGAAGTTCTGTGCCACCTTGCAGAATCAGAGGACCTTGCTGCCGGCGTTCCTGTAGGCCCACCCATTTCTCGCGCTCGACCTGAGCCGTGTTGAGCGTTTTGACGAAAGGATGTACCAGTGAAAGAGAAATATGTAGCTGATTGGTTGGACTAATAGGCATGCCGGAGGGGAAAGACAGCGTAAGCAGTTCTCCCGAAGAAAGCAATGCAATGATGGCAATTGGGTCGTGAGCTCCAGCGAAGTGTGGCGAAGTCCGAGGTATCAAGCAGAAATGGACAACTTCAGCGCCGGGAGGCGTAGGCAGTAAACGCTGACGCTTGGGAGAGTGAAAGTAGTTGGCGAGAATGTCCCACGTGCTCGTTGCATAAAGTGGCGTTCTGCCCATTTCGAATAGTGTCATGCCTTTCGATGATGCTTGTGTGGACTGGCCTCCAGCAACCAAGATCATCGTGTCTTCTGGATCCTGTTGGTTCGCACACCACTTCATGAGGAACAGCGGCTCTTTCATGGCCATCGTTCCTGGCCGTGTGCCAGGTTTGCCTGTAGTCGCACCGGGTGTTGCCACATGTGTGTCGGTCAAAGTCCGTGCCATCAGCATTCGTCCGTCCTTGATCGTATCCCAGAAGACGATCGAGCTATCGTTGTGCCCTGTCATGACAAATGTGCCAGTCGGATGCCAGACAGCATGAGACAGCTTCGGTCGCCTCACGACGTTGGATGCAGCGGGATCGCCATCACCTCCTGGTGCGCCCCGTGGTATCTCATACTGAAAGAAGCGAAGCGCCTTGTTCAACTTGAAACTGTAGATGACGGCACCTTCTGTATAGCCAATGAGGAGAGTGCCAATGTCTCGCGGGTGGAATTGTAGCGAGACTATGGTTGAGATTCGTGCTTTCGGATTGACTTCTTGCCATAAGTTAGGTATCTTGAAAGGAGCTAGTGATTCGCGATCCATATCAAAGGCCAGTATTTCCCCGGCCTGTAGCCCGAGAAGCGCATAGTCCAGCATCGGATCGGTACACAGTGCTGTGACTGCTCCTGGCGGCGAATAAGTCGTGATGATCCGCTTGAGCTCAATCGAGTAGATGATGACATCGTGCTTCGAGTCCAATGCCACCAACTTCTCTGCACAGAATTGAAGCTCTTTGATACTCGCGCCTCTAGCGGGAGATGGCAATGCAGCTTGAACCCGGCCCTTGCCGAAGAGGTAGACTTGGCCAGGTCCAAATTGAGAGCTTTTCGTGCCCACTGCCAGCAGTGACTGCACGGGATCGTAGGCCAGACATGATATCTGAGAATTGACACCAAATCGGGCAATGTCGTCGATAGCGAAGACCTCCGAGCTCAGGCCAGCACTCAGGTCGTTCTGGATGCCGGCCTGCTTTCCTCGCAGTAAGTGAGCCATAGTGAGTGAAGGTGGTGCTTTCACTGAGTTCCCATCGAATGTGAGTACGACCTCGCTTGGGACTATAACGTTATGCACCGCGAATGCTCGGACATGGCACAATGATTTGCTAACCGAGAGTGGTGGATGTCAGATCACATGCCAGCAGGTAGAGTGACAAAAAATAAGGTTGGCACGCTACGTCAGCCGAGTGCCTGGCGAGAGTGAAATATATCGTGTTTGCATATCATTATCATCTCTATATCGGTTTGAGCAGCATTGCTTCAAGAGCTGATGGTGATGTTGACAGCCTCAATGGCGGCTATTTCAGGCTATAGATGGCATGATAATACAACCAAAGTGTCAAGTATCAAGAGGTGCCTGACGGTGATTGGCCACGACTTCCCTCCACGTCGCTGCCCCGAGCGCCTGCCACTCTACGCGCTATCTCGACGCGTTTGTCCACCTGCATGTCGCGACTTCTCTTGCTGCTCACTTTCACTCCACCACAACAACAATAACAACGACAACAACAATAACAAACGCAACTCTGCAACTTCACATCAGCATCGACATCGACACACTCCATCGGACAACATCACACGCAAGAGACACGCCTCCTATCAGCAGCTTCGACTAAACATACCACTAGCAACAACACGACCAAACAACACGGCACATCATGGCAACAGTATCGCTGCTCAACGTCAACGTGCGCAACAACCCGGCTGCCTTCAACGCCCCATACGAGTTTGAGATCACCTTCGAGTGCCTTGAGCCACTGCAAAAGGACCTCGAGTGGAAGCTCACCTACGTCGGCTCTGCCACATCGTGAGTGCAACGCCATGGTTGTACATACAAAAAGAACACCACTAACGATCATGACAGCTCCGACCACGATCAGGAACTCGACTCACTCCTGGTTGGACCCATCCCTGTCGGCGTCAACAAATTCGTCTTCGAGGCCGACCCACCAAACACGTCTCGCATCCCAGCCAGCGACATCCTCGGCGTCACCGTCATCCTCCTATCCTGCTCCTATGATGAACGCGAGTTCGTCCGCGTGGGCTACTACGTCAACAATGAGTACACCGACCCAGCTATGAACGAGGAGCCACCCGCCAAGCCAGAGCTCGACAAGATCCGCCGCAACATCCTTGCCGATAAGCCTAGGGTCACTCGCTTCCAGATCAAGTGGGATTCCGAGGAGAGCGCACCGAGCGAGTTCCCGCCAGAGCAGCCCGATGTTGACCAACAGGAAGATGACGAGGAGGCATACGCCAAGGACGAGCTGGAGGAGGAGGCACAAGAGGAAGGTGCGGCTCTGGAGGGCGATGGCGAGGCACTGGCCACTGCAAAGGTTGACGAGGATGCTGAGATGGAGGGCGCCGATGGCAATGACAAGGGAGAGGAGAGTGATGCTGGAAGCGAGGATCTTGAGGCAGAGAGCGAAGACGATGAGGACGATGAGGAGGAAGAAGAGGAAGGTGCGGAGGTCGATGGTGATGCTATGGACACGGAGATGGGAGAGAGCCACCCGCACCAGCAGCACGCACAGCAGCCTGCTGACGTGATGGTCCACTAGGAGAGCCCGGTCAAGACGGCGATGGCGTGCTGAGGGTGTGCAGATGATGGATAGAACGAGGCTGCAGATTATGCTAAATTTGTCTTGAGCAAAGTGCAGGATAGCGTGAGAATCGTAAGGAACATTTCAAGAGTGCATGCACAAGTCACGACTACCTTCCATACTTGTCTGGCGAGATGAGTGAAGGTCTCATTGAAGTATCCATGTATTTGTTGAATCAAGTCTACAACAGTTATCGGCGGAGGGACGAAGTCACAGCAAAATTTATGCCGTGGGAAGCCCAGTACACTCATCCGCAATTCTCTACCTTCTCCTCGCCAAAGAATACCTCCGTCTCCAAGCTATCAAGTACCTCCCTCTTCTCCTGCATCTCCTTCTTGACCTGCTGTAGTACATCCTGCCTGAGGCAATACTGCATGAGCCAGAGATTCTCCTCCGCTCTCGCCACACCGTTTTCTGCGACGTAATCAGAGTCAAACAGGTACTGGACCTGCTGTATGGCGCCGGAGAGGTTAGCTTTGTAACGGCTATGCCCTAGGGCTTCCATGAGCCTGTGAAGAGCGTTGGCTTTGTTGAGGAGATTGTTACAGCGCTGAAGGAAGTGATCGCTTGGGTCTAGCTGGGATTCTTCATCGTCAACTGCGTTGTTGACTTTCGTGTACTTGATCATGGACATGGTTGGGGGTTCGGAAAGGGTGAGAGGGTTGTGCTGGTTGTTGGGGAGATTAATATATGCCATCGGCTTGGGCAAAGGTTCGAAGCACTTCTTCCAAGCCACGCAAACGATTCTCTTTGTGACTGTGAGCAAGTGAGTCCATAGACATTCTATGCTGCAGCATTGTTAATATGTTTGCTGGTAGAGATATGTGTATCCGCCCTTCGTCACTGGGGCTATCGAAGTAAGTATGAATCATCAAAAGATGCGTCCTTTCCAACGGCTCAAGCTTTCGAAAGCAAGTAGAAGAGGCGTTTCCCTCGTCGCTGTCAAATATCCCCAAAACATATGATGTTCTCGTGCGGCTGTACCGACAGGAAGCCTCCAGTCTTATAGCTCTCATGCAGCGACTCATCAGCCTGCTTGAAGGTCGCCCAGAGCTTTTCAGCAGCATAAATGATCATCTGCCTTCTGGATACAAGTTCAAGCACAGTCGCGGTGGTCAAGTCGAATCACTGATCGTCGATGAAGGACATGGTCCACCAGCAGTCTTTTTCGACCATGTGGGCATCACTTTACTCACACTGGATGATGGGTTGCCGTACTGGAAGCAGATATTGACCGTTCAGGAGACCATCGATATGTCAACGTCTGAATTCAAGACATGGACGGCATGTGCTAGAAGGGCAAGCAAGATGTCCTACAATCTAATCAGGAAAACTTGTTGTGAATCAGGTGACCAATGGCTGTATTAGTCAGGACTTAGCACACACATACTATATTACACTGTTTCTGTAGCTAGATAGTCTTATACCCTATAGCAATTTATAAGGGTTACTAATCTACCCTATCGTTTTAATCTAGAAGCTTATACTCGTTAAATACCTATTTATAATAGGTTATAAGCCCGAGTGCTCCTCTACCTATTTAATTTAAAACCTAAATTGTTATCGAAGCTCTATTAAGGATTAGCTTGTCTTACTAGTAGATCCGACCCTATATTCGTTTTACGGACAACTATCTAATCGATTTAAGAACTACTATAGGACATCGGCACTAAGCATTGTTACCGTAGTATAGCATCTATAAGAGCTAGACTAGATATAGAGTTTAGAAACAATACCTCTAGTAACCTAGTAGGTCTACTAAGGATAACTAGGTCCTTAGAAAAGGCGTGTAGTTTTAGGTATAGAAATCTATACTAATTAGCGTACTACTAGAGAAGGATCTAGTTAGATATATTATCTATAACCTAGACTAGGTTAATCTAAAGCATACTCTAAATAGGGTAGCTTATAAACAACCCTAAGATACGACTAAGAATGCCTAGAATAAGACTACTACTATTAACGACTAATGGGTTGTATTAGCCTTAGGTTTAGCGGGGGTCCCTTAGGTCTAACTTGCCCTAATTTCATTTTAGTTTAATTAGACATTTAGGTAAGCTAGTAGAACCTAGTATAGCTATTAAGATATATACTACGTAGTTAAGCATTGTAAGCGTAGCATTAAGGAAACAATTCAATTTATACCTCTCGAGTAGAGGGTATTGGGGATTAAGTCCGCTAATCCTCTTGTTTTATCTAGCTACTACGCTACTCGTTACGTAACCTAATTTCACGGTCCCGGGACCGGTAAATACCCCTACTTACATAAGCGCCGCTCTATACTATTACAACTCGGATAGGCCTATATAGGGTAGGTAGTAGACATTATTTTAGTAGTTAATAAGGGGGGGTTATTAAGTGTACACCCGGTAGCGTATTAGTATCTAGTTTATAAGGTTAAACTTACGGTTTAAGGTTTAAGGTTCAAGGTTCAAGGTTTACGGTTAAGGTTATTACTTAAGGTTAAGGTTCACGGTTAAGGTCGATTAAGGTCGAAAATACTTAAGGTCTAAGGTATTTAGCAACAATTACGGTTATAAGGTCCTATTAAGTAATAACTAGTATTAGGGCATTCTAAAGTAAGTACTACGTAACAATAGATACGGCTACATTACTAGAAAAACTTAGCACCTTTGCGGACATAGGTAGAGGCTACGAACAGCCTATAACTCCTACGAAAATAGAAGGGGTGTAAGGGGTAGCCTAGTAGCTAACCCTTACATATAGCCTTATATGTAACATGCGGTCGCGACCGGCTACTAAGCCGCACGTGACACGTATGCGTACACCTTACGACGCGCGATGCGTCTTGAACAAAAGGCAAGAATTAGTTCATCTACGACTAGTAGGTCGTAGGCGTACTACACATTACGACATCCCTTAATAGTTCTACCTACCTTATAAAGTAAGCTGTCTTTCTAGAAGGAGTCTCTAGAAGGGATAAGCGAGCCGACGGTAAAGCGCGCGCTTACTACCTACGAGGCGATGTAGGGCGACATAGGCGCGGCAATAGTAGTGCGGAGAGGTAACCTTCCCTATTAAGATAAGCCGTCGTTACTAGTAGCAGTGTGCGCTACAGTAATATAGGGTTAAGCTTATAGCTCGACGGGTGAGTTAATCCTACTCTTAATAAAGATCGCGTAGTAGTAAGACGACTAGTGTATCGCATACTTAGCGTAGGCGCTAAGCGCGAGGGACGCTAAGGGATAGCATGTGAAGGATAACCTTATATACTACGGAGACGCGATCGTAGTACCTAGGGATCACGTAATTAGGTCGCATCTAATTCGCATGTACTACGACGACGTCCTCGCGGGTCACTTTAGAAGGACTAAGACTAAAGAGCTATTACGACGTAATTATTAGTAGGACTCACTTAGTACGGACGTAAAGTAATACGTCTAAGCCTATAGAACCTACTAGGGTTCGAAGGCTAAACGCTATCGACCCTATAGTAGGCTATAACCGCTTCTTAGACCGGAACGGCCGAAGTAGGAAATTACTATAGATTTTATTACGGACCTACCTCTAAGCACGCGAGCCGGTTACGTGTATAATACGATCCTAGTAATAGTCGATCGCTACTTAAAAATAAGCTTATATATCCCGACGACGAAGACTTATATAGCCGTAGAGCTTACGAGGCTCCTACGAGACGAAGTCGTGCGACACTATAGTGTCCCGTTAGGTATAGTAAGCGACCGAGGTCCGGTCTTTACTAGTTAGTTTTAGAGTAACTTCTACTTCGAGGCGCGTATAAAGCGTAAGCTATCTACGGCCTTTTACCCTTAGACTAACGGCTAAACTAAGAGGGTAAACTAAACCCTCGAACAATATCTTCGTTATTACTATAGTAACAATTAAACTAAGTAGGCTAAGTAGCTTATAGTTACTAAATTCGTAGCTAATAATAGCATCTACCTAATACTACGGATAAGTCCGTTCGAGATAGCGTACGGTTAGCGACCTAAGATTACCCCTACACTAACTAGATCTCGAGACGAGACTTAGGGAGGGGAAGTACTAGTAGCGGTAATAGCTACGAGTCGTATATAAAAACTACGCGCTACACTCGAGGAGCGATAGAAGGCTATAGTAGAAAGCTAGGCTCGCTACTATAATAAGACCTACTAAGCTAAGACCTACCGCGTAGGTAACTTAGTCCTATTATTAACGAAGAACCTTAAGTTAGTAGTACTAAAGAAGAAGATAGGTCCGAAGTTTATCGGCCTATACCGCATTACGGACGCTATCGGTTCGTAGGCGTACCGCCTAGCGCTACTAGCCGACTTAAGGCTCTATAACGTCTTCTATGTCTCTCTCCTCGAGCCGTATATCGGTAGCGATAAGGATAGACCCGTACCCCCTCTAGCTAATGAGAACGGAGAGTATAAGGTAGAGGTAGTACTAGATAGGCGTAAGCGTAAGGGTAAGCTATAGTATCTAGTCTAGTAGAAGGGCTAGCTAGAGAAGTATAATAGCTAGGAACCGGCGGAGGGCCTCGCGAATGCGGATCGTATAGTAGCCGACTATAAGGCGTTAAGGAGAAGTAAATAAGACTAGTATAGGAGTACTAGAGTATAAATAAAACTTTTCTTAACTATAAATAAAATAAAAGCTAAAGAGTAGCGCGCCTACTAGGGGCTACGTAGAGTAGTAGTAGGCGAGGAGCCCGCGAGTAGCGTGTAAGGCGAGCGCCTTAGTTATCGTCGTCGCGTAGTAACTTAGGTAGGAATGCCTAGTCGGCGGCGGTAGTATTAATGTTCTACGCCTATAGGAACTAGGACTACGGTTAGTAGGGTACACGTATACGAGGAACATACGACTTACGGCGCGGCCGAGTTCAAATAGCCTATTAAGAGCGCGGCCCTACTCCTACTAGAGCGCGAGGGCTACGGCGGTAGTAGTAGCGGCGGCGGGGGTACGTATACGGGTCTCCCCGGTACGCTTATGCTTATAGGCATTAAACTGCCTAATGGCCTATAGAAAGGGTTAGCCGAAGCATAGGAGACGCACTAGAGCCCCCCCCCCGCGAGTAGTAGTCGACTCGTAGGAGCGAAGTAGCGACTTACCTCTATAATGTCGTTACCTAGCTAGGTACATAGGTGGATCTACTCTACTAGCTCCTACTACTAGAGGTCTATAGGCGCCTAGCCCATTATAGCCGTAAGGAAATCGCGCTAGGAGCGCGCGGCGCGTAGGCGGCTTACTAGCGAGGCGATAGCGTAGCTAGTATTAGGCGCGTACTTGTATCTATTACGCCTATAGCGGCCGCACTTCTTTAGGAGCTCGCCGGTAGTAACACTATTACAGTTATCGGCTTCGTCTAGTAAGTAGTTAGTATACGAATCGTAGGCGGCGCGCGTAGAGACTTACCCTTAACGAAGTATAGGAGGTACCGTATGTATATATTAATCCTCTACGAGAGCTTAGTAGCGGGCGAGGGCGTTAGTAGCTACGAGGGGGATGCTAGTCGCTTACGACTACTAGGCGTTCTAGGTACGTCGCGTACTAGAGCCGCCTAGCGGCGCTCGTCTTCTAAGGTACTAATAGTACTATCGCTACTAATACTACGGGAGGAGGCGGAGCGGCTAGAGGACGGAGGCGAGGAGGGCCCGTTAGACATAATAATAATAATACTAGCGAGGCGCTTATAGTAAGGGTACGGTACGGGTACGTAGTAGTAGTATAACGGAGGTAGTACGCTAGGGAACGTACTAGGAGAATAGGGCTAGGTTAGGCTAGAGTTTTATACCCCTAACTAGCTACGTCGGTATAGTAACTAAGCCTTACTCGCCTACACCTACATAACGATACGTACGTAACCCGTATATAGGCCGTATAGTAACTATAGTTCTAGAAGTACGTAGGAACCTCTACGTAGTAACTAGCGAGCTAAGGATAGCTCGCACGGGAGGGGAGGCAATTGTAAGGGGTAGCCTAGTGTTAGGAACCGCTGTACGTTATCCCAACTGGGCTTGGATCTTTGCAGTGATGTCTCTGACTCGTTGAGAAGGTAGTGGTCCCAAACAGTATATGGTGTATACTTGAAATGAGTTGAGCACGAGGCTCCTATCTACTCGTAAAGAAGCGTCGTCTATATAGTGCCATGTCTTGGCGTGATCTGTCCTGCTCTGCCCTGAGCGAGTCTGATCAACTGATCAAGAGTGATCAGGACCGATCAGTCCTGATCGCTCTGTCACGTGACTCCCCAGGCATCCATGTCTGCAGCTTCGTCTGGTTTCCTGCTCCGTTGTCCAACCATTTGCACCGATAACACTGTTCCGTAACACCTAGTAGCTAACCCTTACATGTAGCCTTATATATAATATACGGTCGCGACCGGCTACTAAGCCGTACGTAACACGTATACGTACACCTTGCGACGCGCGATGCGTCTTAAACAAAAGGTAAGAATTAGTTCATCTACGACTAGTAGGTCGTAGGCGTGCTATACATTGCGACATCCCTTAATAAGGGGTCTATAGGGACTCTATCCCTTATAAGGGGATAGAGGAATCGGAGGAAGGGGAAATACCTAAATCTAGTAAAGAAGGGAGAAGCGGAACTAACGCCGCTACATTAGGTATAGGTATAGGAACGAATAGCATAATTAGAATAGATACTATAACTACCCTCTTTAGACGATTAGTAGTTATAATAGAAAACGCTAGCCCTCGCTTTCTACCTCTAGGAGGTGCTAAGAATCCGTTCTTTAATAGCACTAATGCTACTAAGTTCTAGGAGCGCATTAGCGACCTAATAGACTAGTATCTACCTCGGGCATCTATTAAGAAGGATAATTTCTAGGGTAGGTTTAAGCGTAATAACGAAACTGCTATCCGGCGTATAGTTATAAGACTACCTAGGTAGCTTACTAACAAGGTACGTTTTAGGAGGGCGTTCTTATTAGAGTTCTTAAGGTTTAACGCCTACTCGATATTAGGGAGTCGGGAATATCTTAAGGAGATTATTAGGGCGTAGTAAGGTAAGAGGCCCGAAGAATAGGATATAAAGGAATTCATCCGCCTATTTATATCCTTAAGTAACCTAATTAAACCTAAGAATTTAGATAACAGCTCCCGGAGTCGCCTCCTCCTTTAGGGATTACTAGAGGTAGTCGCGAAAGCGGTCTATAAGGCTTACGGGCTTTACCTAAAGTAACCTAAGAAGTTTAGGGACTTTTAGAGGATCCTCGATAAAGCTACTAGCATCGTAGATAGTAAGGAGGGATAGAAAGCTATATATATAGATTTCCCTCTTACCTTACCTTAGCTATACCGCTTAGTCGTAAAGTAAATGCCGCGCCTTAAGCCTAAGATTAACACGCTTAAGAAGGCTACCTCTAGGACTGTTATTAATAGTAACCTAATCTAGAAGGTAGCTAAAATAAGTATACGTATATACTAGCGCGGTCGCGTTACGGACGCGGGTACCTTCTACCCGAGCGAGAATTAATGCTCTATATAACCGGAGAGGCCCGACCTAGATACTAAACTGTAGGTTTACGCAATGTAGCGTCCCCTATCGTAGAATCGCGAACAGTCTAAAGCGATAGATAGTTGTTACTATAACTGTAGCAGTTCGAAGTACTAGGCTAGCAATTATAGGGCGATAAGGTCCTTAATATCCCGGGGCTACGTATAGCTCGCCCGAAACAACTAGTAGTATCTAGGGAAAGAAGGCGATCCGCGTCCTACTAAGTTTAACTTTTAGAGGGACTATAGTAAACTAAAACTACTCTATATGCTCCCTCTACTTAAAGAACATTATAGGCCGATCGAGTTTAATAACTAGTATAAAATTCCCGTACTACGTAAGTAATAGATAGGTAGGGACTATACTAGGGTAACTAAGGTTACGCCTCCTAATTATTCTAAGCCCCCTCCTAACTTTAGGCATTTAATAGAGTATAGCCCTTAGGACGCACGGTCTAGCTAAACGGAGAAGGCTACTAGGATATATTAGGTCTTATTTAGAGAAAGTAAAGCGGAGTAGTAATGTCTACTAACTACCCTATATAGGCCTATCCGAGTTATGGTAGTATGGAGCGGCGCTTATGTAAGTAGAGGTATTTACCGGTCCCGGGACCGTGAAATCAGGTCACGTGACGAGCAGCGTAGTAGCTAGATAAAACAAGAGGATTAGCGGACCTAAACCCCTATACCCTCTACTCGAGAGGTATAAATTGAATTGTTTCCTTAATGCTACGCTTATAATGCTTAACTGCGTAGTATATATCTTAATAGCTATACTAGGTCCCGCTAGCTTACTTAAATGTCTAATTAAACCTAAATGAAATTAGGGCAAGTTAGACCTAAGGGACCCCCCCCTCTAAACCTAAGGTCGATATAACTAAACCTAAGGTTAACATAACTAATTAGTCGTTAATATATCTGTAAGGGCACCTGCTTAGGCGGCCATGGGCCGTCACAATATCCTCCCCTATTACGAACCTGTCCTTAGGTTCTAAAGTAGTAAGCCCGGGCATTATAGGTAGCTTAGTTAGTCGCTATAAGCTAAGGTAGTCTTATAGTAGTATAGTAGCTTACCCTACCATTTAGCTTAACATATAAGATGTTAGGCAGTCCTAGGGCCTACTAGCGACAGTTTATAAAGATCGAAAGGATCCTTCTAACAGAGGCCGTGATAATAACGTTAATAACCGCGACTCGCATCCGTCGTACTACACTAACGTATACTACGAAACTAGCGAGGGAATAGATAGCTATGTTAGTATTAATCGAGCGGGCTAGATAGTCGAATAACGTAAACGCCACTTATGAGATAAGTAAGCGTTAGTACTAGTAACCTAATAAATCTAAAGACGAGTCTACCGCGTAGCTAGAAGGTAAGTTAAGGGAGATAAGTAACTATAAGAAACAAGTAAGATCTAAGGACTAGAAGCACCTATACCCGAAGCATTAGAACTAGAATTAGAACTAGAATTAGAACTAGAATTAGAACTAGAATTAGAACTAGAATTAGAACTAGAATCCTATAGGCTATAGCTATAGCCGGAAATTAACTAGAAACTAGGAGCCTATAAACCCGCACTAACTACTTAGTTCTACTTATTCTTACACAACTCCTTTGTCTAGACCTACTCGTTATCGTAGCTAACACTAGTCTTACTAGACGCGTCCCTAAGTAGCTAGCTAGTAAAGTTCCTATAGTAGTTACGGAAGAAGCTCTTATTACGCCCTTCGCTTATAAAGCACATCTACTCGAGAGTAGTGACTAAGCTAAGCTGCTTATCTATCAATTTTATAGCTCGGACGCGCTAATTATGTATCTTCTTATAGAAGAGCTCCGAGTCTAGGCGGACCGTAGCATTAAGCTACCTTCTAGCATTAAGGATAACTTCGTTATCGTTCTAAGACTTTAAACCCGCTAGGGCATTGGACAGAGGGCTAATGCTACTAAGGTGTACGGCCGTAGGAAAAGGATAGCCGGGTACTAGGCGTCGATACTTAAACCCTATAGCGCTCTTACTTAGCGTCTTAAAGTTACGATAGAGGTCTATTACCTAGTGCATGCTCTAGCTTCTCTAGAGTTTAAGATAGTTATCGTCGCGGATCTCGATAAAGTAAGGGTTAATCTAACGTAGTGTCCTCTTATATGCGGCCTACCTTATTAGAACGCCTATAGTAGTTACCCGCATTTACCTAGCGCTTAGGTCCTCTCTAAACTAGCTAATGCTATTCTTACTTAGGTAATTCTAGACCCTAACCGAGAAGAAACGCTTAAATCGGCCGTCTTCTATACAGTCGTTAATCTAGTACTACTGGATGAACTCTCTAGCATTCCCTTACTTATAAAAACCGTATAAAAACTCCGGCCTACTAGTGCCCTCTAAGTTAAGAGAGTATAGTATGTTAAGCCGGTTACTAGTCTAGTAGTTTTCAATTTCGAGGTTTAAGTTAACCCTAGTATACTATACTATAGTGTTCGTGTTACCCCCCTAATAAGCCCTATTAAAGCTAAAAATCGTAGGCCTAGGGAAGGAGATAAACCGAGTGTAGTGTTAAGGGTATAGCGCTACTTATAAGAGCTATAGCCCGGGGTCTTATCGCATAATCTATTAGCTTAGAGAATACTATATGTTCTAGTAGACGCCGCCGTTACTAACCTTATTCAATTCTCGTAGGTGCTATCGGTACACGTCGAATTCTCGACTTATTATTTCTCTAACTAATTTAACCCGCGGTACTAGTTTAGCGTTATTATACTAGTATAGCATATTACTATTAATGTAGGTACCGGTACTATTAAGATCGGCTTAGTTAGCTTTATTAATGCCGAATTTGTCGAGGATCTAGTTATAGTTAGTATACGTAACGATGCTACTCGTAGTACC
This sequence comes from Nothopassalora personata, assembly GCA_033816765.1. Classification (NCBI taxonomy): domain Eukaryota; kingdom Fungi; phylum Ascomycota; class Dothideomycetes; order Mycosphaerellales; family Mycosphaerellaceae; genus Nothopassalora; species Nothopassalora personata. The sequence continues at coordinate 529,525 of CM066296.1, forward strand.
GACTTTACCTCGAATACGGAGTTAGCTAAGCGGGTTAACAGTCTTCTAACTACGCTTATTAGGGCGAAACTACGACCCATTCTTCACCTTAATAGCTAAAAAACTCTTACCTTTAAAGAGCTAGTCTTAGACCTTAAGCGCGCGCTCATATAGGGTATTAGCGGTAATACCGGGATTCGTAACGAAGTAGAGGGCCTTATAGTAGAAATCTCGAACATGCTAATCGTATATTATAGCGCTAACCTTACCATCCCTCTTGAGAACGCCCGAGACAGCATATTCGAGCATCTTAAGGCCCGCTATCCGGTACTTAGGTAGCTAGTTAATACTATCTATATTAATCGAGTTTCTAAACTTAATACTACAGTACCGCTCATTATAGGTGTAGTTAGCGCGCTTAATCCGGAGGGCCTCGTCTTCTTATAGGATTTAATCTTTAAAGACTAATATATCCCTAATTATAGCCGAAGGTAACATAGTAAGTATCGGATTGCTATTCTTAGTTAGGGCCGGAGTGGATCGTGGGGTACTAACCGGTGTACCTAGCGGACTGCCTTTGCGTATAGGTGCGCCGTCTAGCGTTCGGTTAGGCGAGGATTAAGTAGGCGTAGTTATGCCCTTACCTATACTCTCGCCTATACGGAGCTGCTTAAGTCGACTCGACTTACGACCGCCTCTCGATAGGACTATAGGCTAGGTAGAAGCTAGTAGTAGAGTTAGCGTAGTACTCTTTATACGTCCTTTACCTTTACTACCCGGTAGTAGCTAACGTAGCTAAGGCTATTACTAGCTAGATGGTCTAGGTTAATCTATACTATCCTCTAGGGACGCGGACTTCTTAGTAATAGTACCCTCTATAAAGTATAGAAGGCTATCCTTATAGACGGCTAGGCAGTATCTTCTAATAATCTCCCTACTCTTAGCCGACTACGGATTAATGCTACGCGCTTTAGCCTCCCTATCGCACCGGGTAAGATTACTAGGCTCTAAAATTCGCTTACGATCTATGCCCTTACGGCCGATCCTTATACGCTAGATTAATGCCCTCTAAATTCTACTAATAGCCCTACTGTAGTCTAGGTACTTATTAATAAAGGCCGTGAACTAGCGGCGCCCGCTGTTAGTACTACAAAGCTCGGAGATAACGCGTCGATTAAGAATCTTATTGTCTATCTACTATAGCTAGTAGCGGGTAAGCGTAGCTCGAAGAGTCTTCTCTCGGTTACGAATCTCTAAACCGGTCTTACGAATCTTACCGACGATAGGAAATAAGACATCGAGCTTCTTATTACTAAGGAATTTATCCTAGTAGCTCTTGCCTATACCGCTCTTAACTTCCTCGAAAAATAGGTTAACCTAGACGGAGTAGTCTTTGAATACCTTCTCGAAGCCCTTATAGAAGTCCTTTAACACCTCAACCCGCTTCTAAGGACTAAGCTCTCGGAACATAACATTAGCGGCGGACTTCGGTATGTTCGTATTAGTAAGGACATACTTAACGTTATCCGGTAGGCGAAGGGACTTAAATAAGGTCTAAGGTAGGCGGGTAAGCCTAGTAACAGTACTAGTAAGCGCTATGCTCGAGCTAGCCGGGCGTAACGATAGGCTAGCTAAAGCTATAATAACTAAGATTCGCTAGTAGTAATGTCTACTAACTACCCTATGTAGGCCTATCTAAGTTGTAGTAGTATAGAGCGGCGCTTATGTAAGTAGAGGTATTTACCGGTCCCGGGACCGTGAAATTAGGTCACGTAACGAGTAGCGTAGTAGCCGGATAAAATAAGAGGATTGGCGGACCTAAACCTCTATACCCTCTACTCGAGAGGTATAAATTGAATTGTTGCCTTAATGCTACCCTTACAATGCTTAACTACGTAGTATATATCTTAACAGCTATACTAGTCCCGCTAGCTTACCTAAATGTCTAATTAAACCTAAATGAAATAGGGGTAAGTTAGACCTAAGGAACCCTCCCTCTAAACCTAAGGTTAATACAACCAAACCTAAGGTTAACATAACCAATTAGTCGTTAATATATCCTCCCCTATTACGAACCTGTCCTTAGGTTCCAAAGCAGTAAGCCCGGGCGTTATAGGTAGCTTAATTAGTCGCTATAAGCTAAGGTGGTCTTATAGTAGTACAGTAGCTCACCCTACTATTTAGCTTAACATATAAGATGTTAGGTAGTCCTAGGGCCTACTAGCGACAGTTTATGAAGATCGAAAGGATCCTCCTAATAGAGACCGTAATAATAACGTTAATAACCGCGACTTGCATCCGTCGCACTATACTAACGTATACTACGAAACTAGCGAGGGAATAGACACCTATGTTAGTATTAATCGAGCGGGCTAGATAGTCGAATAACGTAAACGCTACTTATGAGACAAGTGAGCGTTAGTACTAGCAACTTAATAAATCTAAAGACGAATCTACCGCGTAGCTAGAAGGTAAGTTAAGGGAAGATAAGTAACTATAAGAAACAAGTAAGATCTAAGGACTAGAAGTACCTGTACCCGAAGCATTAGAACTAGAATTAGAACTAGAACTAGAACTAGAATTAGGACTAGAATCCTATAGGCTATAGCTGTAGCCGGAAATTAACTAGAAACTAGGAGCCTATAGACCTATACTAACTACTTAGTTCCACTTAGTCTTACATAACTCCTTTGTCTAGACCCACTCGTTATCGTGGCTAACACTAGTCTTACTAGACGCGTCCCTAAGTAGCTAGTTAGTAAAGTTCCTATATGTTAGGGACCGCTGTACGTTATCCTAACCGGGCTTAGATCTTTATAGAGATGTCTCGAACGTTAAGAAGGTAGTGGTCCTAAACAGTATATAGTGTATACTTAAAATGAGTTAAGCACGAGGCTCCTATCTATACTCGTAAAGAAGCGTCGTCTATATAGTGCTATGTCTTAGCGTAACTAATTAGTCGGATTAGTTGATCTGTCCTACTCTCTCTACTCTATTATAGAGCACGTAGATTAGAGAGAGTACTCTATATATCGGATCCTTCCACTAGTGTGTAGGCATCGATTAGTTAGGCATCGATTAGTTAGCTAGAGCTTCTCCGGATCGATCCGTGATACTATCCCCCCTTTAGCCTAGCTTCGTCCCGAAGCTCTTATATAATGAATGTGTCCCTAATTTATGTTTCGTTAACGATGTCGTCCTCTCGCAAACTATCCTCTAAGATTAGCTTATCCGTCCGTCGAACCCGCCTTACTAATAAGATCGAGTCACTTAGGGTCGTTATAGTCTAAAAATGCAGTCGCTACGTCGTAAAGGATATCGCCTACCGCGTGCATATCTTATCTAGAAAGTGTAGTGCTTATGTTCGTTTAAACTATAAGGGTTGCGACATTGTTGTGTCGGAAGGCGACTAGTCCCGCCTACGAAAATAGCGCGCCGCTCTAGAGGAGAAAATGTCGTTACATCTACGTAGAATGCGCGAGTTACGGGCGACACTCTAGCGCCTCTAAGAGGAAGAAGCTACCGCGTAGGAAAAGAAGTCCCGCCTTTAGAAGGAGATAGATCTACTCGAGAGCCGTGAGGCCGAGGCGTTATCCGTCGAGAAGTCCCTTCTCGAGGAGTAAGAGTCGGTAGAGCCTAGTCGTGCTCCCGTATTACCGGTTCCTATCCTTCCTTAGTCGTCCCTCGAGGAAGTGCCGGATACCTTCTAGTCTAATCTCTATTTCGATCTAGAAGCTGTATCGTAAGTTATTGTCCCGTAGCCTGTTCCGTGTCGTCGTGTTAACTTCTATGTCCTAGGTTATTAAATTAAGAAGCCGCTATTTAATGCCTTTATCGTTAGGTCGTTTCTACTAGGCAGATTTCGAGAGAAAGCTCTCGCATTCCTAGTATATATTCTCTTCGCGAATTATTGCGTTAAACTCGCGGCTAACTATGTTCTTTTTCTTACAGTTCCTTATATAATGGCCTTACTCGCTATATACGTAGTAGGTGGAACCTTTACTCTTTAGCCCCCTTCCTATCCTACGTTCCGTTACGTCTAATTCCATTAGGTCTCCGTAACTATTAGGGTCCTAACTTCTAGCCTTAAAGCCCCCTCTTCCGCCCGCGGCGGGTCTCTAGTATCTAGGCTGTACGTGTCGGTCGTACCTTAACTCCTAGAGCCTTTCGTCGATCTCCTTTACTACCTTAATCATCGCCCCTAGCGTAACGACGCTGGCGTTTCGGGATAGTTCGGCTTTGACGTTGTCTTTCAGCCCGAGGTAGAACTGCGATCGCAAAGCTGCGTCGTTCCATTCCAGGTCGGCGGCATATCCTTGGAATTCTGAGGCGTACAGCGCTACAGAAGTAGTCTGTCGAAGTTGTCGGATATGTCGGTCGGCGTATACCTCCTCATTTGGTATCCCGTATAGATCATCGAGTTTCGTCTTAAACTCGTCGTAGTCGTAGAAACATTTTCGAGTTTCCGTCTTAGGTGTTTCTCCCTCACCCTAGTTGTGTAGCTAGTCCTTAAGGTATGGTCGGAATCCTCTAGCTACTTTTCCTCGTAGGAAGGATGCGGCGTATAAGACCTTACTAGCCTCGCCTTAAAACTAGTGTGCGTTAAAGTGAAGGTATAACTAAACCTATAGTTAAAAAGCCTCCAGTTTATCCTTAGTCCCGTCCAACGTCTCTGGCGTAGATACCTTAGGTGCACGGTAGTAGTCTAATAGGTTTAGCATGCCTATAGGAGTATTGTTCTTACTGCTTCCTATAATCGACATTTCGCTCATTCGTTCCGTAATGCCAGTTGACTGTAGCTATTATCGTAACGGACTCCGTGTAGCGTCTCTCCTAGACATATGTAAAGGGCCCTAGTAGTAGTGCTTAAAGTTGTTAGGAACCGCTGTACGTTATCCTAACCGGGCTTAGATCTTTATAGAGATGTCTCGAACGTTAAGAAGGTAGTGGTCCTAAACAGTATATAGTGTATACTTAAAATGAGTTAAGCACGAGGCTCCTATCTATACTCGTAAAGAAGCGTCGTCTATATAGTGCTATATCTTAGCGTGACTAATTAGTCGGATTAGTTGATCTGTCCTACTCTCTCTACTCTGTTACAGAGTACGCAGATTAGAGAGAGCACTCTACATATCGGATTCTTCCACTAGTGTATAGGCATCGATTAGTTAGGTATCGATTAGTTAGCTAGAGCTTCTCCGCGATTAGTTAGCTAGAGCTTCTCCGGATCGATCCGTAATACCTTATTAGAACGCCTATAGTAGTTACCCGCATTTATCTAGCGCTTAGGTCCTCTCTAAACTAGCTAATGCTATTCTTACTTAGGTAATTCTAGACCCTAACCGAGAAGAAACGCTTAAATCGGCCGTCTTCTATGCAGTCGTTAATCTAGTACTACTAGATGAACTCTCTAGCATTCCCTTTCTTATAAAAACCGTGTAAAAACTCCGGCCTACTAGTACCCTCTAAGTTAAGAGAGTATAGCATGTTAAGCCGGTTACTAGTCTAGTAGTTTTCAATTTCGAGGTTTAAGTCGACCCTAGTATACTGTACTATAGTATTCGCGTTACCCCCCTAATAAGCCCTATTAAAGCTAAAAATCGTAGGCCTAGGGAAGGAGATAAACCGAGTGTAGTGTTAAGGGTGTAGCGCTACTTATAAGAGCTATAGCCCGGGGTCTTATCGTATAATCTATTAGCTTAGAGAATACTATATGTTCTAGTAGACGCCGCCGTTACTAACCTTATTCAATTCTCGTAGGTACTATCGGTACACGTCAAATTCTCGACTTATTATTTCTCTAACTAATTTAACCCGCGGTACTAGTTTAGCGTTATTGTACTAGTATAGCATGTTGCCATTAACGTAGGTACCGGTGCTATTAAGATCGGCTTAGTTAGCTTCATTAATGCCGAATTTGTCGAGGATCTAGTTGTAGTTAGTATACGTAACGATGCTACTCGTAGTACCGACTTTACCTCGAATACGGAGGTAGCTAAGCGGGTTAACAGTCTTCTAACTACGCTTATTAGGGCGAAACTACGACCTATTCTTCACCTTAATAGCTAAAAAACTCTTACCTTTAAAGAGCTAGTCTTAGACCTTAAGCACGCGCTTACATAGGGTATTAGCGGTAATACCGGGATTCGTAACGAAGTAGAGGGCCTTATAGTAGAAATCTCGAACATACTAATCGCACATTATAGCGCTAACCTTACTATCCTTCTTAAGAACGTCCGAGACAGTATATTCGAGTATCTTAAGGCCCGCTATCCGGTACTTAGGTAGCTAGTTAATGCTATCTACATTAATCGAGTTTCTAAACTTAATGCTATAGTACCGCTTATTATAGGTGTAGTTAGCGCGCTTAATCCGGAGGGCCTCGTCTTCTTATAGGATCTAATCCTTAAAGACTAATACATCCCTAATTATAGCCGAAGGTAATATAGTAAGTATCGGATTACTATTCTTAGTTAAGGCCGGAGTAGATCGTAGGGTACTAACCGGTATACCTAGCGGACTGCCCTCGCGTATAGGTACGCCATCTAGCGTTCGGTTAGGCGAGGATCGAGTAGGCGCAGTTATGCCCTCACCTATACTCTCGCCTATGCGGAGCTACTTAAGTCGACTCGACTTACGACCGCCTCTCGATAGGACTATAGGCTAGGTAGAGGCTAGTGGAGTTAGCGTAGTACTCTTTACACGTCCTTTACCTTTACTACCCGGTAGCTAACGTGGCTATTACTAGCTAGATGGTCTAGGTTAATCTATACTATCCTCTAGGGACGCGGACTTCTTAGTAATAGTACCCTCTATAAAGTATAGAAGGCTATCCTTATAGACGGCTAGGCGGTGTCTTCTAATAATCTCCCTACTCTTAGCCGACTGCGGATTAATGCTACGTGCTTTAGCCTCCCTATCGCACCGGGTAAGATTACTAGGCTCTAGAATTCGCTTGCGATCTATGCCCTTACGGCCGATCCTTATACGCTAGATTAGTACCCTCTAAATTCTACTAATAGCCCTACTATAATCTAGGTACTTATTAATGAAGGCCGTAAACTAGCGGCGCCCGCTATTAGTACTGTAAAGCTCGGAGATAACGCGTCGATTAAGAATCTTGTTATCTATCTACTATAGCTAGTAGCGGGTAAGCGTAGCTCGAAGAGTCTTCTCTCGGTTACGAATCTCTAAACCGGTCTTGCGAATCTTACCGACGATAGGAAATAAGACATCGAGCTTTTTATTACTAAGGAATTCATCCTAGTAGCTCTTGCCTATGCCGCTCTTAACTTCCTCGAAAAATAGGTTAACCTAGACGGAGTAGTCTTTAAACACCTTCTCGAAGCCCTTATAGAAGTCCTTTAACACCTCGACCCGCTTCTAAGGACTGAGCTCTCGGAACATAACATTAGCGGCGGACTTCGGCGTGTTCGTATTAGTAAGGACATACTTAACGTTGTCCGGTAGGCGAAGGGACTCGAATAAGGTCTAAGGTGGGCGGGTAAGCCTAGTAACAGTACTAGTGAGCGCTATGCTCGAGCTAGCCGGGCGTAACGATAGACTAGCTAAAGCTATAATAACTAGGATTCGCTATTAGTAAGATCGTAAGAGCTAGCTATCTTGTAGTGCTACTCTAGAGTAATAGTAAGCTTTAAAAGCTTAGTGTTAGGGTAGGGCTTTAAAGAAGGTTAAGGTCGTAAAGAGAGAGAGAGGCTAAAGAACCGTCTAATGTATTAGTAGCTCTAGTAATAGTATTAGTGTTTAAAGAAAAAGAGAGAAAGTAGTAGGTAGAGAGCTGCGCTTAAGTATACCTCTTAGCGTATGTCCCTATAACCGTTATAAGGTAGCAGCGCCGAGACCGGTCTTATAAGTAGTAAGAGTAGTACTATCAAGGTTACACTAAAGATCCGATGACCCTACATGTAACCGAAAACCAGTGCTAGTAACCACCTAGGTAAGCATTCGGTAGGGGCATACTACGCTATCACGTGATCCGATTTACCGGTCCCGGGACCGGTAAATGTGACTCTACTAACTAAGGTCTAACTAAGGTAAGAACACCCTATAAAGTGAAGTCTAGATAACCGAATCGGCTTAACAAACTGAAGGGCATGTGTAACACATGCCTAAGGAAAGTAAACTCTATACGCTATTACTAACTAATTAGTTCTTAGCCTCGATCCTACTAAACTGTAAAATTTCGGCTGTAGAAAGGTTATAAGGCCTAACCTATAGCTTCTTAGATTCCGGTTTAGGATACGATCCCCTTTCGTTAACTCCTACAGGTAGCACGTCTTCGTCGGCGATAGGCTCGTTCTCGTTCGAATTACTACTGTCTTCGCTATTAGCGGCGCTATTAGCGACTTCTCCCTCCCCTATTACGAGATCGGTCCCATTATCCAAGTTTAGTACTCCTATGTTATCCGGGCGAAGCTCTAGAACTAGCTTAAGGTTTTCTCGTGCCTAAATACCCTTTATTAGCGTACCGTTAAGTTCCTTAAGAATATAGGTACTAAACTCCCTAGAGACACTAGACACCCGATATGGACCTTGCCATCGGTAACCGATCTTACGTAAGAAGTCATCCTTATATAGTTTGTCGAATCTTATAATAAGGTCGCCCTTCTAGAAACTAATAGAGTTAACATTCCGGTAAGAATTAAAGTAGTCCTTACTAAGTTCTCTTAGTCGCTTCCTTCGAGCATGTAGCTCTTCTAAACTAAGGTCTCGAGCCTAGAGTTAACGCGCACGTATAGCAAGTAGGTCCTTAGTCGTTCTTACCGATCCCTATTAGTAATTTGCCCACGTCGGGTACTTAACCTCAATTGGTAGAATCGTGCGATAGCTATATAGGACCTAAGCTAGCGTTATTCTAGTAGTACGACAGGTCGTAGTCCTATTAGCCTATAACATAGTAGGTACCTATTGCTCCCATCCGCGGTATGTGTTCCTTATAAGCTTTACTAACGCTATAAGAATCGGACGGTGTCTAGCCTCGACCGGAGTATTAGACTACGGATAGTACGGTAATATTCGGATCCTTCGAACACTAAGCCCTACGAGTAACCGCTTAACCTTAGCCGTATAAACCGTAGCGTTATTAAGCACAATTTTAGTATAGTAGCCGTACCTATAGAAGACATCTTCGTATAGAAACTTAGTAACCGTCTTAGAGCTAGGAGGTGCCCTTATTACTCTAGCTTCGATCTAGTTACTAAGTACTTCGCGCGTAACTAGGAGGTACCTATTTTTATGTACCTAGATAGGGTCCGAGTACTACTTCTTACTAATGACCTAAGGGCTCGATAAGTAAAGCTTACTAGCGCGCTAGTTACCTTCGCGAAACCTATAAGGAGTATAACTTCGAACCTACGTAGAGACATCGGCGAAGCACCCGTCCTAGTAATACCGATCGGAAATAAGGTTATATACGACCTTAGCGCTACGGTAACCGTGTCTCTTATAGTACTCTATAACGATCTCCTTCTAAGCCTTATTATCGTTAATTACAAGTTGTAACGGTACTCCTCGGCGCTTCTAGAAGAACAGTAATTAGTCTCGGATAAAGAAGTTAACGCTCTTCTTTACTAGCCGCCGGTACTTAGTACGGGTAACACTATTAGGCCGGGTCCTAGTTTCTATAACCTAAGTAAGCTACTAAGAGCCCTTAGAATATTAGTCCCCGAGATGTCGTGTTTTCTAGATTTTAACTAGATAGGTGTCGACCGGCTCCGGGTACCCGAATAGCTTATTATTAATTATCTAGTCGACTTTGTCTTCGTTAGCTTCCCTAGGTTCCTAAGGTGTAGAGGGCCTACGAGATAGGGTATCTAGGCTAGTGTATCTAGTCCCCGTAACGTGCTTTACCTCGAACGTAAATAACCTAATCTATGCGACCTACCGGGCTATTGCCGAGTTCGGTAGGTCCGAAGTCGGCCGGTTAAGCTGCTATACAAGTGTCTTAGCGTTAACCTTAAGGACAAAATTAACGCTAGTGATATATCTCTAAATCTTCTTAAGCCCCTTAAGGACCGACCCTAAGGCATTCCCGCTTACTAGTATTATATCTAGATTCTAACGCGTTCTAGATTCCGCTCTTATACCGTACCGGGTAACGCCGTCGGGTACCGTCTATTAATTCTTAAGAAACGATATATCCCCATCTAGTACCGCTAGCATTAACTAAGATAAAGATAGACCTAGCACTAGGTAAGTAGTAGAGGGTAACTAAGGCTAAAGCCTACATAAGATATCTAGTAACTTCTTCTTTTAAGAACTGCTTATTTTCTATCTAGGTGAACTCGGCGTCCTTCTTTAGCAGTTTATACATTAGTCGAGCGATAATAACGAACTAGGGAATCTATATCCGGAAGTATACACAAAGCCCTACATAGGTGCGGACCTCCTTAATATAGGTAGGCGTAGGCTAATCTAGGATCTTAGCTATAACCTTTAGGTTAGGATAGCGACTATCCGGGCTAGTAACGTACCTAATAATCTTAAGCTTTTCGTATAACTATTAGGATTTGCCTCTAGCAACTACCGCACTAGCTCTTTCTAGGTTAGTAAGAACTAGATCTAGGGAAATAATGTGCTTAACGACCTATCTCCTTAACCTAGGCTCTACTTCTACATTCCTATAATCCTTAGTTAGTCCCTTAATACCGATGTTATCGAGAAACGGCTTCGCTCGATGCGAGATATAATCAAGTAGAATCTTTATTACCGTACGCACGAACTAAGCAACTAAATTAGTAGCTCCTTAAGGTAGAGTCATGTTACGTACTAGGCTAAGAGGGGTTATAAAGGCTATTAAGTCCCGGTAGGACTTATCTAAAGTGATCTAATTATAACCTAAAAACAGGTCTATAAGTAAAGCGACTCGGCACCCGGTAAAATCCTCTAAGAAGCTATCCGTATCCGGTGGAATGTTAGTATCGCGTATAGTAACCTTATTTAGGAGCATAGCTAAGTTAATTAACCGATATGGCATATTGCTTCTAGAGGTATTAACCTTCTTTACGACTAGGAACTAGCTATTAGAATATGCCCCTTATAAGTATTCTAGGATGTTGTTCTTAATCCGGGCTCTAATTATGCGTTTAACAATTGCCCTAAGACTTAGGTACAACCGGATAGGGCGTGCCTACTATAGCCTATAAGGGACCGTGTTAATCTTCTAAGGTGGCATAACGTCGTGCCTAATTTGCCTTATGTAACTAAAATCCTAAGCGAGGACTGCCTCCCGGTTATAGAGCATCTTATCGAATAAGGCCCTTTCTATTAGTAATAGCTTAATGCTAACCTTAATTAAGGTAAGTCGTTCTAGCGTAATCCGGCTACCTCGCTTAATACTTGAGAATTTCTTAGTTAAGTACTTCCTATCGAACGGACCTTGTCCTTTAGGTATCTTAGATTCTAGGTATAGTGCCCTACGCTTCTATTCTATATCTCCCTTAACTCGTAATTCTAGGCGTTCGTAAACGCTCGCGTCTACTAGCTTCTTCTTGTCCGCCTTATACTTATATATCGTAAAGACCTGCGGCATCCTAATATTAGCTATATGTTAGCCTACTTATTACTTCCGTACCTAAGCATTTAATGTAGATTGCCTTAGGATCTCGGAGGGCTAATTCCCTTAAACTAAATAAACGTTAGTAATAGAATCTCCCTCGAACGCGCCTATTCTAATTTCTACAACTCGTTCCTTTATTCTAGTAGTCCTAAGCAATCCTAATAAGTGAGCTAAATGGTTACTAGGCGTTAGAGCCTTGCCGGGTTCCTATAGATGCGTCGTGTCTTCCTATAGATACGTCGTGTCGTAGTCGTATCCGTTTTCCTCACTATAGCTATTTACCGGTCCCGGGACCGGTAAATTAAAGTCCGAGGTTTCTCCGAGATAGTGCGAGAACCTTACTAATTTTATTAAACCCGGCTTTAGTAACTCGGTAGGTTAAGCGCCGTAACTTAACCTACCCTTCTATTTCCCGATGCTTTTAACAGTTCTTAAAGGGTCTTGTACCTATCCGAGCTAACTAGGGTAGTAAACATAACACTTTTACCTTTACGGCTAGTAATAGTCCCCTCCTATAAACTATTATCGTAGTTACGGGTAGTAAGCCGTACCTTACGGGCCTACGGACGTCCTAGGATTGTTAGTAAGTTTAGATCCGAGGAGATAAACATGTCTACTTAGTAGTGAACCCTAAATACCTAAATATCTAAATTGCCTATAACACCTTTAAACTAGGCCCGCCCTCTAGCACCTCGAAAGGTAAGCTAAGTACTCGACATTACTAGTAACCTAAACCTATAAGCGTTCCTCTAGCCGATAATATTCACCTCGGAACCCTTATTAATTAGGCACCTAATCTAGTTCTTATTTATCCTAAACTCCGCTACTACCTAAGGACTAGGGACTATAGTAAAGTTGTTAAGGATACTAGAGAGCCCGATTTTCTTAACGTCCTTATATAGCTTAGTAGTAGGGACCGCACCCTTAGAGTAAAGCATAGTTAAATACACTCCGATATACTAGGCCTAACTATCTTCGCGGAAGACCTCCTTATTATACTTAGGTTCATCTTTACAGGTAACTACTTGTCTAGTGCGAACCTTAGGGTCCTTTCCTATAAGACGTCGTACTATAGCGAGCTTCTCCTAAAGAGCGGGGATGTTAGTAACGCGACCGAAGAGGGTAGCCTCGAACTAGCGACTATATCGAAACTAATCTTAGGCGTTCACATTAGGAAACGTTATCTAGAGGATCTAATTAATCTAGTAGATAATACCCTCTTCCTTTATAACCGGGCTATTACTAGCTAAACTATATTGTCGGACGTAGTTATCAATCCTTATAGTCTTAGTATTCTATATACGCTTCCTTTGTGCGAAGGGGGCGTTTACGGGACTAATAGGCATATCCTTAGGCAGTCCTTTATTAGTATCGTTCCCTAATCTATTTACTTAGGCATTATTTCCCCTTCCTAGGGTTACCCCGGATTTAGCTAATGATTAAGTTTCGCTTATTTAAGCACTAACTTCATTAATCATTTCAACCTCCTACTAGTTAATCTTAGCTTACCGGATCTCCTATTCTAATTGTAGGCGAACTTTCTTAGTAGCCTTAGCTCGGGCTCGTAGATCCTAGGCTAAGGACCGGGTCCTCGGGTGCGGATTCTTTAGAATGCCTACGGGTGCCTTCCCTTTTACTTTATTAGACTATATAGGATAGGTAGATACCTCGTTAAGCTCGCCTAAGTCGATCGCCTACTCCGCTTTACTTTCTCCAAATAAGACCTAATATGTCCTAGTAGCCTTCTCCGTTTAGCTAGACCGTGCGTCCTAAGGGCTATACTCTATTAAATGCCTAAAGTTAGGAGGGGGCTTAGAATAATTAGGAGGCGTGACCTTAGTTACCCTAGTATAGTCCCTACCTATCTATTGCTTACGTAGTACGGGAATCTCGTACTAGTTATTAAACTCGATCGGTCTATAATGTTCTTCGAGTAGAGGGAGTATATAGAGCAGTTTCGGTTTACTATAGTCCCTCCGAAAGTTAAACTTAGTAGGACGTGGATCGCCTTCTTTCCCTAGATACTACTAGTTATTCGGGGCGAGGTATACGTAGCCCCGGGATATTAAGGACCTTATCGCCCTACAATTGCTAGCCTAGTGCTTCGAGCTACTATAGTTGTAGTAACAACTATCTATCGCTTTAGACTATTCGCGATTCTACGATAGGGGACGCTACATTACGTAAACCTATAGTTTAGTATCTAGGTCGGGCCTCTCCGGTTATATAGAGCGTTGATTCTCGCTCGGGTAGAAGGCACCCGCGTCCGCGACGCGACCGCGCTAGTATAAACGTATGCTTATTTTAGCTACCTTCTAGATTAGGTTATTATTAACAATAGTCCTAGAGGTAGCCTTCTTAAGCGTGTTAATCTTAGGCTTAAGGCGCGGCATTTACTTTACGACTAAGTGGTGTAGCTAAGGTAAGGTAAGAGGGAAATCTATATATATAGCTTTCTATCCCTCTTTACTATCTACGATGCTAGTAGCTTTATCGAGAATCCTCTAAAAGTCCCTAAACTTCTTAGGTTACTTTAGGTAAAGCCCGCAAGCCTTATAGACCGCTTTCGCGACTACCTCTAGTAATCCCTAAAGGAGAAGGCAACTCCGGGAGCTGTTATCTAAATCCTTAGGTTTAATTAGGTTACTTAAGGATACAAATAGGCGGATGAATTCCTTTATATCTTATTCTTTAGGCCTCTTACCTTACTGCGCCCTAATAATCTCCTTAAGATATTCCCGACTCCCTAATATCGAGTAGGCGTTAAACCTTAAGAACTCTAATAAGAACGCCCTCCTCAAACGTGCCTTATTAGTGAACTACCTAGGTAGTCTTATAACTACGCGCCGGATAGTAGTTTCGCAATTACGCTTAAACCTACCCTAGAAATTATCCTTCTTAATAGATGCCCGAGGCGGATACTAGTCTATTAGGTCGCTAAACCGCTCCTAGAACTTAGTAGCATTAGTGCTATTAAAGAACGGATTCTTAGCACCTCCTAGAGGTAGAAAGCGAGGGCTAGCGTTTTCTATTACTACTGCTAATCGTCTAAAGAGGGCAGTTATAGCATCTATTCTAATTGTACTATTCGTTCCTATACCTATACCTAATTTAGCGGCGCTAGTTCCGCTTCTCCCTTCTTTACTAGATTTAGGTGTTTCCCCTTCCTCCGATTCCTCTATCCCCTTATAAGGGATAGAATCCCTATAGACCCCTTCCATTTTCGTAGGGTTTATAGGCTATTTGTAGCCTCTACCTATGTCGGTAAAGGTGCTAAGTTTTTCTAGTAATGTAGCCGTATCTATTATTACGTAGTACTTACTTTAGAATGCGCTAATACTAGTTATTACTTAATAGGACCTTATAACCGTAATTGTTACTAAATACCTTAGACCTTAAGTGTTTTCGACCTTAGTCGACCTTAACCGTAAACCTTAACCTTAAACCTTAACCTTAAGTAATAACCTTAACCGTAAACCTTAGACCTTAAACCGTGATTTTAACCTTATAAACTGGATGCTAATACGCTACCGGGTGTACACTTAATATCCCCCCCTTATTAACTACTAAAATAATGTCTACTAACTACCCTATATAGGCCTATCCGAGTTGTAGTAGTATGGAGCGGTGCTTACGTAAGCAGGGGTATTTGCCGGTCCCGGGACCGGGAAATTAGGTTACGTAACGAGTAGCACAGTAGCTAGATAAAACAAGAGGATTGGTGGACCTAAACCCCTATGCTCTCTACTCGAGAGGTATAAATTGAATTGTTACCTTAATGCTAGGCTTACAATGCTTAGCTACGCAGTATATATCTTAATAGCTATACTAGGTCCTACTAGCTTACCTAACTGTCTAATTAAACCTAAATAAAATTGGGGCAAGTTGGACCTAAGGGACCCCCTCTAAACCTAAGGTTAACACAACCTATTAGTCGTTAATAATAGCAATCCGATACTTACTATATTACCTTCGGCTATAATTAGGGATGTATTAGTCTTTAAGGATTAGATCCTATAAGAAGACGAGGCCCTCCGGATTAAGCGCGCTAACTGTACCTATAATAAGCGTTACTATAGCGTTAAGTTTAGAAACTCGATTAATATAGATAGCATTAACTAGCTACCTAAGTACCGGATAGCGGGCCTTAAGATGCTCGAACATGCTATCTTGTAGGTTCTTAAGAGGGATAGTAAGGTTAGCGCTATAATGTACGATTAGTATATTCGAGATTTCTACTATAAGGCCCTCTACTTCGTTACGAATCCCGGTATTACCGCTAATACCCTATGTAAGCGTATGCTTAAGGTCTAAGACTAGCTCTTTAAAGGTAAGAGTTTTTTAGCTATTAAGGTAAAGAATAGGTCGTGGTTTCGCCCTAATAAGCGTAGTTAGAAGACTATAAACCCGCTTAGCTACCTCCGCGTTCGAGGCAAAGTCGGTACTACGAGTAGTATCGTTACGTATACTAACTATAACTAGATCCTTAATAAATTCGGCATTAATAAAGCTAACTAAGCCGATCTTAATAGTACCGGTACCTACATTAATAGCAATATGCTATACTAGTATAATAACGCTAAACTAGCGCCGCGGGTTAAAACGGTTAGAGAAATAATAAGTCGAGAATTCGACGTGTACCGATAGCACCTACGAGAATTAAATAAGGTTAGTAACGGCGGCGTCTACTAGAACATATAGTATTCTCTAAGCTAATAGATTATACGATAAGACCCCGGGCTATAGCTCTTATAAGTGGCGCTACACCCTTAATACTATACTCGGTTTATCTCCTTCCCTAGGCCTACGATTTTTAGCTTTAATAGGGCTTATTAGGGGGGTAACGCGAACACTATAGTATAGTATGCTAGGGTCGACTTAAACCTCGAAATTGAAAACTACTAGACTAGTAACCGGCTTAACATACTATACTCTCTTAACTTAGAGGGCACTAGTAGGCCGGAGTTTTTACACGGTTTTTATAAGTAAGAGAATGCTATAGAGTTTATCTAGTAGTACCGGACTAACGACTACATAGAAGACGGCCGATTTAAGCGTTTCTTCTCGGTTAGGGTTTAGAATTACCTAAGTAAAAACAGCATTAGCTAGTTTAAAGAGGACCTAAGCGCTAGGTAAATGCGGGTAACTACTATAGGCGTTCTAATAAGGTAGGCCGCATATAAGAAGACGCTACGTTAGATTAACCCTTACTTTATCGAGATCCGCGACGATAACTATCTTAAACTCTAGAGAAGCTAGAGCATGCACTAGGTAATAGACCTCTCTATCCTTTCCCTACGGGCGTACACCTTAGTAGCATTAGCCCTCTATCCGATACCCTAGCGGGTTTAAAGTCTTAGAACGATAACGAAGTTATCCTTAATGCTAGAAAGTAGCTTAATGCTACGGTCCGCCTAGACTCGGAGCTCTTCTATAAGAACATGTATAAGTAGCGCGTTCGAGCTATGAAATTAATAGATAAGTAGCTTAGCTTAGTTACTACTCTCGAGTAGCTATACTTTATAAGCGAAGGACGCGATAAGAGCTTCTTCCGTAACTATTATAGGAACTTCACTAGCTAGCCGCTTAGGGACGCGTCTAATGAGACTAGTGTTAGCTACGACAACGAGTAGGTCTAGATAAAGGAGTTATGTAGGAATAAGTAGAACTGAGTAGTTACTACGGGTTTATAGGCTCCTAGTTTCTAGTTGAATTTCCGGCTATAGCTATAGCCTATAGGTTTCTAGTTCTAATTCTAGTTCTAATTCTAGTTCTAATTATAGTTAATGCTTCGGGTACGGGTGCTTCTAGTCCTTAGATCTTACTTGTTTCTTATAGTTACTTATCTTCCCTTAACTTACTTTCTAGCTACGCGATAGACTCGTCTTTAGATTTATTAGGTTATTAGTACTAACACTCACTTGTCTTATAAATGGCGTCTACATTATTTGACTATCTAGCCCGTTCGATTAATACTAACATAGCTATCCATTCCCTCGCTAGTTTCGTAGCATACATTAATGTAGTACGACGGATACGAGTCGCGGTTATTAACGTTACTATTACGGTCTCTATTAGAAGGATCCTTTCGATCTTTATAAACTATCGCTAGTAGGCCCTAGGATTGCCTAATATCTTATATATTAAGCTAAATAGTAGGGTAAGCTACTATGCTAGTATAAGACTACCTTAGCTTATAGCGACTAACTACGCTACCTGTAGTGCCCGGGCTTACTACTTTAGAACCTAAGGACAGGTTTGTAATAGGGGAGGATATATTAACGACTAATTGGTTATGTTAACCTTAGGTTTGGTTGTATTAACCTTAGGTTTAGAGGGAGGGTTCCTTAGGTCTAACTTGCCTAAATTTCATTTAGGTTTAATTAGACATTTAGGTAAGCTAGTAGGACCTAGTATAGCTATTAAGATATATACTACGCAGTTAAGCATTATAAGCGTAGCATTAAGGCAACAATTCAATTTATACCTCTCGAGTAGAGGGTATAGAGGTTTAGGACCACTAATCCTCTTATTTTATCTAGCTACTACGCTACTCGTTACGTGACCTGATTTCCCGGTCCCGGGGCCGGTAAATACCTCTACTTACATAAGCGTCGCTCTATACTACTACAACTCGGACAGGCCTACATAGGGTAGTTAGTAGACATTAATAGTAACGGAGAAGATAATACTAACGGAATCTTTAGGTTATATAACTATCTTAAGTATACTATAAAGAGCGTCTTTAGTGTCTCTAATGTAATTACTACTACCGTTCGTGTTATTTAGCATTTAACCTAGAAGACATCTACTACCGAATGTACTACTAAATTCTAGGAATACGCGCAAGTTACTAATTAGGACGATAAAACACTTTAAGTTATATACCGAAGAGGACTAAAGGAGCATATTAAGGACGAGTTAATAAGGGACGGTCGGAAAATCGATAGCTTAGGCGACCTCGTTAGAGTTACGATTAATCTTAACGATAAGCTCTACGAGAGAGCTATAGAACGACGATACGACTCTAAGGTATCCGGAAAGGCTAGATATATACTAGGCTATAACAACCGTAATAGAGGCTTCTATGACAACTATAATAATAAGCCTAGGGACAAACCGTACTACGGACTATAGCTAATAGAACTCGACGTTACCGAGAAAGGTTATAAGATTAGGAATAGTAACAGGAATAGAGCATCCTAGAGTTTAAAAGAAACACGAACTTACTACGGATATAGTAAACCTAGCTACCTAGTAAGGGACTACCGCGGTAAGAATATAGTGCGCCGTAAACAGTTTAATATAATACAACCCCGAACTAGTAAATCTAAGAGTAGCGTTAGATCTCGAGGAGATACCGACTATATTCGGAGAGTAGGGGAGAGAGCTAGTAATAGAAGTACGACGCCTCTCCTAGACCCCTTAGAAGGACGAGGAGGATACTATAGGTAGCAAATAGTAGTTATTCTATTTAATACGAAGAACTAACTACGACAGTTTAATATAATAACACGAAGAGTCGACTACGAGATTAAATCCGAATCTCGAAATAGTTATAGAAGCCTTTATTAGCGATTCTATTACTAAGACTCGTGTTAAGTTTACTACGCCGCGAAGTTAGGCGTAGGGTATTAGCCTTAGTAACTAAGAGGAACCCTAGGAGTAACGTATAGGTAAAACGCTACGCTCTAAGAAGTAGATATCGACGAATCCTACTTTAACGATAATAGAAGCGATAAAGAAAACCAAGACCTAGGATAGAACGGATTGTAGTTACTAGAACTATAGGAAGAAAGTTAAGAAACCACCGGGCTAGATACTATTAAGTAAGATTAGGATCCGGAAGAATCGAGCGAAGAAGATTCCTCCGAAGGAGAAGAGAGCGACACTAATAACGATAATAAACAAGTAACCTTTACGATTAATGCACCTAAGAAATTATATAATATAATCGTATACCTATAAAGGAGGCACGAGGAGTTCCTACCTAAGATAGGCGGACGAAGAATACTATACTCTATTAAGTTTAATAAGATACTCGACACCCTACGCGGCATAGCCTAGGGATACCTACTTATAGAAACAACCGAGAATCTAGCAACCGCTATTATAGAACGACTACCGATAGGGAGCCGAATAACCGGAACTAGATACCTTATACCGTTAGGAACATTTATATTAAATAAATTACGTAACGTAGTATAATACGTACGCGCACTCTACTTAGAAACGTAGAAGATCTAGTAACGTTACTAAATACAGGTACGGATATAGAAAGGCTTACGCTAGGTTTAAGCGGAGGCCTCGAGACACGAAGTACGACGTTCTATATACGAATAGGGAAAAGAATTAACTCCCTAGGAATAAGCGACCGAAGGGAGTTATACGACATAGAAAAGGCTTAAGCATTACTAACGACAATAGTGTTTCGAACTAAGATTATCGTTAACGGGCATAAGATAGATACTATAATAGATTCCGGAGTAAGCGGGAATTTTACCTCCGAATTATTTATTATAAGACATAGGATCGCTACCTATAAGAAGAAAGAGGGTTATAAATTAATCGCGGTAGACGGATTATCCTTACCTAGTATAGAGCACGAGACGATACCGCTACTACTTACTATCTAACGGCACTACGAGGAGATTATCTTAGATATTACTAATATAGCTAGTTATAACATCGTACTAGGTATACCTTAGTTAAGAAAGTATAATCTAGAAATCAACTAGAGAAGAGGAGTACTTATATTTAGGGAATGCGACTACGTTATCGACATTTAGCCTACGTAGCGGTAGCGTTCGCTAGTAGATAAGGTAAAGAGACAGCTAAATAGGATATAGCTTACGCTAAATAGAAGGATAGAAGAACTACCTTCGACCGGGATAGACACTAGCGTAGGGCCGCCGGGTTACGAAGTTAGTAGTAGTAATAGAAGTAATATACTATCGAAGGATACTAATATTTTAGAGTTAAGGATTCCTAAAGAGTATCGTAAGTAGTCGCGACTCTTTAAAGAGGAAAGAGGTAAGGATGCCTTACCTAAGTACTAACTATAGGATTATAAGATAAACATTTAGCTAGGGAAAGAGCCTCTATAGGGACCCCTATATTAAATGTCTAAGAAAGAGCTATAGACCCTACGAGAATAGCTAAAGGAGAAGCTAGCTAAAGGATACATAAGAAGATCTACCTTAAGTATAGAAACTCTATACATGTTCGTTCTAAAAGCAAACGGGAAGTTACGACTCGTATAAGACTATAGGAAGTTAAACGAGATTACGATTAAGAACCGATACCCGCTACCGAACATCGAAGAAGTATAAGACAGATTAACCGGATTAGACTAGTACACAAAGATTAACCTACGAGATGCCTTCTACGCTATACGTATAGTAGAAGGAGAAGAATAGAAAACCGCTTTTAGAATAAGATACGGACTTTAAGAATTCTTAGTTATACTAATAGGATTAACTAACGTACCCGCATTCTATTAGGACCTTGTTAACGAGACACTTAGAGACCTACTCGATATATACGTTATCGCTTATATAGACGATATATTAGTCTACACGAAAGGATCCCTTTAGAATTATATAAAACAAGTCTAGGACGTATTCGAACGACTTACGCGTTTAGGATTTAAGATAGTACCCGAGAAATGCGAATTCTATAAGAAAGAAGTTAAATTCTTAGGCTTTGTTATTAGTACTATAGGGATAACAATCGACCCTACGAAAACACAGTTAATTAGAGAATAGCTAGAACTAAAAACCGTTAAGGACGTACAATTATTCCTTAGACTAGTAAACTATAACCGGAAATTCATTAAGGACTACGTAAAGACAGTAGCATTAATAACGATGCTTACGAGAAAGGACGTTAATTAGAAATAGGGAAAGGAACAGATCGATACTTTTAATAAGCTTAAGGAGCAGTACGCATTAGCCCCTACGCTTCGACTATTCGATAGTAGTAAGGAAGTCTATATCGAGACCGATAGGTCTAATATAGTAATAGGCGCGTACCTAATATAGACATACAATAGGTAGAGACACCTAGTAGCCTATTACTCCCGGAAAATAACTATAGCGGAACAGAACTACGACATCTATAATAAAGAGCTTCTAGCCATTATTACTACTATATAACATTAGAGAGTATACGTCGAGGGCCTACTGAAGTTAACGATTCTTTCTAACTATAAGAATCTTACGTACTTTACGACGACGAAAGAACTTACCCGAAGGTAAGCCCGCTAGTCGGAGCTACTAGGGTAATATAAGTTCGAAATTAAATATACTCTAGGAAAGGAGAATAGCCGCCCTAATGCGCTAAGCCGAAGAAGCGACTATATAGAAGGAAAAGAACTAGTGTAACATAAAATACTAAAGATAAACCCCAACGGAAGTCTTAGTACTAACACTAGAGAATTTAACAACACCGTACGGATATTAGGCGACAAGGACGAACAATTCCCTATATCGCAAGGAAAATACTAAATACTAAAGAATCGAGAAGAAGAATATATACGATAACATTACGACGGACTAACATATAGACACCCTAGAACTTTAAAGACAATAGACCTAATATAACGTAGCTTCTTATTCCTATAGATAAGACTTAAGGTATTACGCTATATTAAACAATACGTACACTACTAACGAAATAAGGCTACGAGACATACGAAATACGGTTACCTATAGTTTAGGACACTACCGACAAAACCATAGGACGAAGTTATAATATACTTTATTACGAAACTCCTACCGTTAAGGGATTAAGTTATAAAACAACTATACGACATAATACTAGTTATAGTTAATAGACTTACGAAATACGTATACTTCATTCCTACATTAGAAACATACAAGATAGAGTAGCTCGGATACCTCGTACTAGATAGACTTATCCGATACTACAGATTCCCTTAAGCGTTTATAATAGATAGAGACAAGCTATTTATATCGAACTACTAGAAGACGCTTATAGGAACGATCGGAATTAAACATAAGCTATTAATAGCATATTATCCGGAGATAGACGGGTAGACTAAAAGGATAAACTAAACGCTAGAACAATACCTACGATACTATATTAACTACGTATAAGACAACTAGGTTTTATTACTACTAATAGCGTAGATTGCACTAAATAACTATAAATTAGAGACAACTTTAACGACACTATTCTATACGAACTTTAGTAAAGATCCTAACCTATTCGGAACACCTAGATCCTACCTATAAGCCGAAAGAGCAATCGTAATAACGGATACTCTTAAGGAAGTGTATAAAGAAACACGTAAGGCGATCGAAGATGTATAATATAAACTGTCTTAATAACGGCAAGACACGAGAAAAATAGCACCTCTACTAAAAGAGGGGGATAAGGTCTATCTCCTTATAAAAAACTTAAGAATAAGAAGATAGACTAAGAAACTAGATTACGTTAAGGTCGGACTATTTTCTATCGACAAAGTTATAGGACTAGTTAAATACCGCCTACGACTACTACTAGACGCTAAAATCCACCTAGTCTTCTACATCTCTAAGTTAGAACCCGCGGACGCTAAAACACCTTACTAGGAAAGCTTCTATTTCGAGCTAGAAGTAGAAAACGAATTCGAAGTTAAAAAAATCCTAGATAAGAAAGGTTAGCGATACCTTGTTAAGGAGAAAGGATACGACGAATTAGAAAATACCTAGGAACTAAAACAAAACCTACGAAACTGTTAGTAAAAGATCCGATAATACTAAAAATAGGTCCGCCGATACGACTAACGATAATCGATCTCTCAGCTAACGAGCAACTAGGGTAGGACTCGAACCTACGACCTTAAGAGTTTAGGAAGCTTACGCTCTACTACTAAGCTACCTAGCCGATTAATAGGAATAGGGACACAACTTATAAATAAATACCCTAATAAGTTTCTACCCCTAGGGACTCGCCCTAGGGCTCCGCCCTAGAAAGCGCCGCCTAGTCGTTTACGGGCATCTCTAGGATATCCGAGAAAGAAACTAGCGAAGGCGATACCTCTACCCCCGACGCCTACTTAAGAGACGCTAGCTCCTCGCGCGCCTTTTCCTCCTTAAGCTCCTCTAACTCCCTAGCGACGGCGTCGTCGGTACGACGCTTAGCTAAGCGTAGCTATTTCCGAAGACCGACCTTACGTATCTTTAGCTGCACCTCCTCCTCTTTAATCCTCTTAAGCTCTAGCTTAAGCTTATCGCGCGAATCGCGAAGACGTTCCTACTCCGGACGAGAAAGACGTACGTCGTAGTCCTTATAGCCTTTTCGAATATAGGCCGAACACTTCCTAGACTAAGAACCTACGATACACTTTACTACTACGCCCGAGGATCGAGACTTCTAACAATTCGTATATAGAGCTATTTCAATACTAGAAATTTTAGTATCTAGAGCGAGTCGTTAACGGCGTTTATAGGAGGAAGAAGATATAGTTAACTATTACTATAAGAAATAATAACGGCTTATAAAGCTTCGGGACGAAGCTAGGCTAAAAAGGGGATAGTATTACGGAATAATTCCTATAGACCCTAGAATTATAATAACGAGACGAGTACGTAACTTATCCTACCTAAGCGCTTAGACTTAGGGCGATTAGACTGCTTATACTTAGACTAATTAGGCTACTTATGCTTAGAATAATTAGACTAATTACCGAGATCTACGAATCTCCTTTGTATTTAGGAACGCTAAGAATCCCTTATGGTTTCGATACGTTTAACTTACTATTCAATATTACTGTTTAGAATATACCGAAACCTAACCTCTACTATATTATTTCTTAAGTCTTTATAAGACGAAGACAACTATTACTTTATTACTCTCCCTCGACTTCCTATCGGCCCGAGAACAAACCCGATTAAGCTTATCTTCTTAACTTGTAATATCTATAAGGGGCGGGCCCCTATTTCTTAGCATAGGCTACGCCTATGCGTTCGGATTACTTTCCGACACCTTTTCTTCGGATAGCGTGTAACTTCCCCTTTCTTCTATATCGAACTTATTATAAACTTTATAGAACTTTAGTATATACGTCGTTTACCCGTAACATTAAGTTCGATCTATTCAAATTAGCTAGGTACCTACTATTAAAGAGACGGGATACGTAATAACGTCGCCGCGTAGCGAGAACCCCGGGACTAGTACCCCGAATAAAAACTTCTAACTTATGCTTTAGTAACTATACTAGCGATAGGAAGAGATATAAGCCGAGTTAATTATAACGCGCGCCGCTTTAAAAGAATTGGAAGACGCTCGACGTTAGTTAACACCTATAGTCTCGCTACTAGTTTATGATAAGACGACTACTAGTAACCTAATAAGACAGCTACTATAGACGCTAAACGCCGCCGCGCCCTTGCCGCGTACCGGAGAAGAACCGTCGGGTCCTAGAGGTTAGAACCCCCCTTCCTAGGACGGTAAGGTAGAGACATTCCGCGATTACTTCTTAAGGTTAAAGAGCTCTTTTAGGGTGCGATCCGCCCTAAAACCGACGCTCTCTAAGGAGTATTACTAGGATGCGATTAACGACACCTTACTAGCGAGAGAGCGTACTAGGATACGGCACTTCTAGGATAAGGGAGACGGCGAACTTAGGAAGGACCCCGTTACTTTCTTTACGTAACTCGAGAAAGTCTTCGGTAATAGTAACGAGCGCGCTAAGGCCCTAGAGTAGCTTACTAAGATTAAACATACGAACGGTTAACCTTAGTACGATTACTAGATAAAATTCGACGGACTCCTACTAAGCGCCGGCGGAGAGAACTAGAGCGACGACGCGAAGATTAGTTACTTACGTAACACCTTCTCGAACCCCGTTCGGATATATACGGCGGCTATACCGAAGAAGGAGGACTACTACGAGTTTACGGGGGAGGTCGAACGGATTATAACTAACCTCGAGGACACGGACTAGTTTAAAATAGCCTATAAGAGGTAGAAGGATAATAATAAGGACTCTAGTACGACCGCTATAGTTACTACCCGTTCTTTTACGAGAGCGGCTAGTAGCTAGGTTAATACCAATAGTAATACTATTATAGCACTAACCTAAACAAGCGGAGGCCGCTCTAGAAGTCGTAGAGATCGGAAGGAGGATAAAGGGAGGTAGAGAGTAAAATAGGTAGACACCGCGGAGAGGGATCGTAGGCGCTAAGAACAGCTCTACTTCCGCTATAGAGCGAGCGGACATCGAGTAAAGGAATGCCCGTACGCCGTAGTAGTTAATCCTACTAGGATTAACGCGGCCTCGGTCGCGCCGATTCTAGAGGACGACGGGTTTAAGTCGGATCCCGAAGAGATAGGAAAAGACTAGCTCCTAGTCGAAAGCTAGAACTAGGAGATAAAGAAGCACTAGTAAAGGGGTAGAACGTAGTTAAGAGTTCTATAAATAGGAATCTTATATATACCGACGTACTCCTAAACGAAAGTTACGGAACGTTTACCCTTATCGATAAAGGATGTATATGCTACGCTATAATTAACGGAGACTTAGCGAAAGGCCTCGGTCTTACGTATGTTAGTAATAAGAGCCGTAAGGCTATAGGGTTTACGAAGGCGATGCGGAACTCGATCGAAGGAGTAGTCGCCTTCCGTATAGAAATTGCCGGGATCTACTAGGTAGTTTATGCTTATTTCGTACCTAATCTAGACTTCCCTATAATCCTAGGGAACCCGTAGAAGGCGTACAATTAGATCCGGACCGCGCCTAAAAAGCGCCGGTACTACTATAGCTTAGTAAAGAAATAGGTACCCGAAGGGCGTAACTACGAAGAATACGAGTCGGGTAGGCGTTCCGCTACGATTACCGCGGTAACCGTAGAAGATATTAAGAAAGCCCTTAGTAAGAAGGAGCCGCCTACGCGAGAGGAACTTAAGAAGGGCTTGCCTCTAGAACTTTAGGATATATTGCCGTTGTTTTCTACTAGGGAAGCTAATAAACTAGCTCTACACCGCGGCGACCTTAACTATAAGATCGAAATACGGACGAAAGCCGACGGAAGCCCGGAACCATTGCCCTAGGGACCGCTCTATAGCATGTCGAAAGACGAGCTACTTGTCCTCCGGAAGTCGCTAACGGAGCTATAGCGTAAGGGTTACATTCGCCCTTCTACCTTAGAAGCGGCGGCTCCCGTCTTATTCGTAAAGAAGCCCGGGGGAGGACTTAGGTTCTACTACAATTATAGAGCACTAAACTCGATTACTAAGTAGGACCGTTACCCGCTTCTATTAATCCCGGAAACTATTCGGAACCTAACGGGCGCTAGATAGATTACGAAGGTTAACGTTATTACTACATTCTATTACCTCCGGATAGCTCGAGGTAAAGAGTATAAGACGGCTTTTTAAACTAGATTCGGTCTATAGGAATGGCTAGTATGCCCGTTTAGTTTATCCGGGGCCCCCGTAATATTCTAGCGGTACATTAATAGTTTATTACGGGACTACCTAGACGACTTTACCTCGGCCTACGCTAACGACGTCGTTATTTGCTCCGACGGAATAAAAGAGGACTATTTCTAGAAGGTTCGTATCGTGCTCTAGAAGCTTTAGGACGGAGGCCTTTTCCTAGATCTAGGGAAGTGTAAGTTCGTATAGAAGAAGGTTAAGTACCTCGGGTTTATTGTACATGCCGACGGGATAGGAGTAGAACCCGACCCCGAAAAGGTAGTAGTAGTAAAGAACTAGAAGGCACTAGTTACCTAGAAGGAAGTACGGCGGTTCTTAGGCTTCGTAAACTACTACCGAATGTTTATTCTAAACTATTTAAAGCTCGCCGAGCCCTTAACGTCGCTAACCGGTAAGAATAAGGTGTTTTCCTAGGGAGATCGTTAGGCTAATGCGTTTAAGACCCTAAAGGACAAGTACTATAAAGCACTAGTTTTAGCCTACTAGAACCCGGAGCTCCCTACGTTTTTAGAAACGGACTATAGCGGCTTTACGCTTAGAGGCGCCCTCCTATAAGAAAAGGACGGAGTCGTAAGACTAGTAGGATTCTACTCGAAGAAGCTTAATAAGGCTAAGATTAACTACGACATTTACGATAAGGAGATGCTCGCGGTAGTATCCTATCTTAAGGAATAGGCTCCCGAGTTAAAAACATATAGGCCCTTTATAATCTAGACGGACTATAAGAACCTAGAATACTTTATAACGAAGAGATAGCTCTCCGAACGGTAGATCCGGTGGGTTAAGGAAGTTATAAAGTTCTAGTTTTTACTAGTGTATAGGCCGGGCACCGAGGCGATTATGCCGGATACCCTTTCTCGAAGGGAGTAGGACACGCTTAGGTAGGACGATAAGTTATTACGGTATCGTAGATTTCTTAAACCGGACATCGTAAAGAATTAGCCGGGCTCGAAGTTAGTAGACGCTAGCTCGACTATAAAGGTTTCGTTAGTACGAATCTTAGCTACGCAGTTCGAAGGACTATGCGCTATAGAGGAGGCGGATTTACCGGGCGTACTATAGGGACCCTTCTAAGACTAAGAGCTAAACGACCTCTAGGAAAGAACTATCGAGAAGGATAGTACATTCTAAGCGGTACACCGCGCGATTAAGGTAGGAGCGCGTTTACTTCCTAGCGAGGTGAAACTTAAGGTGTAAGTAGGTAACTATAGCATCGACCGTAACGGGTATCTTCGCTACCGCGGTAGGATTTAGGTACCTAGAGCTCCTAG
Organism: Nothopassalora personata; assembly: GCA_033816765.1. Taxonomy (NCBI): domain Eukaryota; kingdom Fungi; phylum Ascomycota; class Dothideomycetes; order Mycosphaerellales; family Mycosphaerellaceae; genus Nothopassalora; species Nothopassalora personata. The sequence continues at coordinate 557,800 of CM066296.1, forward strand.
TTCTACGGAGTCCGACTATAAGGAGGCGGACATAGCGATTCTATAGAACGACACCCTTCGAACTAAGCTAATCTAATCCGTGCACGATTCACCGGTGTACGGCTACCCTAGCCGGGACTCTATAGTATCGATACTAAGTTGCAACTTCTACTAGCCCCTATAGTCTAAGCACGTAAGGCAGTTCTTAAGGAACTATAACTACTACGGTAGGAATAAGGTATAGAGGGAATAAAAACACGGCCTCCTACAACCCTTACCGGTCCCCGACCGATTCTTCTAGGAGATCTCGATAGATTTCATAACGGATATGCCCGAGTCGTAAGGGAACACTTACCTCTAGGTAATTAAGGATCGACTAAGCAAGACCGTCGTTTTAGAAGCGATGCCTACTATAAAAGCCGAGGACTGCGCTAAAAGGTTCTTAGACTACTAGGTAAGATACTATAGCCTCCCTTAAGCTATTACGAGTAACCGGGGTACTAACTAGACGAGTACCTTCTAGAGGACCTTCTATCGTTTAACCGGTATAAAATAGAGGCTTAGCTCCGCCTACTACCTATAAACCGACGGAGGCCCGGAACGGTTAAACTAGGAAGTCTAGGCTTACCTTCGTAACTACATTAACTATAAGCAGTCCGACTAGAAACGCTAGCTCCCTACGGCGTAACTTGCTCTAAACGCGCGGTATTACGCTAGGCTAGGAATAAGCCCCTTCTTCGCGGTATACGGATACGAGGTACTATTACCCGTTTAGTTATAACCGGATCTAGAGACCTCTTAGTTAGACGCCGCGTAACGGGTAACGCTATTCGTAGAAAGGATGCAAAAGATTACGGACCTATATTAGGCGAGTATAGCAGAAGCCGCCTAAAAATAGGAGGACTACGCTAACCGGGATAGGAAGCCCGTACTAATCTACCGTATAGGCGATAAAGTTTAGCTAGATCTACGTAACTATGTTACTATACGACTAAAGAAGAGCCTCGACTATAGACACGCGAAGTATACGGTAGTAGAAGTGATCTTACCGTTGTCTATACGCTTATCTAGGATCCCCGACGGGATCTACCCGGTCTTCTATCCTAACTTACTACGACCTATAAGCTAAGACCCCTTACCTAGATAGGAGATCGATAACAAATAGCCGGACCCTATTATAATTTAGTCTTACGAAGAGTAGTAGGTAGAAGAGATCCTTTACGCTAGAACTAAGGTTAGAGGTAGAGGCCGAGTGCGCGAAGTCCTAGTAAAATAGACCGGATACTATAAGCCTACATAGGAACCATTAGGGTACCTCGCGGACACAGCGGCCGCGGATAACTTCGAGAGGAGATATAGTAACCTAATAACGCATAACGGACCGAAGGAGGCATAGGATACAAATAGAAGGGGGAAAAGGCGAAAAGGTAAGGATTACTAGGGATTTAGCGTAGATATAGGCGTTTAGGAAAAGGTAGGCGTTCTTTTAGGTTAGGGAGTCTTTTTAGGAGATAGAGAGAAGTAAGAAGGTATAGGTAAGTTTAAGAGCGTCTCATTTTAGCGGCGTCCGCCGTAAAAGTAGCGGAGCCCGATCCCTTTCGAGATAGCTACATACTATAATAGCCCGGTCGCGGCCCGCGCGAAAGACGAGGGTGCCCGAACGCTAGTTAGTAGAGGCCGAGGCATAACGTACGCGGCGTTAGCCTAGCTAGAGGTCGCGTAGGGCGCCCCGGGACTAAAGAGGCGGTTAGCGATAGTTTTATAACGGGGCCCGTAGTACATACGTCTACCTAAAGGTAAGCTAAGCATTAGCTATAGTGCCTATAACCTTAGCGGCGACCGTACTAAAAGAATCGGTAAGCGCGTATAAAGAGGCGGGGGCCGTGGAAACTTACCGGGAGAGTATACTAGTACGCTAGAGAGGCTTTAAAGCCTTCTAGGCTTTAAGGACGGCGCGGAGCTTAGTACGAGCGTCGTCGCTAAAAGACCGTAAGCCGGTAGAAAAGTCGCGGAGGACGCTAGGGAGGATGCTTACGCGCGGTTCTCGTTAGTAGCGCGGGTCTACTTAGTATAGGCGGCGTAGGCGAGCTCCGGCCTAAAACGCGCGGTTAGCGATAATTTTCCTTCGGGGTCCGCGCGGTACATACATGTCCTCGTAATGCTTACGATTAGTGTTATAGGCCTAGTAGGCGCGCGCGGTTACGCCCTAACGATAATTAGCGGACCCCAATAAGAATAGGACGAGGACCGGTACTTATATACTAGGAGACGTAGTCTACGCTAGTAGAGGCGTAGGGGACGTAGTAGATGCGGCGTTAGGCCATTTTATGCTAGGCTCCGGTTAGAATGTTTCGGTCTCCGTAGGAATTTATTCGGACTTACTTAATAGTATTAATAGGAGATGTAGTAGTAGTAGTTTCTATTTACGGCATACTATTAGTATCTATCGGAACCCGTAGGGAAAATGTCGTCTCCCTAAGCGATAGGTATAAGATACGCGAATATGCTCCTAAGGCTAGAGACGCTTAGCTAGAGGGGAGGGGGAGGGGCAACTTACGCGTACGGTAGGTAATAAGAAAAAGAAAGAAAAGAAAAAAGAGAACGAGAACCTAAAGATATATTCTAGGCTCCTATTGTTCATATGTAACAATGGCCATTGTTACTTAGTAGACAATAGTAAACCTTACACTTACCTAGGTAATAATACTTCGTCTCGGCGTCGGCGGGGCTAGACAATAAGGAAGAGAAGCTCGGGCACTTCCTATTACGAGCCTAACAAAAACACCTAGGACAATAGGCTCTAGGGCGGAGCCATAACTAGGGGCGGCGGAGGAGGAAGGGGGGGGGGTAGTGTAAGGGGCGGGCCCCTGTTTCTTAGCATAGGCTACGCCTATGCGTTCGGATTGCTTTCCGACACCTTTTCTTCGGATAGCGTGTAACTTCCCCTTTCTTCCATATCGAACTTATTACAAACTTCATAGAACTTTAGTGTATACGTCGTTTACCCGTAACAATATTATTAGGTTATACTAAACCTAACACTATTCTATCTTAAACTTCTCCTTATTAGCTTAGAATAGACCTTAGCTTATTTAGTTTTTATAGGCTTATAAGTCCTATCTCTCTTCCTCTTCCTAATATATAGAGTAGTATAGAATAGTATTATAGTCTAATTAGGGTCTTCTTATATAGCTAGGGCTATGTCTTTATATTAAGGTCCTTTAGACTAAGGAGAAGTCTAAGGCTTATACTCTATAGGAAATTGTTCCTAGAGCTAGGTATACTCTATAGGGGGTTATTCCTAGAGCTAGGGGGATATATCTCTAAATAGTAGATATAAATCTTCTATTATATACTCCCCCTAAGACTAACCTTAGTTAGGGGAGTCTTATTATAAAGCCCTTTATATTTTAGGTTAGTTACTATACTACTATAGCTCCCCCTCTAGCTATATAGCTCTCCCTAAAGATTTATAGGGTTAGTAACTCGCTTCTAGCGCGTATAGCGCTTTATAAGGTATATAAATGCCCTTATATTTATAGTAAGGGTCCTTAGGGTCTTCCTAGGGATGTCTTAGGAAGGTAATCTTATTATCTAGGATAGCATTCTTATTACTAGTAGTAAGCTAGGAGCTCTTAATAGTCTATTCTATCTGCTCCCCCTAAGCGACCTACTTGCCTATAGGGATTTAGTATTATATGTTCTATAGGAAATCCTTATTAAAAGTTATATAGGGGGTATAGGCTATCTTATAGACCTATTTATCCTTCTCCTACTATAGCTTCTATAGTAGGTAGTTAGTTAATAAACTACACTAGAATCCTATATACTACTATATATCCGCTCTTACGGAGAACTTCTTAAACTTAGTGTAATTGTCGTTATGTTTATATGCTTTATATCTAAACCTTCTTATATTCCTTAAGTCCATCTCTTTAATATTAATACCTAGGTCCTTTTTAAAGTCCTTCTATAGTATATTCTTTATTATTAAGTTAAAGAGACGAGTTATAATATAGTATATAAAATCTATAGCTAGGGGCTAGAGATTCTATAGTAAGCTAGAGTCTATAAGCATAGCTCTAGCCTTATTAATAATAACTTTATTAGAAGCTTTAGCAATTCTATTTTACTTAGGAGTATATAGTAATATAAAGTCCTATCTAATTCCTTTATATTAGGTATATAAGCTAAGTTTAATATTATTAAACTTCCCTCTACTATCTAAGAACTAGATCTTAGGCGTCTTCTTATAGTAGTTCTATATTATAGTAAGCTAAGTTTTAATTACTACTAGAGCATTACTCTTCTTTAGAAGTAGTAAGTACTATCTTATCCTAGTTTTAGCGTATATAAGCATAAGGCAATATACGTAACTATTATAAGAGACTAGAGTAACTAGACTAACTAGATTAGTATAGATTTTATCTAATGCCTCTAGTATAGGTCTCCTAGAGATTCTTTAAACAACTCTTTATAACCTTATAAGCTTATAAGTCTTATAATGTCCTAACTCTATAGTATTAATATCTTCTAGACCCTTAACTGCTTCTTTTATAGTATTAAGTAGTATTGTTAGGTTTAGTATAACCTAATGATATTATAAGTTAAGAAGATAAGCTTAATCGGGTTTGTTCTCGGGCCGATAGGAAGCTAAGGGAGAGTAATAAAGCAGTAGCTGTCTTGTCTCGTAGAGACTAAGTAGTAGTAAGGTAGAGGTTAGGTTATAGTGTATTCTAAACAGTAATATTAAACAGTAAGTTAAACGCCTCGAAACTATAAGGGATTCTTAGCGTTCCTAAATATAAGGGAAATTATCCTATAATCTACCCTAATCTATTAATCTGTCTCTTAGATTATATAGAGCAATAGATTAGTTAGCCGTTTGTACTCTATTCTAATCTATTAACCTGTTCTATAGATTATATAGAGTAATAGATTATTCTATAGTAGCTATACTAGTTTAGCTACGGTTGTTCCTACCTAACTATAGAGGTTCTAATTAGTCGCTAAGCATTAGCTTAATCTAACCCGTAACACTATCCCCCTCTTAGTTTAGCTCTCTACGAGCTTAGGTTATAATCTTACTACCTCGTTATCTCGCTTATTATCTTTATTTATGTTTTCTTTAATATACCTAAGGCTTCTCCTTCCTCGAGTACCTCCCGTCGTCTTAAGTTAGCGGAAACTATTAATAACTTCGGGGAAACAATAGTACGGTCCTATTCTAATTATCGGGCGTACTCGCGGGTGTATAAGGTATATATGTCGTCGGGGCGGTACAATAAGTGTATTCGTTATAACATCCGTTATAATATAAAGGTGTCGCGCTCTAAGTTTAATCGCCTAATTAGTAAAAAGAAGAAACTATAGCGGTAGATAAAGGAAGCCCGCGAGGCTTAAGAGCGCGCTCGCGAGGCCCTAAATACTACGTATACGAAGGAAGAACGGTTACGAAGGTAGATAGAGCTCGTAGATTAGAGAGCCGACGAAGCTATCGCTATAGAGTCCGCGAACCTACTAGAGCTGGAGTAGGAGGAGTCGGTAGACTTCTACCTAGCTTCTAATACTTAGGAGCTTCTAGTCGACTAAGGTTATAACGTCTCCTCCGACTTATAATTATATAGTCCTCCTTCTCTTTAGGGTCCTTCCGGCGCTAGAAATACTCTATTAGTAGTAACCGGCAGTTCTTAAGGTTTCTTTCTAGTTCCTAGGTATTTTCTAAATTGTCGTATCCTCTCTATTTAATAAGGTATCGCTAACCTCTCTTATCTAGGATCTTTTCGACTTCGAATTCATTTTCTACTTCTAGCTCGAAGTAGAAGCTCTCTTAGTAAGGTGTTTTAGCGTCCGCGGGTTCTAACTTAGAGATATAGAAGACTAGGTAGATTTTAGCGTTAGGTAGTAGTCGTAGGCGGTAGTTAACTAGTCCTATAACTCTATCGATAGAAAATAGTCCGACCTTAACGTAATCTAGTTTCTTAGTCTATCTTCTTGTTCTTAAGTTCTTTATAAGGAGATAGATCTTATCCCCCTCCTTTAGTAGAGGTGCTATTTTTCTCGTGTCTTACCGTTATTAAGACAATTTTCGTTATACATCTTTAATCGCCTTACGTGTTTCTTTATACACTTCCTTAAAAGTATTCGTCGTTACAATTGCTCTCTCGGCCTATAGATAGGATCTAGGTGTTCCGAATAGGTTAGGATCTTTACTAAAGTTCGCGTAGAATAGCGTCATTAAAGTTATCTCTAATTTGTAGTTATTTAGTACAATCTATGCTATTAGCAATAGTGAAACCTAGTTGTCTTATATATAGTTAATATAGTGCCGTAGGTATTGTTCTAGCGTCTAGTTTACTCTTTCTATTTATCTATCGGTTTCTAGATAATATGCTATAGATAGCTTATGCTTAATTCCGATCGTTCCTATAAGTGTTTTCTAGTAATTTAATGTAAATAATTTGTCTCTGTCTATAATAAAAACTTCTAGGAATCTGTAGTACCGGATTAGCCTATCTAGTATAAGGTGTCCGAGCTACTCTATAGTGTATGTTTCTTATGTAGGAATAAAGTGTACGTATTTCGTAAGTCTATCGACTATAACGAGTATTATATCGTACGTTTAGCCTATAACCTAATCGTTCGAAGATAGGAGCTTCGTAATAAAGTCTATCGTAACTTCGTCCTATAGTTTTGTTAGTAGTGTCCTAAACTGTAGGTAGCCGTATTTAGCGTATCGAGTAGCTTTGTTTTATTAATAGTATACGTATCGTTTAATATAGCGTAACACCTTTTATCTTATTTATAGGAATAAGAAGCTATATTATATAAGGTCTATTGTTTTTATCGTTCTAGGATGTCTATATGTCGGCTCGTCGTAATGTTAACGTATGTACTCTTCCTCTTATTCCTTCGGTACTTAATATCTTCCTTACGATATAGGGAATTGTTCTTCCTTATCGTTTAGGATTCGTACGATATTATTAAATTCCCTTATATTAGTACTAAGACTTCCGTCGGGGTTTGTCTTAAGTATCTTATATTATACCGGTTCTTTTCCTTCTATGTAGTCGCTTCTCCGGCTTAGTACATCGGTACGGCCGTTCTCTACTCCTAGAGTATATTTAATTTCGAACTTATATTACCCTAGTAGCTCCGACTAGCGGGCTTCTCTTCGGGTTAGTTCCTTCGTCGTCGTAAAGTACGTAAGATTCTTATAGTCTAAAAGAATCGTTAACTTCGGCAGGCCCTCGACGTATACTCTCTAATACTATATAGCTACAATAATAGCTAGAAGCTCTTTATTATAGATGTCGTAGTTCTGTTCCGCTATAGTTATTTTCCGGGAGTAATAGGCTACTAGGTGTCTTTTCCTATCGTGTGTCTACGTTAGACATGCGCCTATTGCTATATTAGACGCGTCGGTCTCGATATAGACTTCCTTACTACTATCGAATAGTCGAAGCGTAGGGGCTAATACGTATTGTTCCTTAAGTTATCTAAACGTATCGGCTTATTCTCTTCCCTATTTCTAGCTAACGTCTTTCCTCGTAAGTATTGTTATTAGTGCTACTATCTTTAAATAATCCTTAATGAATTTCCGGTTATAGTTAGCTAGTCTAAGGAATAATTGTACTTCCTTAACTGTTTTAGGTTCTAGCTATTCTCTAATTAATTATATCTTTATAGGGTCGATAGATATTCCTATAGTGCTAATAATAAAGTATTACGGTTCGGATTGAGCTATAACGGTACGCCTAGCTATTAGCTAAAGAGATTACGTACGCCGCACGAGATTACTCGCTTACTAGCGACTTAGTAATTCGAGATTACTCGCTTACTAGCGACTTAGTGATTCGAGATTACTCGCTTACTAGCGACTTAGTGATTCGAGATTACTCGCTCACTAGCGACTTAGTAATTCGAGATCACTCGCTTACTAGCGACTTAGTAATTCGAGATTACTCGCTTACTAGCGACTTAGTAATTCGAGATTACTCGCTTACTAGCGACTTAGTAATTTAAGATTACTCGCTTACTAGCGATTAAGTAATTAAGACTAAGACTAGCAATGTCTCCTTTATATTTAGGAACGCTAAGAATCCCTTATGGTTTTAATGCGTTTAACTCACTGTTTAATATTACTGTTTAGAATACACTATAGCCTAACCTCTACCTTACTACTACTTAGTCTTTATAAGATAAGACAGCTATTACTTTATTACTCTCCCTCGACTTCCTATCGGCCCGAGAATAAACCCGATTAAGCTTATCTTCTTAACTTGTAATATTATTAGGTTATACTAAACCTAACATAAAGCCTAAGAACTTAACTTCTTTCTTATAGAATTCGCATTTCTCGGGTACGGTTTTAAAGCCTACTCGCGTAAGCCGTTTAAATACGTCCTAGACTCGCTTAGTATGTTCCTAGAGGGATCCTTTCGTGTAGACTAGTATGTCGTCTATGTACGCGATAATATATACGTCGAGTAGGTCTCTAAGTGTTTCGTTAATAAGGTCCTAGTAGGATACGGGTGTGTTAGTTAGCCCTATTAGTATAACTAAGAATTCATAGAGTCCGTATCTTATCCTAAAAGCGGTTTTCTATTCTTCTCTATTAAGGGATGTCGTAATGTATTGTACGCCCACGACCTACTAGTCGTAGATAAACTAATTCTTACCTTTTGTTTAAGGCGCATTACGCGTCGTAAGGTGTACGCATGCGTGTTACGTGCGGCTTAGTAGCTAGTCGCGACCGCATGTTACATATAAGGCTACATGTAAGGGTTAGCTACTAGGCTGCCCCTTACAATTGCCTCCCCTCCCGTACGAGCTGTCCTTAGCTCGCTAGTTACTACGTAGAGGTTCCTACGTGCTTCTAGAACTATAGTTACTATACGGCCTATATACGGGTTACGTGCGTGTCGTTATGTAGGTATAGGTAAGTGAGGCTTAGTTACTATACCGACGTAGCTAGTTAGGGATATAAAACTCTAGCCTAACCTAGCCCTATTCTCCTAGTACGTTCCCTAGCGCACTACCTCCGTTATACTACTACTACGTACCCGTACCGCACCCTTACCGTAAGCGCCTCGCTAGTATTATTATTATTATATCTAACTCGCCTCCGTCCTCTAGCCGCTCCGCCTCCTTCTATAGTATTAGTAGCGATAGTACTACTAGCGCCTTAGCAGACGAGCGCCGCTAGGCGGCTCTAGTACGCGACGTACCTAGAACGCCTAGTAGTCGTAAGCGACTAGCATCCCCCTCGTAGCTACTAACGCCCTCGCCCGCTACTAAGCTCTCGTAGAGGATTAACATATATATACGGTGGATCCTATACTTCGTTAAGGGTAAGTCTCTACGCGCGCCGCCTACGATTCGTATACTAACTACTTACTAGACGAAGCCGATAACTGTAATAGTATTACTACCGGCGAGCTCCTAAAGAAGTGCGGCCGCTATAGGCGTAATAGACATAAGTGCGTACCTAATACTAGCTACGCTATCGCCTCGCTAGTAAGCCGCCTACGCGCCGCGCGCTCCTAGCGCGACTTCCTTACGGCCATAATAGGCTAGGCGCCTATAGACCTCTAGTAGTAGGAGCTAGTAGAGTAGATCCGCCTATGTGCCTAGCTAGGTAACGACATTACGGAGGTAAGTCGCTACTTCGCTCCTACGAGTCGACTACTACTCGCGGGGGGGGGCTCTAGTACGTCTCCTATGCTTCGGCTAACCCTTTCTATAGGCTATTAGGCAGTTCAATGCCTACAAGTATAAGCGTACCGGGGAGACCCGTATACGTGCCCCCGCCGACGCTACTACTACCGCCGCCCCCGCCGCCGTAGCCCTCGCGCTCTAGTAGGAGTAGAACCGCGCCCTTAATAGGCTGTTCGAACTCGGCCGCGCCGTAAGTCGTATGTTCCTCGTATACGTATACCCTACTAACCGTAGTCCTAGTTCCTATAGGCGTAGAACATTAATACTACCGCTGCCGACTAGGCATTCCTACCTAAGTTACTACGCGACGACGACAACTAAGGCGCTCGCCTTATACGCTACTCGCGGGCTCCTCGCCTACTACTACTCTACGTAGCCCCTAGTAGGCGCGCTACTCTTCAGCTTTTGTTTTATTTATAGTTAAGAAAAGTTTTATTTATGCTCTAGTGCTCCTATGCTAGTCTTATTTACTTCTCCTTAACGCCTTATAGTCGGCTACTATACGATCCGCATTCGCGAGGCCCTCCGCCGGTTCCTAGCTATTATACTCCTCTAGCTAGTCCTTCTACTAGACTAGATACTATAGCTTACCCTTACGCTTACGCCTATCTAGTACTACCTCTACCTTATACTCTCCGTCCTTATTAGCTAGAGGGGGTACGGGTCTATCCTTATCGCTACCGATATACGGCTCGAGGAGAGAGACATAGAAGACGTTATAGAGCCTTAAGTCGGCTAGTAGCGCTAGGCGGTACGCCTACGAACCGATAGCGTCCGTAATGCGGTATAGGCCGATAAACTTCGGAACTATCTTCTTCTTTAGTACTACTAACTTAAGGTTCTTTATTAATAATAGGACTAAGTTACCTACGCGGTAGGTCTTAGCTTAGTAGGTCTTATTATAGTAGCGAGCCTAGCTTTCTACTATAGCCTTCTATCGCTCCTCGAGTATAGCGCGTAGTTTTCGTATACGACTCGCAGCTATTACCGCTACTAGTACTTCCCCCCCTAGGTCTCGTCTCGAGATCTAGTTAGTATAGGGGTAATCTTAGGTCGCTAACCGTACGCTATCTCGAACGGACTCATCCGTAGTGTTAGGTAGATACTGTTATTAGCTACGAATTCAGTAACTACAAGCCACTTAGCCCACTTAGTTTAATTGTTACTATAGTAATAACGAAGATATTGTTCGAGGGTTTAGTTTACCCTCTTAGTTTAGCCGTTAGTCTAAGGGTAAAAGGCCGTAGATAGCTTACGCTTTATACGCGCCTCGAAGTAGAAGTTACTCTAAAACTAACTAGTAAAGACCGGACCTCGGTCGCTTACTATACCTAACGGGATACTATAGTGTCGTACGACTTCGTCTCGTAGGAGCCTCGTAAGCTCTACGGCTATACAAGTCTTCGTCGTCGGGATGTATAAGCTTATTTTTAAGTAGCGATCGACTATTACTAGGATCGCATTATATACGTAACCGGCTCGCGTACTTAGAGGTAGGTCCGTAATAAAATCTATAGTAATTTCCTACTACGGCCGCTCCGGTCTAGGAAGCGGTTATAGCCTACTATAGGGTCGATAGCGTTTAGCCTTCGAACCCTAGTAGGTTCTATAGACTTAGACGTATTGCTTCACGTCCGTACTAAGTAAGTCCTACTAATAATTGCGTCGTAATAGCTCTTTAGTCTTAATCCTTCTAAAGTAACCCGCGAGGACGTCGTCGTAGTACATACGAATTAGATGCGACCTAATTGCGTAATCCCTAGGTACTACGATTACGTCTCCGTAGTACATAAGGTTATCCTTTACATGCTATCCCTTAGCGTCCCTCGCGCTTAGCGCCTACGCTAAGTATACGATATACTAGTCGTCTTACTACTACGCGATCTTTATTAAGAGTAGGATTAACTTACCCGTCGAGCTATAAGCTTAACCCTATATTACTATAGCGCACACTACTACTAGTAACGACGGCTTATCTTAATAGGGAAGGTTATTTCTCCGCACTACTATTACCGCGCCTATGTCGCCCTATATTGCCTCGTAGGTAGTAAGCGCGCGCTTTACCGTCGGCTCGCTTATCCCTTCTAGAGACTCCTTCTAGAAAGATAGCTTACTTTATAAGGTAGGTAGTAAGTTCGAAGTTTATTACGTTATAGCTACGTAGTTACTACGTCTCGAAGGCGCGTCGGCTAGGTTAGTCTTACCCGGCCGATACTCTACTATAAAATTAAAAGACTGTAGGAACGTAGCCTATCGAGCTTACCGCCCATTTAGCTACTTTACTATTATAAAGCCCTATAGGTTAGCGTAGTCGACTAGCACTCGTACCGTATACGTAGCGCCCTCTAAGTATAGCCTCTAATGCTTAAAAGCCTTAACTACTATAAGTAGCTCCTAATCGTGCGTCTCGTAGTTGTACTCGGCTAGTATTATCTTACGTAAATAGAACGCGATAGGATACTACTTAGTACTAAACAATTAGGATATAATACCTACGATCGCGAAACCTAACGCGTCGGTTTCGACTCGCGTACGTAGCGTAGGATCGAAGTGCCTAAGTATTAGTACACCTAAGAATCCGGCCTTAAGCTATCGAAACGCCTACTCTTCGCTTAAGGTCTACGTAAGAGGGCCCTACTTCTTACCGTCCTTAGATCCCTTTAGTAGGTCCGTTAGGGGCTTATAGACCCTTAAGTATCCTTCTACAAAACGCCGGTAGAAGTTATAAAACCTAAGGAAGGACTAGACCTTATAAAAGGTCGTAGGTGTAGGCTATTCCTCGATAGCGGCTACCCTACTCCTATCTATCGATACGCCTACGGCGCTTACGACAAACCTAAGGAACTCTATACTCTCCTAGAAGAAGTAACACTTCTTAGGGTTTGCGAATAGAGTAAACTTCCGTAGCCTCGTAAGTACCTCGCGTACGGCTCGTACGTATGCCTTACGCGTCTCGCTATAGATAAGGATATTATCTAGGTAGACTACGTAAATGTTATTAACTAAGCCGGTTAGCGCCTTGTTAATATACCCTTAAAAGGTTACTAGTACGTTAGTTAACCCGAACGGTATTACTAGGTACTCGTAGTATCCGTATCGCGTACGAAACGTAGTCTTCTACTTATCGCCTCGCTTAATAGGGATACGATAGTAGGCGTCCTTTAAATCGATTATAGTAAAGAACCTAGAACCTAATAGCCTATCTAGCGTCTCGCTAATTAGGGGTAGGGAGTATCGGTTCTTTACTATAATCTCGTTTAAGCCTCTATAGTCTACATAGAGCCTAAGAGTGCTATTCTTCTTTAGTACGAATAGGATAGGCGCACCCGCCTCGCTTACGGATCGCCTAATCTACCCCTTCTCTATTGCTTACGTAAGGTACTCCTTTAAGGCCTCTAGCTTAGTTAAGGACTAGTAGTATAGCGGCTTAAAAGGGGGTTTCTTTCCTTTAACGAGATTAATTGTATGCTTAACCCCGTCGGGCATCTTACGCTTCGCCTACTTATTAGGTACGTATACATCTCGGAAGTCTATAAATTCTTTAGGCTACGAGGGGCCCTCTCCTTCGGGTACTACTATAGTAATAGCCCGAACACTTATCGTATAAACCTACTTTAAGCTCTCGAGATCCTTAAGGAACTCGCGTGCGTTACGCTACTAAATCGTAGGCGTCTCTATACCGTAGTACTACTAGTCCTTATAATCGCTCTTTACGATCCGATTGCGGTACCTCTAGGGTCTACCTAAAATTACTAATAGCCTACCTATAGGCACCGCGTAGTAGATAGCGTTACTTACGCGCTCTACTCCCGCGTTATTAGCGAGTCGTAGCCGAACCGTAAAGGCGCCGTAGTAATACCCTAGGTTATGCGTATACGACTCTAACTTCGGTAGCCTTACCCTATTAATAGGTTATATTTAATGTCGGAGTACATACTTATACGACACTAGGCTAAGATCCGTATAGTTATCTAGGAGAAACGTAGCCTCGCGAAAGCCCTTACGAGTCTCGACTACGCCTCGTAAGTAACGTGCTAGACATACATCTACTCGCCTTAAAGGGTCGACTTTAGGAAAACTCGGACTTAGGAGCGACCTACTTCTAGTCCTCTACCTTTTCCCTAGTCGCTACCCTTCTTAGTTAGAGCCTTCGTAGCGTCTATCCTACGAACCGCTTACGCGTTACGGTCCTTCTATAGGTGCCTATTCGGGTAATCCGTCTTAATGTAACCCTTCTTATAGCATCTATAGCACTCCGCTTTAGTCCTATTGAAGGTTATAGACGATCCGCCGGCGTCCCGCTAGTAACTCGTACCCGGGTCGCGCGACGCCTAACTATACTTCTACTACTTCGAGCTACGATCGCTTCGCCCTTAGTCGCCCTTAGTCTCTCGCCTACGGCGACTATACTACCCGCGGTCGTACCCTCCGCTACTACGCTCCGTACTTTTAATGCGCGAAGCTAGGATTACTAGTTTCTCTCTAGTTATTAGGATGTTATAAAACTTAACGATTACGGACCGTAGGCTAGGCGTAAGCTTAGCGAGTATGTGTCGCACGCGTTACGCCTCCGTATAGTCCCCTAACTAATTCTCTATAACATCTAGCTTAGTCGTAAACTAACGTACTGTCTAGTTGTCTTTCTATTTTACCGCCTTATACTCTAATATTACGTTAAGCACGCGGTTTATAGGGTTACCGTATACGTCTCGATAGAACTCCTTAAAGTCCTAGTATATATACCCTTTAAGGTTAAGGACGCTATAGTTAGCGTACTATCGCTTACTTACCTCTCCGCTTAGGTACATAACCGTATATAGGACCTTTAACTCGTTCGTCGTATACGTGCCGCCTAAGAGGGTAAAGATAAGAGAGAGCTCCCTTAGGAATACCCGTGCTTTCTTAATCGAGTCCCCTCTAAAAGGCGTAGGTTCTTTAAGACGTAAACGTGTCGCATACGATGCGACCGCGCCTCGAGCTACGATATTATCGTTAGTTACTATAGATAGAGGAGGGGGAGGGGGAGTAGGGGATAGTTCTCCGCCGGATTCGCCCTAAGGGTCCGCCGGCGGTACGCTTGCGTCCCGTAAGATCTCTAACTGTTTAATCTCCCTCTATATCCCTTTCTCCTTAACCTCTACCCGAAGGGCATCCCTCCTTACGACTAAGGCTACACGTCTCGCTTATTACTAGGCCCTAGGGCTTAGGGGAGCCGTAGGCGTAGCGCTACTGTCGTCGCGTTCGGACTCTATAGCGTGTATAGATTATAACGAAGAGAAGAATTAGAACTGTTAAGGGATGTTATAATGTATAGCACGCCTACGACCTACTAGTCGTAGATGAACTAATTCTTACCTTTTGTTTAAGACGTATTGCGCGTCGTAAGGTGTACGTATACGTGTTACGTACGGCTTAGTAGCCGGTCGCGACCGTATGTTACATGTAAGGCTACATATAAGGGTTAGCTACTAGGCTGCCCCTTACATTCTCCTTCTACTATACGGATAGTATAGAAGGCATCTCGTAGATTAATCTTTATGTACTAGTTAGATCCGGTTAATCTATCTTATACTTCTTCGATGTTTAGTAGTAAATATCGGTTTTTAATCGTAATCTCGTTTAACTTTCGGTAGTCTTATACGTGTCGTAGTTTCCCGTTTAGTTTTAGAACGAACATATATAGAGTTCCTACGCTCGAGGTAGATCGTCGTATCTATCCTTTTACTAGCTTCTCCTTTAGCTATTCTCGTAGGGTTTAGAGCTCTTTTTTAGACATTTAGTATAGGGGTCCCTATAGAGGCTCTTTTCCTAGCTAAATGTTTATCTTATAATCCTATAGTGCGTATCTAGGTAAAGCGTCCTTACCTTCCTCTTCTCGGAATAGTCGTAACTATTTACGATATTCCTAAGGGATATCTAGTTCCGAAGTAGACATTCTCGATAGTATATTACTTCTATCCGTTCCGGTAATGTCGTAACCTAACTGCCCTAAGTCGGTGTCTATCCTAGTTAAAGGTAGTTCTATAATCCTTCTATTTAGTATAAGCTATATTCTATTTAGCTATTTTACCTTATCTACTAGCAAACGCTCCCGCTACGTAGGTTTAATAGCGATAACGCAATCGTATTATTTAAATCTAAGTACTCCTATTCTCTAGTCGATTACTAGGTTATGCTTTCTTAACTAAGGCGTACTAAGTACAATATTATAACTAGCTATGTTAGTAATATCTAAGGTAATCTCCTCGTAGTACTAGTAGATTATAAGTAGTAGCGGTATCGTCTCGCGCTCTATACTAGGTAAGGATAATCCGTCTACCGCGATTAATTTATAACCCTCTTTCTTTCTACGGGTAGCTAGCCCGTGTCGTTTAATAAATGATTCGGAGGCAAAATTCCCGCTCGCTCCGGAATCTATTATAGTATATATCCGATGCCCGTTAATAATAATCTTTATTCGAAACACTATTATTAATGGTTAAGCATTTTCTATGTCGTATAACTCCCTTCGGTCGCTTATTCCTAGGGATTAATCTTTTTCCCTATTCGTATAAGGAGCGTCGTACTTTATGTCTTAAGGCCTCCGCTTAAACCTAGCGCGAGCCTTTCTATATCTACACCTATATTCGTTAACGTTCCTAGATCTATTACGTTTCTAAGTAGAGTGCGCGTGCGTATTACACTATATTACGTAATTCGTTCGATACGAATGTTCCTAACGGTATAAGGTATCCTTTCTCTATAATCTTACTTCCTATAGGTAGTCGTTCGGTACCTACTATAGTAAGATTTTCCCGAACGTCGATAATCGGGTAGCTCTAAGTTATCGCGCATAGCGTGTCGAGAGTCTTATGAAACTCGTAAGGGTGTATTATTCGTCGTCCTAATATCCTTAGTAGGAATTCTTTATGCCTTCTCTATAGGTAGACAATTATATCGTACAATTTCTTAGGTACGTCTACCGTAAAGGTAAGTTATTCGTTATCGTCGTTAGTATCGCTCTCTTCTCCTTCGGAGGAATCTTCTTCGCTTAATTCTTCCGGATCCTATTCTTTTTAGATGTCTTCTAGGTCCGATTCGGGTATTGTTTAGCTTTTCTCTAGTAGTTCTAGTAACTACGATCTATCCTATCCCGGGTCCTAGTTTTCCTTATCTTTATCGTTAAAGTAGGATTTATCGATATCTACTTCGTAAAGCTTAGCGTTTTACCTATACGTAGCTCCTAGGGTTCCTCGCGGCTATCGAGGCTAATACTCTACTCCTGTCTTAGCGGAGTAGTAAACTTAATACGAGTCTTAGTAATAGAATCGCTAATAAAGGCTTCTATAACTATTTTAAGATTCGCGATTAATCTCGTAGTCGACTCTTTGTACTATTATACTAAACTCTCTCTTCTCTTATCGATTAATCTTGTTCGTAACCTCCTACTATCGTTTATAGAGTTTATCGTGTTCTTCAGTTACTATAAGATTAATGTCTTCTCCGTCGAGGTGTATCTAGACGTCGATCTAGTCTAGTATATCGTCGAGGTTATCTTACTCTTATCGGAGTTCGTCGAGTGTTTATTAGTATATTTCCTTAAACTGTTATAGCTAGTTCTATAGTCCGAATAGCTACCTATAGTATCCTCCTCGTCCTTATAAGGGGTCTAGGAGAGGCTTCGTACTTTCTTTACCGACTCCCTCCTCTACTCCCTAAGTATAGTCGATGTCTCCTAGAGACTTAACGCTACTCTTAGGTTTACTAGTTTAGCGTTACATTATATTAAACTGCTCGCGGCGTACTATATTCTTACCGCGGTAGTCCCTTACTAGGTAGCTAGGTTTACTATATCTATAGTAGGTTCGTGTTTCCTTTCCTAAACTTAGGGGTCTTCTATTCCCCTTACTGTTCCTAATCTTGCGACCTTTTTCGGTAACGTCGAGCTCTATCGGCTATAGTCTATAATATAGTTTACTCCTAGGCTTATCGTAATTATCGTTAAAGCTTCGGTTACGGTTATCGTAGTCTAGCGTATATCCGGCCTTTCCGGACACCTTAGAATCGTATCGTCGTTCTATAGCTCTCTCGTAGAGCTTATCGTTAAGATTAATCGTAACTTAGACTAGGTCTCCTAAGCTATTAATCTTCTAACCGTTCCTTATTAAATCGTCCTTAACGTACTCCTTTAGGCCTCTCCGATATATAACCTAAAGCGCTTTATCGTCCTAATCGGTAAGTTATGCGTATTCCTAGAATTTAGTAGCGTAGTCGGCGGTAAAGGTCTCCTAAGTTAAGTGCTAAATAACGCGTACCGTAGTAGAGATCTTATTCGAGATTCTAAAGACGCTCTTTATAGTATACTTAAGATAGTTATAAGATTTAAAGACTCCGTCGGCATTGTCTTCTCCGTTACTATCTAGATATTTCCTAAGGAATAGTTTAACCTAATGCTATGCTCGTCCTCTTAAGAAGGTAGTAGCGAAGATAGGCTTAAGGTTCTCGGCTATAGAGTTAAATAAGAAGTATATATCTATCTAATTAACCTAAGTTCCGAACTTGTCTCGATCGCTATAGTAGAATTCTAGCTTACTAACCTTAAGGGTATCGTTACCTATATAAGTAGCTAGGGCATGAATAGCATCGTTTACGGTCTAAGGTCGTCGGGCTCTACTTACTTTACTAGGGGCGGGTATTCCCCTTTTACTCTATCGATCTCCTATCGTAGAGGGCGTTTAAAGCTATTAGGTTTAGTATAACCTAATAATATTATAAGTTAAGAAGATAAGCTTAATCGGGTTTGTTCTCGGGCCGATAGGAAGCTAAGGGAGAGTAATAAAGCAGTAGCTGTCTTGTCTCGTAGAGACTAAGTAGTAGTAAGGTAGAGGTTAGGTTATAGTATATTCTAAACAGTAATATTAAATAGTAAGTTAAACGCCTCGAAACTATAAGGGATTCTTAGCGTTCCTAAATATAAGGGAAATTATCCTATAATCTACCCTAATCTATTAATCTATCTCTTAGATTATATAGAGCAATAGATCAGTTAGCCGTTTGTGCTCTATTCTAATCTATTAACATGTTCTACAGATTATATAGAGTAACAGATTATTCTACAGTAGCTATACTAGTTTAGCTACGGTTATTCCTACCTAACTATAGAGGTTCTAATTAGTCGCTAAGCATTAGCTTAATCTAACCCCTAATAAGTATACTACTAATATGCCTAAGCCTTTAATACTATCTAACTATATTAGTTCTTAGCTTAGTAAATATAAGAGTAGTAAGTCCTTTTAATGCTAATCTATCTTTATTCTTCCTAGAGTCCCTCTTTACCCTAAGGTTCCTAAAGACAATAATATTCTTTATTATCTTAATATAGCCTATAGGCTTATCCTTCTAGAATAGCATTTTAGATAGTCTATCTAGGTAAACTCTATATTTCTTATATAGGAGTTCTATAGAGATTAGTGTTATATCTAACTCTAGAGAGTAAAGTATATTACGAAGGAAGAGGGTAGTCTCTTAACTAAGATAGTTCTTTATAACCTATTCTAATTCTTCTTTAGTTATAAGGGATCCTTACCTAACGGCCTATAAGAAGTATATAGGCCTAAGTCTTAGCCTAATATTTTAAAGGTCTATAAGATTATCATAGATATAGAAGGATGTGCCTATATTATAGACTTTATCTATTAGCATTAGGTTTAATATAGTAGCTACTACCCTTCCTATATATACTAGTTATATAACTGCAATAGCTACTCTAGACCTCCTATATAGTTATCTCTAGTCGCTATTACTATTAGAGCTATACTCCTAATTAGATAATGTGTCTAACTGGTTGTTAATTGCTATAGCAATCCTCTTCCTAGAGGACTTACTACCCTTTACCTTCTTTACCCTATCCTTTAGGGTTTCTCTACCCTTCTTAGACTTATTCCTAGGATTCTTCTCTAGATACTACTTATAGTAGTTCGCGTTAGTATACTTATATAAGTACTGTATATACTACTTATTATTATTCTTACTTAAGAATACTCTAATAAAGCTATTACTAGGCTTATAGGTAGTAGGTACTTACTCCTTCCTAAGAGTTATAAACATCCTCTCTAGGGTAGTTAATTCTAGGGGATTGTTATATCTCTATGTCCTAAGCTATTTAACATAGTTTAGGCCTTTAATAAAGTATAGTCTATAGATACTATCTAGGAGGATAAATAAGGATTGAAGTAGTAACTTGTTATTAACTAGGGAGGATCTAATAAATTACTCTATAGTAGTCTTATAGTTATATACCTAAGCTTAAAAGTCTTTATAGTACTTTAATATATTAGGTCTTATAGTATCTAACTTAATATACCTAACTACCTTTAGAGTATTATATAGATCAATTGTAATAACTAGCTTATATATTACCTTAATTGAATTATATAATTCCTTAGCTAACTTGTCTATATCTCTAAAGTTTAGCCTTAGAGTAGAGTCTAATTATTACGGGTAAACGACGTGTATACTAAAGTTCTATAAAGTATGTAATAAGTTTAATATAGAAGAAAGGGGAAGTCGAACGCTATCTAAAGAAAAGGTGTTAGAAAGCAATCCGAACGTATAGGCGTAGCCTATACTAAGAAGTAGGGGCCCGCCCCTTATACTACCCCCCTCCCCCTTTGCCGCCTCTAGCCGTAGTTCTACCCGATAGATACCGTCTGTATACGTATTTACGCCGGTGTTCCCTATTGTCCTACCCGGAGCCTATTATCCTAGCTGTTTTTTTATTACTTAGCGCTACTTTCTAATATTACTCCGTATTATCCTAACCTATTAATAGCGACGCTTATTGTTAGGTTCGTAATAGGAAGCGTCCGAGCTACTATTCCTTATTGTCTAGCTCCGCCGACGTCGAGGCGTAGTATTATTACCTAGGTAAGTATAAGGGTTACTATTGTCTACTAAGTAATAATAGCTATTATTATATATAAATAATAGGAACCTAGAATATATCTTTAGGTTCTCGTTCTCTTTTTCTTTCTTTCTTTTCCTTATTACCTACCGTAAGCGTAAGTAGCCCCTCCCCCTTCCCCTAGCTAAGCGTCCTTAGCTTTAGGGGGTATACGGTTACGTATCTCTTACCTACCGCTTAGGGATCCGACGTTTTCCCTACGGGTTCCGATAGATACTAATAGTATACCGTAAATAGAAACTACTACTACTACTACTATATCTCCTATTAATACTATTAAGTAAGTCCGACTAAATTTCTACGGAGACCGATATATTCTAACTAGAATATAGTATAAAATAGCCTAACGCCGTATCTACTACGTTCCCTACGCTACTACTAGCGTAGACTACGTCTTCTAGTATATAAGTAGCGGCCTCCGCTATATTCTTATTAGGGTCCGCTAATTATTCCTAGGGCGCTACCGCTCGAGCCTACTAGGCCTATAATACTAACCGTAAGCATTACGAGGATATATATATACTACGCGGACCCCGAAGGAAAATTATCGCTAACCGCGCGTTTTAGGCCGGAGCTTACCTACGCCGCCTACGCCAAGTAGACCTACGCTACTAACTAGAACCGCGCGTAAGTATCTTCCCTAGCGGCCTCCGCGTCTTTTCTACCGGCTTACGGTCTTTTAGCAACGACGCCCGTACTAAGTTCCGCGCCGTCCTTAAAGCCTAGAAGGCTTTAAAGCCTCTCTAGCGTACTAGCGTACTCTCCCGGTAAGTTTCCCTAGTCCCCGCCTCTTTATACGCGCTTACCGGTTCTTTTAGTACGGTCGCCGCTAAGGTTATAGATATTATAGCTAATACCTAGCTTACCTTTAGGTAGACGTATATACTACGGACCCTATTATAAAACTATCGCTAACCGCCTCTTTAGTCCCGGGGCGCCCTACGCGACCTCTAGCTAGGCTAGCGCCGCGTATATTAGGCCTCGGCCTCCTCTAACTCGCCTTCGGGTAGTCTAGTCTTTCGCCCGGGCCGCGACTAGGCTATTATAGTATATAGCTATCTCGAACGGGATCGGGCTCCGCTACTTTTACGGCGGACGCCGCTAAAATAAAACGTCCTTAAGCTTACCTATACCTTCTTACTTCTCTCTATCTCCTAAAAAGACTCCCTAACCTAAAAGAAACGCCTACCCTTTCCTAAACGCCTATATCTACGCTAAATCCTAGTAATCCTTACCTTTTTACTATTTCCCCCTTCTTTTTATATCCTATACCTCCTTTAGTCCGTTATATATTATTAGGTTACTATATTTCCTCTCGAAGTTATCCGCGGCTACTATGTCCGCGAGGTACCCTAATAGTTCCTATATAGGCTCGTAGTATCCGGTCTATTTTACTAGGACTTCGCGTACTCGGCCTCTACCTCTATATTACGTCTCGTTCTAGGGCTAGTCTTAAAAGAGAGATAAGGCAAGTTACGTAGCGGTATTCTTTAGAGAGGCTAAAGCGAGCTAAGCGAAGATGAATAATTAGGATAAGAGTATATTCCAATTAGTAAGATAGTAACATAAGTTAAACGTATCGAAACTATAAGGGATTCTTAGCGTTCCTAAATATAAAGGAGAATAATTTATAGATCTCGGTAATTAGTCTAATTATTCTAAGTATAAGCAGTCTAATTAGTCTAAGTATAAGTAGTCTAATCGCCCTAAGTCTAAGCGCTTAGGTAGGATAAGTTACGTGCTCGTCTCGTTATTATAATTCTAGGGTCTATAGGAATTATTCCGTAATACTATCCCCTTTTTAGCTATAAGGGTAGCCTATAGCTAACCCTTACATGTAATACGGCTATGCCCGGCTTAGTATACCGCACGTAACGCGTATACGTATACTAGGAGACGCGTATAGCGTCTATAGAAGAAAGTAAGCTTTAATTTATCTACGATTGGAAGATCGTAAGCGTACTATATATTACGACATCCCCTTATAGCCTTACGGTCCTAACAGTTCTAAAGCTTCCCTTCGTTATAATCTATATACGCTATAGAGCCCGATCGCGACGTATATAACGGCGAGTCGCCTATACCGCCCCTAAGCCCTAGAGTATAGCAGTAGGCGCGTCGTATAGCCTTAGTTACGAGAAGAGAGGCCTTACGGGCTAAGATTAAAGAGTAAGAGATATAGCGAGAGATCGAGCGGCTAGAGATCTTACGCGCTATAAGCGCACCGCCTCTAGAGCGTATAGGAGGGAGGAGAGAAGATTACCTCCCTACTACAACCCCTACCTCTATCTCTATAACTACTAACGATAATATTATAGTACGAGGCGCGACCGTAGCGTATACGACGCGACCGCGTCTAAAAGAGCCGACGCCTTTTAGAGGGGATTCGATAAGGAAGGTAAGGGTATTCCTTTAGGAGCTCTTACTTATCTTCGCCCTCTTAGGCACTATATACGCGATAGACGAATTAAAGGTCCTATATAGAGTTATATACCTTAGCGGAGAGGTAAGCGAGCGATAGTATACTAACTATAGCGCCGTTAACCTTATAGGGTATATATACTAGGACTTTAAGGAGTTCTACCGAGACGTATACGGCGATCCTATAAATCGCGTACTTAACGTTATATTAGAGTACGAGGTTACGAGATAGAAGGATAACTAGATAGCGCGACAGTTCGCGACTAAGCTAGATATTATAGAGGACTAGTTAGGTAACTACTCGGAAGCGTAACGTATACGGTACCTACTAGCGAAGCTGACGCCTCGCTTACGGTCCGCTATCGTTAGCTACTATAATATCCCTACGACTAGAGAAGACCTAGTAGTCCTAGCCTCGCGTATCGAAAGTACCGAGCGCCGAGGTAGTAGCGGAGGGCACGACCGCGGGTAGTATATACGTCGTAAGCGTAAAGCTAAGGACGTACATAAGCGGGCTAATTGCCTAAAGTAATAGAAGTAGAGTTAAGTACCGGGCGCCTCGGGTACGAGTTAGTAGCGAGACGCCGGTAGCTTGTCTTTAACTAGCTAGAAGTCGAAAGTAGAGTACTACGGCTACGGTAGGAAGGGTTACTATAAGACGGAGTACCGAAATAGATACCTATAGAAAGACCGTAACGCGTAAGCGGTTCGTAGGTTAGAAACTGTCGAGGCTTTAACTAAGAAGGGTAAATAGGGAAAAGGTAGAGGACTAGGTAAGGGTCGCTCCTAAGTCCGAGTTTCTATATAGACCCCTTAAGGTAAGTCGATACGAGTCTAGCGCGTTACTGTTACGGTCCGGTACGATCGTGCACGTGGAAGAACTTCATTCGTTGGGAATAGGGACACGCGCTGCCAATGAGCGGGTGCTCTTGTGTGACTCATAGCAGAGCGCTCTTAGTGCTCTACCGAGAGAGCAGGACAGACCGCGCCAAGACATGGCACTATATAGACGACGCTCTTTTGCAAGTAGATAGGAGCTTCGTGCTCAACTCATTTTAAGTATACACCATATACTGTTTGGGACCACTACCTTCTCAACGAGTCAGAGACATCACTGCAAAGATCCAAGCCCAGTTGGGATAACGAACAGCGGTTCCTAACAACTTTGAGCACCACCACCAGGGCCCTTTGCATATGTCTGGGAGAAACGCTACCCGGAGTCCGTCACGACAACAGCCACAGTCAACTGGCATCACGGAACGAATGAGCGAAATGTCGATTACAGGAAGCAGCAAGAACAACAACACTCCTATGGGTATGCTGAACCCATTGGACCACCACCGTGCACCTAAGGTATCTACGCCGGAGACGTTCGACGGGACCAAGGACAAACTGGAGGCTTTTCAACTGCAGGTTCAGTTGTACCTTCACTTCAACGCACACCAGTTTCAAGGCGAGGCCTCTAAGGTCTTGTACGCCGCATCCTTCCTACGAGGAAAAGCAGCTAGAGGATTCCGACCATACCTCAAGGACTGGCTACACAACCAGGGCAAGGGAGAAACACCGAAGACGGAAACTCGAAAAATTTTCCACGACTACGACGAGTTTGAGACGAAACTCGATGATCTATACGGGATACCAAATGAGGAGGTATACGCCGACCGACATATCCGACAACTTCGACAGACTACTTCTGTAGCGCTGTACGCCTCAGAATTCCAAGGATATGCCGCCGACCTGGAATGGAACGACGCAGCTTTGCGATCGCAGTTCTACCTCGGGCTGAAAGACAACGTCAAAGCCGAACTATCCCGAAACGCCAGTGTCGTTACGCTAGGGGCGATGATCAAGGCAGCAAAGGAGATCGACGAAAGGCTCCAGGAGTTGAGGTACGACCGACACGTACAGCCTGGATACCAGAGACCCGCCGCGGGCGGAAGAGGGGGCTTCAAGGCCAGAAGTCAGGACCCTAATGGTTACGGAGACCCAATGGAATTGGACGTAACGGAACGTAGGACAGGAAGGGGGCTGAAGAGCAAAGGTTCCACCTGCTACGTATGTGGCGAGCAAGGCCACTTTGCAAGAAACTGCAAGAAGAAGAACATGGTTAGCCGCGAGTTCAACGCAACGATTCGCGAAGAGAATACATACCAGGAATGCGAGAACTTCTTCTCGAAATCTGCCTAGCAGAAACAACCTGAGGACAGCAAGGCATCAAACAGCGGCTTCTTGATTTGATGACCTAGGACACAGAAGTCAACACAACGACACGGGACAAATGACTACTGGATATCACGACTTACGACGGATGGCCATCGGGCCACGAGAACGGAGAAGCGAGGCCGGCTCCAAGAAGATCGCTCTCGAGACCAGGGAAGTCCGACAGTTCGGGGTCGTTCGGATCGAACTCTGTGTTGGCGGCGAGGTGGGCTACTTCCTCGTCGACCCGGGAGTTATTCATGTTTCGAACCTCGCGATTGCGACGGATCCGCTGACGGAGAGCCTCGATCTTTCGGAAAATGTCTTCCGCGGAAATCTTGAGCCGCTCTATCTCCTGCTCGTCTGACTCGATCTTCTCTGTCAACTCTTCCACGACGCGGTCGAGTTTCTCGAGGGAGGAGGTGACACAAGGTTTCCCGAGGCGGGTGCAGTTGGCACAAGACATGATGGAAAAATCGGCAATGTAAACGCAGGGGCGCTGATTCCGGCAACAGTGGTCGCAAGGTTTAGAAGGAACAAAGGGATCAGCAAAGATTTTAGCAAGACGACGTTTTTTGCGCTGGGCGGAGGACGAAGACATGGTAAGAAAAGGGTGGTTGCGGAATTTGAACTTCGGAGGACAGGACCTACTTATGACTAACGACACGTGATCGCTGGGGCATCGATCCTAGGGAGGGGGATGGTGTTACGGTCCGGTACGATCGTGCACGTGGAAGAACTTCATTCGTTGGGAATAGGGACACGCGCTGCCAATGAGCGGGTGCTCTTGTGTGACTCATAGCAGAGCGCTCTTAGTGCTCTACCGAGAGAGCAGGACAGACCGCGCCAAGACATGGCACTATATAGACGACGCTCTTTTGCAAGTAGATAGGAGCTTCGTGCTCAACTCATTTTAAGTATACACCATATACTGTTTGGGACCACTACCTTCTCAACGAGTCAGAGACATCACTGCAAAGATCCAAGCCCAGTTGGGATAACGAACAGCGGTTCCTAACAGTTACTTACGAGGCGCCGTCGAGACGCGTAAAGGCTTTCGCGAGGCTACGTTTCTTCTAGATAACGGTATAGATTTAAGCTTAGTATCGTACGAGTATATACTCCGACACTAGATATAGCCTATTAGTAGTATAAAGCTTCTAAATCTAGAGTCGTACGCGTAGGACTAGGGGCATTACTACGGCGCCTATACGGTTCGCGTACGACTAGCTAACGATATAGGAGTAGAGCGCGTAAGCGACGCTATCTACTATATAGCGCCTATAGGTATGCCGTTAGTTATTTTAGGTAGATCCTAGCGGTATCGTAATCGGATAGTAAAGGCCGATAAGGATAACTAGTAGTACTACGGTATAGAGACGCCTACGATTTAGTAGCGTAACGCACGCGAGTTCCTTAAGGATCTCGAGAGCTTAAAGTAGGTTTATACGATAAGTGTTCGGGTTATTACTATAGTAGTACCCGAAGGAGAGGGTCTCTCGTAGCCTAAAGAATTTATATACTTCCGAGATATATACGTACCTAATAAGTAGGCGAAGCGTAAGATGCCCAACGGGGTTAAGTATACGATTAATCTCGTTAAAGGAAAGAAACCCCCTTTTAAGCCGCTATACTACTAGTCCTTAACTAAGCTAGAGGCCTTAAAGGAGTACCTTACGTAAGCAATAGAGAAGGGGTAGATTAGGCGATCCGTAAGCGAGGCGGGTGCGCCTATTCTATTTGTACTAAAGAAGAATAGTACTCTTAGGCTCTATATAGATTATAGAGGCCTTAATAAGATTATAGTAAAGAACCGGTACCTACTACCCCTAATTAGTAAGACTTTAGATAGGCTATAGGGCGCTAGGCTCTTTACTATAATCGACCTATAGGATGCCTACTACCGTATTCCTATTAAGCGAGGAGACGAGTAGAAGACTACGTTTCGTACGCGATACGGTTACTACGAGTACTTAGTTATGCCTTTTAGGTTAACTAACGTACTAGCTACCTTTTAGGGGTACATTAATAAGGCCCTTACTAGGTTAGTAGATAACATCTACGTAGTCTACCAAGATAACATCCTTATCTATAGCGTAACGCGTAAGGAGTACGTACGAGCCGTACGCGCGGTACTAGAGAGACTACGAAAGTTCGCCCTATTTACGAACCTAAAGAAGTATAGCTTCTTCTAGGAGAATGCCGAGTTCCTAGGATTTATCGTAAGTGTCGTAGGCGTATCGATAGATAGGAGCCGGGTAGCCGTAATCGAGGAATAGCCTACGCCTACGAGTTTTTATAAGGTTTAATCCTTCCTAGGATTCTATAACTTCTATAGGCGCTTTATCGAAGGGTACTCGAGGATTGCGAAGCTATTAATAGACCTACTAAAGGGATGTAAGAATAGTAAGAAGTAAGGGCCTCTTATATAGTCCGCTTACGAGGAGTAAGCGTTCTAACGGCTAAAAGCTAGGTTCCTCGGAGTACCTATCCTAAGGCACTTCGATCCTTCGTTACGTACGAGGGTTAAAACGGATGCCTTAGGCTTTACGATTATAGGCATTATCTCTTAGTTGTTTAGGACTAAGTAGCATCTAATTACCTTCTATTCTCGTAAGATAATACCTACCGAGTGCAATTATAAGACCTATAACTAAGAGCTACTAGTAGTAGTAGAGGCATTTAAGTATTAGCGACCGTACCTCGAAGGCGTATCGTATACGGTTTAGGTACTAGTCGACTATACGAACCTATAGGGTTTTATAATAGTAAAGTAGCTAAACGGGAGGTAAGCTCGATAGGCGACGTTTCTATAATCTTTCGACTTCGTAGTAGAGTATAGGTCGGGAAAGAGTAACCTAGCCGATGCGCTATCGCGACGTAGTAACTACGTACGCGTAGCGTAGTAGACGTCGAACTTGCTTCCTACGCTATAAAGTAAGCTATCTTTCTAGAAGGAATCCCTATTAAGAGAGGACGAGCCTATAGTAAGGCTCGTAACCGCTACCTACGAGAAGATATAGGATAAGGCGACGATAATAGTAGTAGGAGCCTATAAGCCGTAGGGGACCCGATCGCTACTAGTAAGAGTATATACTATAATAATGTAGGGCGGCCTAGGTAAACTGCTTATACTACTAATAAGAATCGTATAGGGGAGAGACGATAGGTACGTCGTATACTTATCGTAGGCGCCTAGCGAAGGGGATGCTAAGGACTAGCATGTAAAAGACGGGTTATTCTATCGTAGGAACACGATTATAGTACCCGAAGATTATATAGTAAGAGTATAGCTACTCTATATATATTATAACGACCTACTAGTAGGGCACTTTAGTAAGGTAAAGACTAAAGAGCTACTACGACGTTATTACTAGTAGCAATTACTTAGTAAGGAAGTAAGGGAGTATGTTAGAAACTATAGGGCTTATTAGACCTCGAAGGCGAGGCGCTATCGACCCTACGGCAAGCTACGGCTACTACCTAGGCTAGACGGTCTATAGTAGGAAATTACTATAGATTTTATTACGGACCTACCGCTAAGTAAGCGAGGAGAATACGTATATAATGCGATCCTAGTAATCGTTAACCGCTACTCTAAAATAAACTTATACATTCCTACGATAAAGATATATATAGCGGCGGAGCTTACGAGGATCTTACGAGACGAAGTCGTGCGGCATTATAGTGTGCTAGCGGGCATAGTAAGTGACCGCGGGTTAGTGTTTATAAGCAAGTTCTAGAGTAACTTCTACTTCGAGGCGTAGGTAAAGCGTAAGCTATCTATAGCTTTCTACCCTTAGACTAACGGCTAGACTAAGAGGGTAAACTAAACCTTAGAATAGTACCTTCGTTATTACTATAGTAAGAACTAGATAGACTAGGCTAAGTAGCTAGCTATTACTAAATTCGTATATAATAATAGCGTCTACCCTACGCTACGTATAAGCCTATTCGAGATAGCGTATAGTAAGAGACCTAAGATTGCCCTAACACCTATAGGATCTCGAGGCGAGATCCGGGAAGGGGAGGTACTAGTAGCGGTAGACTTAGTTAACCGTATACGAGAGATGCGCGCTACGCTTACGAAGCGTTAGAAAATCGTAGTAGCCGATTAGACTCGCTACTATAATAAGACTTATAAGGCTAAGAGCTATTGCGTAGGCAATATAGTCTTATTATCTACGAAGAACCTAAGGTTAGCATTACCGAAGAAGAAGATAGGTCCGAAGTTTATTAGACCGTACCGTATTATCGACGCTATCGGTTCGTAGGCGTACCGCCTAGTATAACTAGCCGACTTAAGAATTTATAATATATTCTATATATCCCTCCTCGAGCTATACGCGGGTAGCGAGAAGGATAGAGGCACTATAGCCCTCGCTAATAAGGACGGGGAATATAAAGTAGAGGTAGTACTAGGAAAGCGTAAGTATAAGGGTAAAGTGTAGTACCTAGTGCGATAGAAGGGCTAGCTAGAAGAGTATAATAGCTAGGAGCTAGTATAAGAACTCGCGAATACTACGCGTATAGTAGCTAAATATAAGGCGTTAGCGAAGACGGTATAAGCCGGCGGAAGGATCCGCGAAGGCTACGCGTATAGTAGTCGAATATAAGGTACCTACGAAGGCCGTATAAGGCGCTAAAATAAGGGTATAGGTTATGTATTTAGGCCTTAACCCTTCGGTAGCTAGATATAAGGACCTTACCCTTTAGACATAATCTTCTCTTTTTACTAATAATACGGGGGGAGGCCTATGCGATAGTATCTATATTAACGGTAGCCTCTACCCCCGATAGTAAAATTAGCTATAACCTACATATAAGATACTAACCTATAGTATATTCTATCGGACTAAAAGGCTCGCTTACTTAGTTAAGTAAATACCCCCGATAGTAATAACATTAGAGAGGGAGGTAAGGAGAGAGCAGAGTAGAGAGAAGAGTATATTACGATCTAAGCGTGCACCGGCGCTGTAGCCTAATTAAACCTAAGGCAGTAGCGGCTAAGAATTAGGTGACATTAATTAGTTACCTATAGCCTTTTCATAAGCAGCCCTTTCAATTCTAGCTTAGATACATATAATCTACTACCTACTTTTAAAACACCTTTATAAGCCTATTTTATAACTTCTAACCACTTGTAACGTAATAGTTATACTTAATACTTGTCCTAACTTCTTTAGATACTAAGGCCCTAGCTGCCTAAGGCACTACTTTCCTTAGCTTATCTTACTTTCTCGCGACTTCGTAGATCTCTCTTAATATATTAATCTACTCACATTATCTAGTTATAACGCCCTCGCGCTATATAACTGCGCGCATACCTTCCGATAGACACTATTGATTATATCCTACTAATTGTACGTGTTCGCGACACCTCGTTAGTAGATGCGACTTAACGTAACTTTAGTAGTAAATATATTAAGTCGCGACCTAGTCGGTAACGCGACGAGTATTCGTAGCGACACCTAGTTAGTGTACTATAGTAGTGGATGTATAGACACTAACGGTAACGATAACATTATAGGACTCGAGATACTACTAGTATAGTAGTCTATCGCCGGGGATTAGGACTATTAGTAGACCGAGTTAGCTACTATTCCTCGAAAGACTAAGAAGCCTACATTAACTCGCGGCTTCATTAATATAGTCGCCGGCCGTAATAACGGCGGCACTGCTAGTGTTAGTAAGCTCTTGGGTAAAGACGACTATAGTAGATAGGCCGATATACTCGAGTCCGTACTACGTAGCGAATCGCTTTAGGGACTAATCGATAACACTAAGTAGAGACCTACTAAGCGTACGAAGGAGGAAGATTACGAACTCGAAGAGCGTGTTAAGGCGTAGGAGGCTAAGAAGTATTAGGTCCGCGTACTTATTATCGCTGATTGCAGTTAGTCTATTACTAAGAACTGTAAAGCATATTAATAACCTAACACCCTATAGGACTATCTTAAGTCGATATACGGTTAAACTAGAAAGTCTAAGGAGTACTCGCTGTATCTAGAGTTCGAGTTATATACCTATAGCGGCTCTAACCTAAACAAGTTTTACTAACAATATTAAGTAAAGCTTACTAATCTAAACGGTACTAAATTAGCTATATTAAAGGCCTAGGCCCTGTTCCGCTTCCTATACTAGATCTTACTATACTTCCCTATATTCGCGTCGGTAAAACGTAAACAGTTAAGGTAGCTTACTAGTAAGATCGAGGACAGTACGACTATTACACTCGATAAGGTGATAAGCGACCTACTTAATGAGGCGACTGCTTAATAGTCTAAGACCGCTAATCTCGTAGTAAAGTAGAACACCCCTAACCCTTTCCCTCTAGCTAACCCTTAATAATAGGGTAATAGTAACAACACTCGTAGCGGCGGTGCACCCCGTAGTGCTATACGCGGACGAGGTCGTAGAGGCCGCGGTAATTAGAACAACGGTAGTCGCGGAGGTAGTTAGAATAGTAATAATAATAACTAGTAGTAGAAGCTAACATGCGATAGCTATAGTATTATAGGCTATATTAAGACAGTATACTAGAACCTCTACCCTAAGCTTACACTAGCTATATTTAAGCCTAAGACTCTAGATAACTAGTAGTAGCGTTAGTAGGTGAATAACACTACTAATAATCCATAGAGGCAGCCGAAGGAGACCGCTCAATTTACGGCCTACGGTAGTCTCGAGGATCTAATAACTCCTTATAACGGTAACTGTTACATGTTTACGGCGGCTATATTTAAGGAGTACATTTAAGATACCTTAGCACTGCTTGTAGCGAAGGACTACACCGATTAGGTTGTAGACTCCGGCTGCACTTCTTACATAATAAACACGCTTAGCAACATAGTTAGTTATAGACCCTATAATGTCCCTATTAAGATAGGTAAGGGGATTATTACTACTACTGTATGCGGTATTATCTAACTAGACCTGTTCGAGTTCGGCATCACCTACTTCTTATAGGTACTGTACGTACTAGGCCTAGTAGCTAATCTAATCTTAATAGAGGCGCTTCGCCGTAAGGGTGTATACTACCGTAACGACGACTAAATCCTCTTTATAAAGAAGGATAGTAAGCGTACGGTAGCCTATTGCTATAGCTATCTTAGACTACCATGTTACGGTCCGGTACGATCGTGCACGTGGAAGAACTTCATTCGTTGGGAATAGGGACACGCGCTGCCAATGAGCGGGCGCTCTTGTGTGACTCATAGCAGAGCGCTCTTAGTGCTCTACCGAGAGAGCAGGACAGACCGCGCCAAGACATGGCACTATATAGACGACGCTCTTTTGCAAGTAGATAGGAGCTTCGTGCTCAACTCATTTTAAGTATACACCATATACTGTTTGGGACCACTACCTTCTCAACGAGTCAGAGACATCACTGCAAAGATCCAAGCCCAGTTGGGATAACGTACAGCGGTTCCTAACATACCATTCTTAAAGTTAAAGGACTTACCGATAGCCCTTACTTCTTCTAAGGTCGAGCTATCGATAACTGCTATAGGAGACCTATAGTATCGCCGCCTTATATACATTCATAGCCGTAAGCTAGTGCAGCTACATAACGATAAGCGCATTATTATTATCGGTAACGGTAACCTTAGTAAGTACCTACGCGAGTACATCCCCTACCGAAAGGGGATAGGTTATAAAGTCTATAACCGCATTCCTATAGTCCGGCTATTAACACTATTCTATATTGTTATAGTAGATGTTATTACTGTCCGTAACCTTAGACTCGGTAAGGAGAAATATTTCACGCTATTTACTTACCTCTATAGCCTAAAGCGCGCTATCTTCTACTTAGTATAGAAGGATAGTGTAGCTTAGCATATCCGCATCGTCTACCGTTAGGTAAAGACCTAATACAGCACATCGATCGCTATCTTTCGGATAGACGGAGGTAGCGAGTACAGCGGCAATACGCTTATTTAGTACTCATAAGATAAGGGCTTCGTTCTATAGGTCTTAACACCTCATTCTTCAGAATAGAATAGCGGAGCCGAAGTTAGTAATTACATAGTATATAGCATGTTACGTAAGCTACTTATTAATACTAGACTTCTACTAGCTCTCTAGCCGGAAGCTACATAGGCTTCGGTCTATCTTCTTAACCTTACTCCGAGTGTAGCTATTAAAGGACTGTCGCCTTAGGAGGTTATTAATAAGTAGTAGGGCATCTAGCCGGTGTAGCCTAGCCTATTACACCTTAAGGCCTATAGATGCCGTGCTTTCGTCTATAACTATAACGTTAGTCGCGGCGAGAAGTTTAACTCTCGCTTACTATAGGGTAAACTCGTTAGATACGAACGCCGGACTATCTACCGTGTTTATGTCGCTAAGGCACATAAGGTATTTCGAACTAAGGATGTTTAGTTCATTAAGGGCTACGACCCTATTATAGCTCTAGCCGGTAAGCCTAAGACTAATAATACTAACGAATACGTCTTACTAGACGACATCTTCCCTATAGAGCGTAACTATAAAGTAGCGCTACGCCGTGTAGCTATAGAAGTTACGACTCCTAGGGGTGGTAATTCTAGGGGTGTAGTAACACTACCTAAGAACATTACGGTTATTAACAAGCCTACCGACACTTTACTCGAGTAGTCTAATAAGGACCTAGCATAGGAAGTCGTAGATGCCTATTAAGAGGACACTCTAGACGACTTTCCGGAGGTGTAGCTAACGACACCTCTAGTAGAGCCTACTTAGTAGCCTATACTAGTACTACCTATACTATTAGGTCGGCCTTAGCGCAATAGGCGCCCTCCGGCTAATATACGCGATCCGAAGAATAGCTATTAGTTTAAGGCTAACCGGAAGTAGCGTAGGGTACTATATTACTCGCTTAGTAAGTAAGACCGTAAGTAGCTTACTAACATGCTACATGCGACCGTAACTACTTTTATAGTAGCGACCGACTAGCTAGATCTAGCGACTGTTATTATCCCGAAGAGTTACAAGGCCGCAATAGCGACACTATAACACGCCGAGTAGCGTGTAGCCGAAGAAGCTAAATTCGCTAGTCTCGAGTAGTACGAGACCTGGATCTATAAGGATAAGCTATTACTACCGCTAGGCGTACGCGTTCTAAAGGGTAGATAGGTCTATGCTATTAAGCTAGATGCTAATAGTAAGATTAGCCGTTTTAAGGTACGCTAGGTCGTCCGTAGCGATACATAACGTAAAGGTAACTACAACGAGACGTACGCGGTAGTAGTAAAGCTATCTACGCTACGCATACTATATGCGCTAATCGCTCACTACGACTTAGAGTGTAAGTAGTACGATATTATAACTGCTTTCCTTAACGCTATTATTATAGGTGACCGTAAGGTCTATATTAAGATGCCGCACGGCTTCGAGTAGAATAATAACGTCTACGAGCTTCGCCGTACACTATATAGACTAAAGTAATTACCCCTACTTTAGTACTAGGAGCTTAGTAAATATCTACGCTCATTAAGGTTTATCCCTATTATAAGCGACATCTACGTGTTTAAATACGAGGTATCGGGCTCTATTATTATTATCTACGTAGATAACCTACTTATTATCGCGAAGACCGGTGTTAAAGCAATTGTAGCACTACTATAGGGCAAGTTTAAGATACGAGAGCTCGGCGACGTGCACTATTATCTAGGTATACGTATTATCCGAGACCGTAAGAACCGTACCCTCCGTATCGTTTAAGACGGCTATCTTTAGAAGCTCGCGGACGAATATAACATTATAGGTAAGCTACCGAAGGTACCGATAAATGCGAAGCACTAGTACCGTAAGGCCCCTATGGACTATAAGGTAGATAGTACTCTAAAAGCCCGCTATTAGAAAGGCATAGGTGAATGTCTCTAGGTAGTAATAATAACTAGACTAGACTATAGCTATTAGATATACTTACTATGCCGCTTTCTCGTAAACCTCACTATAGAACATATAGACGCTTTAATATAGGTTATGAAGTATCTAGTAGGCTATAAGCACCGCGGACTCTACTTTATAGGCGTAGACGCGGGCTCTTACGATCTATAGCTAAAGGGGTACGTCGATGCCTCGTAGGCTAATAATCTCGACGATAGGCGTTCTATAGGAGCCTTCGTCTTTACGATGCTAGGAGCACTAACTTCTTAGAAGTTAGGTCGCTAGACTATCGTGACTCTATCCTCTATAGAGGCTAAGTATGTTTAACTAACGCTCGGAGCTAAGGAAGCTATTAGCATTAGTAACCTACTTAAGGAGGTGGATTATAAGGGACCGCTATTCCCTATTACCTTATATAAAGATAACATACCGGCGATCGACATTACGAAGCGAAGTAGCGGTGTAGACGGACGTACTAAGCACATCGATACCCGCTATTACTACATCCGTAAGGCTATTACTAAGGGTAAGATCTCGGTTAAGTAGATAGGTACTAACGACTAGGTTACTAACGGCTTCACGAAGGCACTAGATTAGTTTAAGCACGCCGACTTCGTACAGTAGCTTAATATAGCTAACTGTAAGGCGGCGATTAAGAATAACACCGAGTCTAATTAATAGTAGTTATTAGGGCTCTAATTAGACGATACTATTAAGTGCGCTAATCGTCTTATCTTAGTAGACAATAACCGTTGTACTGCGGTGTTAGCGCTATCTAATAAGAACGCGCGAAACACCTATTAACTTTAGTAGTAGTAGCTACGCCTACACTACTACTACGCGGTAACTACCGAGGATAACGACATAAGGGTTAGACGAGGAGGATGGCATAGTGTTAGTAAGCGAGCGTATACATCTTTTAGTGTATAATACACCCACGGCAGTATCTAGAGCCTCGTTATGGGGGTAACTTAATACTTGTCCTAACTTCTTTAGATGCTAAGGCCCTAGCTACCTAAGGTACTACTTTCCTTAGCTTATCTTACTTTCTCGCGACTTCGTAGATCTCTCTTAATACATTAATCTACTCACATTATCTATTATAAGCCCGATAGGCGCTTACTAACGTTCGCTACATAAAACGAAGCCCTAGAGCAGATTTTGCATCGTTATTAAAAACTAGTAGGATCCATTATTATCCTATTAACAACCATTACACAGTAGTGTAGTAACCCTAGTGGACCTATAGGAACCTTTATTAGGCCCATTAACACCGTTATAGCGACTACCGAGATACCCGGTAGTACCGGTGTTTTGCCGCACGGTACTATCGTTCTTAAGAGTTATAACTAATAGGATAAGTTTAACCGTTAGTTAGAGCTCTACGCTAAGTCTCTAAATATCTAGAAGTATGTAGATCCGAACGACACTACCGCCGAGCTAATAGAGCCGGTATACTTAACGTTCGAGCAAATCTAATTAGTATACACTACTAAAGACGCTACGGCTAAAGATAAGGAGCTTATTAAGCTCCGCTAGTTAGACACCGACCGTAGGTAGCGGATGTATAACATCTTTACGTCCGTAAGGTCTAAATTAGTTACCTACCTAATTAGGACTACTATAGAGCTAGGCTAGGAGCTAATACATAGTAAACGCACCCTTAGAGGTAAGGTCTAGGCTCTAAAGGATTAGTACGGACTAAACGACATGTTACGTAAGCGATAGCTTATACTAGAGCTAAATAGGCTTTAGAAGAGCTAGGCCCGAAGGGTCGACGACTAGTGTTTAGACTAGCTAGTGCTATAGACTAAGATACTAGATTATAACTATGCCGAGTACGGAGACCTACTACGACACTTCCTACTTGCGATATAGTAGAAAACTCCTACCTATAGAGTATTACTATATAACGAGTAGAAGCGTAATAAGCTCTCGCTTAGTAAGCTTACCGAGCGATACCTCGAATAGATACGCGATACTACCCTAGTTACTACGAACGGTCGATTAGTCTTCGTAACCTTTATAGGCGAACCCTTAGTAGAGGACGAGCCTCTACTATAAGCGCCTATAGTAGGCATAGTCGGTAGGAACGACAATAATAATAACGACCGTCGTCGTAGCCGCGGCGATAAGAGTCGTAACCGTAGTAACGGTACAAATAAAGGAAAGAGTAGTAATAATAACAATAGGCTAAGCGGCTACTAGAACATTACCGGCGAGCCTAAGGAGAGTTGTTATAAGAACCTCTATTTATGCGATGTAGTTAACCCTAAGAAGCGTCCATTAAAGGATTAGCGCTCTAAGTAGTAGAAGAAGTGCTAGAAGCACTTTATTAATTACTACTTAGGCGATAATAGTAAACGCTTACTAGGCGTATTGAACCGCAATAGGCGCACGAATAAGGAACGAGATAAGGCAATTACTAAGGGTAAGGTAGTACCGTACGGCTTTACTAGTCTTACTGTCCTTTCGAGCTCGATAAGCTAATTAAGCTTTAACTTTAGGGATTGCTAGGTATACGATAACTGCTCGGACACCTATGTTATTAATCACTATAACTAGTAGGGCGTAGAATTCATTATAGAGCGCCTAACTACCTTATTAATCTAAGCCGGAACCACGACATTCCCTATTGCCGCATTAGGCAAGGTTCGCATAAAGATAGAGGGGATACTATTTACCCTATTAGATGTGGCCTATTACCTAGGCTTTTATGTGAACGTTATCTCCTACTTACGCATAGAGACGGCTAGACTTTAGTAGTACGGATGCACCAATTTAGTCTATTATAATAATAAGAAATTGATGGACCTGCACCGCCCTACTAGCACAATCCCCTTCTTTAAGGTAGTTACACCGCCTTAGTTAGAGATAGTCTATAAATGGCTATCGAGTAATAATAGGAGCATCCTACTAAAGATTACTAAGAAGTAGCGTACAGCGCACTTCATTAGCACAATTAGTAAGGGTAATACTATCTAAATACCGCCTGTTTAGGACTCTAACGGCGACCGTACCGTTATAGTAGTAATGAATAGCATAGGGGGTACTAAAGGTATAGTAACGTCTAGTAGGACCCCCATTAAACACCGTAAGCTCTTAGGCCGCTAGTGGTACTAAATCTTCGGCTATATTAGCGCTAAACGCATTAACTAGCTTCCGTTTAGAGTTAAGGGGGTGGTTATTAACCCTAATGCACCTAAAGCACCCCTCACTGTACATTGTAGAGCATGTAGCCTAGCTAAGGCACATAAAGTGTTTAATAGGACTAAGCTAATTAGGGCAATGACTCCCTATAGGTACGTGGCTATAGATTTAGCTAAGTTTACACTAGCATATAATAGTGATCGTTACCTAGTTCATTTCTACGATTTAGATACCTACGGGCACTTTTAATTTACTATTAAGAATAGGGACTAACTATTAGTATTAGCTTGCTTTAATAGCCTACTTAGCTTTATTAATTTCATTGGGCGTAGGTTTATTTACTTCTACAGCGATAATAAAGTAGCTATTAGTATAGCCTTCCGCTTAACCATTAATAACAATTAAATTGAGTGGCATAACACTGCTAATTACGCGTCTAACTAGGACCTAGTAGAACGAGCGGGCGGCGTTATTATTACGATGTCTCGTATAATCCGCATTTATGCTCGCCTACCTAAAAAGCTCTAGAATGAATGCATAGTAGCTACCGTCTACATTCTCTAGCGGTTACTAATCTAATTAAAAGGCTAGAAGACTCCCTTCGAATTAGTAACAGGCAGGGTACTAAATGTGGGCTACATAGTAGTGTACGGCTACCTAGCCTACGTGTACATTCATAGCACCACTTAACTAGGTAAGACTAAGAAGCTTAAAGAACGAGCACTTATCGGATACCTTATAGGCTACGACTCTACTAACATCTATAGGGTATAGGACCCATCGAAAGATAGGGTTATGCGGGTAAAGGACGTCCTCTTTAATGAGACTACGCTCTACGACCTATTAATTCTTACTACTGGTTACTTAACCCCTATTAAGAACATCGTAATAGTAGAACCGGCTAAAGAGCCTAAATAGTACTACGACCTGTATGTGGCTTACTATAAGTAGGACATAGCATAGGCCGAGGGGGTAGAAGAATAGGCTTAATAGTAGCCGCTCTATTAAAACCCTCGTTAACACGCCTATTAACAATTACTACTTAGGTATAAACTACACTAGCTATAACACCGAGCGCTAGTAACATTCAACTAACCTAAAGGTAACAGCAGTTTCTAGCTACTTAATTAGCCGTTATTAAATGACGCTATAACCCCTACACTTTCACGAGACTAGGTTAAATCCGGGGTCGAACTATCGACTAATGAGAGCATAGAGAACTCCGACTATAATAATAGCTATTGAAACAACGCGGTTAATAGTAACGCGTCTTAATAGTACATTAACGACTTTAAGCAGTAATTAATAGATACACTTATAGAGGAAGACCGTAAGGAGATTATAGTAGACATAGATGCTTCGACGACTCTAGACGTCGCTACCGCTCCTCCTTTAGCAATCCCCTTCGAAGAACTTAGTTAAATAGATAAGTTTTCCCCTAATTCTAACTACACCCTTACCGATACTAGGAAGAGGCTCCGAACCGCCTACTTCCACTATGCTCTACATAATATTATAGTCGCTAACGTTATTATTAGCTAGATAGCGGGCATCCGCCCGAGACCTCGTTACCTAGGACGTAAGTACTACGATGTCGTACGAATACGCCGATCCTCCCCTATACGTACTGTTAACACTATTACGTCGATGTACCGCGATAACCTTCCGCCCGAACCTCTAAACTACCGAGCCGCTATAAAGCACCGCTTCGCCTAATAATAGCGTAAAGCTATAGCTAAAGAGTTTACTAAAGCAGTCTTAACCGGCACGTTTAAATAGACTATACATTAAGAGAAGGATTATAATGCTTAGTAAGAGGACGGACTTTAGCTACCATTACCGCTAAAGTAGGTATATAAGTATAAGTTAGATAAGCATAGTATGCTAAAGAGCTTTAAGGCCCGGCTATGCGTAAGAGGCGATCTATAGGGTACACACTTAGATATATACGCCGCTACATTACTAGTAAGTATGTTTCGCCTCTACTATACTATAGCCGCGAGCTTCGACCTAGAAGCTAAACAGTTTAATGTTATTAACGCCTTCTTAAACTTAGATCTACTATATACTATGTATCTATAGCCGCCTCCTAGAATCGATCGCCCTACCGATAGATACGCTCTTAAACTAGTTAAGGCCCTCTACGGACTAAAGGAGTCCCCTTTGTTATAGTACAACTCCCTTACCGAGACGCTAGCCTCCCTTAGAATAGTTCCTCTCTCGGACTCCGAATGCATCTACTATAATAATAAGGTTATGTTCTTCTTTTATATAGACGACCTAGTTATGCTATATTACCGTAAGTATAAGGACTATGTAGTTAGCATTAAGAAGCGTCTACTTGCTAAGTACGAGATGTACGAGCTTAGAGATCTTACCTAGTTTCTAGGAATTAAGGTAACACGAGATCGGTGGAAGAGACTACTATAGCTCTTATAGGAGGACTATATCGAGAAGCTCGCTACTAAGTTTAGTATATCTACTAGCGCACGTAAGACAAATGTACTAGTAGATTAACACCTTAACTAGACGGTACCTAAAGGCTATGTTATAGAAGCTATTAAGATCCTTACTTACTAATAACGCATTAGATCCCTTAACTTCGTAGTAATATACACACGCCCGGACATTGCCTTTTCCCTATTAATGCTTTCGTAGTATCTAACTAAGCTAATAGACACGTATCTAAAGCTTATAGACTAGTGCCTACGCTACCTCCTAGAGACTAAGAACCTCTACCTTATATATAGCGCTAGTAAGTACATTACTAGCCTACATAGTTAACCTAAACATCTCGGTAAGAACCATAAGTTCTTCGGTGCATTAGATGCCTCCTACGGCATAAACGTCGATAGGACTAGCTCTAGCGGATGGATCTTTATACTCTTCGGCGGACTAGTCGACTATAAAGCATCTAAGTAGATTACTATTACTAAGTCCTTAACCGAAGCCGAACTCCTTAGCCTATTATAAGCGGCATTAGAGCTAATCTAGTGGGAACGCATCTTCGCCGAGATCTATCTCGAGTTTAACTAGTATACACACCTATACTATAACAACACCTAGACTATTCGACTTATTAACTAGTAAGGGCAAAAGCTTAACACTAAGCTACGCTATGTTAACATCTACTACTACTGGCTCCGCTAGAGAAACTAGCGAGGAGATATCGAGATTCGGTATCTTAATACTAACGACATACCTATAGATAGGCTTACTAAGCTACTACTACTACAAAAGCATAGGCGCTTCGTAGAGCTACTTAACATAGCTAAGGAAGGCGTAGACCTACGCTCCTTAGCGCCTACTATAGATGCTAATACTAGCCGTATCACCTTAGGGGGTGATAATAACGCCTAAGAAGCGTAGGCCTACTACTACACTAGTAGTAGCTCTTCTCGATAGTTACTAGTACTAGGCTTTAACTATAGGACTCTTCTCCTCGGCGTATCGTAGTAGCGATGTAGAACGACATAGTAATTAGCCACTACTAAGCGCGACTTCCCTTTTATCCTTCTATGCTATATTAGGAAGGAACTAGTAGTAGGACTGTATAAAAACACCTCTTTAGGTCTAAACCCTTCCTCTTTCCTTAACTAACTAACATAGACCGGTAGAGGTTATATAGTATGTTCGGCACTACTATCTCCTCTACCGGCTCC
Source organism: Nothopassalora personata (assembly GCA_033816765.1). NCBI lineage: Eukaryota > Fungi > Ascomycota > Dothideomycetes > Mycosphaerellales > Mycosphaerellaceae > Nothopassalora > Nothopassalora personata. The sequence continues at coordinate 599,746 of CM066296.1, forward strand.
GTACTACCGCCTAGCGCCGCTAGCGCCGCTACCGCTAGAGTAAGCGTCTACTATTTACCGGCGCTACCCTAGTACTACTATTACTAGTAGGTGTTTCTCGGACTCCTATTAGCCTATAGCAAAAGGACCGGAAACACCCCTGTTACTAGTAGCGGTATAGCGTATACGTACTAGTAACGGCGTAGCTAATTACGAGCGCCGAAACACTATTAACTTCCCTACTACTAGTAGCATTAGCATTACTATCACTACCTC